>CM042015.1:57019268-57674268 GCA_023525715.1 Cichorium intybus
ATATATATATATATATATATATATATATATATATATATATATATATATATATATATATATATATATATATATATATATATATATATATATATAGAAATGTGTTCAAATGAGAACCACTAAAATGTTAAGAACTGTGAGAATTGATATTCACATATTAAGAATCATGTTTTTTTTGTTTTTTCACTCTTGTTTACTATGTGAAAGTACATCAAACTTAATAAATTTCTTTATTTTTAATAGGTTTTACAATATTCACAATATAATAAAATTTTTAGTCATTAAACTATGAATATTATAACGTATAATTATTTTTCAATAAAGTACATCAATTTATACATTAATAATCAATTTTTTTCATTTTTTTATTTTTTCACAATTGTTTATTTTGTGAAAATACATCAAGCTTAATAATTCCCTTATTTTTTAATACGTTTTACACTATTCACAATATAAGAAAATTTCTTGTTATTAAGCTGTGAATATTATAAAGTAATTTTTTTTCTTTAAAACATATCAATACTGATACCTAATAGCAAAGGAATGATAATTTTATAAATTTGATGTGTTTGCTAATTTTATTTTAATAAAAAACAAGTGTTAAAAATAAAAAATACAACGTTATTAAACGGTGAATTAGTGGTTATCACGGTTTTCAATCTTTTAGTGGTTCTTATTTGAAATATATATATATATATATATATATATATATATATATATATATATATATATATATATATATATATATATATATATATATATATATATATATATATATATATATATATATATATGCGGTAGCCGTTGAGGAAGTGGTTATCATGGTTTTCAACGTTATTAAGCTGGAACCGTTGAGGCAGTCTATCTATCTATATATGTGGTAGTCCGTTTTGATGTTACATATATGTTGTGTACAGGCAGGCTTACAGAAAGTCTAGGTATAATTAGGAGCAAATTAAATGTCGACCCTCTCTTCTGATCCTCTAATATATAGGTAAGAGAAAATTGAATCCCAACCGTCTCACCACTTTCATCTTGATTTTGTTGCTGTACTGTAATTTCCTGTTTATTCTCACCTTTCAGGTCATATTCCGTGGTTGTCGAGTGATTGACAGCATCACAACCCTCATTACAGGTTTCAAGGTCTCAAACAAATTGAAAGACCAACGTCTCATCTTCATCCTTGATTATGGATTTCTGAATGGATACCAGGCATATCTGGAAATTATTACTTAAATAATTGTTGATTTGTTGTTAACTTGTAATTTTTAAAATGTTGAAAGCAGGATAACTTATTATATTATATTCAGTAAAATGTGCTTCAACATGTGCTTCAGGTTGCAAGTTGGTTGCTATTCTGGTTAACAACTTATACATCAGTGGAACATCTTGACCTTCCTAATTGGCGATTGGTAAGCTTTTTCAATCTTCTATCTCTTTAAGTTTGTCCAAGTTGTCCTTAATCTTATATTATGATAAAGAAGACCATTTTACTAACTCGCCCCTTTTTATCCAGATAATATTAACCCTGCTTCAATCTTTCAGGAAAGGGACTGCGCAGTAATTGAAAGGTTTTCTTAATTTTTCTATGGGTATTGGTAAAAGAACCCCCTCCCCCCAATGATGTGACATGTGTGTGTGAAGGTCAACAATACACACACCTACACAGATGGTGGGGGTTCATTTAAGATCACCTTTTTTTAATTATTTTGGTAAATCACAATTTTAATCCCTAACAGCAGCGGCAGCTGACGGTGTGAAGTTTAGACGAGCACATTGCTCATGATTTGGATATGTCATGGTAGCATAGATGGTCTTCCCAGATCATTACGATGAACACAACATCATCTCCACCACACTGGTTAGTTACCCTCACCAAGCCAACATAGGGTTCAACTATTATAATGAACGAATTTACCGTATATACTAATAATGGCATTTTGTTAGTACCTAATAGAATTGTAGCTAAACTATTTCTCCTGTAATCTGTCCTTTTTGACAATTTTTACCATATAGAAAAATGAGAGAGAGCTAAATGTCTCCGACACTAAAGAAGTTATTTCAAGCACTACATCTACAAACATACTAGCTATGACATTCCGACAAGTAACTTTGAGACACTTTGGAGTCTGATCTTCACATGTTTAAACCAGCTGGAACAACAAGAAATTTGAAAGATCTTGCAAAACCAAGAGAGGTTAGACACACTTTTCATTTCTCTTACTCTTAATCCAAACATATATTTGAATAGAAGGGTAAAATGGTCCTATTGACATGCCTAGGTCGTCGTGCGGTCAAAAATAAAGAAAACCTAACACACACACACTAGTACAGTGGTAGTCAGGTTCGATCCGCAGGAGCTTCGTGGTTAGACTAAATGACAGATTACCAACTAGTAGTGTCACGCTACAGTCGGAGGACCTAGTTTCTAAGTGCTCAACTACCCAAAAGCAATAACAAAACAAAGTCAAGCCAAGCATAAGCTAAACTCAACTCAAACTAACCTAGTCACTTTCTAAAATCAGAAGTGCATCTCTGAATTAGAAGCAAACAAAGGCATCCAAACCAAACAAGGCAGAACCTAACTAATAACTAGGGTTCTGACTGAACAGCTACTAGCTAAAGTTCAATGCCCAAAACTAACCTAATTGTCTAATAATTTCAGCAAAGGAAAGCAGTTCCAAACAAGGCCAAAACAAGATTCAAACACAATTCAAACAATCAAAACACAAACAAACATCCAAAATACCGAAATACCAATAATACTCATAACCAAATGATTCTCATTCATCAAACTCAGATCCAAACATCAAAACAGTAACTAAATAATACTAAAACAGAAACCAAAGCTTGCTATCAATGGTTGTCACTCCCAAAGATACAAACCAAAGCTTACAACTATCTAACTAATTGAAAATAAAATCCAAAACATGAAAATACCACTTGAGATGTTGCTGGAACGAAATCTTAGAGTCAAAGAGCTTCAAGGTCGATTTTACACCCGGTCTTTGCTAGTGTTTTCGCCTGGAATTGCCTCTATTTATAGTTGCAAATTTCCCGCAGCCGCGCCGCGCAAATAAAGAATCCGCGGCGCGCGTACTTATCAGATCCCGTTTTTTCGTCATTTGAATGTGTTACACCACCTTAAGCCCGCGTCGCGCGTTTCATAGATCCGCGGCGCGCGTACGTATTTCCTTGATTTTTCATTCTTTTCCAAACTTCTTCTTTTTGCACGCTTTTAGTCCCTATTTCCATTCTTTTTCTCCAAACAAGTCCTGGCACGAAAAGTGAGAATACCCAGACATATCTGATATAATTTCATCAAGAACAGGGCTCAACAACGCCTAAAATACTTGATATCACTAGGCGTTGTCAAACACCCCACACTTGTGCCTTGCTTGTCCCCAAGCAAGAGAGTTTTTAACAAATTATAATAAAGACTCAAACAATTTTTGACTGTGTTCAGTTTCAAAGTTTATTGCTCTATGAGTTAGAGTGGAATAGTTCGCAAAAACATAATTGAATTGTTCTTTGGAATTCGTGGCTTTCTAGCGAACCCTTGATTACAAACTTTCTATCCACAATGAAGTGTACTTACTCATTTAGATTCTAAAGGCCATTAAGGAATTGTCCATGACTTTCGATGTTGTTCATGTAACGAGCTTTCAGAAATACCATCCCAGACCAGACGATCTTAGGTGGTAAGGTGCATAAGTCCCACCCATTGTAGACTTACCGGCTCGAACAACAAAGACCACATATTCACATTTCCTTTCTAAACTCCAATCCTAAAACATCTCAATCTTCTAATCTCGTAAAACTCAACTTATTTGACTAACTAATAGCATGATCACAACTATATAGTATTTCTTGAAAAATACCAGTGCTATCACAATCACAAACCATTCGTTTCAAAATTGCAATTTATTAAAAATTTTGAAAAATATTGCTAAAAAATTGAAAATTTATCATTCTTGCAAACATTTCAAAAAAAATTCTCTTTCGACCGTCCACACCCCACACTTAAAACCGTACAACGTCCCCGTTGTACAAAATTATTTCAAAACAAGGGAGAAAGAGTTACCCCTTTTGGACGATAGATTGCTTGGTGCTCAGTATCATAGGTATAATTACGAACAACGGATCCTTGATTTCGTATTCCGGAGTTGTAGCGCTACAGTGAACACGCCGGTGGTCGAGACAAGTGGAGGGGGCACGGTGACCCCACACTTGTCTGAGACAACTCCTTCCCATGTGGTATATCATGCATAACTCAACAAACAAATTAAAAGCAAACATAACAAATAGAATATACACAGAATACAGATAGTGGTGTCATAAGTTTTGTACATATATCCCAAAAAAAATAAAAAGAAAGAAAGAGTACATCAATCATCACCATGGTGGGTCCTGGATGGACCTGCCCCATCATCGCCAGAGGGGTGAGGTGGAATGTCATCAAAATGCATCCGCAGCATGATCATCCTCTGCGTCTCCGCCATCCAGCGATCATGTGCCTCCCGGGCAGACATCCTCTGACTAAGGTCCTGAATGGCTGCCATGACCTCGGATAGCTGTGGCTGAGGTGCTGGCTCGGCGGGTACCGCCCGCCTCTGTCGTCTCCGGCCCTGCTGGGCATATGCGGGCTGGGGAGGCTCTGTAGGTGCCCGGATGAACTGCCCCGGGCGCTGCTGCTCAATGAGCCGCATCCTCTCCAGAGTGCGTGCTGTAATGCGAGACGGAGGTAGTGCGGTCAAAGAAGCGGCCACGGCGGCAGTAAGGATCCCATATGAACGGGCCAGGCCGGTAATGAAATACCCCCGGGCCAATGGACTGCTAGTGGAGGCTCTCGTCGAGTGAGTGGAGAGGGCAACTGCGAGGGCGTAAGGGAGGTGGAGGAATCGGGACGGGTCGAGGAGAGCCCAGAAGAATGTCATGTCCTCCCCGGACACCTTCTCGCCCCCCTCCCGCTGCATGATGGAGGTGCAGACGATACGGTGCATGAGGCGGTGGAGTGGGTCGCGGAGGTGGCTCTCCCTCGAGGTCCCCGCCTCGTAGATAACGTTGGACAGTGGTGTCCAAATCTCCATGTTGCCGGACCTCTCCGGCTGGCCCTGGATACACGCCCCGAAGAACTGCGTGAAATGGCGATGCTGGAGGTCTGCTGGAGTGTATAACCCGACTCTCCTCCTGAACTCCCGGAGGTTGCACTCCCTCTATGCACCTCCCAATCGAAATCGTATAATCCTGGAACGTGGGTCTGACGCCCGAGGTGCGAAGTGGATGGTGGATAGAAACCCCAATAGCAGCTCGGTGTAGACGACGTCCTCCTCGGTGGCCATAATCCTGTCCCAGCCCCGGTATGTGAATGACGCCTCCTCATGAGTCCAGGTGCGATGTAGAAATGGCTCGATCGCACCCCAGAGTCCGGCGTCCCTCAAGATACCCCTGTCGATGACTGTCGCCTCGAGAACCCGGCGACCAGTCAGTGCATCTCTCCGCGAAACATACTCCGCTGAGCTGGCCAGTCCCTCTGGGAACTGGAGGAAAGGGTGATCTAACCTGAACATCATCTGCAAAAAGACACATAGCCACAAATGAAAATTTTTTGCAAAATTAGTCCTTTTCTTCCCCACCGCACCGCGGCGCGGACTAAGAGCAAGGCGCGTCGCGGCGAGCGGCTGTTTGCAAAACCCCGAATCAAACTCACAATTTAACCTGCTAAAACTCAATCCAATCATACCACAAGGTAGCCTAAGTGCCGACTAACTCATCTAGGGTCTCCATTTGGCAAAACAAACACCCTATGGGTTAGCGTTGGCGATTCTAAGTTTTGAACTTTTCTAACAAATCACTAAAATTAACTACCTAATCACTAGTTTTAACAACTAATAGATAGTTAGAATAGCGTACCTTGGTAATAGAAACAAAATGAGCAAGAAAAAACGCGAGAGAAATTCGTCGATCAGAGCTCCGAGTCGTGTGAGGTGTGTGTTGAGTGGCGGCTTACCTTAATATAGGAGAAAACCGACTGATCGTTTCCTGCGTCGCGCATTTACGCTTTGCGCATCACGCGTGTCACCAAATCAACCCCTGCGCATCGGGTTGGTTTATGACCCCGCGTCGCGTAATTCAAAAACCCATGGCGCGGTCTTCAAAATTTTTAAAACAGACCCACACTTGTTTTAGACCACTAATACCTGCAAAAGATCGATGTATCTTCCTAATTAAATTCTAAGAAATATTAAACCTAACCTATGACACGATGGGTTGCCTCCCAACAAGCGCTGAGTTTAACGTCTTCAGCCAGACGTGCTATTCCTATGCCGAATCTTCTTCTTCTTTTTGAACCCTTGATGACATCTGCTTGAATCCTGGCACGAAGTTGTTGGCCATCATTGACATGAGAGATGTGAGTTGAGTCATTCGATCACTCACACCGCTAATCCACTGTTGCTGAGATTCTAGGAGCTTAAAAACTTTTGCCTCTCGTTCTCTTGATTCCTTCTCATACTGCTAGTGTCTTGCCTCCATCATTTCCATCATGTCCAGCAGCTGCTCCTTATCGATAGTGGACAACGGGTGGTTCTTAGAGTCCTTTAAAACTTCTTCGTTTCCTCCTTCTCCCGTACGTGTCCAAATTTTTTCCTTGCTCTTGATCCCATGCTCCATTAATATTCTTCTGTCTACTTGCTTGCCATTCCCTTCTGAAGGTAATGATACAGGATTTCCAAACATGTTCAGTCTTCTTTTCCTTGTCCCAAAGAAGATGTCCCCTGTCTTGCAATCAATCACCGCACCAGCAGTAGCCAAGAATGGGCGTCCTAAAATGAGTGCAGGTGCGTCGTCCAAGCTTTCGTATTCCATAACTAGGAAATCCACGGGATAGAAGAAGTCCCCAACCTTGACTATGACATTCGTCAGTTTTCCCCGAGATACCTTTGTTGATTGATCAGCCAGCTGCAATACAACTTCTGCTGGTTCTATTTCTTCATTTTTGTACTTATCGTACAGGTATCCTGGCAGGATATTGACACTTGCTCCCAAATCTAACAAGGTGTTCCGAATGACCACATCTCCTACAGTAGTAGTGATCAATGGTGATCCAGGATCCTTTTCCTTTTTGGGCAGTGTTCCTAATAATGCCTCAATTGCTTTCACAGTCAACCTCACAGTATTTGGTGTGGGCACTTTACTCTTTCCATTTCTTTCACACATTTCCTGAAGAATTCTGGTATCCTCAGGGGCATCCTTAAGCTCATCCCACAGAGGTTGGTTCATTAAGGGCCCCATTGGTTTGGGTGCTTCCTGCTTCTTTTTCCCTTTTCTATCCTTCTTTCTCTGCTTGATTCCTGCTATCGTCGATTGCTCCTCCTTGTGGACCTCTTTGTCTATTTCTGGTTGAGTTTCTTTCTCAACAGGAATTTCTTCTTCCTTACCTTCCTCACTTCCTAGAACTTTCTCTTCTTTCTCCAGTTTCACTTCACTTCCTACTTCAAACAAATCTTCCAAAGTGACTTTTCGCCATCCAGATTCGACAGTGTTAACTTGCTCTTTTCCTGGTCGCTGATTATGGGTTGGGTTGACCTCTGTAGCACTTGGCAATTTTCCACTGTCTCTCTTTTGCTGATCCTCAGCCATTTGTCCAATTTGTCGTTCCATGTTTGCTATAGCTTTTGCATTTGCTTGAGACTGTTGCTGTGTAGCAGTGACCATCTCGTACATCTTAGCAATCATTTCTTCTTGAGTTCCTGGGACATTGTTGGTAACATTATTGGGCCCCCTGTTGTTGTTATTGCTACTATTTCCATTTGTATTTCCATTGTGGTTGTTTTTATTTGTAGGCTGATGTGTTCTAGGCTGATTGGTCGATTGACTTTGGTAATTGTTCTGCCTAAAATTCTGCTGCTGTCCTTGATTATATGGCCTGTAGGGTCGTCCATTATTATGTTGGCCACCCTGGCCATAAACTTGATTCACCTCTTGAGTTTTAGGTCCTCCTTGACCTCCTTGCGATGGATTCTGCGGTCCATTCTGCAGCGTTGACATAAGCCTGTCAAACTTCTTATTCAGTTCACTAATTTCCTTCTTTACTTCCTTCTTCCAGTCAGCATCGGCTCCTACTGCTGCTGTCGTACCTACAGTCTTCCTGGTAGAGAAATTCGCCCTGGAACCATTGCTTAATTGTTCCAAGAACTGCCAAGCTTCCTCTGGGTCCTGCCACATAAATGTCCCACTTGATGAGGCATTTATCATGGCCTGATGCGTCTTACTGAATCCTTCGAAGAATAACTTAACTAACTGCCACCTAGGAATTTCGTGATACAGGCAGGATCGTAACAACTCCTTCAACCTATCAAAAGCTTCGTGGAAAGCTTCTCTTGGGTTTTGCTGGAAGTCTTGAATAACCCTTCTGATTTCAGTTGTCTTACTTGCAGGATAAAATTCCTGTAGGAACTTGGCCTTGAGCTGATCCCATGTGGTAATGTTGTTCGATGGTAAAGATGTAAACCAGTATTTGGCCTTATCTTTAAGGGTGAATGGGAATAGTCTAAGCCTGAAGATGTTCCTATTGGTGTTCCTAGGGTTATTAGCATTGGCAATCGCTAAAAATTCATATAGATGATTATATGGATAGTCTTGCTTATACACTCTAAACTCTGGCAATATTCCTAACAACTGAGGTCTTATTTCTACTTGAGAATCAATGTTATCAGGAATATAAATTAGCGATGAGTCATCATATTCCCGTGGTTGGAAATGTGATGCAACCGATTGCCTTCTCAGTTGTGCGAAATGTAAAGGTTGAGCAGGATTACCGTAAAGATGATCGTTATATTCCTGCTGACCTGGTGGTTGTTGATACTGTGGTGCTCTTCTGGGAGGTCCCCGACCTCGGTTCCACTGTGGCTGTGGTGCTGGTGGCACCCATCCCTCGTCTTCCTCGTCATATCTCTCCTCTGTCTCTGGATAATGGTATTGTGGCTGAGGAGGTTGTTGATAGTGTATAGGTTGTGTAGGTTGGAATGTGGGTTGAGGTTTAAAAAGAACTGGTTCTGGTTGACAAAATGGTTGAGAGGTTGGTGTCTGCTGTGTAGAAACTGGGGTGCCATCACGGGTCGGCTCTCCCCAAGACATTGCAGAGGTAAATGGGTTGGTAGATTGTAGTTGTGAAACGGGTGTAAATGGTGGTACAGATGGCGGAGTGCATGATGGTATGGGTGTAGGGGCTGAAACTGCACCACCAGAAGCACTCGTGCTCCCGAACTGAAACCCTGACAGCGGGCGAATAGAAAACATCCCCGTTGCCTCACCTGATGGTTCCTGGGCAACACTTACTGGACTACTACTAAGCTGACTAAAACTCATGATATTTGAACGCCTACGAGCACGGATTTTGCGCGTAGTACGCTCAATCTCAGGATCAAAATGCAATGGGGATAATTGCTCACCCCTGCGGGTATGCATGCACTAGTGCAACACGCCCACAAACAAAAATAAAAAAAACAACACTAACCAAATGAAATTTCCAAAAACAAAAAACAAGTTCCTACTAATAACCTAATCTAAGCTCATAGCTCCCCGGCAACGGCGCCAAAATTTGACACGCCTTGGTCGTCGTGCGGTCAAAAATAAAGAAAACCTAACACACACACACACACTAGTACAGTGGTAGTCAGGGTCGATCCGCAGGAGCTTCGTGGTTAGACTAAATGACAGATTACCAACTAGTAGTGTCACGCTACAGTCGGAGGACCTAGTTTCTAAGTGCTCAACTACCCAAAAGCAATAACCAAACAAAGTCAAGCCAAGCATAAGCTAAACTCAACTCAAACTAACCTAGTCACTTTCTGAAATCAGAAGTGCATCTCTGAATTAGAAGCAAACAAAGGCATCCAAACCAAACAAGGCATAACCTAACTAATAACTAGGGTTCTGACTGAACAGCTACTAGCTAAAGTTCAATGCCCAAAACTAACCTAATTGGCTACTGATTTCAGCAAAGGAAAACAGTTCCAAACAAGGCCAAAACAAGATTCAAACACAATTCAAACAATCAAAACACAAACAAACATCCAAAATACCGAAATACCAATAATACTCATAACCAAATGATTCTCATTCATCAAACTCAGATCCAAACGTCAAAACAGTAACTAAATAATACTAAAACAGAAACCAAAGCTTGATATCAATGGTTGTCACTCCCAAAGATACAAACCAAAGCTTACAACTATCTAACTAATTGAAAATAAAATCCAAAACATGAAAATACCACTTGAGATGTTGCTGGAACGAAATCTTGGAGTCAAAGAGCTTCAAGGTCGATTTTACACTCGGTCTTTGCTAGGGTTTTCGCCTGGAATTTCCTCTATTTATAGTTGCAAATTTCCCGCAGCCGCGCCGCGCAAATGAAGAATCCGCGGTGCGCGTACTTATCAGATCCCGTTTTTTCGTCATTTGAATGTGTTACACCGCCTTAAGCCCGCGTCGCGCGTTTCATAGATCCGCGGCGTGCGTACATATTTCCTTGATTTTTCATTCTTTTCCAAACTTCTTCCTTTTGCACGCTTTTAGTCCCTGTTTCCATTCTTTTTCTCCAAACAAGTCCTGACACGAAAAGTGAGAATACCCAGACATATCTGATATAATTTCATCAAGAACAGGGCTCAACAACGCCTAAAATACTTGATATCACTAGGCGTTGTCACCTATCCCATTGGCAAGTCCTACTTCTTTCACTTTCGGTTTCATAGTTTGAAGTCGGACACTAATTTGACCAGAAGGGATAAATGTAAGAAAAGTAACATACATTCTTGCTTTCAGTTCACTTATTTTTTATAAATTTATTTTAATCTCTTTTTTTATTAAAACATTGTATCGTAAAGAAAATTTACTTTTTCAAATACTAAAGAAATTAACATCATCGATTGCAAAATTTCACTAACTTTTTGTCTTGGTTTGGTTGCTGATTTCATCTTCATCATCGCGACTTCTTTTGGTTTAAATAATATCTAACTTAATTATTTAATAGGTTTTCCTGGTGCACATGGGATGTCTACACCAAGGTAAGTATGTTAACTGTGAGAACTGAGAACTAGAAATTGTCATTTAATAATAATCTAGGATTATGTAATTTCTAAATTTATAAATACCAATGTTTTGGTTTGAATGGATATATTAAGAAATGTAAATGTGAAGTAAACAAACATAACAAGCCATAATCTTCGGTATAGTTTTCAACTTGGGACCTTAATGAAGCCTAAGCTTCTGTCCAGCAAGCCTTCGGTTCATAACACTTCGAACCAAAGTGACCATAGACCTCGGTGTACTGATCCTCGGTAATAGCAAGCCTCGGTCTCAAGTTTTATTTAGTAATAAGCTTTGGTCTTCGGGCCGGGACACTAAGGCTTTGAATCTGCTTCGGAATAAGGTCCTCGGTATTAAAAGCTTCAGGTCTTCGACCTAAGAGGACATGATTTCGTTATAAATGGAACTTTAATATTGAAGCTTCGGGTTAACCACTTCGGTATGTTAACTCTTTGATAAGTCAATTACTCTCTTTCTATATTATCGAACATAACTTTTTTTGATTTTGAATGTTGGGCCTACTAATATTTCAAAATCAAAATTGACTTGAAAATATTTTAATCGTTTTATGTCAATAACGTTTTTACTTTAATGTAATCGTCGACTATTTTTCGACAATTCTATTATGAAATTTTCTTTTGATATATGTAGTAATGGGGAAGACGAAGGGATACTCTGTATATAGATTACCCGTCAATGAGGTAATAAGAAGAGATTATCGTTGGAGTTCCGATAAGGCCCTATAACTTGAATTGTTATTTTTTTTAACTAACATGGTTTTTTATTACTTTTAGAATCATTTACATTTACTATTTGTAAATCGTTCCATTTCTTGAGTCTTTCATATGTACATCGAAGATATGTTTGAGTTGTTGTTTCACTATGTTTGAGTTGTTGACTTGAGGAAAAAAGCGACAAACCTTTGTGTTTTTATAAGTTGTAGCCCAGTGATAATCTTTTAAGGGATAGAATTAAATTTCATAAATCTGAGTATCTTATTTTAACTCATTTATGGCAAACATGGATTTTTATAAAATACTATTTTTATAGTTAATTGCAAAAGAAGAATTCATTAATAAAAAAAATTGATTGATTTGTTTTAGTGGGGTTGAGTTATAAAATACTATTTTTATAGTTTGAGTGCTAAAAATATAATGACAAACATGGATTTTTATGGCTGGTTTCATTTGGAAAACAGAATCGGGCCAAGACTGTTATTGGATAAGGAAATGATCCAAAAGCCATTCAGCTTCTTTCGTCATTTATATGAGTATTAAAGTTATATTGAGCAATGAGTTTGAGAGGTTCTTAACTTTAGAACATCTCGAGATAGATTTATTTGGAAAAAGATTAATCTTTTTATGATTTGTCTAAAAGGTTTGCAAAATACTTTGTTTGGTTGACGGTAGTTTATAAGATTTGATGGGAATTAGATTCATGAACTATTAAATACTAAGCTTAACATTACAAAACATAAATATCTTTGATGAGTATAATTTAATTGGAATGTCTACTACAAAGGAAACTTGGTTCATGCATAATAGAAAAAATTAGAATTAAATCTATTATATTAAAAGGAATTCAATTTTACCTAATGTGAACCAAAAACAAAGGAAGTCAAAATTATAATCGAAGAGCTAGACAAAAAGAAGTAAACTTTGGCTTTTAAGAGAGCAAACACTTCCAACCATAAAAATTGTTTACCGACCAAAAACTTCATGACATATTTAACAGGTTTTTTGTTTTACAGGTTAGTCGGGATCCAATTAGTCAATTTGGCTTGTAAAATGTATTTGTTAATTATTTTTCCAAAACTTTTGGTTGTATTGCAAATCATTTATCAAATTCAAATGACATGCAAATAGATTAGCAGTTAACAAATTCAAATAAAATGGATGTATCAAGTACCTTTTTATTCACTTGCGATTCAAGATCTCCATGCTTTATAATGAATAATGGTAATCCGTTTGGTTCATGTTCTTTTTTGCTTGAACCTTTTACGAAGGATCACTCTATTCATGATTTTTGTCATATAATTAAGAAAAAGAATTTGATCATTGTATTTTATTTTTATATTCCTATACTTATAATTCCTTTTAGTTATTTAATGCGTTTTAAGGTCATCATTTAAAATTATTTTCTTTAATGTTGAAAGACTATAAATTCTAATCCATGTTTATATTTCAAAATAGATAGCGGAAAAAACACACAAGTGTTGATTTCAAGGCCATCAAGAATTGGGTCAGACAAATTCTTAAACGATTGGTGTATCTTCATAGTCATGAACCGCCTATTATCATAGAGGTTTGAAATGTGACAGAATTTTTGTCAATGGAAATCATAGAGAAGTCAAAACCGACGATCTTGGATTAGCAAAAGTTTAATTGGTAATTATTAATTAAATCATAACCATATACAACTTTCTTTCATCTTTCATTAGACTCAATTTAGTAACACTTTAATGGTTTTTTTGCATTTTTCGGAAATCCTGATGTCCTGGCACTCTATTTCTATGAACAAGAATTCAACGAAATTGTTTACATTATTCATTTGGTATATTCATATTAGAGCTAATCATATGTGAATATCCCCACAGTGAATGCAGAAATCAAGCACAAATATGCAATAAAGTTACTTATGTAAGTTTAAGTAACCTAATTTTTAGTTTTTAAGTTTAACTACCTTTTTTCTACTTTTGATTTAATAATTTTCCACAAATAAAATATCATATACTCATGTTCTTCCATTCATATGTTGTTTAAATATTTGTTTTGTACATGATGACATTAGAACCAGATGGTTAAATGGTTTAGTAGTGTACTTTGAATTTATTTTTTTATTTGGACACCATACTTTCAGAAGTCACCGAATTACAACAGTGCACCTTATTGTTACATATTATCACTACCGGTAAAGAAATATAAGTGCGGTGTCATTATAAGTAATAATTGCAATCTAAATATTTTTTTTGATTTATGATTTATTAGTTAGTAATTTATATGCATATATTTGTATTTTGCTTTTTTTTTTCCTAGCCCGTGTAATACACGGGTTAATAACCTAGTATATATATATATATATATATATATATATATATATATATATATATATATATATATATAATTGATATTGGGATGTTAACCTTATTCACCTAACTTTAGTATCCATCGTTATCATCATTCACAAGAGGACAAACACGTGAGTGATGTTGAAGCTAATAATTATTTTTTAACAATTAAATCCAAGTTTAATCCTATCCAGTGAACATAGGAAGCCCAAGAATCTGAATCTGTGAGCATAAAAATCAATAAACAGTAAAGCAGATGTGGAAAGAAAGCTGCTTTTTCCACCTTTTGCTCGAAATTCACCTGAAATGAGGAAAACCACTTGATGCCTTTTGGATACATTGAAAACCTTTTTGATTCTGTTCTCCTTTCTTCAGTCATAAGGAAAATTGATAGCTTTTAAGAGATTAAAGAGGAAAATCTTTAAAGGTAAAACTGTTGATGCCGCACTAAATAAATTGAAGGAAAGTGGAAGGTGAAGGGCTTTGGTAGGCTAAAAACCATCCATTGTTCAGTACAGCTCACAATGGAACAACTAGTTTTACTTTTATGTCTAAATTTTCCTACCTTGTAAGGACTCTAGTAAACCTCTATTCCAAAGTCGAGAGGGTTAGGACCATTCTACTCCAAAAAGGAAAAAGAAGAATCACAATAATTAACAGACAATTTAATACCATAATTCCCTGACTGAAACGACAGGTGGGACTTATTGTTTTTTAATTATTCAATTTGCAATAGTCTATCATTGGGCATCATCAGTTGAATTCAATAAAATTGGTCAGTAGAACTCGCTGTTATTTAAGCACTACAAAAAGCCAAGAATCACTTTTAATAAAATGATGTTAAATTAACAATAAGTTGTCAAAGATTCGTTGTTTAAGTTGGTAGAAAATGAGTGTAGTAGGAAATTAGAATTCTTTGCAAATAACAAAAACCATCCATTTGGAACACGTTTAATTTGATGAAAATAAAAGGCTAATCACAGAAGAAAAATCAAAACGTAGGATCTATTTACCAACTAACCACCCGTTTGACCATTAGAAGACAACGATAACTCATTTGTAATATGTATTTTATGAATTAAGAAAGTTCTTTACAATAGATTCCTATTGCGAAATAGCATCACAATAATCTAACATTTTTTAATTCTTATAGGTCTTTTCGTGGTGAGGATAAAAAGGATTATCGGTTTGTTAAATAGTCATAATGTTAGTCCTAACAGGTAGTGATTTGTTATGACACTTAATAATAATCTAAACCGTCACCCTGATGGCTTAGTGGATAAGGCTTTTGACTCTTTCTCTTCCTCCATAAGAAGGTTCCAAGTTCTAATCTCACTCCCTCCCTTTCCCCATAGGGAGTGTTAGGTTTCAATCAGGGGATGGCCACTGGCCACCTCTCTACCCCCGTAGGTGATTGACCCGGACCACCCTGCTGTCAGGTGTGCGTGGACCTCGAGGTTGCTTTATCAGGGTCATCCAAAGAATGGGTCGGGTGGGGTCATCGGTTATAATAATAATAATAATAATAATAATAATAATAATAATAATAATAATAATAATCTATAAGTCTTAGACACTTATCTTTTTGAAAAGTTGAAACCACAAGCTATGTTGATCAA
Organism: Cichorium intybus; assembly: GCA_023525715.1. Taxonomy (NCBI): domain Eukaryota; kingdom Viridiplantae; phylum Streptophyta; class Magnoliopsida; order Asterales; family Asteraceae; genus Cichorium; species Cichorium intybus. Next base: position 57,035,043 of record CM042015.1, read on the forward strand.
AGAAGTATGAAGACACCATCGTACGAAGACAAAAACCTTATGATCGTAAATATGGTGATTAGTTTTTGGCGAAATTAGCTAGTGTACGACCGAGCTGTAAATGCATCAAATTTGTAAGAGCTAGTGTAGACAAAAAGCATGGCATAATAGTACAAAAAACGTAGGACACAAAAAAAAGCGGTGCCGATTTACCATTAGATACAAATTTTTCCAACTACCAAAGGTCTTCTATTTTAGATAACATACGATTACATTATTTCAGTTACCAAAGGTCTCCACATTTTTCCAGTTATTAAAGGTCTCGTCATTTTGTCCAAAAACTGTGGACATAAACTCTTTTTAGACACACAAGTTTTTTTATGATGACTATTTTTCATCCAATTACCACATTCATCTAATATTTTATTTGTGGTGTTTGTTATTATTTAGTCACAATTTTTTTTTTAATAAGCCTTTAGACAAATGGAATTAAGCAAAACGTGATAAAAGTGTTGTTAAAATCAAGCATTTTGTCCAAAAACCATGGCAATAAACTCTTTTTAGACACAAAAGGTTTTTTTTTATGGTGGCTAATTTTCATCCCGTGGCCACATGAATATATTTTATAGGTGACCGTTGTTATTATTTTGTCACAAATTTGTTTTATTGAGCCTTTAGATACATGAAATTAAACAAAGGGTGACAAAAATGTTCTTGTAATCAAGCATTTTATCTAAAAACTGTGACCATAAAGTCTTTCTAGACACACATGTTTTTTTATGGTGACTATTTTTCATCCAATGACCACATAAATCTATTATATTTGTGGCATTTGTTATTATTTAGTCACAAAAATATTTTAATTGAGCCTTTGGACAAATGAAATTAAGCAAAGCATGACAAAAATATTGTTGTAATCAAGCATTTTGTTCAATAACCGTGACCATAAAATCTTTTCAGGCACACAAGTAAATTTTGATAGTGACTATCGTTCATCCAATGACCACATGAAGTTGTTTTAACCGTGATCGTTGCTATTTTTTAGTAAAAAAATTGCTTATTTGATACTTTGGACACATGAAATTAAACAAACCGTGGCCAAAAGTATCGTTGTAATCAATCATCTTTTCGAATGACTGTCGCCATAACCTCTTTCTAGTCACAAAAGTATTTTTGGATAGTGACTATCGCTCATCCAATGGTAACATGAAATTATTATTACCCTGACCTTTGCTAATATTTAGTCACAAGAATATCTATTAGCATCATGTTGTTTGTCATGTTGACACACAATTATCTACAATGGGTAATATTATTTACCCTTTAGTCATGAAATTATTGTTACTGTGACCTTTGCTATCGCTCATCGAAGTGACTATTTTTGTCTATTTAACCACATAAAAGTATGTTAACCAAAACATTTGTTATCCTTTAGACAAACATTAACATCTGGAAGTGACTATTGATTATAATGTAGAAATGACAAATCATTTTAAGCATATTCGTAAGTGTTCTATCGACACAAAATATCATTCAACACGTGACTTTCCGTTACTCTATTGTCATATGAATTTATATACACATCTCATTTCTTTAGATTACAAACATATACAATTTAATAAACTGTGACTAATGTTTGAGGTATACCGACATTAATTTATTAATATCATGACATTTGCTATCATTCAGACACATAAATAAAAATAAATGTGATTAGTCTTAATCTAAAACCACGTGAAATGTTAGACTACACGGTTTGGTAGCTACAATCTCATTGGCATCCTACTTGGCATTGTGATGCTGTCAGCATCACCACCCCGTGATGCCGGCATCGAAATCCAACTGCAAGCCCTGTTGGGAATAATTGTGATGAAGTGCTGACGTATCCAAAGTTATTTTAGAAGACCTTTTGAAGAAAAACCCCGAAGTAATAAACGAATAGAAGACCTCGAAGTCTGAAGACTCCGAAGGGTATCACCTGGAGGATCCGAAGACTTCACAGCTGCCAAACCCTGGTGCACGTGTGGTTACAGACTACGTGTTGCATGATCCTATCATTCTATTGGATAGTACATCTGATAGAATATTCTCTGAAAAGTATTGTACTATGTGTATCACTGATTCATTATAAATATCAGTGATACCATACCGTGTTATAGGAAGATGGTAAAAAAAACCCCATTGTAAAACCCTAAAGTTATAATCAAGCATTCGGCACAAGTTATCCATTTCACTTTGTTCATCTATTTGCTTTACATTGCACATGCATGATTGTTAAACTCTTATATAATTGCTAGAATCATATTCACAATTCAACTCTTAATTGATTTCAACACCCAACAAATGGTATCAGAGCAGGTCAGCTCAAAAACCTGTTAGTAGAACTTTTATTCCATTTCTACGGTTCTAGATTTGAATTGTTTCTCAGATCTAGTCTTCCGCAACTGTTATAAATCTCTATTGCTCATTTTACTGCAAAGATCCTATTGAAATCTATTCAAAATGACTGATTCCACAGCAACTTATGCCAATATGCTCAACTATATAAACCTTATTGGTTCTGCAACCAAAGCCCCTGTTCTAGTAACTTCTTACTATGATTACTGGGCTGGAAGAATGAAAGATTATCTGATTGGACTTGATAAAGACTTATGGAGGTCTGTGACTGAAGGTCCACATACAGACATTGCTGGTCGTTTTGTTGTCCCCGATGGAGAAGAAGCTGTAGTTCTTAATGCAGCAGATATGAAGAAACTTGAAAATGATGAAAGGGCCATGTGTGAACTACGAAGTGGACTTGGTCCTGATGTCAACCATCACATTGCCGATGCGAAGTCTGCCAAAGAGATGTGGGATAATCTCGAACTTCGTTTTGGAGGGGATAAGATTCTTCACACCAGCAAGATTCAAGAAATTCTTGCAGACTTCGGGAACTTCAAACAAGAAGAGAATGAGTCTCTCGAAGAATGCTATGAACGTCTCAGCAACATGATTTATACCCTAAACAAGTATGGGGAGACACGAAGCCAACAGGAGATCAACATTAAATTTCTTTATAGTCTTCACAAAGAATGGAGACCAATCATGCTCATGGTTAAATCCTATGAAAACATTGAGAAGTACAAGTTGGCTGCTCTATACAATCTGCTAAAATCCCATGAACCAGATGTCGTGGGTCGTAGAAGTGAAAATGCTGGATCTGGACCACTTGCCCTTGTTTCAAAAGAAGAAGAAGAAACCAGTGATGAAGAAATAGCTGCCTATATGGTTGATGACAATGGTGAAACCGTTGCTCTCTATGCTGCTAACAGTTGAAGGTTCAAGAAACCATTCATCAAAAACAACTCTGGGAAGCCTTTTGTCAAAAACTTCAACAAATCAAACTTCAATCCAAAACCCAAACCAGAGATGTTCACTCCGAAGGATGAAAACTCAAAGTCTTCTGTTCCGAAGCCATCTGAAAAACAGGCTTCGAAGTCATCAAAAGAGAAAATTGAAGAGAAAAGGGTTTCAGGTGATTCAGGCTATGACTGTAACTACTGTCATGGTAAAACTCACTTTGCTAAAGATTGTATGCTTCGTAAACAAAATGAGAAGAAACCTCAAGTGAAGGATGAAGCTTACTATGCAATGAAGATGGAAGAAGTGAGGAAACAGACAAAAGACTTAGCCCTGATGGCTGCTGAGGATTTTCAAGGATCTTATCAAGTCTGGTCGTCTGATTCAGAAGATGAAGAAGTAAGAAAGCCAACTCATAGTGCCTTCATGGCATATGATGACGATAAGAGCTTTCTGAAAAATACTTTTAAGAAGAAAGCTGATGAGGAAATGCTGGGCTATGGATCAACTGCTGGTCTTGGTTTCAAGACTTCGGAGATGAATGAGGTGGTTGATGCTGAGAACCTGAAGACCTGGTCTGACGACACTTTGGATGATGATGAGGAGATATGTTTGATGGCAAATGACGCACGCCTGACCATTCCTGAGCAGGTATCAAATCTTCTCTCAACTTTTAAAATTCCTATTTCTCAATCAACTCCTATCATAAATAAAATAACTCGTGATTGTTCTGTGATGCATAAAATGCTTATTGACGTGAAAAATAAGGAGACACTCAGTGAGCAGGAGATTCTCAGCTTGAGGGGGAGAGTAGAAAGTCTGAAGCTAGCCCTAGAAAAGTCCAACCTAAGAATCTCATTGTTAGAAGAAAATAGAGAAAAACTTTTGAACAATCATGATGTAATTTTGAGACAACGCAATATATTTTGTGAAACTGCAAAACGTTTATATGCTCATATTACACGTATTTACCATTCAGCTGATGTGTGCAATGTTCAACATAGACAACTATTACCTTTTATTGAGTTTAAGCTTAAGGAAGTTGATAGTATATCTTATGAGTGTGAATCTATAGTATCTGGGTCCGAAGTGACCAACTCTTCGTATAAACATGGTTGGATATCTGTAGAAAAAACCTTACTGCTGAAAATTTGTTGAAAATCTTACCACAAGAGATCCCAATCTTGAAAAAGGCTGTACCTCAAATTGAAACTAAAGAAAAAGAATTTGTTAATAACATGTCTGTAAAGGATTCTGAAAGCGATTCGGACATGGAGGAAATTGATTGTTCCTCTTTGACATTATTAAAATCATCCTCTGTATCCGAATCACCCTCCGAAGACATCTCACAACTGTCTTCGGTGGACAAAGGAAAAATAAAAGTGGGTTGTGAACCTAAAACTTTTGAAAACAAAGAAATTGTGAAACCAAAATTACAAATCTCAGATGTATGTGTTTCTTATGATCAATATCTTAAGGACAATTCAAAAAGGCTAGTTCATGTGGCTTGTATCTATCCAAAGATATCTTATTTCAAAAATGCCATCTTGTGAAACCAGGTGGATCACCTTTGGTTGAAAACGATTTAGAAAAACTTCTTGAGGAGTATAATTCCACAGTTACCGAGGAAGGATTCTTCTCATCTTCTAAAATGGTTGAAAACGAAATGAATGAAAGAATGGAAGTTAAAGTCAACATAAGAAAACAAGATTTGTATGGCCATAACATCTACAATCGTCTATGTTATGAAAAAGAAAAGATTCCTAAAAACATGTCACACCTTTTAAATCTCAAAAACGATAATCACATCTACACTAATCGAAACTACAAACAAATTCAAGTTGTGGAAAAACCCACAGCTCCAAATATGGATGTTTTTCAATTAATGGAATCATGTGAGTGTGTACCGTTGTCACAAACCTCAGAAAATGCTGTTTCAAAACCAAAAGTCTCAATTACCAAAGCTTCAGTACAAAAACCTCAAATTTTGAAAAGACCACAAATTCTTCAAAAATCAAAACCAGCAATAGTGATTACTAAACCAATTCAAAAACCTATTGCTGCGAACTTGAAATCAAAACAAACTTTAAATCTTGTGAACCAATTTCAAATGAGTATGATGGGAAAGATTAACTTCTTTCTTGGATTACAAATAAAACAATCCAAAGAGGGGATATTCATCAATCAACAAAAGTATACGAAGAGTCTGCTTGAACGCTTCGGAATGACTAACTGCTCCAAAGCAAAAGTTTCTTTGCATGCAGGTACGAGGTTAAATCCTTCATTAGACAAACCGAAGACAGACATACAGCAATACCGAAGCATGATTGGATCACTGCTCTATCTCATAGCTAGTCGCCCTGATATCATGTTTGCAGTCTGCAATTGTGCAAGATATCAGGCTAACCCAAGAGAACCTCACCTGGATGCGGTTAAGACAATCTTTCGATACCTTCATGGCACATATGCTTATGGCCTGTGGTACCCAGCAAACTCAGGCTTCTACATACAAGCTTATTTTGACTCAGATCTAGGTGGATGCTCTATTGATCGCAAGAGCACTTCGGGGGCTGTCAATTCTTAGATGGAAAACTAATTAGCTGGCAATCCATGAAGCAAACTTGTGTCTCTATCACCACAGCAGAAGCAGAATATGTAGCAGCTGCAGCATGTACTTCACAAATAATTTGGATCCAAAGCCAACTGAAAGATATGCCATCAACATGAGAAAAATACCTTTGTTCTGTGACTCCCAAAGTGCAATTCGTATATGCCACAATCCAGTTCAACATTCCAAGACAAAGCATATAGCTCTTCGCTATCACTTCATCAAAAGTCATGTTGAGGAGGGGAATATTGAGGTGCACTTTGTTTACACTACAGAACAATTGGCAGATATCTTCACATAGGCCTTGAATGAAGAGGCATTCACAAGAATAGTTTGTGGACTTGGAATGATAGATGGATCCACTCTTCAATAAATCTCAGATTTGCTCACTCTTACTCCTCTCTTTAGTTCGATAATTTGCAAAATCACAACATTCCGCAGCACTCTGAAGTCAAATATCACTTCGGATCTCTGCAGAACAAAACAAGAAAAATCACTTCAAATAACACCGCAGCACTCTGAAGTAAAATAGCACTTCGGATCTCTGTGGAACAAAGATTTCTGTCAAATAAACTCTTGAAAATCGAAAATTCACTTAAACATATTTTGACTTTGCTTGTTAAGGACAAAATTAAAAAGTTTTTAAGTCAAAGAAAATACAAAAACAAGAAAAATAAAAGTTTTTATGCTTTCGCACTATGGTTTGAGAAAAATCTGATGCACAATGACAAAGTTTAATCTTAGTTTCATGAATTAACCAAGTAATGGACAAAACTTTGATTTTAGATTCTGATAATCATACCTTATTGCACTAAAAGGTATTTGGGAATCGTCTTGAATCATTGGTAAGAAAACAGACTTCGAAGTGAGGTCAAGGCTATTTTACAATTTGAAGCCTTGTTTGATTCAAAATCTTTAACATATTGTCTATTTCTAACCTCCCTTCTGAACTACGCTCACTTCAACTTCAAATTAATCATGTAGCCTCAAAACTACACAGGATAACACAAGTGTTCCAAAGTTTTCTTCAAATATAATACCAACATTGTCTGATAAGAAAATTTAAATCTCTTTTCATTAATGGTACAAAATTGAACTAAAAGAACATTTTCACACTCAAGGATTGTATAAAACAAAACCAAAAAGCACCAAGAAAGAAACTAGATGGTGAAAATTTTGCATCTTCGGATAAGGAAATCCAAAATTGAAAAGATAAAAAGGAAAAATTGAAAATCATCAAAAAGGTAAACAAGAAAAACAAATTTTCAAAAGAATCAAAGACAAAAAGATAAATAAGAAAATGAAAAAGGAAGAAAAATCAGCATTCAAAGGCTTATTCCTCTGTTTTAAATAACAATACAAGGAACTCCTATAACAGAGTCGAGTACTTTGTAGAGAATATGAACATTTCAAGTAGTCTATCTTAAATGATAAAGTTGGAGTGGTGTACGAAGCTCAAAGGCTTGTCATCAGAGCCTAGTATCCAAACACTTCAATTGATGAAAGGGAATAGATTTTTCAAAAAGCTTCTTCAAAAACAATCCTATTTATAAAAACACTTCTGTTGTTCAATTCAAGAATGAAAATTTCTTTAAATTTCAAATGCATAGAATGTTACCATTATAGTGTATGAAAATTTTGAAACACAAAAGTACAAATCAAACCATGTTTCAAAATGCGAAATCAAGTTAGTGATGGGGTGATCAGACTTATACTTTCATGACTGATATTGTATCAAAACAAACTTTGAAATGAAAAATGGACTTCCAACATGATTCGAATGATTCTGAACATTAACTTGTTAAATCATATTTTCATAATATTCCGGGAAGTTAAGGATAAATGTCATATTGCATCACTCAAAAGTAAAACCAAAACTTCAAAGAAAAACCAAAATAAAACCAATGAACTTCAGTGTCCTAACAGATACTTAACAAACACTTGTTATCCACCGAAGTGAAAATAACACCCTTCGGAGTTAATCATAACTTTATGCCTTCACTCCGAAGAACACTTATAACGGTCATAATTTTCCTCATAGATCCGAAGTCAATTTATTGTTCAAATGATTTCCACACTTATTATAACTCTTAGAGACAAACATTCCTTAGAAATAAGTGACCGTTTGTTCGTATACAGCTGTCAATGAGAGATTAAAGGAAAATCTCAACCAAAAAAAGATCTCACAAAAGGAGCGGTTCAAATTTTAAATCATTGCAACTGACAGCCGTACGTTTCTCCTTTTTGTAGGGATAGTGGGACGCACAGGTGCTGAGGTGTCCGGTTATTACAGGACCATTTTAAGCGTGCATTAAATGACCTAGGGACCACAAATACTATATAAACCTCTCACCGCTTCAGTTACTCTCTTTACGCAAACATTGCATTCAAACTCTCTCTGCAAACTTACTCTCAAAGAAATCCTAAACTGTTTCATCTTCTTCCTTTCGTCAACAATGGCAGCCGAAGCTTCATCTCAAACCACTGAAGCCATCTCAATCCCAAACCTCAAGAGCCAGTCTGCTAATCTGGTTCTTCGCAACAATCTACAACTCTACCCACAACCAATCAATGCCCTGGTTAAATGCTTGAAGAGATCTGTTCTTGGCTATGCCCTAACCTATACTCCTACAATTCCAGCAACCGTTGTTCACAGAGCCCACTATACATCGAATGCTCTGTTCGATTCCAACAATCAGGTGAAATCGGTGTTCTATGAGGCTATAGACTCTAAGGGAAAAACCAAGAAGGTACAGTTAACCAAAGAAAAGTTCGTTGAAGCCCTTCATCTCCCCGTCTACAACTCTAAAGAAATGGTTGTTCCTTCTGCTGAACAACTGGTTGAAATGTTCAATGAGATGGGATACTCACCTCCTCTTGAAAGGATTAGCACTTTCAAGAAGAACCAACTGCCTGACCTGTGGAGATACTTCTTCAGTATCTTCCTTAGATGTCTCTCAGGAAGAACCTCAGGATTGGACTCTGCAAGTGTATCATTCCAATCCATGCTCTACGGAATCTACTCTGACGTCAAGGTAGATTACGCAACCATCCTTTGGACTGATTTCTGCTCGCATATCAATAATAGCATGAAGGGGATAGAAATTTCCAATGCAAGATTTTGGGCTATTGTTGTTCACGCCCATTATCAACATGCTGGATTTGTTCTTGATGTTTCTCTTCCAGAACTATGATACACTCCCATTGCCATTCCACCGCTAGATGATGAACCAGCACCCTTCTGTGCTCAAATTCCACAAGTCATGCTCTCCAAAGTGCCTATGGAGTGCAATGAGGTAAACACCTATCGTAACACCCTAGTTATTCCTTACCCCACTCGTGATTTAAGTCAAGAAGCACCTGTTCTGGAAAATCCAAAAGGGAAAGGGAAGAGGAAGATAACTGGTGGACCGAGTGGTCCGAAGAAGGCTGAGAAAAAGAGAAAAACTTCGGGGCAAACTACTCCGAAGAGGAAGCAACCAAGGGGAACGAGGAAACTAACCATTGCGGATGAGTCTTCGGAGTCAGAAAAGACTCCATCCGCAGTCCAGGAAGAAGACCAAGAAGAACAACATGATGACCAACCTCCATCACCTCACACTACAACTAGGCCACCCACTCCTCCATATACTACTGCTCCACCATCTTCACCTAAAACAACCCAACCACCTACACCTCCACATACAACAACATCTCTTCCACCACCACCTACAACGGCTCAACAAACCACCATAATTCACACTTCATCATCTGATGTACCTCCACCACCAACAACTGCCCTTCCAACATCCGATGTCCCTTTCTCTGGTATTGACTTCTCATTACCAGAGTTTGACTTACCTCTATCACCTTCAAAAAAAAACCCTACTTCAGCAGCCTTCTTTGAGGCTTTTCATATGGCTCCTTTGGTTGCTGAAGGAATCTCAGATGAAGAACTGCCAGATGAAGCCTTTGTACTAATGAAACAGTACAAAATTCTTAACTCCAAGCTTGATACTCTGATTCAAGCACAAACTGGCTTCGATCCCACAAAACCAACCTTGGGTGACATCACCAAAGAGATCGAGTCTTTGGAAGTCATCCTATCCAAAGAAATAAAGGATTCAGTACAACAGCTCGAGAAGAAACTCATGGATCAACAGAGTAAGATCCAATCTTCCCTTGAACAAAAATTGGTGTCTGCTGTAGCCAATATTGACAAGAAAATTGGAGCCTTTGCTGAAAAGGCTGAAAAATCACACTCCAAAGTCATGAAAACTTTACAAGAACTTCGAAGTGAATCTCAGCAGAGTACCAAGTTTGAAAAACAACTTGATGAGGCTAGAGCAAAGATTGAAGAGCTCACAGCCACCCAAGCCGCTTCGGACATCTCAAAATTACAGAGGAACTCTAAAAAACAAATGCAGTTCTTACCCAAGACATGACCATTCGGTTAAGAACCGTATTACAGCCTCTGATAAACTTTCCAGATAGGTTATCTAGGCCACAAGGCAGGCCTGTACCTACTAAGCATGCAGGCCATGCTTCATAAGGGGGAGAAAGGCCTAGGTTAACCTCCGCAGCCACAACAACCACTGCTGGTCCTACATTTTCAACCATCACAACAACTGCCATGGGAGCTAGTGGATCAGCTGGAGCTGGAAGCTCGACAGACAGGTCTCTCGAAAGCATAATTGCTCCACACATGGAGGATGTCTACAAGGCCAGACGTGCTGACTACAACTTGATGATCAAGATAAACAACTTCGCACGTGATGATGGGAAATGGACTACAGAGGCAATCAAACTCTTCGGATTTCAAGATCAGAATGTACTCAACAGGCTACCTCTTCGGAGTTTTGAGACAACCGACTCCGAAGATATTCAGCTTGACATTCCTTTCAATCCGAAGACCTTTGCTTTTCTCCAGTTCGCTCAATCAATAACAAACGAACAGAGAGCAACCTACTGGACCAACAAAATCAACTTCCATGATAAGTTCATTCAACGTCAGAGTGTAGTATGGAGCTTGAACAAAATCAAGAAAATCATATCAATCAAGGAGGCAGAGACTTATAAGGGCTTCGAGAATTATGAATTTCTTGTTCTTCGTGGTGCAGATGAGGTTGAGTCAAGGTTTACTCATGTGAATGCTTGTCATGCTAATTCAGAAGGAAAGAAGAAGAAGTTCATGGATCACATGAACTGGTACTTGGCGGTGAGCAAAACCTTGAAGAGGGCCTACAAAAGAAAATTTCGTGTGTAGACTTCGGATGCACTTCACACAAAGGGGGAGATTGTTGGGAATAATTGTGATGAAGTGCTGACGTATCCGAAGTTATTTCAGAAGACCTTTTGAAGAAAAACCCCGAAGTAATAAACGAATAGAAGACCCCGAAGTCTGAAGACTCCGAAGGGTATCACCAGGAGGATCCGAAGACTTCATAGCTGTCAAACCCTGGTGCACGCGTGGTTGCAGACTACGTGTTGCATGATCCTATCATTCTATTGGATAGTACATTTGATAGAATATTCTCTGAAAAGTATTGTACTATGTGTATCACTGATTCATTATAAATATCAGTGATACCATATCATGTTATAGGAAGATGGTAAAAAAAAACCCCATTGTAAAACCCTAAAGTTATAATCAAGCATTCGGCACAAGTTATCCATTTCACTTTGTTCATTTATTTGCTTTACATTGCACATGCATGATTGTTAAACTCTTATATAATTGCTAGAATCATAGTCACAATTCAACTCTTAATTGATTTCAACACCCGACAAGCCCATGTAGGTGAAAATCGCATCGACATTGAATATGATTGGTCTTTTTCTTTCTCTCTCTTTTTCCCTTACCATCTACACCACCCCTCACCACTTACATCCAAAAGCATTTTCCATTGACATCCTATGTGGCGCTTACATGACAGCCGATGGCGACCATTTCGTAAGCAACCATACCACTTAGCCTTATAAGTGAGATTGTATTCAAATTCCAGGTGTATGAATCAACAACCACAATTATAAATGCACATATTAGCCATATCTTTTATATATATATATATATATATATATATATATATATATATATATATATATATATAAAAATATATATATATATATATAGGGTCCCGTTCCGGTGAGGACTCTTTTTTCGGTAAGGACTCGTAAGAACACCTTAAAAAATTGAAAAAAAAATATAAAAAAATACAAATCATAAAATCGAGAATAGTACTATATCATCATAAAAAAAATTAGAAATTTTTTTTTGGATCATTGAAAAACAGCGATGATCCACAAATATTTTTATTTTGTGGATCATTGTTTCATTATAAAAAAAATAATGATCCAAAAGTTATTTTTCAAATTTTTTTTTCTAATATAGTACTATGATCCATTTTATTATTTATATATATTTTTTTTTTTCAATTTTTTTAAGGTGTCCTCACGAGTCCTCACTTTAAGAAGAGTCCTCACCCGATCACTTATATATATATATATATATATATATATATATATATATATATATATATATATATATATATATATATATATATATATATATATGGTCTGGATCCGGTGAGGACTGCGAGGACAATTCCCGTCTACTTATTTCCTTAAGGGCAATAACGTCAAAGGTAATTATTGGATTTGACGTAATCACATGCGGCGCTCGTCCATATGTGTATATATATATATATATATATATATATATATATATATATATATATATATATATATATACATACATACATACATACATACATACATACATACATACATACATACATACATACATACATACATACATACATACATATATATATATATATATATATATATATATATATATATATATATATATATATATATATATATATATATATATATATATATATATATATATATATATATATATATATATATAGGGTCCGGATCCGGTGAGGACTTTAATTTTGTTGTTAACTGCGAGGACAATTCTCGTCCACTCATTTCCCTATAGGCAATAACGTCAAAGGTAATTATTGGATTTGACGTAATCGCATGCGGTGCTCATCCATGGAACGTAATACAGACTCGAGGATATAATCACTTGTTACGTATGTCCATACAACATAATTTAGCTGATTTTTTTATTTATTCGTTATTATTATTTTTTTAAATATTATTTTTAGTTTTTATTAGTTTTTTTATTTTAGTTTATTTTAGTTTTTTTCTTTTTCGTTTTTTTATTTTTTTTGTCGTTGTATGTTTTTTAACTCATTTTGAATCATAACTCGTTTTGGATCTTGGATTATAACGAATTTTGAATCATGGATCATAAGTTTTGGATCATAAAACATATTTTGTTTTTAATATTTTTGGATCATGTATATTTTTTTGCTATTTTGATAATTTTTTATTCATAAAATAATTAGTTTATAACAGTTTGAATCATAAAACATATTTTGTTTCTTAATATTTTTGAATCATGTATATGTTTTTGCTATTTTGATAAGTTTTTTACTTAAAAATATAAAAATAAACACTTAAAAAACCTTTTTTTTTTTCAAAAAATTGTTTTTGCAAACTTACTAATATAATATCTAGAATGTTCCCTTAAATTTTCATAAATTTTGAAGATTTTTTTTAATTTTTGTTTTTTATAAAAATAAAAAATAAAAAATAAAAATTATTTTTTTTTCAAATTTTCATGATGGTGCTTGTTTTGTAAGCAATTAAATTTTAATAATTTTGTTTTTTTCAGAATTTTTTTTACAAAGAAAAAAAAGTTATGACCCAAAAACAAAGTTGGTTGAATAAAAAAAATCCGGCAAACGAGATTGTGACAAGTGTCGTAATTGGGGTGGGGTACTCGATCAGATTACTATAATACCCTTCTTAATTTATCTTATCTACCCATTAGTTTTAATTTTTAGACAACTAGCCCTCCAAGATTTTAAGATGTGTCAATTTTTTCACAATGAATCTTAGCCACCCATTTTTCAAGATTAGAGGTCCAGATTCGTCCTCACAGTCCTCTCCAAAATTGGAGTCCTCATCCGATCCTAATTATATATATATATATATATATATATATATATATATATATATATATATATATATATATATATATATATATATATATATATATATATATATATATATATATATATATATATATATATATATATTATATATTAGTGTCATATCAGTCAATTACCTCTACTCGCGATTTAATAGTTAATACAACAAATATAATTATAGATTTAATGTTATCTTAATTTATTTAAATTTACTTATTTAACCAATTTTTATAAATTTTGATCACGATGATTGTCTAAAATGTTAACATGTATTTGTAATATAAGTATATAACATTGTGTAATTTATAAATTTATTTTACTATTATTTCTTATTAATAATTAATTTTAAGATCACGTATTATAATTAAAAAGTTTATAAAAGACCATCAATGTATAAAGTTTTAGTACTGCTTAATATATTCATTGGAAAACCACTTATTATATTAATTATTATTGTTAACTAATTTTAATAGTTATAATCTTATTTATAGGTAGAAAGTTTTATTTTTTGCACTTATGTAACATTAATTAACGAATTTATAATCATTATTAGAAAGATTTTTAAAATTCATGAGAGTTCAAAATAAATCTAGTGTAAATATGTTTGCTTCTTTTATAATATATAGATGTAAGATTGTGTAATTTATAAATTTATTTAGTATTAGATATTATTATTAATTAATTTTAAGATCATTTATTAATATTAAAAAGTTATAAAAATATCAATGTAAAAGGTTTTAATAACACTTAATATGTTTATTGTAAAGTCACTTATTATATTAATAGTTATTGTTAATAATTTTGAAATTTATAAATTTATTTAAATTTAAATTTTAATACAATTATTTAACAGTAATTAACCACTTTATAATTATTATTAAAAGGAAATTTACTTTATAATTATTATTAAAAGGAAATTGAAAAGCGGTGAGAGAGTTTGATATTAACATGATTTAGATATTTTTTTATAAGATATATATACATATAGGTATATAATTTTTTTAAAACCATTAATTATTTTTCAATAAGGAGTCGATAACTTCTAATCAATTCCTAGAGTGAAATATTTGTGTCGCTCTTATGTCCATAATTAAGGTTTTTTCAATGTTGGTAATCCATCGGCAATATTACGGTTACTTGTTGGAAAATTCCCGCTTTTTAAGTAGTGTTATTAGTTTGTCATTGTGGTCTGCTGTGTACGCTTTTAAAAACAGAAACATTATGGGGAATGACAAAAGAATTGGATATGAGGATCTTTCATTTTCTAGACAAGTGTTCCGCTATATCTTGCCAATCTAGAACATGTATGGATCAGAAATGTTCTGTGTGTTTGATGTAGCTCATACATATAAAGTAAATTGCCAGTGCACATGCTCTTACATGAACTTGATGTTATGCAAGTGGTCGCCACGATGCTCATTTGGTCTTTCAGTGTTTTCATTTTCTTTACATATTCACTTTTGATTTTAGTGTACCTTCAATTCTATTATTGTATCGCTTGTAATCTAAGAGCTCCAGCTAATGCATGAATTGCAGATTTTCTGCTCCTCTATCAAAAGGGCATGTGAGTTCAAATGCTGTAAATTACGAAAATATCTGGATGAGTACGAACGTTAATTGGTTTGTGCGGCAGGAGTTAACCACTCCGCTGAAAAAGATTACTAAGAAAATAACCAGTGTCTTTTGTAGTGACTAAATTATTTGTTGATAGTGGAAGAAGTAATCGCACTTGGCCCCGGAAATCTCTTGTCATTAGGTTTGAAGAAAATAAAATGTGAAGGTAGATCGATTTCCCACCCGATAGTGACAAACATCGAATTCCTAAATTTTCCTATGCAATTGTGACGAAGTAGTGACGCAAGTCTAAGGCGTCGGAAATCACCCACGCTTTACCCACACAGTGTATAATTATAGTATCTGTTTTATTTATCATTATTATTATTACCTATGATAAATGTTTTTTGTTCTTTTTTATTGATTAGTGTATATTGAAATAATAATAATAATTAACATAATTGAAATAGTATTCTTCAAAATAATAATAAAATTTATCAATGATACACATAATAATGATAATAAATATAGTATTTAAGTTTTTGGTAAATACATAAGAGTGTGTATGAAATTTTTTATATTAAATAATAAAAATATTTGTTTGGAAAATAATACTTTTTATATTATAAGAATCATACACAAACAGTTATACCAATAATATTTATTTAAAAAAATAAAATGTGTATAAATAAAATATAAATGGTTTAATATATTTAAAAAAAATTAAAATATATGTATAAAGAAAATATAAATGCTTTATACTTCTAACCCTAAAAACAACTCTAAGCCCAATGTTTCTAATTCTTCTAAGGTTTTTAGGCATCACGGTTTTAAAAATAATATGAATTTTAAGCCCCATAATCTAAATGATTTTAAAAACAGCTTTATCCTCAAACCTAATAATCATACTAATATTCTTCGTAAGATAGAACCTAAAAACAAAAATAATAATGCTTGGTCTCGTAAACTTCCGTTGCTCGTTAATTCACAAGCTAATATTTTGAGTGGTTCACACAAACACTCAAGCGATAAGTTTCGATTTATTCCTAACTTAAGTGACAATATTGATGTGCCCGTTGATATCCCTGTGACTGTCGTTAATAATATTTGTGAAACTTATGCGCGGACCATTTGTGGTTATTTTGTGGGATGTAAAACTTATTATTCGGATGTTCGTTTTCTCGCTTCTAAGATGTGGTCTCAATATGGGCTTGAGGACGTTTTGTTAAATGGTAATGGAGTCTACCTATTTAAATTTAACAACGACCAGGGTCTACAACATGTTATTACCCATGGCCCATGGACTTTTAGGGGTGCCCCGATTGTCATGCAAAAATGGAGACCCGGACTTTGCATTCATAGAAACAACCATGACAAACTTCCGCTATGGATTAAAATCCATGACATCCCCTATGAGACTTGGAGTGAGGAAGGGTTAAGCCACATTGCTTCTAAAATTGGTAAGCCTCTAGCCATGGATTCTTATACGGCTAATATGTGCACTTACGCTGCGGGTAAAGCCGTTTATGCATGTGTCCTTTTAGAAGTACCAACTCGTCTCTCATGGGTGGACAAAATTATCATTCGTATCCCAGATCCTGAAACACTTGAGTTTTCAACCCATACGCTTAGAGTTGAGTATGAATGGAAACCACCTATGTGCTCTCATTGTAAGGTGTTTGGTCACGAAACACATGTTTGTATGCATGTTATTACTAAAACAAATGCTACTTCTATTGCTAAACATATGGATACTTCTACCATTAATACGGAAAAACTTGAACAACCTATTATAGATAATATTGATGATTTTACTATGGTTTCAAATAAGAAAAATTCTTCAAAACATGTTTCTATTAAAGACAATAAAAATAATGAATCATCTAAAAGCAATACAAGTAGAAAATACCAAAACAATACCCAAGATAATTTTTTTTCCAAAAATAAAAACAATTTAAAAACTATTAGAAATAAGAAACGTATTGATAAACTTTCGGTTCATATTAATAATAGCCCCCCTTTATCCACCAATTCTCCTAATCCCCCCTTGAAGGATAAGGCGGCTATTGTTGGCTTCCCTAGCCCTATCATACGACTTTCTTCTTCCCAGCCCCTAAATCAGTCTGAATCCTCCAAACCTTTATTCAACGCCTTCTCCATTCTAGAGGCTTGTTCCTCTGACGTCACGGATATTCCCTCTACTTCTTTCCCCCTGCCCCCTCCTGGTGCTCCTTCCCATTTTAGACCAGATGATTTTGATCCTGATGCTGATGACCTAATCGAAGAGGATAATAGTATTGAGGTTGATTCTGATGATGGTGACACTGCCCAGTTCATTGTTAATGAGTCTGGATCCTATAATGATCACCCTATGATAGCTCCGGTGTCCGAGCAGATGGACTCCACCCCCTCAAAGTATCCATATGACGCACATCGCTGCATGGAATACTCGCGGTCTCTGTAAGCCTTCTCATCAGAAAGCCTTGAGAGATCTTATCCGCGATCAAAATCTTCATATTTGTGCTACCCTTGAGACTCGTGCTTCCTTCTCTAACCTCCCTCTTATCTGTAGTCGTGCGTTTGGCTCCTGGTCGTGGTCATCCAACGGTCTTTTTTCCCCTAGAGGGACTAGAATTGTGGTTGCCTGGGACCCGATAGCTATTGATATGATGCTTATCGACTTAAATGATCAGGTTATGCATTTCAAAGTTAATATTCGTGACTCTAATAAATCCTTTTTCTGCTCCTTCGTCTATGCTCATAATAATCACATGCTTCGTCGCTCTCTTTGGCATTCTCTTGCGGTCCATAAGAATATGGTTAAAGATACCCCTTGGATTCTCCTTGGTGATTTCAATGTTGCTCTTGATATTAAAGATAGCACCTCCGGGTCGTCGGGGTTCTCTCGTGCCATGGAGGACTTCAGGGACTGTGTCAATCTGATTGAAATGGAGGACCTTAACTATAAAGGTCTCTTCTACACATGGACCAAGTCTCCTAATGGTTCGGGTGGCATCCTTAAGAAAATTGACCGTGTCATGGGAAATACTCACTTCGTTGCTTCTTTCCCCTCTTCTACTGTCAATTTTCTCCCTTACCGTTCATCCGACCATACCCCTGCTGTGCTTTCTCTCCCACATTGTGCCCCTTTCAAACCTAAACCTTTCAAGTTCCCTAATTTCCTGACTTATAAGAACGAGTTCAAACAGATTGTTGCCTCTTCTTGGAACCCCAATATCCCTGGGTATCGGATGTATAAGGTTTTCTAAAACCTTAAAAATCTGAAAATTCCCCTTCGTAAGATGCTCCGCAACCAGGGCAACCTCTTTTCTAAGGTTATCTCCCTTCGTAATGAGCTTGATAGAGTTCAGAGTTCTCTGGATCGAGACCCTTTCAATAAGGATCTTCGTGAAGAACAATGCAGGTATCTCCTCGGGTTTAACGAGGCTAGCCTGGATGAAGAGAGATTCCTGAAACAAAAGGCTAAGGTTAACTGGCTTCGTGAGGGTGACAAAAATTCAGCTTTTTTCCACAAATCGGTTAAAAGCCGTAAATCTCGCAATCGTATAAATTCTATCCAGGATGCTCTTGGAAACTGGATCTCGGGGAATTCTCTTCCCAATCTTTTTGTCTCTCTCTTTCAAACTTTCTTGGGTTCTGCCCATCCTTCCCTTGCTATTCGTGACCATTGTTCCCTCTTCTCTAATAAGCTCTCCCCTCTCCAGTCTGCCGCCATGCTTACTCCTGTTACTGATAAGGAGATTAAGTGTGTCCTGTTCCAGATGGGTGATGATAAAGCTCCTGGACCTGATGGTTTCTCTGCTAAGTTCTTCAAATCTGCTTGGGATATTGTGGGTCCTGATATCTGTATGGCAGTTAAGGAATTCTTCTATTCTGGAAAACTTCTTAAGTCTTTCAACAGCACCATCCTTGCTCTCATCCCCAAAGTTGATTCCCCTTCCAAAGTCACTGATTTCCGCCCAATTGCTTGTTGTAATGTTGTTTACAAATGTATCAGCAAGATTATTGCGGATCGTATCAAGAACCATCTTTCTTATATGGTTGATGAAAACCAGTCTGCTTTCATCCCTGGTCGTTTGATCACCGACAACGTCCTTCTTGTTCACGAGCTCATGCGTGATTATCATCGTCATCGTGGTCCTCCTAGGTGTGCTTTTAAGGTCGATATTCAAAAAGCATACGACACAGTTGACTGGTCGTTTCTGCGGACTATCTTGTTTGGATTTGGTTTCCCTGATCGTATGATTGACTTGATCATGACATGTGTTTCCACGGTTGCATACTCTGTGAGTATCAATGGTAATACACACGGTTATTTCGACGGTAAAAGGGGGTTACGGCAGGGTGACCCCCTCTCTCCCTATCTCTTCACTCTTGTCATGGAGGTGCTTAACCTAATGATCAAAAGAAACGTCAATAATTCTGACTCTTTTAAATTCCACAGACAATGTGATGATCAAAGTATCACTCATCTCTGCTTTGCCGACGATCTCCTTCTCTTCTGTCATGGAGATAGCTCTTCGGTTAGAATCATCTGCGACTCTCTTGAAGAATTCCCTGGGGTTTCTGGCCTCCATCCTAATATTGCTAAGAGTGAAGCATTCTACTGTAATGTTGGTGAGAGGACCAGGGCTGCCATTGACCGTATTGTTAAGTTTCCTGAGGGCTCTTTCCCTGTTCGATACCTTGGCGTTCCTCTTATCACCACCCGTCTTGCCCACAAAGACTGTAAAGGCCTTGTTGATAAAGTCAAATGCAGGATTAATGACTGGAAAAACAAGTCTCTCTCCTTTGCTGGTCGTCTCCAGCTCATCCTATCTGTTCTTTCTTCTACTCAAATCTATTGGGCTTCTGTTTTTATTCTTCCTAAATCTATCTCTAACGATATTGAGAAGCTCATGAGAGGTTTCCTCTGGTGCAATGGTGAGTTGAAACAAGGTAAAGCTAAAGTCTCCTGGAAAACTGTGTGCCTTCCTAAGGAACATGGTGGTCTTGGCATCCGTAACCTTGCTATCTGGAATGTTGCCCTTATGGCTTCCCATGTTTGGAGACTCCTTTCCAAGAAAGAGTCCCTATGGGTTAAGTGGATCCACTCATACCGTCTTTGTGGTCGTAACTTTTGGGATGCCCCCAAAAAGTACGGTTCTGGATTTGCCTGGCGAAACATCCTTGATATGCGGGATAAGATAAGGGAGTATATAGTTTCCCAGATAGGTGATGGATGCTCTACTTCTGCTTGGTTCGATAACTGGCACCCTGCGGGCCCCCTTTCTAAATTCTTGTCTGCCCGTGACATCCATAATGCGGGTTTCGATCCTGATACTAAGGTTGCTGACCTGGTCCTCTATGGATCTTGGGTTCGCCCACATTGTTGGAGGGACTCCCATGCTGCTCTTCTTTCTCATAACCCTCCTACTCTTTCCACGTCCGTTCCTGATAAACTCCTTTGGAGATCTAGAGACGGTAAACTCTCTCCTTTCTCTGTTCGTTCTGTTTGGCAGTCTATTTGCCCCTATCATCAACCGGTCTTCTGGTTTCATATTGTTTGGTTCTCCCAGAATATTCCCAGACATGCTTTCATTCTCTGGGTTGCTCTTAAAAATCGTCTAAAGACTCATGATAAAATCAAAATCTGGGACACTAACTCCAATCTCAATTGTGCGTTCTGCGGGGATTGTCCGGATTCCCTTTCCCATCTCTTCTTTGAATGTTCTTTCACTTCTATGGTTTGGCATGACCTCCATCATGTCATGAATCTCTCCTTCCCCACTGATACCTGGTCTGATATCATTAATCAACTCAACCCCATTTCTAAGAGCAAGACCATTTGGTCCATCATTAGAAGACTTGTTCTTGCTGGAGCTGTTTACCATATTTGGCAGGAAAGAAATTTTCGAATTTTTAAAAAAACTAAAAGATCTCATCATGCTGTCGTGAATAGTGTTATGGATGATATCCGCTGTAGACTACTGAGTCTATCTATGAGACCGTGCACTAATGTTGATTTGGCTAAAACGATATGGACCATCCCTTAACTTTCTTCCTCTTCGCTCCGATATTTATCTCTGCTTGTATGGTTTGTTTGTTTTGCAGGTTGCTTTCCTTTATGTTCTTGTTTGCTTCTGGTTCCATTTCTTGTTTTGGTTCCTAGTTTAGCCTTGTTGTCCGTTGGGGCCTGTCCCAATGGATTTTCTGTTTTTTAGGTGGGGAGTCCCCAGCCTTATATTGTATTTATTCTTTTTATTAATAAAATTTGTCAGAGGTGCCGCCCTCTTTACCCAAAAAAATAGTCATACACACACACACATACACAAACACACTTATACGTATACTTAAAAAAGAATATTAAGCACACACTCATAGTTAAAAGTAAAAAAGGAAAAACTATTATATATTTACATAGGCCTAATAATAATAATAATAATAATAATAATAATAATAATAGTAAAAATAACAGTAAAAATAATGAATATAATAGAAATAATAATAATAATAATGATACGAATAATAATAATAATAATAATAATAATAATGATACAAAATAATAATAATAATAATAATAATGACACGCCTAGGTCGTCGTGCGGTCAAAAATAAAGAGAAACCTAACACACACTAGCAAAGTGGTAGTCAGGGTCGATCCGCAGGAGCTTCGTGGTTAGACCAGATGACAGATTACCAACTAATAGTGTCACGCTACAGTCGGAGGACTTATAGTTTCTAAGTACCCAAAAAGCAATGATCAAACTAACCCAAACCAAGCAAAGCTAAACTCAACTTAAACAAACCTAGTTACTTTCTGAAATCAGAAGTGCATCTCTGAATCAGAAGCAAGCAAAGGCATCCAAAACATCCAAATCAATCAAGGCATAAACTAACCAATAACTAAGGTTCTGACTAAACAGTTACTAGTTAAATTCAAACCCTAAAACTAACCTAGTTGGCTACTGAAATCAGCAAAGGAAAGCAGTTCCAAAGAAGGTCACAATACATCCAAACATAATTCAAACAATCAGAAACCAAAACATGCATAAAAACACCGAAAAACCAATATTGCTTATTACCAAATCAGCAAAGGAAAGCAGTTCTCATTACTCAAACTCAATTCCAAACATCCAAACAGTAACCAAATGTTGCTAAATAGAAACTAAAGCTCAATATCAGTGGGCGTCACTCCCAAAGATACTAACCAATGCTTAATACTACCTAACTAATTGAAAATAAAATCCAAAACACAAAAATACCAATTGAGAAGTTGTTGAAACGAAATCTTGGAGTCAAAGAGCTTCAAGGTCGATTTTACACCCAGTCTTTGCTCAGGGTTTCGGCTGTAAATGCCTCTATTTATAGTTGAAATTTCCCGCAGCCGCGCCGCGCAAATAAAGAATCCGCGGCGCGTGTCCTAATCTTTTCCTGTTTCTTCGGCATTTGAATGTGTTACACCGCCTTAAGCCCGCGTCGCGTATTTGGGAAACCCACGGCGCGCGTACGTATTTCCTTGATTTTTCATTCTTTTCCAGACTTCTTCCTTTTGCACGCTTTTAGTCCCTGTTTTGATTCTTTTCTTCCAAACAAGTCCTGGTACGAAAAGTGAGAATACCAAGATATATCTGATATAATTTTATCAAGAACAGGGCTCAACAACGCCTAAAATACTTAATATCACTAGGCGTTGTCAAACACCACACACTTGTGCCTTGCTTGTCCCCAAGCAAGAGAGTTTTTAACAAATTATAATAAAGACTCAAACAATTTTTGACTGTGTTCAGTTTTAAAGCTTATTGCCCTATGAGTTAGAGTGGAATAGTTCGCGAAAACATAATTGAATTGTTCTTTAGAATTCATGGCTTTCTAGAGAACCCTTGATTACAAACTTTCTGTACACAATGAAGTGTACTTACTCATTCAGATTCTAAAGGCCATTAAGGAATTGTCCATGACTTTCGATGTTGTCCGTGTAGCGAGCTTTCGGAAATACCATCCCAGACCAGACGATCTTAGGTGGCAAGGTGCATAAGTCCCACCCATTTTGGACCTACCGGCTCGAACAACAAAGGCCACATATTGACATTTCCTTCCTAAATTCCAATCTTAAAACAGCTCAATCTTCTAAACTCATAAAAACTCAACTTATTTGACTAACTAATAGCATGATCACAACTATATAGTATTCTTTGAAAAATACCACTGCTTGTCCCCAAGCAAGAGAGTTTTTAACAAATTATAATAAAGACTCAAACAATTTTTGACTGTGTTCAGTTTCAAAGCTTATTGCCCTATGAGTTAGAGTGGAATAGTTCGCGACAACATAATTGAATTGTTCTTTGGAATTCATGGCTTTCTAGAGAACCCTTTATTACAAACTTTCTGTACACAATGAAGTGTACTTACTCATTCAGATTCTAAAGGCCATTAAGGAATTGTCCATGACTTTCGATGTTGTCCGTGTAGTGAGCTTTCGGAAATACCATCCCAGACCAGACGATCTTAGGTGGCAAGGTGCATAAGTCCCACCTATTTTAGACCTACCGGCTGGAACAATAAAGGCCACAGATTGACATTTCCTTCCTAAATTCCAATCTTAAAACAGCTCAATTTTTTAGACTTATAAAAACTCAACTTATTTGACTAACTAATAGCATGATCATAACTATATAATATTCTTTGAAAAATACCACTGCTATCAACAATCACAAACTATTCGTTTCAAAATTGCAATTTATTAAAGATTTTGAAAAATATTGCGAAAAATTTGAAAATTGATCATTTCTGCAAAAATTTCAAAAAATTACTCTTTCGATCGCCACACCCCACACTTAAAACCGTACAACGTCCCCGTTGTACAAAAAATTATTTTTAGAACAAGGGAGAAAGAGTTACCCCTTTTGGACGATAAATTGCTTGGTGCTCAGTATCACAGGTATAATTGCGAACAAACGGATCCTTGATCTCGTATTCCGGAGTTGTAGCGCTACAGTGAACACGCCGGTGGTCAAGACAAGTGGAGGGGGCACGGTGACCCCACACTTGTCTGAGACAACTCCTTCTCATTTGGCATAACATGCATGACTCAACAAACATAACAAATATAATACAAAAGACGTGTCATAGATTCAGTACATATATCCCAAAAAGAAAAAGAAAAAAATACATCAACTGCCACCTGGTGGCCTGGAGGGTCCAGCCTCGTGATCGTGGGCTCTGGCTGGGAATGGTCGGGGGTGCTGACCCTGCACTGATGTGATCTGTAGAAGTACCTCCCCGATCCACTCAAGCTGGTCCTCAATCCTCGTGACTCTGACCTCCAATCGGTGGATGGTCGCTGAGTCCTCCTGCGGCTACGGCTCTGC
This sequence comes from Cichorium intybus, assembly GCA_023525715.1. NCBI lineage: Eukaryota > Viridiplantae > Streptophyta > Magnoliopsida > Asterales > Asteraceae > Cichorium > Cichorium intybus. The sequence continues at coordinate 57,059,945 of CM042015.1, forward strand.
TGGTGCTGCTGGCTCTGGTCTCCGGCGTCTCCTGCCCGGCTGGGCATACGCCGGCTGGGGTGCCTGTGGTGGCTCTGTCGGTGCCCGGATGAACCGGCCCGGGCGCTGCTGCTCTATCAGCCTCATCTTCTCCAGAGCTCGCGCCGTAGTGCGAGATGGAGGTAAGGCGGTCAAGGAGGCGGCAACGGGGACAGTAAGGATCCCATATGAACGGGCCAGGCGGGTAATGAAATACCCTCAGGCCAGTGGACTGCTGGTGGAAGCACCCGTCGAGTGGGTGGATAGGGCAACTGCGAGGGCGTAGGGGAGGTGGAGGAATCTGGAGGGGTCGAGGAGAACCCAGAGATAGGTCATGTCATTGCCGGACACCTTCTCGCCCCCCTCCCGCTGCATAATGGAGGTGGAGACGATACGGTGCATGAAGCGGTGTAATGGGTCACGGAGCTGACTCTCCCTGGAGGTCCCCGCCTCGTAGATGACATTGGACAGCGGTGCCTAAACCTCCATGTTGCCGGACCTCTCCGGCTGGCCCTGTATACAGGCCCCGAAAAACTGAGTGAAATGGCGGTGCTGGAGGTCCGCCGTGGTATATAGACCGACTCGCCTCCCGAACTCCCGGAGGTTGCACTCCCTCTGTGCACCTCCAAAACGAAATCGTACAATCCTAGAACGTGGGTCTGACGCCCGAGGTGCGTAGTGGATAGTGGATAGAAACTCCAGTAGCAGCTCGGTGTAGACGACGTCCTCCTCGGTGGCCATGATCCTGTCCCAGCCCCTGCATGTGAATGACGCCTCCTCATGAGTCCAGGTGCGATGTAAGTGTGGCTCGATCGCACCCCAGAGTCCAACGTCCCTCAAGATATCCCTATCAATGACTGTCGCCTCGAGGACCCGGCGACTAGTCAGTGCGTCTCTCCGCGAAATATACTCCACTGAATTGGCAGGTCCCTCTGGGAACTGAAGAAAAGGATGATCTAATTTGAACATCATCTGCAAAAAGATACATAGCCATAAAAAGAAAATTTTTTGCATTTTAGTCCTTCTTCTCCACCGCACCGCGGCGCGGCCTAAGAGCAAGGCGCGTCGCGGAGAGTGGCTGTTTGCAAAACCCCGATTCAAACTCGCATTTTAACCTGTTTAAACTCGATCCAATCACACCACAAGGTAGCCTATGTGCCGACTAACTCATCTAGGGTCTCTATTTGGCAAAACAAACACCCTATGAGTTAGCATTGGCGATTCTAAGTTTTGAACTTTTTTGGATAAATCACTAAAATTAACCACCTAATCGCTAGTTTAAACAAGTAATAGGTAGTTAGAATAGCGTACCTTGATAGCAGAAACAAAAAGAGCAAGAAAAATTGCGAGAAAAATTTGTCGATCAGAGCTTGAGTCGTGGTGTGGGGTGTGTTGAGTCGCGGCTTTCCTTAATATAGGAGAAAAACCGACTGATCATTTCCCGCGTCGCGCAATTGCACTTCCCGCGACGCGCGTGTCACCAAATCAACCCCTGCGCATCGGGTTGGTTCCGACCCCGCGTCGCGCAATTGCGAAATCCACGACGCGGTCATTCAAAATTTCAAAACTTTTCACACGACCCCACACTTGCCTTAGACCACTAATACCTGCAATTAATAATAATTTTTTTAATTATTCCTAAGAAATATGGAACCTAACCTATGACATGATGGGTTGCCTCCCAACAAGCGCTAAGTTTAACGTCTTCAGCCAGACGTACTATCCTTCTACAGCTAAGGTGGATCGTATGCCTTCTTCCTTCGCTTATTCCCAGTCTCCACCGTCCTTTCGCTGACCCACTACCCTTCAAACTTTCCTTGGTCGAATGGCTTGTTGGTTCTCCTGTTGCTGCCCAGTTGCTGCTTTCTGATTAACTCCCGTGAATGCTTGGAGGTAGCTTTGAACCTCCAAGCTCGGTCCTTCCTTCTATATCTCTTCAAAATCACTGGCTTGACATGAAGCGCGCCTAGGGCCGCTTCCAGTAGTTGTTTCACACCTCGGTTGCTAGTGTCTCGCATGCTATCTTCAGGTTGCAATTTTGGTTTGTAGTACCAATAAAAATTTTCCAATCGAATGGAATCGGAAGGCAACATATCAGGATGATTTCATATGTCCTCATCGATAGTATTGAATACATCTAATTTTCCATTCATGAATGGATCATGAGTGGTGATAAAATCATGTTTTTTATTTTCAAATATCAACTCGTCAGCATCAACTTCTTGATCATCGTCCAACAGGTGGATCGGTACCAAAAGTGAGCCACTGGTTTGATCTGATGGTGGTACAAAGTCACCCATCATCAGATCCTTACTTTCAAATTTCTCAAAATTTTCAAAAATTATAGGGTCAGGGGTAATATTGTCATCTACACCACCTTCGCCAAAAACATCAACAATTTCGGGAATTGTTGGGCCGAGATCTGTACTGTCACTTACAGACTCCTCCTCAACATCCCCATTAACCAAATTTTCTGGTGATGGTATGGATTCACTTATCACCATATCAACATTTTCAAAAACGCCAAAAACATTAAAAGCTGTTGAGTTAGGGGAAGTATTGTCACCTACAACCTCTTCCTCAACAACTGTTTCGACCATCTCGGTGGTCTCTTGACTTTCCCACGGTGTATGCCCTTCCATCACATATTCAGGTGAGGCAAGTTCACACACATTATTATTGGTACAAAAATCACTCGCCTCCGGTTCTGGCAAAGGTGGTGAACATTTCCAACTTTCCTCTAACTTATCTAAAGAAGCTTGCAATCTTAAAAGAGCATCAGCCTGGTCCTTCTGTTCTTGGTGAGTGTTATACCAGAGTACCCAAAGTTGGGTCCAGGTTGCAGAATTTTCAGGTTGACATGACTCCTCGGTCCGCCATCCATTGTCATCGGGTGATCCATTATAGCAATCATCCTCGTAATAGGTGTCGGCCGGATTTTCATAATCTTCATAATACTGATCCGGGTACATGTAATCGCCCATTATGAAGACGTACACATACCAGAATTCAAAGAACTAAAATCAAACATAAAAAAATCAGAAGCTAAGTCCTACAAATCACCTAATCTAAGCTCATAGCTCCACGGCAACGGCGCCAAAATTTGACACGCCTAAGTCGTCATGCGGTCAAAAATAAAGAGAAACCTAACACACACTAGCACAGTGGTAGTCAGGGTCGATCCGCAGGAGCTTCGTGGTTAGACCAGATGACAGATTACCAACTAGTAGTGTCAGGCTACAGTCGGAGGACTTATAGTTTCTAAGTACCCAAAAAGCAATGATCAAGCTAAGCCAAACCAAGCAAAGCTAAACTCAACTTAAACAAACCTAGTTACTTTCTGAAATCAAAAGTGCATCTCTGAATCAGAAGCAAGCAAAGGCATCCAAAACATCCAAATCAATCAAGGCATAAACTAACCAATAACTAAGGTTCTGACTAAACAGTTACTAGTTAAATTCAAGCCCTAAAACTAACCTAGTTGGCTACTGAAATCAGCAAAGGAAAGTAGTTCCAAAAAAGGTCACAATACATCCAAACACAATTCAAACAATCAGAAACCAAAACATGCATAAAAACACCGAAAAACCAATATTGCTTATAACCAAATGCTTCTCATTACTCAAACTCAATTCCAAACATCCAAAGAGTAACCAAATGTTGCTAAACAGAAACTAAAGCTCAATATCAGTGGGCGTCACTCCCAAAGATACTAGCCAATGCTTAATACTACCTAACTAATTGAAAATAAAATCCAAAACATAAAAATACCAATTGAGAAGTTGCTGAAACAAAATCTTGGAGTCAAAGACCTTCAAGGTCGATTTTACACCCGGTCTTTGCTCAGGGTTTCGGCTGTAAATGCCTCTATTTATAGTTGAAATTTCCTGCAGCCGCGCCGCGCAAATGAAGAATCCGCGGCGCGCGTTCTAATCTTTTCCCGTTTCTTCGGCATTTGAATGTGTTACACCGCCTTAAGCCCGCGTCGCGCATTTGGGAAACCCGCGGCACGCGTACGCATTTCCTTGATTTTTCATTCTTTTCCAAACTTCTTCCTTTTGCACGCTTTTAGTCCCTGTTTTCATTCTTTTCTTCCAAACTTGTCCTGGCACGAAAAGTGAGAATACCAAGATATATCTGATATAATTTTATCAAGAACAGGGCTCAACAATGCCTAAAATACTTAATATCACTAGGCGTTGTCAACTAATAATAACATTTGTTTGGAAAATAATATTTAAAAATAAAATGAGTGTATAAAGGATATATAATGATTTAGGAGATTTTTTAAAATAATTAAAAAGACATGGGTGTAGGGTCGGTGTTTACCCACACCCAACTTTAGAAACTTGTACATCCTACCTTGAAGTAAATACATCTTGCATTGGAATAAATATAAGGGCGAGATTAAATATTTAAAGGCATGTGGGTGTGGGATCGGTGATTACCCATACAGGAAACAAAAAAGTAGGGGTTGGGGTCCGAACCCAAGTCTCCTATGTATGTATGTGGGGGGGGGGGGGGAATGCAACTACCACTTCGACTATAAGCTTCATCCGATATAATTCTCTATTTATTTTATTTTATAATGATAATCATGTTACACACAGAACGCATCTTCCCTATGTGTGAGTAATGCTTAGCAAACCAGAAGACAATTTGTTGTTGTTGTTGTTGTTGTTGTTGTTGTTGTTGTTGTCCGTGTAGCGAGATTTCAGAAATACCATCCCAGACCAGACGATCTTAAGTGGCAAGGTGCGTAAGGCCCACCCATTTTAGACTTACCGACTCGAACAACAAAGGTCACAGATCGACAGTTCCTTCGTAAATCCCAATCCTAAAACAGTCCAATCTTCTAAACTCATAAAACTCAACTTATTTGACTAAACTAATAGCATGATTACAACTAAACAGTATTTCTCGAAAAATACCAATGCTATAAACAATCACAAACTATCCGTTTCAAAATTTCAATCTAATAAAAATTTTGAAAAAGTTGCTAAAAATTTTGAAAATCGGTCATTTCCGCAAAAATTTCAAAAACACTACTCTACTCTTTCGACCGTCCACACCCCACACTTAAAACCGTACAACGTCCCTGTTGTACAGGAATTGTTTAGAACAAGGGAGAAAGAGTTACCCCTATGGACGGTAGATCGCTTGGTTGGTGCTCGGTGTCACAGGTACAAATACGAACAAAAAGGTCTTCGATTTTGCATTCTGGAGTTGTAGCACAACAGTGAACAAGCCGGTAGTCAAGACAAGTGGAGGGGGCACGGTGACCCCACACTTGCTTGAAACAACTCCTCCAATTTTGGTATCGCATGCATGACTCACAAAAAAGATTAAACACAAACAGAACAAGCAAATAAAATATAAACAAACAAAAGATAGTAGTGTCATAAGTATAGTACAAATACCGAAAAGAAGAAAAAAAAAGAAAAATACATCAATCGCCACCTGGTTGCCTGCAAGATCCTACCTCATGATCGTGGGCTCGGGCTGGGAATGGTCGGGGGCGCTGTCCCTATGCTGAAGCAATTTGTAAAAGTACCTCCCCGATCCACTCCAGCTAGTCCTCAATCCTCGCGACCCGATCCTGCAATCGCCTAAGCTCCGTCGCCTCCTCCTGCTGTGGTGCTGGCTCTACTGGTGCTGCCGGTCTCCGGCGTCTCCTAACCGGCTGGGCGTAAGCTAGCTGGGAATCCTGGGGTGCCTCAATCGCCAATCTCACAAACTGACCTGGGTGCTGCTGCTCAATAAGCCCCATGTTCTCCAGGGCTCGTACCGTAGTGCGAGCTAGAGGTAAAGCGGTCAAGGAGGCCACAACGGGAGCAGTAAGGATCCGGTATGAACGGGCCAAGCGGGTGATGTAATGCCTGCGGGCCAGAGGACTGTTGGCAGGTGGACAGGGAGACAACTAGGGTGTACGGGAGGTGAAGGAACCTGGAGGGGTCAAGGAGGACCCAGAGATAAGTCATGTCCTCACCGGACACCTTCTCGCCCCTCCCTGTGCATGATAGAAGTGGAGACGATGCGGTGCATGAGTCGGTGAAGTGGATCGCTAAGGTGGCTCTCTCTGGACGTCCCCTCCTCATAGAATATATTGGACAACGGTGCCTAAACCTCTGCATTGGCAGCCCTGTCAGGCTGCCCCTGAATGCACGCACCCATGAACTGCGTGAAATGACGGTGCTGCAGGTCCGCCTCTATATAAATGCTAGTGCACCTCCCAAACTCCTAGAGGTTGCGCACCCTATGCACTCCCCCCAATCTAAATCGTACCAGTCTGGAATGGGCCTCTGCCGACCCCGGTGCAAAACAGACAGAAGATAGGAACTCCAAAAGAAGCTCGGTGTATACCGTATCCTCCTGGTTGGCCATAAGCCTATCCCTGCCTCGGCACGTGAATGAAGCATCCCCGTGGGTCCATGTGCGATGGAGGAATGGCTCGATCTCTTCCCAAAGCCCCGCTTCTCTGAGGATGTCTCGGTCAATGATCGTCGCCTCAAGAACCCGGCGACCTACGAGTGCATCCCTCCTACTAGCAAACTCCACAGAGCTATCCAATCCCTCAGGGAACTGGAGAAACTGGTGGTCTAATCTGAACGACATCTACACAAAAGAAATTTTTTTTTTCAATTTAAGTCCTTTTCTTCCCCACCACACCGCGCGCGGCCCAAGAACCAGGGCGCGGCGCGGTGAGCGGCTGTTTCCAATTCCAAATCCCATATCACGATCTAACCTGTTTAAACTCAATCCAACTACACTACAAGGTAGCCTAAGTACCGACTAACTCATCTAGGGTCATTATTTGGCAAAATAAACACCCTACGAGTCAGCATTGGCGATTTTTAAGTTTTTGAGTTTTTGGAGAAATCAACCAAATCAACTGCCTAATCACTAGTTTTAGCAAGTAAAAGCTAGTTAGAATGACGTACCTTGATGGCGAGGATGAAATGGGCAAGAAAAAACACGAGAAATTTTCGATGATCAGAGCTCTGCGGCGTGGTGTGTGTGAATAGTGTCGCGGCTTACCTTATTTACGAAGGAAACCGACCGATCGATTCCCGCGGAGCGGATATGAGCGAACCGCGGCACGCGTACCCCCAAATCAACCCCTGCGCATCGGGTTGGTTTACGATCCCACGGCGCGCAATTTGCCTGACCACGGCGCGATCATCAAAAATCCAATTTCTTCAAAACAACCCCACACTTGCCTTGGAGGCTTGGACCAATAATACCTGCAAATGACGATGATATAATTTCCTAATTACCCCTAAGAATACAGTACCTAACCTATGAAAAGATGAGTTGCCTCCCAACAAGCGCTAAGTTTAACGTCTTCAGCCAGACGTTCTATTCCTACTCCTATTCTTCTTGAATTCCTGATGGCATCTTCTTGTGATCTGGCGCGAAATTGTGAGCCATCATTGACATTAATGAAGTGAGTTGAGTCATCCTGTCACTAACCCCGCTAATCCATTGTTGCTGAGCTTCTAGAAGTTGAAAGACCTTTGTTTCTCTTTCCCTTGCATCTTTCTCATACTGCTGGTGCCTTGCCTCCAACATCTCCATCATGTCCAGCAGCTGCTCCTTGTCAATGGTGGACAACAGATGCTCCTTTGTTTCCTTTAAAACTTCCTCTTTTCCTCCTTCTCCCGTTCGTGTCCATATTGTTCTTTTGTCCCTAACCCTAGGCTCCATCAGCAAGTGGCTATCGAAATTCTTATCATTATACCCTTGAGGTAGAGATATGGGACTTCCGAACATATTTAACCTTCTTTTTCTCGACCCAAAGAAGATATCCAAATCTCCTGTTTTGCAATCAATAATAGCGCCGGCTGTAGCCAAGAACGGACGTCCTAATATTAATGCGGGCACATCCTCCTGACTCTCATATTCCATGACTAAAATGTCCACTGGGTAAAAGAAATCCCCAACCTTCACTATGACATTGGTCAGCTTACCTCGGGACACTCTGGTTGACTGATCAGCTAGGTGTAACACCGACTTTGCCGGCTCTAATTCCTTATTCTTGTATTTATCATACAAATATCCCGGTAGCACATTCACGCTTGCTCCCATATCCAGCAAGGTGTTCCGAATGACCACATCTCCTACAGTAGCAGTGATCAGTGGTGACCCAGGATCCTTTTCTTTGTTGGGCAGTGTTCCCAACAGTGCCTCACTAGCTTTATTTGTCAACCTCACAGTGTCAGCTGTGGGAGTCTTGCTTTTGCATTTTTCTCGCACATCTCTTGAAGAATTCTTGTATCCTCAGGAGCGTTCTTAAGTTCATCCCACAAGGGTTGGTTCATTGATGGCCCCGTCGATTTGGGCGCTTCTTGCTTTGTCTTTCCCTTCTTATCCTTCTTCCTTTGTTTGATTCCAGCTATTATTGGCTGCTTTTCCTCTTGGCCATCCTTGTTCTCCTTTGGTTGAGTTTCCTTCTCAACGGGAATTTCCTTTAATTTCGTGTCTTTCCTATTCTCCTTTTCAATTTCCACCTTTTCCTTCATTTCTTCTTCTTTTTCACTATCAGCCTCATTTCTCGATTCTAGCAGATCTTCCAGGGTGACCTTCCTCCATTCAGCCTCGACAGTGTTGACATATTCGTTTTCGGCCTGCTGACCATGGGTCGGATTGACTTCTGTGGTACTTGGCAGCTTCCCATTATCTCTTTTTCGTTGGTCTTCAACCGTTTGGGCGATTTGCCTCTCCATATTGACGATGGCTTTCGTATTGGCCTGCGATTACTGCTGTGTTGTGTTGAACATCTCATACATTTTCGCGACCAGATCCTCTTGAGTCCCTGGGGCATTGTTGATGGAGTTATTGGGCCCCCTATTGTTGCTACTACCATTTCCATTGGCATTACCACTATTGTTTGCCGGTTGATGCTGCCTGGGCGGGTTGGATGATTGCCCTTGGTAGTTGTTCTACTTCTGGTTATTGAAATTCTGCTGACCTTGGTTATATGGTCTATAGGGTCGTCCATTGCCATATTGACCTTGACCCTGACCATAGACTTGATTTGCTTCTTGAGTCTTTGGTCCTCCTTGACCTCCTTGCGGCTGACTCTGAGGTCCATTCTGCAGAGTAGACACAAGCCTATCAAATTTCTTATTGAGCTCGCTTATCTCCTTCTTTACATCCTTTTTCCAGTCGGCATCGGCTCCTATTGATGCAGCTGTGCCTACCGTCTTTCTTGTAGAGAAATTCGCCTTGGAGCCATTACTTAGCTGTTCCAAGAACCGCCAAGCCTCCTCCGGGTCTTGCATCATAATAGTGCCACTAGATGATGCGTTAATCATAGCTTGGTTTGTCTCACTTGCTCCTTTAAATAATACCTTGACCAGTTGCCACTTTGGAATATCGTGATGAGGGCACGACCTCATCAACTCCTTTAGACGATCCCATGCTTCATGAAAAGCTTCTCTAGGCTTCTGCTGAAAATCCTGAATGGCCCTCCTAATTTCCGTCGTCTTGCTTGCTGAATAAAACTCTTGTAAGAACTTAGCTTTGAGTTGGTCCCATGTAGTGATGCTATTCGATGGCAAAGACGTAAACTAATATTTGGCTTTGTCTTTAAGAGTGAATGGGAACAATCTTAATCTAAAAATGTTCTTATTAGTGTTCCTAGGGGTGTTAGCATTGGCTATTGCTATAAACTCATACAAGTGATTGTATGGGTCATCCTGTTTGTACCCCCTAAATTCCGGTAATGTCCCTAACAACTGAGGCCTAATTTCTACTTGAGATTCTATATCATCAGGAATGTAAATGGGCGACGAGTCATCGTACTCCCGTGGCTGGAAGTGCGATGCAACCGATTGCCCCCTTGGTTGTGCAAAATACAAGGGATGAGCAGGATTACCATAAAAGTGATGATCATTATATCTCTGCTTACCTTGCAATGGTTGATGCTGCTGTGCTCTTCTTGGAGGTCCCCACCCTCGGTTCCATGGTTGCTGTGGTGCTGGTAGAACCCATCCTTCGTCTTCTTCATCATACCTCTCCTCAGTCTCTTGATACTGGTACTGTTGCTGAGGTGGTTGCTGTTGATATTGTTGTTGCGGTGGTATAGGTTGGAATGTGGTCTGTGGTTTAAAAAATACTGGTGGTGGTTGTGAAATGGGTTGAGAAATGGGTGTCTGCTGTCTAGATATTGGGGTGCCATCACGGGTCGGCGCTCCCCAAGACATGGCAGATGTAAATGGGTTTGTGGATTATGGTTGGGATAAAGGTTGAAATGGTGGAATCGACGGCTGAGTGTAGAAGGTATAGGTGCAGGGGCTAAAGCTGCACCACCAGTAGCACTCGTGCTCCCAATATGAAATTCTGAAACCGAGGGAAAAAATGGCATCCCCGTTGCCTCACCCGAGGGTTCCTAGGTAACACTCACTATACTACTACTGACATTACTAAAACTCATTGTATTTAAACGCCAACGTGCACGGATCTTGCGCGCAGTTCGCTCAATCTCTGAGTCAAAACGCAAAGGGGATAATTGCTCACCCCTACGGGTATGCATGAACAAGTACAACACGACCGAGAAAACCAAAAGGAAAATTACTAACTAACTGAAATTCAAAAACTAAAAGTCCTACAAATCACCTATTCTCAAGCTCACAACTCCCCAGCAACGGCGCCAAAATTTGACATCGCAGCGGTCGTCATGTGGTCAAAAATAAGAAAATACATAATACACACACTTAGCACAGTGGAAGTCATGGTCGATCCACAGGAGTTACGTGGTCGAGAGAGGTGACAGATTACCAACTGCAGTGTCACGCTACAGTCAGAGGACCTAGTTCCTAACTTTTGACAACTAATCCCAAAAAGCATAAAATAAAACAATTCCAAGCAAGCATGAACTAAACTAAACTACCAACCAAACCTTGTTACTTACTGAAATCAGAAGTACATCTCCAAATCAGAAGCAAAAAAAGGCAAATCAATTCATCAAACACAATTCAATCATTCCAAAAATCATTCACAAGCATAAATACCGAAAAACTAAGCAATTAACAGAAACCAAATGATTCTCATTAACCAAATCAGTTCCAACAGGTGCAAAACAGTAACCAAACTTACTAAAAGCAGAAACAAAGACTCAATGTCAATGGTTGTCACTCCCAAAGACACTAGCCAACTATCACTAACTATTAAACTAATTGAAAATTAAAAATAAAACATGAAAAATACCAAAATATGGTTGCTGAAGCTAAATCTCGGAGTCAAAGAGCCTTGGGTTTCGATTTCACACCAGGTCTTCGCTCATTTTTTCAACCTAAAAGCCTCTATTTATAGTTGCAAAAATCTCGAGACCGCGCCACGCATAGGTGGATCCAGCGTCGCGCGTAGGGGTTTATCCCTGTTTAATCGGAATTTGAATTCTTACCACCGCCTCATACCCGCGTCGCGCATTGATGAATTCCGCGGCGCGCGTACGTATTTTCCTGATTTTGCCTTGATCTTCAAACTTCTTCCAAATTGTACGCTTTTGGTCCCTGTTTTCATTATTTCTTTCCAAACAAGTGCTGGCACAAAAAGTGAGAATACCACAATGTATAAGATATAATTTCACTAAGAATAGGGCTCAACAACGACTAAAATATGTGATATTACTAGGCGTTGTCAACCTTCACCTCTTTCAAAGGACCCTTTGAAAGGTGACTTAGTCATCTTGCCCAAAAGACAAGATTCACATACATCATCCGATTTGAGGTCGAATGATTCCAACACTCCATCCTTTTGGAGTTGGGTGATGCGTTTCTTGTTAATGTGCCCAAGAGGACAGTGCCATAAGCACGCCTTTTCTACACCACTAGAAGAATCAATATAATTTACACTATGTCCTAAATTGTCAACACATTGTACCGTTTCATACACACTATCACAACGTAAAGCAGTAAAAATAGAAGTACTATTTTGAAAAACAGAAATTGAACCATTAATATTATCAAAAGAAAACTGGAAACCTTGTCTAAACAATGCATGAAAGGAAATAATGTTTCTTGCCATTTCTGGCGAATAGCAACAATTTATAAGTTCTAAACAAACACCACTACTAAGCACTAAACTATAGATTCCGATCTTGGTAACAGGCGACGATCTCCTATTCCCCATGATCAGGTTCAATCTACCGTGCTCCACCTCCCTGCTTTCCTTTAGGCCCTGCAAATCAGAACAAATGTGAAAACCACATCCTGTATCAAGGACCCAAGAACTGGAAGATGGTTAGTTTTTAGAGATAGTTAATATACCTGCTGTAGACGGCTTCACTTTGCCATCTTTCAAGTCTTGCAAGTATCTCGGGCAGCTTCTCTTCCAATGACCCTTTTCCTTGCAGTAGAAGCAGTCAGCTTCCTTGGGGTTGGCATTGTGAGGAACACCAGAAGACTTGGGTCTCGAGCCACTGCTGGATGATCTAACATAGACCTTTTCCCTCCAATTCTGATTGGGAGGGCCCTTTCTCTTCTTCCCCTTTCCCCCACCAATTGCCAAGACAGGCTGGCTAACTGAGGGTACACTTTTACCCTTCATCCCGTCTTCAGCAGTACGGAGCATGCGATGCAACTCGGCCAGAGTGGCCTGAGAGTTGTTCAAATGATACGCCAGCGTGAACTGGTCATATGAACTTGGTAAGGAATTTAGCACTATGTCTACAGCTAAATCCTCATGGACTGGCATCTCAAGCTTCCTAAGCCTTTCCACATATCCCTGCATCCTCTGCACGTGGTTGCAGATGGAATCTCCATCCCTTGGCTTCCCGTTGGTGAAGGCTTTGACCACCTCGCGCCTCTCGATACGTTCCTGCTTGCGGAACTTTTCTGCGAGCTCTTTGTGCATCTCATAGGGCCAGTAGTCTTCATATATTCTCTGCAATTCTGGGTTCATGGTAGCAATCATGATGCAAGCCACCTTGGTTGCATCATCAGAGTGTTTTGTGTACGAGGCGAGTTCCTCAGGAGTAGCAGTATTAGGGTCAATGTCAATAAGCTCGGTTTCTAGAACATACTCTTTATGTTCAAACCTTAGAGCCATCTTAATGTTGCGGATCCAATCATTGTGGTTAGTGCCGTCCAATGTAACTTTGGAACACAATGATAGGATAGATGTGACATTGCTGGAGTTAGAGTGGGGGGCGGATTGATCAGCAGAAGACATCTATAAAAGAGGATAGTTTTATTTAGATATATATAGTAATCCTTATAATAACCCAATAATAAATATAAGGCTAGGACCCCAACTATAACAATTCACAATATAGAAAAGGGATGCCGTAGTCTAATTGTAAATTTTATAATGGTAGGCGAATGACGATTCAGCCAATTCCACTGTGGAAAAATAATCATATTATAATGGAACTCCTAGTTTCTTTTGAGATTTGTTGAACTGTTCAATAGCATGTTTTAATCTCGGGTGTGCCCCACTGTTTGTCACTAGGATACCGAGGATCACAAACCGGGTGTGAATAACCATGCAAATTAGCTTGGTACTCTCGGGGTCAGTTACCATCTCTAATTGATGTACCGGTAAACCATACACGCTCCATCAATAATGATAACACCCGAGAAACCGATTGCAACTCTTTATGAACCCCTATTGGTGTGCCGGTAAACCACACATGCTCCACCAATGTTTCATAAAGTGCAATGTGTAATTTCATGGATTAACACCAATTCATATTTTTCCTAAAGTAACTAGATTAGGGTTTTATTGAGTTGTTCTAGTACTTTGAATAATATCATTATACTTTTAATGAGATTAGGCGGTCCTATCAAACCCGTTCGGCTAACGACCCTCCACTGGTCAGGAGAGCGGTGGGTGAGAGTGGATACCTATTAGACCGCTATTTTACAGACAGTCTCCTTATACCCTCTTTATGACCAGCTTTGTGAATGAGGCCTACTATTGATTTGACTAACCATTTAATCTTATACATATAATATTAACTTTTAATTATAATATATATAAGATGAATTTTAAACCTTTTAAAATGTTTTAGGTTTATCTTTTAATTTATTTGAATTTAAACTATTAAATTTAAAATTAAATTAAACCTTTAAATTGTCTTTTAATTAAACAATTAATTAAATTCGGATATTTTAGACTTTTAAAATATTCCTAGATTTAACCTTTAATTTTTCGAAATTTAAGGCTATTAAATTTAAATTAAATTAAATCCTTAATTATCTTTTAATTGAACAATTAATTAAATTAATTAAATTTAGATAGGTATCACAAATTAATCAAATTAATTTAAACCTATCTTAAACCCTCTAATTTTCGATTTCAACAAATAATGGTTTAAGGTTTATCCATTTAAAAAATTAAAGTTACCAAAACTAGAATACCTTCTAAAACCTATTGCCAAAATCGCCAAAAAGAGGGCAGTGCTAGGGTTTTCAAAACCCTAACCATAAATCGATTTCAACCCCATTAGGGTTTAGAAGCTTTAAACCCTAAATTTTAGGAAAACAATTATAGCAGTTTAACAAGAAAACAACCAAAAAGCTCTGATACCACTGAAGGGTTTTATGCAAATCAATGAACTAAATCCTAAGTTCACATGCAACTAGGAGGATCTATGTTTTCTTCTAATTAAATATATAACAAAATCCTAAAGGCCAGGAAAATAAACTAATAGAAGAGAATTAGAAAAACTAACCTTTTAGTGTTTCTTGGAAGCGAAGCAACAAATGGATCTTGCCTCAAATGTAGTCACACCCAGAGAGCAGGAGCTTGATCGAAAATTCCACAGAGAGAGACAGGGTAAAATCGCAGGTTATGAGGGTCTGAGGCTACCTATTTATAGCCTCCAGCAGATAATCAAGTAAACCTTAAGAGATAAGCCTTTTTGAATTCAAATTAAGACAAGCCTTTATCTTAATAATTCAAACACATTTATCTCTTTAACTCTTATATATATATATATATATATATATATATATATATATATATATATATATATATATATATATATATATATATATATATATATATATATATATATATATATACACACAAATCGATTATATATATATATATATATATATATATATATATATATATATATATATATATATATATATATAAAATCGCTGGTCATCACACTCACTTAAACTGTCACTTACTCAACTATCGAATAATTACAGTTTTAGTCCCTGCACCTTTAATTAATTAATTTAATCGCCAAATTAATTCTAATTAATTCCAGATTAATTTCTAATTAATTAATATAGTTTCTAATTAATATATTATCACTTTAATATATTAATAAACCATATATTTAATTCTATTGATTTATTAATTAGATAATAAATCAATCTTTCTCTCTACCGAACTTTCTACCAAACTTCCTGCTATGAGGACAACCCAAATGGACTACGCTACCATTAATTAGGTAAATACTAATTATTAGTCATGGCTTAGACACCTAATCCAACAAATATATCTATAAATATCAATTAATATTAAGTATTTTGTGCGGTGCGGTTTAAACCGCGGTTTAGAAGTTAAAAACCGCAAACCGTACCGTATAATGCGGTTCATAATAACTATAAACCGCAAACTGCCCGTGCAAGTTCAGAACTGCAGTATGCGGTGCGCCGCGGTGCGGTTTGGGCGGTTTTTGCGGTTTTTGCACAGCCCTACCAAAATGTTATGATCCAAAAATACATGATACAAAATGTTATGATTAAAAATATCATGATCCAAAATGATTAGATTAAAAATACGGAAAAAAAACGTTAAAATTAAGATTAAAAAATATTAAAAATTAAAAAATATATATAAAAAATGAAAAAAATTCAAAATCGAGTACTGTAGCATTAAAATAATAATAATAAAAAGCTAAAAACTGAGTATAATAGAAAATAAAAAATTTTTGAAAAAAAAATAGTTTTTTTGAAAAAAAATAAATAAAAAATAAAAAAAACGAAAAAAAATGAAAAAAGAAAAAAAGAGAGGAAAAAACCCACTTAAATTACGTTGGACGAACATGCGTCACATGCAATCGTATCCTCGAATCCGTATTTCGTTCCGTGGACGTGCGTCGAATCCGTATTTCATACCGGATTCTAACCCTATATATATATATATATATATATATATATATATATATATATATATATATATATATATATATATATATATATATATATATATATATATATATATATATATATATATATATATATGTGTGTGTGTGTGTGTGTGTTTTGTCAACTGAGGGCGACAATGACAAAAAAAAAATTTGCTTTAAAAATAAAATTTTGGTATTTTTTTTAAATAAAAAACGTATTACGTAGGAAATATAACGTTTGAGTAATGCATAGCAATTACGTTTGAGTATTGCGTGGGTAAATGTAGCACATGGGTACAATTTACTTAGGAGGGTTTTCTCCACTCCCATCTTTCCGTAGCTACTACGTGAGTAAAACTCTTTACCTACACAATAGAACCCACGCTTGCATAGGTAATGGACTAAATTTCTAGTAGTACAACAAAAAGAGAATAGGTTTTGTAGTTGGGGCATATGATCTTTCGTAGAGATTTATTATTCTCACATATGCATGCGATAACCTGAAATATGATCTGATTGATACATAGTCCAGTGGACCAAAAGTTTTTCCGATATGCTCCAATATATTGATGAGAAAAGTGGACTTGCGGTCTCACTTGAAATTGTAATTAAGACAAAGAAATGATTTGCTTAGGCCATCCGGTATGCCCACCACAAGCTCTCACTTTTTTTTCTTCCACATCAGCACCCTCACTCCTCCCTTACCCTTGGAAATCGTTACACACACACCAAACAAATGAAGACGTCGTACGACGTTGTGAGCTCGTGCAAGGAGAAAAGTGAGAGGTGCTCTCACTAGGAGGGTGGTGTTCATGTGCGAGCTCTCATGCCACATAGGACGTCGCACTCCCTTTTCCCTTCCACACCGGAGGACCTTAGACAGTAAACAGCAAGAGGGGATTTTTGACCCACTAAGTTAATAAATCATTGTGGAAAATATGAATCTAAGTTGTTTACAAGAGATAAAGAACATATGGTTTTGGAGTTACTTAGTAATTGAAACTCAAATGTTACTTGAGGATAGAATATATGGTTCCTTAAATTGTATGATCGAGTTGAATTGCTTGGACATGAAATGAGCACATTTGATTCGCTTTGTAAGCCTTCATTGGATTCAGAAACTCGACAAATTCTTCAAGGGTGTATCTATATGTTGGCATGTATCAAATTGTCAGACTTCTACACATTATGCTGGCTTAACGGCTTACAGCCGAGGCAGAGAAGAAAATGGTTAAATGGGATTACGAATTACACCAAAGACGAAGTACATGCATGAGCAGGGAGGGCCTTCTACAACATCAGAACCTTGCAACATGGGCATCACATAAACAACATAACGTTGCCTTATCTTCTTGTGAGGCTGAATTCATAGCGGTTACAGCTGCAGCGTGTCAAGGGATCTGGATCCGGCAGCTGCTCAAGGTACGTAATAACAGGAAAAGCATGACAATTCCTACAAATTTGAATGTTCCGGATTCCTCCAACATAATTGGTGTTGCAAAATTCTAGTCTGGCTAGTTTTTTTGTTTTATTATATATATTCTTGCTGTTGGAAAAAAAATATATCATCATACTTAAAGAATAGATAAAGGTATTGATATGGATATATCTGGATATAGTGCCAACTGAGAAATTTTTTTAAACGGTAAAAAGCAAAGATAAATTCTAACAAAGACATAAGCATAATAAATCAATTTATTTGTTATTTACAGTTGAAACACACGCTAGCTAGCTAGTAGCATACATGCATGTTACGTAATGAATGTACAAAGGGATTCTTTGGCAACGGGTTCTTCAGCACCATTAAACCATCAGCCTGATACCTCAACATGGTTCCATTTGTTTGTAATGGTGTCAATGTAAACAGTAGCTTTGCTGTCAATACGAGGATCAGCCCAACGTCCTGCTCTGTCTTGATCACTTGGATACACTTTGTAAGCCTTCATTGAGTCATCCCAAGTATCGTCACCTCCTCCTCTATGGCACTTGTGAAGCTTGAAGATGCCAAAGAAAGAAAAAGAAGACTTTCTGTGAGTTTTATGTCCTCCCATTTTGTTGAAATATTGGAAAACAGATATTTCAGATGGCAAGATGGAGTTTCTTGGGTTTAGGTTTTTCCTGCTAGCACAATGAGTCTCTGGCTATGTAGGAGTCATGCATGCACTCTACGGATTTTATAGAGGAATGCTAACTTTGTTGGGGATGGAGCGGATCAAAGGCAAACGAGAATCTTGATTCTTGATCTAGACCGTAGAATCAATTTCATGATGTAACAAAATGACTTTAAATTTCAATGACTATGAGTAGCTAATAACTATATATGGAATACAACATGTTAATAATGTTCAGAAAAAAAATATAGGTGGATTTAACAAGTAGTTTAAGAGTATAGCTAGGATAGATTTGACGAAATTTCATTGGGTATGAGTAGTTAATAACTATATATGGAATAGAACATGTTAATAATGACCACCTCCGGATTCATTGTGGAATTGGAATAGCAATACTACTGGCGTGTTTTGTAGATTAGTGTGTTTTCTATTCGCATTTACGTTTTTGGTTTCTTAAGTAAAAAACCTAATTAAGAAAATGAAATAAAAATCATTATAGTTTACTTTCTTTTCAAAAAATACACGGTGAAATTTTTTTTTTTTGTTTCCATGAATCCGTCCTTAAATTTATCTTTTTGCATTTTAACTCAAACTTTTGATTTATATGTTACTAAATGGTCACCCAGTGCTACAAAAAGACAACTTCAGCTATGAAAATTACTGTCGGAAATTACCGACAGAATACCGGTGGAGGTGACGAATGTCAAAACCTTTAAAACCTTTCATTACCGTGGAAAAAGCGAGAGTAGTGACGGAGGTCGAAAGCGTTGGAAATCCATCGTTAATTTCTTACGGAAATAATATTTTTTTCCTTTTCTAATTCTGTAAATATTCCACCGAAAATTACTGGATTTCCCAATCGACTAAGAGTCCTCATGATATTCTCTTCTTTTTGTTTTTATAATGAAATCTTCTATTGCTTATTTTCTAACTATTAGTATTATTATTAATTACTATTATATCTTTATTACTACATAACACATACTCACATAATAACAGGGGCGGAACACGGCAGGTAGAATTACGGAGGCAAAAACCAAAACTTCAAAACGAAACCATATAAACAATTTAATTTAATTAATAGAGATGGCATATAAAGATTTGAACAAAACAATTAATATTTGTTATTTTTACATCGTTCATCAAAGTGAAATTTGCCGACCTTTTGTATCTTTAAATAAAACAATTAATATTGTATGTGTATTATTATATAAACATTTTTTATATCAATAGAAATATAATTATACATAAGATTAACAAAAACAGATGTATGGCATGAGGAATAAATCCAAATAAAGAAATGGTTAATACATCAGTTGTGATATAAAAAGAAGGGATGAAATTATGAATGTTTTGTTAAGCGAAGAACATGAGAACCGGAAAGTGGTCACACACAACCTAGCACTCATCATCTGTTGAAATAAAGAAATTATAGCTTAAAATTTTTGATGGGCTTCAAATTTTGTTTGGAAATAAAAGTAGTATTTAAAGAGTTTAATCTATATTACTAGTTAAAAACCCAAAAAACAAGGGGGGCATGGCCTCCCTTGGCCTTCATGTAGACCGCCCATGCATAACACACATAGACATGTAAAAATACATAAATACATACACAACCTAGCACTCATCATCGACGTTGTTAAATAAAGAAATTATAGCTTAATATTTTTGACGGGCTTCAAATTTTGTTTGGAAATAAAAGTAGTATTTAAATAGTTTAATCTATATTACTAGTTAAAAACCCAAAAAACAAGGGGGGCATTGCCTCCCTTGCCCTTCATGTAGACCGCCCATGCATAACACACATAGACATGTAAAAATACATAAATACATACAAATACATACAAACAATTATATATATATATACTAGGAACATTTTAAGGGCCGTGCTAAGCACGGCCCATGGATGGTAATGAAGCATGGACGATGAATGGTTTTTTGGTTGAATAATGAAAGTATGTTGTTGTTATGTTTTTAGTCTTGCTATTGGATGAAAAATATATTACCAATAACATCAAAACCAAATAAAAGAAGACACAAGCTTGTTTTCAATACTAAAAGTTTCAAAAAGTAAAAAAAACGTATAATGTGCTAATAAGAAAATACTAAAAAGTACAATGCTATGAACGGATACATTTTCCAAAGTACTTGGTTACGATAGGAAGAAATACTTGTAAGATGCTAAATTGTGTATATTTTTCAAAATTAACATGCTACTAAGATAAAAAATGAAAATATAAAGTACAATGTTATCATCTGATATTTTTCCAAAGTATAATGCTTTAATAAAATAAGTGAAAGTATAATGCCTCTTATGCTAAAATGAACCTAAGTTGCTATAAAAACAAGTAAACTAAAGTATGTTGGTATGTCTTGCAGCTATGGCTGGTAAGAAAATAAGTGTAATTTGGTTATTTTGATTACGTTGTTATTATTAGTAAAAAAAACTAAGTATGTTGCTATTAGTGGTAACAAAATGAAAGTATGTTGCTATTATGGGAAAAGAAGTAAAAATGCATTGCTATGGCTGGTAAGAAAAAGAAATTACATTATTAAAATTTTAACTAAAGAACAAAAGCATTAGAGAGTAATTTTGTTAAGCATTCTTGGAACTGTACGAGATCATAAGAAAAAAAAATGAAAGTATTGTGCTATAAAGAACATATCAATAAAATTACATTGATTTCTCTTGAACTAAACCCCCACTATCCGGCAACAAAATTTACTAAACAAACTATTGTGAATCGTGGAGTAAAAAGGAGCAAGAAGTTGCATAATACTGAAGCCAACCTGGTATTTTTTGATGATCAGCCAAAGTGAATTATTGAAAAGTATCAGCCGCTTCAATAAATAATATTTAAGTTTGTACATCAACCGAAATTGTCATCGTTCCATTTCAATGTGGTCAGCATAAGAAATGTCAATTTGTTATTACTATTAAGTCAAAATGCTCATTTGTTATTACTGTAAATCAAAGAATCACCATTTTGACAGTCAAGATTTATTTTAACACCATATGTTCAACTATCTTCCCAAATCTGCAAAGACGTGGTTAATCATCACCCAAAAAAGGAGAGTAAACAAAAAAAGTAATATTTAAAAAACCAAAGAGAACCAATTAAAGAAAAAACAAAATCAAAAGTTCAATAAATCACCATCTTCAACAATCTTCACGATAAACCATAACATTTTGATAAGAATTTATAGAGATGTAGAAAAAAGATGAACCCATAGCGGTGTGGATCTAATTAACGCTAAGTAGATGGCGTTCTGGAAACCCTTAGCGGCGATGATACCTTAATCTGTCTATGATGATACCCAAACATTCCATACAATTGAACCATCTTTATGAATGCATTTTTTTGGCTGATCAAAAAAAAAAAATACATGTTTACCAAGAAAACGTTTCCGTGAAAAGTCAATACGAAAAAAGAATATGTTGAAAATTGAAAAGGGTTTGAATTCAGATCAGTAGATTTTAATTACCTTCAGTTTACAAAATATTAATATCAATAGGGCACAGTTGTTTAGCGAACAACTCCTTATTGCCACGGTAGCATGACTTTTTAGAGAAAAACACATTTACCTTCCTTGTGGAAAACCTGCAATCAAGAGGACATACTTGTTTAACAATCAGTTGTAGATTCCGTAGAATTACACGTGGAGATAGAAAGGAAAACCATTTCTCAAAAAATTCCCTTCTTTTCCCAATTGCAGATTCCATAGGATCTATTTCATTACTCGAAACTCTAAATTTGACAAAAATCTGCGGTTGGGAAAACCTGCCGCATGGAATGATGAAGTTGCACCTTGAGTTTCAAAATTAACTGCGTGGTTTCCGAAAACATATCCACACGATTGAACCCATCTTAATGAATATATTTTTTATCCAACTTACGTTGTGATGTATGCAATTGATTTGTGGGAGACGAAGGCGTACATAAGAGAGAGGATGTGCGACATGATCAAGAAGGGACGATAAGGAGATGAAAATTTCCAAAAGAGAAAATATAAAGGATTTCTTGGAGTAGTTGTTGTTGAAGAGGTGTGAGCATTTGGAAACGTCAAGACGTCGGTTGATAGATAAACAAATGGCAGCCTGAGGGACGTACGGCGAAGCGAATAGACGATGGAGAAAAAAAAAGCCTTTTATATATAGTTTAATTAGGTTGAGAAGATTGTAACTCATGAAAAGCATTAGGACGGTTGAAGTTGAAGCGGTGTCATCCGATTGAAAACGGGATGGCGTCAATTGAAGGGCAAATAGATGGCGGCCGGAGAACCGTGTATAGGGAAGAATACTGAAAGGAGAAAAGAAGGATTTTTATATATAGTAATGATATATATATATATATATATATATATATATATATATATATATATATATATATATATATATATATATATATATATATATATATATATATATTGTAAGTCCCATAACTCAATAGATCTTACAATGTATCAATCAAACACTCAATGGTGCGGAATCCCAATGAGTAAATCGAATCAAAATAATAAGAACAAGGAGATTATCAACCTTCAATGCACACCTTTTGATTAAAGGTCTAGTATATATGATCTTTGAATGCTTGAACAATAGAATATTCTCTCTAGGCCCCAATATATATATATATATATATATATATATATATATATATATATATATATATATATATATATATATATATATATATATATATATATATATATATATATTATTTCTACTATTATATTATTTAAATTATTTCATTCTTATTATTATTATTATTATTATTATTATTATTATTATTATTATTATTATTATGTTTTATTATCTTTATCATTACACACATATACATATACACACATACATTTACACAAATATCACTAGTACACGAAACGAACATAGCTACACAAAAAACCGTGACTATATGTCTTTAGTCACACGACATTTTTTATCTGAAGTGTGACCAAAGATCGCACCATTTTAGATACCATACGAGTACAATAGTTTTGTGTGGATGTATCAATGGAAAAACCGTGAATGTATCTAAAAAGCGTGACTAATTGATATGAATATTGGTTAATTTAATGAAACATTTCGACTAAAAGTTTGGCTAAAAATATTTGTACATACACAACTGATTTTTGATAATGGCTATTTTGAATCGAATGGCGGCGTGAATCAATTTAATAAGTGGCGTTTACTATAGTTTAGTCACGCAAAAATGAATTATTGAGCCTTTAGTTACATACAATTATCCAAACCGAGGCCAAAAGCGTTGTCGTATCAAGTATATTCTTCAATTACCGTGGCCATAACGTATTTATAGACACACATGTAAATTTCGATAATGCCAATCGTTCATGATTGGACACTTGAAATTCATATGACCGTCGTCGTTCCTCTTGTTTAGACACATTATTTAACACGTTAGTCACATGAAATTAACGAATGCGTGGCCATAACCTCTTTGTAGACACATACATATTTTTGGATAATGACTATTGGTCGTCCAATGGTAAAATGAAACTATTGTTAACGTCACGTTTGGTTATATTTAGTCACACGAACGTTTATTAGTATGACGTTGTTTGTATTTTTGACACACAGTTCTCTAGAATGTGTAATTGTATTTACCCTTTAGTCACGTATGTTAAATTAAGACATGACTACAAAGTCCTTATAGTCACATGAATCATTTTCAAGGTGACTATTCTGGTATATTTAGCCACATCAATTTATGTTAACGATAACATTTGCTATTATTGAGACACCTGAACTAAAAATAATCGTGTCTATTGTTAATCTATAGCGACATAAAATTTTGTATATATATTGCAGTGACGGGTATAAATGGACATGTACAGTTATAAATGGACATATTTAGACACATTTTTAATTAATTTTACGAAAAAATATAAACGAAAGCATGATAAAAGAAAATTGTTTTACTATTAATATGCATAATGTATAAATTTACAATATTGATTGAATTTAGGTACATGAAATTTATAGTATATGATCAACGGGCAATGTTGTGAACGGGTTAAATTGTCTTTTTCATGTTGCTGTTTGTGGCCTTCTTCTTCAGAATGGCATATGCAGTTGTATAAACTTTCCTTGGCTTCTTACAACTTTGTGTATCTTTAAGTTGAGGGGGTATGGAATCAGGTACCTACATTTACCAAAATACTATAAGTTTCATGTATAAATAAAATATCAACAATTAAGTAATTTGATGATTAATTAAGGAACAAACCGTTGAGTCCAATAAGACAAGATATTTTGGCCAAGTCAAAAAAGTATTAACTGCATCCCTAACAGTTTTGTGTTCAAGGGTTTCAAATGGCAAAAAAGCTGCTCCCTTTATCACTTCATCAATGTAAGCTCTATAGCAATCTTCTTGAAGTGGAATTCCATGAATGGTTTGTTTGTCCATTGCAATATGAATGGTACCACGTGCCACAACATTTGGTAAGAGTAAGGGTACACAGTCTACACTTTATTGTCTATAAATATTCACGGCAATAAAAACAATCCAATTTAACATCATAAAGTTTAACTCATGAAATATGCATAGATGCCAAAATACATATACATGTGGAAGTTTTGAGGACACTGTAGGAGATGTCTTCTTAATATTTGGAATCAGAAATCCAATACTTTTTTTACGTTTATTCATTGTAACCTACAAAACCATAAAAAAGTAAATTGCCACAAAATGGTTATAATTTAAAAACAATGAAATTGTCATTTACTTACCGGCGTTACGACATTAATTTGATTTTCATTGGGAGAGTTCTTCTTTGATCCACCATTAATCTCCACAGAAGGGGACCGCAAATTGCCATTTAAATTAAAAAGGTAAATTACCACAGAATTGTTATAATTTAAAAAGAATGAAATTGTCATTTACTTACGGGTATTAGAACATTATTTTGACTTTCTTTGGTAGAGGTCTTCTTTGGCCCACTATTAATCTCCATAGAAGGGGACTGCAAATTGTAATATTTTAATAAATGCAATCTGACCTTTTGTGTTAACCCTATTCCATGGGATGACAGATGAGCTAATACTTGCACAAGATTCTCTTTTTGGGACGCCATCTTGGTGGTCAGTTCTAGAACTTGTTTATCTTTTTTCTCAAGCTCATGTTCGAGTTCCGTGATTCGCTCCTTTGATGTCCCTCTTGTGCACCGAACATTCCAGAACCTCCCGGGTGTCACTCCACTGCCAACACCTTTTATTGATCCTTTATCCTTGCCCAACACCAGTGTGAGGACATCCGTGCCAGGATCAAGCATCACTTCTCCATTTTCTATCTTTTGTTTACTGTCAATCTCTACAACATAATAGCAAATTAACTACACAATTATTTTATTGATTAAATAATAAAAAACAGTTACACTTACTATTTTCTCCGCCACTTCTTTAACATTTTCATTTATGATATCTCCATTACTGTCTTCTCTTGCTTTCCTCCACATTAAAGAACGTGCAAGATCTACATTAGGAGAAATTACCCCCTCTTTTACCTTGTAAAAATTTCCAGAAAGATTTACATAAAAAAGTGTAATCAATTTTTTTTTTTGCAAAGTATGATAAACATAAGTATATTGCATACAAATTTCTCTCTTAAGGTTGTATATCCTCCTCGTCCCAACCGATGTTGATAGGGAGACTTGCCACATGCAACCTTTCCAAACTTTGAAACATCATTCAAACAAAAATTCAAATCGATGTCAAAATATATTTAAAGTATAGAATTTACAAATAACAAATACTATATGGTTAACAAACAACACATAAAACCTTGAATTCCTATGATTGTGTATATGCCACAAAATTGTCCCATTCCTCTTGCTTTATAAATGTTCTATATTGCCTAGGTGTTTTACCAAGTTTTGATGGTCTACCTAGGTTGTGAAGAATAAAGTTGGCATGCACCTTCCTTCTGAAATTACGAAGGAGGGTACCAAGCTTAAACATTACCCCATTTTCCTGCAATCTTCAATTTCATAAAATCTCTACAATAAATATTGAAATTAAGTTAGTCATATGGAATGGATATGCAACGTAATGTAATAAGTACATAAGGTTTATCGCAATTTTCTCCCAAAGCATATCACAATATTCTTTCTTGACCGTCTTCCATGAAAGACACCTCAATCCAATGTGTTCCCTTACCAGATCTTCCAAAAAATTAGGAAATTCTGATTTATAATCACTGGTTAACCTCCCCAAATCATCATAGGTTAAGACGTGTTTTCTGAAACGTTTTCTGCAATCTATGAACTAAAACCCTAAGTTCACATGCAACCTAGAAAGGATATATGTTTTCTATCTTTGAACATATAATAAAATACCTAAAGGCCAAACAAAAATTACCAAAAGAAATAAAGAAGAAAAACTAAGCTTTTGATCCTTAGATCTCTTGGAAGCAAGCACCACCAAGTGTCGTGTCTCTAATGGCTCACACCCAAGAACTTGGCAAGGAAGAGAGCAAGAGAGAAAGGTTGGAGAACCCTTAGAATGGCATGGAATATGGGGTTGGGAGGTCCTCTATTTATAGTCTCAAGGTGATAAGCAATAAGGAGTATAACTGCCTTATATAAGATCTTGATATCATAAGGCTTTTATCAGATAAAAGGATCTGCTTATCACTTCCATAAAAAAAACCCTTAGGGTTTCGAAATCCACAAGGCCTTAGGCCTAGATTTCGTCAAAGCCCATATGGGTAACCCTAATTGTCTATTGCTCAACTATTGAACAGTTACAGTTCAACCCCTGTACTTTTAATTAATCTAATTAATCCCAAAATTAATTTTAATTAATTTCTGATCAATCATTAATTAAATAATATGATTCCTAATTAATATATTATTCTCATAATATATTAATAAATCATTTATTCCTCTTTTCTAATTAATATATTATGTCCATAATATATTAGTCTTTCTCTGTATATGTAATCTTGTCCTCTGCCAGGTTATGAGGGAAACCCAAAAGGACTGTGCTGCCATCAATTCAAACATATGTATCAATTATAGTTATGGCTTAGACACCTTAATCCAATATTCTCCCACTTGGATAAGTCTATAACTATAATACATATGGTTTCTAAATTGATCAGCAAATTGTAGCTTCCTAGAAACTGCTACCGAACTCTGACCCAGTCAGTTCTGTCCATAGATAAGTGATCATACAATCCTCAGTCCAACAAGATATTTTCAGACATGAGACATGGATTGTGATCAATCTCTGTCTGATACTCTGTTTCCCGATTTATGATAATTGAACACATCAATTCAGTCTTGGCTGGCCAGCACTTTAGTCAACTTCAAAATCATTGAGATGCCTACAGATATATGTTTCCCATCAGGGTCAAGGAACGAATAAGCTTCGACTCATATGCTTGTGTCTTTTACTCATCAAAATCACGCACAACAATACGTTTTATAACATCAAGTTACCAATGCATTTACACTATGAATGCACAACCGACTTGTAAATTTCAACTCATATGTCTCTGCTTCAAGACCATAAGATATTATCGTCTCAAAATTGCTCGTGATATAATCCTTGAAGCAATTCTTTGAGCGTGGGTTTATCCAATACTCAAATCTCTATTTCTATGTACTCATGAACGTTGTAGCAATCCTATTGCTATGTCTAACTCCTTAGACAGTCTACAAACCAATTCATGACAGTGTTGACTCAATACTTACTTCCCAAAGTATGAATGACTATGGACCTTCTGAATAATTAAATTATTCGGGAAGTAAAACATGCAAAAGCAAAACATAAAGATCTGACTGGCAGCTAATCCTGCTTATTGCCAAGTCTCCACGAGGTAATCATCAAGTCGGATCTTGTCATAAAACTATTATCGGTTTCTAGATTTCTTTTAAACTTTCAATTCAAGTTTTATATCTATGTCTACATGAATTTTTCACTCTTTCTATGTGTTTAAAAGTGTCTTACACTGATACACTTCATTGCAGATAATCCAATCAGATACTCTTCTGACGATATCTCAATTTTTTTTCATTCTGTCTTTTCTCCCTTATGGCTCAATTCTGGTGACGTGTGCTGCGACTTCCCATGGTTCTCGGTGTGTTTAGTTTACATGACTGCACCCTAAGACTATTTCGAGGTGTTATGATACGCCGGTGAACCACACGCGCTCCATCAGAATACCAACAAAACTCTTTTACCATGAAGTCCTTAAGCACTACGTCCTGATGTTAATAATTACCGATTTGAAACTCCTTTCAAATTATTATTACCACATTCACCCCAACCATTTCCCAATGATTTCTCACGTGTGTTCAAAAAATCCATCCAGTATTCCCAGCCACACTATATCCTGAATCCAACTTACTATGCTCCAAGCATTAAGTCATCAGGACATGTTCATGGCACTTCTGATCGATCCAAAAGGCTCGTGGAACTCGATCTAATCTTATTCCAAACCCTTTCGGAATCTAGAGATTATCTGTGTCATGACTTTTGAGAAAACTATTTCCTTTCGGAGACTCTTTCCCATGCATCTTGAATCTTATCAAGATCATGCTTACAATGGCTAGGTCTATACTGATGATTTCATCTATCCGATAGATGTCTGTAAACTACGTGAGTATGTTGACCTTCTTTATATCTCTCATGCCAAGTCATCACACTTTACAATGATAGGAAACTCCTTTCTGTAGCTATGCATCAAGATCATATTGGCAGAGTTTTGATCTATCTCATAGATGTTTATAACCACCTGAGTATGCTGTATCTCTATATGAATCATCTCTTAATGTCAAATCATTACACTTTGTAATGATAAGAGATGTTTCCTAGAAGCAATATGTAACCAACATATAGTCATAGGCAGATAACAACGATACTCCCACCGGCTTTGACTCTTTCACAAAATCCAAACCTTTTGGCACATTTTAAGAATCTGAAACCTTTCTGACATAGTTATGGGAATATTTCAGGCTATTCACAAAATCCAAAACTTTTGGCACATTTTGAGAATCCGAATATTCTTTCTTGCGATGTGCCCGTGGGATGAATCTCGGGGCCATGTACCTTCTCTATTTGCATGCTCTTTGTGAGTCCCTATTAGTGTGTCGGTAATACACACACGCTCCACTAACGACTCACAATGTGCCATGCAGTTTTCTCTCGGATTTCATCTTCTATTGTGAGTGCTTCTCCCGGAATCAATTATTTGACTCTAAGCATCGTCTCACTCAACCATATGTTCTGAAAGTACATTTCTATCCACGTTGTTTTCTTTTGATGATTCAATTACTCCCACTGGTTTTTAGACCAGGTGTAAAATCAATCAAATTGTCACATAGACTGTGTCTCGCCCTAAGGTTCTCTTATTTGGCAGCAACCGGGATCACCAATGCTTCCAAGTAGTCAGATTGCTTATCCATACCAACTTTAGTGTTTTACCACTAATCGGTATGCCACCCAGATCATAACTACTTATGACGGTGATCAATACTATTGGTCAAGAGAAGAGTATGTCAGGTTTAACAGGAATCCGATTCCTGGTCAAGGCCTAGTGATGACTAAAGGTTCTTTCAATTGGCTAATCCTGAACTCATTCAGGATTATTCTTACTCCCACTGTTTCCTTAGAATATGAGTCCTTTCCAAAGAACTCTTCTTTCACAGTTACAGTAGGGGTATCCAATAAAATGACATTGCTGATCAGATACATGCTGGTCATGAGGTTCGGACGAACGCTACATGACCCTAAACTTTCTATGTACAAGTGGGACGTTCCCAGCTTTACACTTTAGACAGTGTCTACAAACCTACTTAATCTAAGATGTGGTCAGAATATGGTTTCTATGGTCTGACTGGTTGAATATTCAATTCATCGAAAAACTAATTGGAAGTGTATCTTATACATCGAGGATCAAACTATTTTGACCAATGCTCCATCATCTTCCCTAAGACACATTATAACCATTAATGTTCTTGGAAGAGAATAAGTTGTGAAACATTTTCTCAGTTTATGTTGTCACTCAGGTTCTGTTGATCTTATACTTCCTTTGAAGTCCTTGAACAATTCAAGGTTTCAATCAATCACTTATTCTGATAAGCGAAGCCATATTTGTCATACTAATTGACAAATATCGTGAAGTGTAACTAATTGTGTTCTTTTCGAAGATTCGAGCAATACACAGTAACTGATGTGTTCGTTACTCATAATCTTAATGTCTTTTATATCTCTATGTAAATTTATGACTTTGTTAATTTTGTTCAAGAAATACAATCATTACCTGACTCTAAGTGTACTGATTTCAAAATCCTATCCACTAGATCTTTGGGTGATTCATTTCTTGCTACAAATGATTTTATTAAAAGCTCAATTCATCATGTGACTCTAAGTCAAATGATTCCAAAGTCCTGTCCAACTGGCCCTTTGGTTTAATTGATCCTTATAAAATTTACTTTAACAATCATAGAGGACACAATTCATGAATCCAAACACTTTGGATGTATCAACATTCAAGTTATTGCCATTCATGCAATCAACATACTCATATAACATTTCAAGGATAATTTAAATAAACATGTATTAAAAGAAAATCAACATTTTATAAAACCAAAATATCCTTGAACAATGTACTATATGACAAACAATGTCGCACGCATCTAATAGGCTAATAACAAGATCATGATATCTTACTAAACTCCAAAACTGCATGAGCTTCAGATCCAATCCGAACATGCTCCTATGCAACAACATCCTGCATCCTACAGAGTCCATGCATACAGAGCATATGTGAGAAACACATCCTGTATCAAGGAATTAAGGATCAGGAGTTCTGAGTTTTAAGATATTCCTGAGTTGCCAGACCGTTCGGCTTCGGAGCATTTTTCCAATCTTTCTGTGACTGTGTCCCACCTTGTGGATTCCCAGTTTGAGACATTGATGAACTGATCCAGACGATCTGGATCATTTCTTGATGTGCCTTATTACTGGACTCAATCCCGAAGCAGTTGAATCAATGGAACTATGCTTCTCCATGAACGACTCATACAGAGTCAACATTGAAGCATTTCCATGATTGTCTTATCTGGTTACCCTTCCTGTACATCTAGATGAACGTACCAGCGAGTCGAGTTAATGCTCAACTCCTGATTAAAGGGTGACCAAATTTATATAGTCCACCTATGTGTCTCTCAATCTTGAGAACATGTGAACTGGTGCTACTTCCTGCACACTTCAAGCTCCTTGAAGATCTTAGCTCGTTCTTTGTCAACCGGTTCTCGGAACCTTTGCTCAACCGGCTGTGCTAACTTATATGACCCCAGGAATTCTAAATCCCTACGGAACTTGGGGTCAATGATCAATAGGATGAGGCAATGAACTTCCTTGGACTTAATGGTCAAGGGGTCATGCTCATCACAACCTGCTGTGTGATGCCATGCTTTGGGAGCAGACACTCAATAATATACGGCTTGCCAGCAAAACTGAGAACCATACTCTATTTGTGAAGCCATACCACATAGATCAGGCCAGTCAGCCTTACCATATTTAACAGGTGCTTTCTGAAACTCTCAGAAATGGGTGAAGGAGGAGAAGGAGGAGAACTGACACTATCTTTAGACATTTATAAAATTTGAATTTATTAGTTTAATTTTAATCCTTCTTAAACAATTACCCAATATATTATTTAACAAGGCTATGATCCAAAATACCCCAACTATGGTGTGAAGAGGGATGCCGTAATCACAACACAGTGGTCATTAAGGTAGATATACATTTATCAATTTCAATCTAATGAAATTCCTAGATCTGTGTGATTCATTGAACTGTTCAATGGCTTGTTTAATCTCGGATATGCTCTTCTATTTGTGACTGGGATGCCGAGGATCACAAACAAGATGTGAATAACCATGCAAATGTGCTCGGTAACCTCAATGTCATTTATCATCTCAAAATTGATGTGCCGGTTAACCACACACGCTCCATCAACAATGATAAATCATGAGAAACCCATTACCACTCTTTATGAGCCCCTATTAGTGTGCTGGTTAACAACACACACTCCACTAATGTCTCATAAACTGTAGTGTGCAATTTCATGGGTTAGCATCTCTTTCAGATTTTTCCTAAAGTAACTAGATTGGGATTTTATAAACTGTTCTAGTACTTTGATTAATAACATTATACTTTTAATGAGATTAAGCGGTCCTATCAGACCTGTTCGGCTAACGACCCTCCACTGATCAAGAGAGCGGTGGGTGAGAGTGGACACCCATTAGACTGCCATTTTATAGGCAGTCTCCTTATACCCTCCTTATAGATCAGCTTCGTGAATGAGGCCTATTATTGATTTGACTAACCAATTTTTCTTATACATATAATATTAACTTTTAATAATAATATATAAGATGTATTTTAAACTCTTTAAAATATTAATCGTTTAATCTTTTAATTTTTCAAAATTAACAATTAATTTTAAAATTAAATTTAAACCTATAAATGATTTAATTTATCTTTTAATTAAACAATTAATTTAATCCTATCTTAAACCCCTAAATCTCGAAAATAGCAATTAAGTGGGTTTAAGGTTTCCATTTATTAAATAATCACAATTACCAAAAATAGAAAAACCTTCCAAAACCCTAGCACAAAATCGCAGACAAGGGGGGAGGAGGCTAGGGTTTCAAAAACCCTAACCCTAATTTCGATTAGGCCTTCTTTTAGGGTTTAGTTTCTATAAACCCTAAATCTAAGGATAAAAATTATAGCAATTCAATTAGAAAACAACAAAAAAAGCTCTGATACCACTAAAAAGTTTTTTGCAATCTATGAACTAAAACCCTAAGTTCACATGCAACCTAGAAAGGATATATGTTTTCTATCTTTGAACATATAATAAAATCCCTAAAGGCCAAACAAAAATTACCAAAAGAAATAAAGAAGAAAAACTAACCTTTTGATCCTTAAATCTCTTGGAAGCAAGCACCACAAGTGTCGTACCTCTAGTGGCTCACACCCAAGAACTTGTCAAGAGAGCAAGAGAGAAGGGTTGGAGAACCCTTAGAATGGCGTGGAATATGGGGTGGGGAGGTCCTCTATTTATAGTCTAAAGGTGATAAGCAATAAGGAGTATAACTGTCTTATTTAAGATCCTGATATGATAAGGCTTTTATCAGATAAAAGGATCTGCTTATCACTACCATAAAAAAAACCTTAGGGTTTCGAAATCCACAAGGCCATAGGCCTAGATTTCTTCCAAACCCATATGGGTAACCCTAACTGTCTATTGCTCAACTATTGAACAATTACTATTCAGCCCCTGTACTTTTAATTAATCCAATTAATCCTAAAATTAATTCTAATCAATTTCTGATCAATCATTAATTAAATAGTATGATTCCTAATTAATATATTATTCTCATAATATATTAATAAATCATTTATTCCTCTTTTTCTAATTAATATATTATCTCCATAATATATCAATATTTCTCTCTATATATGACAACGCCTAGTAATATCAAGTATTTTAGTCGTTGTTGAGCCCTATTCTTGGTGAATTTATATCATATATGATGTGGTATTCTCACTTTTTGTGTCGGTGCTTGATCGAAAAAAAAGATGTAAACAGGGGCTAAATGCATACAAAATGGAAGAAGTTTGGAGATAAAGCCAAGAAGAGTCGAATAAGCACGCGCGTCACAGAAATGTACAACGACGCGCTGAGTCAGAGATGAGGCGGTGAGAAGAATTCAAATGCCGAAAAAACAGGGATAAACTTATACACGCGCCGCGGATTCTAAGTGCGCGTGACACGGCTTCTTATTTTCTAAAACTATAAATAGAGGCTTCTAGGTCGAAATCAGTAGCAAAGAGACGACCCACAAGGTGGATATCAGCCTTCTTTGACTCCAAGATTCGGTTTTCAGTCGCCATTCGTGGTATTTATTTTTTTCTCATTTAATTTTCAAGTAGTTTAGTAGTTCTAGCAGCTTGGCTTGGTGTTATAGGGTGTGACAACCATTAGCATTAGGTTTTAAGTTTCTGATTTTATGTTTTCTGTTTTGAACAAGTTGGATATGAGTTTTTATATAGTTAATCATTCGGTTATGGTTAATTGCTCTTTTTTAC
Organism: Cichorium intybus; assembly: GCA_023525715.1. Lineage (NCBI taxonomy): Eukaryota > Viridiplantae > Streptophyta > Magnoliopsida > Asterales > Asteraceae > Cichorium > Cichorium intybus. Next base: position 57,094,299 of record CM042015.1, read on the forward strand.
ATTTTTAATGCTTGGAATGAGTTTAGATGTTTGATTGTTTTGGCTTGATCTTTGTTACTTCTGTTTCTAAATTGCATTTCTGATTTCAGTAAGTAATTGGATTGAGTTTTGATTTTGATTTTAGTTCGAGCTTATGTTTGAAATTGGATTTGTTGGATTTTATGGTTTTGGACTGTTTTTGGTAAAAATTGGAAACTAGATCCTTTGGTTGTAGAGTGACACTATAATTGGTAATCTATTGCCTACCTTGACCACATAACTCCTGTGGATCGACCCTGACAACCACTGTACTAGTGTGAGTGAGGTATTTTACTATTTTTGACCGCACGACGACCTAGGCGTGTTAAATTTTGGCGCCGTTGCCAGGGAGTTGTGAGCTTGAGAGTAGGAGATCTGTAGGACTTTAGTTTCTAATTTTTGATATTAGTATTGATATTTTCAGTTGGTTAGTATTTCATTCTTTGTTTTGGCGGGCGTGTTGCACTAGTGCATGCGTACCCGTCAGGGTGGGCAGTTATCACCCTTGCGTTTTGACTTGGAAATCGAACGAACCGAGCGCAAGAACCGTGCACGTAGGCGTTTGGATAAGATGAGTTTTAGTAATGTTAGTAGTAGTTTAGAGGATGTTACCCAGGAACCTATAGGTGAGGTAACAGGGGGGATGGCATTTATACCCCTAGTTTCAGAATTCCAGTTTGGGAGCACGAGTGCTACTGATGGTGCGGTTTCAACCCCCACATCAATATCATCATGCTCTCCGCCTTCTGTTCCACCATTCAAACCACAATCTACAAACCCTTTTACATCTGCTATGTCTTAGGGAGCGCCGACCCGTGATGGCACCCCACTGCCTAGGCAGCACACCACCATTTCTCAACCACAGCAATTGCAACCATTACAACCACCATTCTTTAAACCACAAACCAACTTTCAAACCATATCACAAAAACAATATCAACCGCAACCTCCGCAGCAGAAATACCAGTACCAGGAGGTTGAGCAGAGATACGATGACGAGGAAGAAGGATGGGTTCCACAGCAACCACAGCAACCATGGAACCGAGGTCGGGGACCTCCACGAAGAGCACCACAACAACAACTGCAAGGTCAGCAAGGTTACAACAATGATCATCACTATAACCGTAATTTGGTTCAACCTTTGTACTTTGCACAACCGAGAGGGTAGTCGGTTGCATCACACTTCCAACCGCGAGAGTACGATGATTCATCGCCCATTTATATTCCAGAAAATGTAGACGCTCAGGTAGAGATTAGACCACAGCTTTTAGGAATACTGCCTGAATTTAGGGGATATAAACAGGATGATCCATACAATCATTTGTATCCCCACATGGGACCAACTTAAGGCTAAATTCTTGCAAGATTTCTATCCGGCAAGTAAGACGACAGAGATTAGGAGAGCCATCCAGTATTTTCAATAGAAGCCTAGAGAAGCATTTCATGAAGCTTGGGATCGTCTGAAGGAGTTGATGAGGTTGTGCCCTCATCACGATATTCTGAAGTGGCAGTTGGTTAGGCTTTTTTTCGAAGGGGCAAGTGAGACGAATCAGGGGATGATCAATGCATCGTACGGTGGCACTATCATGATGCAAGATCCTAATAAGGCTTAGCAGTTTCTGGAGCAGTTGAGTAACGGGTCTAAAGCAAATTTCTCTACTAGGAAAATGGTAGGCACAGCTGCAGCAGTAGGAGCTGATGCAGATTGGAGAAAAGAGGTTAAGAAGGAAATTAGTGAGCTAAACAAGAAATTTGATAGACTGATGTCTACTTTACTGAACGGACCTCAGAATCAGCAACAAGGAGGGCAGAGGACACAAGAGGCAAATCAAGTTTATGGTCAGGGTTAAGGTCAATACAATAATGGACGACCTTATAGACCATACAACCAGGGTCCATAGAACTTCAACAACCAAAGGTAGAAGAATTATCAGGGCCAGTCGTCTAATCAGCCCAGGCAATATCAACTAGCAAACAACAATGGCAATGCAAGTGGGAGCGGTAACAATAATAACAGGGGGTCGAATAACTCCAACAACAATAATGCCCCACGAACTCAGGAAGATTTGGCTGCAAAGATATACGAGATGTTCAACACCGCGCAACAGCAATCTCAAGCTAATGCCAAGGCCATCGCCAACATGGAGAGGCAGATCGCTCAGATGGCCGAGGATCAAAGAAAGAGAGATAATGGTAAATTACCCAGTACTACGGAAATCAACCCGACCCATGCTCAGCGGGCAGGAAAGGAGCATGTCAATGCCGTTGAGCTTGAGTGGAGGAAGGTGACCGTAGAAGATTTACTAGGTTATGAAAGTGAAGTTAAGGGTCAGAACGAAGAGAAGGAAATTAAAGTTGAAAGTGAAAATAAGGATGAGAAAAAAATTGAAGTTAAGAGTGAAGTTGAAAGGAAGGAGGAAGAGGAAGAAATTTAGGTTGAGAAGGAACCTCAACTAAAGGAGGACAAGGATGTCCAAAAGGAGGATCAGCCAATAGTGGCTGGAATTAAATAGAAGAAAAAGATAAAAAGGAGAAGAAAAAGCAGGAGGTGCCAATTAAGTCAGCTGGACCCTCAATCAATTAACCTGTGTGGGACGAATTAAAGGATGCTCCTGAAGATACTAGGATTCTTCAGGAGATGTGCAAAAATAATAAGGAAAGTAAGGCACCTACACCGGAGACGGTGAAGTTAACTGTGAAAGCAAGTGAGGCACTGTTGGGTACATTGCTCAAGAAGGAGAGGGACCTCGGTTCACCGTTGATTATTGTCACGGTAGGGGATGTGGTCATCAGTAACACCTTGCTGGACAGTGTTACAGCTGGCTGACCAGTCGACCAATATTTCCCGAGGCAAGTTAACCAATGTGCTAGTTAAGGTTGGTGATTTTTTCTATCCCGTCGACTTTTTGGTAATGGAATATGAAAGCTTAGAGGATGCGCCGACATTAATTCTAGGACGTCCATTTCTAGCCACAGTTGGGGCTGTCATGGACTGCAAGACAGGAGACTTGGATATCTCCTTTGGAACAAGGAAGCGCAGGCTAAATATGTTCGGATGTTCGATATCAGTGCCATCGGGGCATAATGATAAGTACCCAAGTAACAATCCTCATATGGCACCAGGAATAAAGGACAGAGGTAAACAATGGACAAGAGTAGGTGAACATGCAAAGGAAGAGATTTTATGAGAGGCGAAACAACATCCTTTGTCAACCATCGACAAAGTGCAGCTGCTTGATATGATGGAATTAATGGAGTTAAAGCACCAACAATACGAAAAAGACGCACGGTGCAGGGAGGCCAAGGTCTTCCAACTCTTGGATGCTCAGCAGCAGTGGATCAGCCAGGTTAGCGATAGGATGACACAGTGGACATCATTGCTCGCGACGGTAGTCCACAATATTATGCCAGAAACAAAGAAGATGATGCCCTAGGAAGATTGGGAAGAATAAAGAATAGTCCGTCTGGCTGAAGACGTTAAACTTAGCATTTGTTGGGAGGCAACCCATCTTTATAGGTTAGGTACTGTATTTCTTAGGAGTAATTAGGAAAATATTATCATCATCGTTGCAGGTGTTATTGGTTCAAGGCAAGTGTGGGGTCATATGAAGGAATTTGGAAAAATCGAAGACCGCGCCGCGGGATTGTAGAACAACTCGATGCGCAGGGGTTGATTTGGGAACACGTGCGGTTTGCTCATATCCGTGCCGCGGGAAATGATCGGTCAGATTTCTCTTTATAAGGTACGTCGTTTTTCACTATTACACACACACAAACCCACCCCGTGCCTCAGAGCTTCGATCAACCGATGTTTTTCTCGCGTTTTTCTCGTCTATTTTATTCTTGCGATTGATGTATGTCATTCTAACTTGTTTTTACTCGTTAGAACAAGCGATTAGGCCGTGAAATTGATTGATATCTCCAAAAACTAAAAAAACTTAGAAATCGGCAATGCTAGCTCGTAGGGTGTTTTGTTTGCCAAATAATCACCCTAGAGGGGCTAGTCGATGCTTAGGCTATCTTGTAGTGGGTTTGGATTGAGTTAACAGGTGAAAATCAACAAGTTTGGGTTTGGATTTCGAAACAGCCGCTCACCGCGCCGCGCCGCGCCCTGGTTCTTGAGCCGTGCCGCAGTTCGGTGGGGAAGACAAGGACTTATTTTGCAAATTTTTTTGAGTGGTTGGTTTGTGCAGATGGCTTTCAGGTGCAACCATCCTTTTCTCCAGTTTCCTGATGATCTGGAGAGTTCGGTCGAGTACACGCAGCGGAGGGACGCACTGATTGGTCACCGGGTTCTTGAGGCGACGATTTTGGATCGAGATATTCTCATGGACGCCGGGCTCTGGCCCGAGATTGAGCCCTTTCTTCATCGCACTTGGTCCCATGGAGAGTTCACATTTACATGTCGTGGTTGGGATAGGCTTATGGCCAACTAGGACGATGTTGTCTACACAGAGCTTCTTTTGGAGTTCCTGTCCACGGTCCACTACGCGCCAGCCTCGCCGGAGGCCCGATCTAGGCTAGTCAGATTTCGATTGGCGGGAGTCCGTAGGGAGTGCAGTCTTCGGGAGTTTGGGAGATGCACGGGGATATATACGGAGGAGGTGCTCCAGAGCCGTCACTTCACGCCATTTCTGAGGGCGTGTGTTCAAGGGCAGCCCACACGGGATACCAATGCAGTCATTTGGGTCACGTTGTCCAATGTCTTCTTCGAGGCGGGGTCGGCCAGGGAGAGCCAGCTCCGCAACCCGCTTCACCGGCTCATACACCGCATCATCACCACTTCTATTATGTAGAGGGAGGGGGTAAGAAGGTGTCCGGTGAGGACATGACATACATGTGGGTGCTCCTTGACTCCACCAGATTCCTCCACCTACCGTACGCTCTGGCGATCTCCCTATCCACCCTAGCAGTGAGTGTGTCAGCCAGTAGTCCTTTGACCGGTGGGCACTACGTTACCCGCCTGGCCCGATCCTTTAGGTTGCTCACTGTTGCGACCGTTGATTCCCTGACGGCGATACCTCATGTTCGCACATCGGTGCGAGCTTTGGAGAACATGCACCTAATCTATCAGCCACAGGTGGGGCAATTTTTGAGGGTGGCGACGGAGGAGCCGAGGGCACCGCAACCAGCCCATGAGGAGGGACCTCTGAGGCGTCGCCAGAGGGTTGCACCACCAGTTCCACCACCACAGCCACAGCAACAGCAGGAGGAGACATCGGCCATCCGCCGATTGGAGGACATGGTGGCAATAATTGAGGATCAGTTAGAGTGGATCGGGGAGGTACTTTTACAGATAACTTCACACCAGGGACAGCGCCCCCCGACCATTCCCAGCCCGAGCTCATGATCACGAGGCAGGTCCTTCCAGACCATCCATGGGCGATTGATGAATTTTTTTTTTCTTTTTTTGGATATATGTACTGTACCTATGATACTACTTTATTTTGTTTGCTTGTTTATATTTAGTGTTTGTTTTTCCGTTTGCATTTAATGTTTTTGTGAGTGATGCATGTAATACCCAAATGGAGGAGTTGTTCGAGGCATGTGTGGGGTCACCGTGCCCCCCCACTTGCAATAATCACTGGCGTGTTTTACTGTTACGCTACAACTCTTGAATTCTGAGTCGAGGAATTGTTCGTGTTTTTGTACCTGTGACAACCAAGTACCATCAAGCAGTCTACCGTCTAAGGGGTAACTCTTTCTCCCTTGTTTTGAATTTATCTTTGTACAACGAGGGCGTTGTACGGTTTTAAGTGTGGGGTGTGGACGGTCGAAAGAGTAGTTTTTGAAATTTTTGCGGGAAATGACCAGGTTTCAAAAATTTTAGCAATTTTTCAAAATTTTTAATAGGTTGTAATTTTGAAACGAATAGTTTTTGAATGTTGTAGCATTTGTATTTTTCAAGGAATATTTTGTAGTTGTTATCATGCTATATGTTTAGTCAAACAAGTTGAGTTTTAAGAGTTAGAATATTGTCAATCAGTGGCCTTTGTTGTTCAAGCTGGTAGGTCCGAAAAGGGTGGCCTCGAAGAGGAACTTATGCACCTTACCACCTAAGATCGTCTGGTTTGGGATGGTATTTCTGAAAGCTCGTTACACAGACAACATCGAAAGTCATGGACAGTTCTTTAATGACCTTTAGAATCTGAATGAGTATGTACACGTCACTGTGGACAGAAAATTTGTAATCAAGGGTTCTCTAGAAAGTCATGAATTCCAAAGAATATTCCGGTTATGTTTTCACAAACTATTTCGCTTTAACTCCTGAGGCAATAAGCTTTGAAATTGAACGCATTCAAAAATTGTTTGAGTCTTAGTTAGAATTTGTTAAAAACTCTCTTGCTTGGGGACAAGCAAGGCACAAGTATGGGGTGTTTGTCAACGCCTAATAATATCAAGTATTTTAGTCGTTGTTGAGCCCTATTCTTGGTGAATTTATATCATATATGTTGTGGTATTCTCACTTTTTGTGTCAGTGCTCGTTTGGAAAGAAAAGATGTAAACAGGGGCTAAATGCGTACAAAATGGAAGAAGTTTGGAGATAAAGCCAAAAAGAGTCGAATAAGGACACGCGCCGCGGAAATGTACAAGGGCGCGACGCGCTGAGTCAGAGATGAGGTAGTGAGAAGAATTTAAAGGCCGAAAAAACAGGGATAAACTCATACGCGCGCCACGGATTCTAAGTGCTCGTGACACGTCTTCTTATTTTCTGAAACTATAAATAGAGGTTTCTAGGTCAAAATTAGTAGCAAAGAGACGACCCACAAGGTGGATACCAACCTTCTTTGACTCCAAGATTCGGTTTTCATTCGCCATTCGTGGTATTTATTGTTTTCTCATTTAATTTTCAAGTAGTTTAGTAGTTCTAGTAGCTTGGCTTGGTGTTATTCGGTGTGACAACCATTAGCATTAGGTTTTAAGTTTCTGAATTTTATTTTTTTTGTTTTGAACAAGTTGGATCTGAGTTTTTATATAGTTAATCATTCAGTTATGGTTAATTGCTCTTTTATACCTTTTTAATGCTTGGAATGAGTTTAGATGTTTGATTGTTTTGGCTTGATCTTTGTTACTTCTATTTCTGAATTGCATTTCTGATTTCAGTAAGTAATTGGATTGAGTTTTAATTTTGATTTTAGTTCGAGTTTATGTTTGAAATTGGATTTGTTGGATTTTATGGTTTTGGACAGTTTTTGGTAAGAATTGGAAACTAGATCCTCTAGTTGTAGAGTGACAGTACAATTGGTAATCTGTGGCCTACCTTGACCACGTAACTCCTGTGGATCGATCCTGAGTACCACTGTACTAGTGTGAGTGAGGTATTTTACTATTTTTGACCGCACGACGACCTAGGCTTGTCAATATGCAATGTTGTCCTCTGCCAGGTTATGAGGGCAACCCAAAAGTACTGTGCTGCCATCAATTCAAACATATGTATCAATTATAGTTATGACTTAGACACCTTAATCCAACATTTTCTTCCTCCAGAATTTACAAAATTTTGTTCTGAGCTTTGATAACTTGGTCAACCCTCTTTTGTTTTCTTGTTTTAATGGTAGCTATCACATCGGTTCCTTGTGCAGTATGTTGATCGAAATTGCCATCGGCATTGCAGTAAAGATACAGCTGAACTGCTGTAGGTAGTTTGTTTCACCTTCCATGTCTCGGTCAATCATATGCTCCGTTTAATAGTCCTCCACATTTTTTTCAATAATTGCTGAAACATTCATCATTCTTGTGATTGGCGAAGAATATACTCTGTGCAGACCGGTGATTGGCGAAGAAGATACTCGTTGCAGCCTGGTGATTGACGAAGGACATACCCGGTTACCTTAAATATCGTATTACGAATTTCATAATTACACGGTTTCGTAATGGTGGGATCCGTTTGAAAATTTTCATTGAATATTCGCTATGATTGTGATTCACGCCCAATTATTCAATTCGGCCATTTAATCGTGGAAGGTTTTTATTGATACTCTAGAAACATTTAGATAAAAATGTACAGTTTTAGTCCCATAAGGTTCAACATTATGTATATAGAACTGTCAGTATTGTAGAATAATTTATAATTTTAGTCCTATAAGGTTCAAATGGACCATACACATCACAACTATTATAAATGGATTATAACCCATCACAACCCTTTTAAATGGACCATAACCCATCACAACCATTTCCAAGTGATCATAATGTGACAATCAAAATTTTGTCATATGTAAGATAAGTATTCAATACAAAAGAATTGATACTTCAGTAAACTCAACATGTTATGTAAGGTTAAAATGATACAAAAAGGTGATATTATGGAAAATTTATATGTTAAGACCTTTATTTAAGTCATGATATGATGATTATTTCAATTAGAGCATATTCTTAAAGGACCAAGAGCAAAAAGGGGAATAAATGACCAAAAGTGAAATTTGTATTAAACAATCATTAAATATTCACATCTCAAAATCTATAAGGAATTGAGAAAAATTCCTCAAGGAGATTTTGATAATAATTGAGATAAAAAATATAGGAAAAAGATTCAGGCCATTCGGAGTCATAACGAAGAAGTTTTGAAGTTTTCAAAATGGCCCAAAAGTGACAACAATTGCCAAGTAGTCATGTTCAAGGGCCTGTAACGAAACATATAGAAAGAATTGGACTTAAGTCAGTAAGAAGGAAATGTAAAGTGCCTTCCCAACTTTCTAAGGGTATCCAGCCATCAGTTCACGTGTTCCTGTGGGCAAGTTTTTGTCAAGATCACATCAAATAAAATCAGAAAAGGCAATTCGAGAACAAAGACTGTGGAGAAAAAAACACATACACACACCGACTACGTGTGTGTGTACGATCCTGAAATCGAGAAACGACAACCAACAGGGCAGGAAGGATTTCCGAGCAGGAGAGGTCGAGTAAAGGATTTTTCATATCTGCAGCCGACGAGCACGACCGGAAAGGGCAAAAAGTCGCGTCGTCGGCGTTGTTACCGGCAATCTCCGGTGCCGACAGCCATCAATGGCAAAAGGGTGAACCAAGGAAGCTTCCCATTGTTTGAATTCAAGCTTGAATCAATTCCAACTTTCAAATTTTTTGAGTCTTGGACATAACTATTGAAAAGGTATAAGTTGATTTTTTCAAACCCTAGTGTTAAATCCAGATTTTTGCTAATGCATGCTGAAATTGGACATGGTATTTGATTTCTACCACTAGTATGAGTTTAAAAATGCATATAGATGGTACATTTTGAACATTTAGGTTTGAAATCTTTGAATGTATGTCATAAAGAGGATTTAAAGGATGACGAATTGTTGATATATAATACTTGTGAATCAGGTTTTATGCCAAAAAAAATGGATCTGTTTTGAAGTTGCTATTAGGGAAATCTGGGCAAAGCTCACTGGACAGCTGTTAAAAAAATCCTCAAGTATCTGCGGAGGACGAAGGACATGCTTCTAGTCCTTGGTGGCAGTAATACGTTGAGAGTAAGTGGGTACAGTGATGCCAGCTTCCAGACAGATAGGGACAACTTTCGGTCTCAGTCGGGCTGGGTGTTTCTGTTAAACGGTGGAGTGGTTACGTGGAAAAGTTCCAAACAAGAAAGGGTGGCTGATTCAACCTGTGAATCAGAGTACATAGCTGCAATCGAAGCATCAAAAGAAGCCGCCTAGTTGAAGAATTTCATCGGTGACCTTGGAGTAGTCCTGATTATTCAGGAGCCAATGGAACTATTCTGTGATAACGAAGGAGTGGTTGCCTTAACTAAGGAACCGAGAGATCATGGAAAGTCTAGACACATCGACAGAAAGTACAATTACATCAGACATAGAGTAGAAGAAAGTCACCTCATTGTGAAGAGGGTATCATCTGAAGATAATCCTACAGATCTTAACAAAGGCTCTGAGTAGGGTCAAACACAGTCAACATGCTAGCTAGTTATTTTGAAACTTGTAACAAAATAAATGTAATTGACTTTTGGTGATTAAAAAATAGAGAATTATTTATGGGTATTGTTTACTGCCTTCTATCAAATTTTTATCTTTGTGTTTTATTTTGCATGCTTTACTTCCCGGATAATATGATTATTCAAAGGTCCACAACCGTTCATACTTTTGGAAATAAGTAGTGGATTAAGACTGTCATGAATTGAATTGTAGATTGTCTAAGGAGTTAGACATAGCAATAGGATTGCTGTAATGTTCATGAGTACTTGGAAATGGGGGTTTGAGCATTGGAAAAACCCATGTTCAGAGAATTACTTCATGGATTATATCACAAGTAATTCTGAGACGATAATATCTTATGGTCTAGGAACGGAGACATATGAGTTGTGATTTACAAGTCGGTTATCCATTGATAATGCGTAAACGCATCGGTAACTCGATATTATAAAACGTATTGTTGTGCGTGATTTGATGATTAAATGATACAGGGATATGTGTCAAAGTTTATTCGTTCCTTTTTCCTTAACGGGAAAAACGATATCTTTGGGCCTATCGGTGATTTGGTTTTGACTTATAGTGCTGGGCCCAGCCAGGACCTGATTGTGTGTTCAATTAGAAGTCCTATATCATCACAAATCAGAAATCGGGAAACAAAGTCTTGGACATTGAGATTTATTCCAATCCATGTCTCATGTCCAAATGATATCTTGCAGAACGGAGGATCATATGATTACTTATCTTAGGACACGTAACTGACTAGGTTAGAGTTCGGCAGCGGCTTTTGGAAACTACAATTTGCTGATCAATTCAGAAGCTATATTGAGTTATAGTTATAGACTTATCCAAGTGGGAGACTGTTGGATTAGGTGTCTAAGCTATAACTATAATTGATACATATACTTGAATTGGTAGCAGCTGACATGCCTAGGTCGTTATGATGTCAAAAATAGAAAATAAAACCTCACCCGCAAACTAGTATAGTAGCAGCAAGGGTCGATCTGTGGGAGTCTTGTGGTTAAGATATAGTGTCAGAATGACCAACTATAGTGTCACGCTATAGTCGACGGTGTTTCCTTTACTTCCCAAAAACCAATAATTTGCAATACCGAAAACTAAAATAAACATTAACTAAACTAAACTCTTCCAAACATCAAACCACAATTACTTACTAATTCCAGAAGTGAATTCCATAGAAATTATAAGCAATAAACAATCCAAATCATCCAAATAAACATTCAAACATAAAAAATACCCAAAACATGCAATATAACTCAAACCGAATGATTATCATAAACTAAAACCAATTCGAGAAACCACAGTGTTCTAACTTCGAAAATATCCAAACTAAACTTGTTCCAACAGATTCTACAATCCAGAATTGAAGGAATCAAGCAAGAACTAAAACTAAGAATTACTAAAATAAATGAGAAAACATAAAAATACCAATTGAAGCTGCTGAAATCCGAAATCTTCAGTCAAAGAAGCCTAGGTTCCACCTTTGGGTCGATTCTTCGCTCCTGAAATTCGACCTAGATGCCTCTATTTATAGTTGAGAATTCGAGCTAATCGCATCGCACATTGCTTAAAACCGCGACGCGTCTTATCCTTTTATCCCCGTTTTTCGCACTTTGAATTTCAACTCATTGCCTGATCTTTGACTATCCGCGACGCGCGTGTCTTCTACTCGCGGCATGCATACGTATTCGACTGATATAAAAGATTAAATCTGTACAACATAAAATGAGTTACGGACTACCGCGGCGCGTGGGTTTGATGCACGTGTCGCGGTAATTACAAAATTTTTTGTCTCTATGTGATGTTGGAAATGACCGCGGCGCGTTCTTAAGGGGGTGTCGTGTCGCGGTAATTTCATAATCTAAAGCCAGCTTTAAACAACCAATTAAACTCATTCCAAAATATTTACCTAAAGTGTACCCTTTTATTATTATTGTGTTACGACTTATTAAGCACCTATTCTTAGCGAAATTATATCATATATATCGTGGTATTCTCACTTTTCATGCCAATACTTGTTTGGAAGGAAATGATGAAAACAGGGACTAAAAGCGTGCAATTTGGAGAAAGTTTGAAGATCAAGGCAAAATCAGGAAAATACGTACGCGCGCCGCGGAAATCACCAATGCGCGACGCGGGCTTGAGGCGGTGAAACAAATTCAAATGCCGAGAAAACGGGAACAGATCACTACGCGCGACGCGTGAACCATAAATGCGCGGCGCGGCTGCGGGAATTTTGCAACTATAAATAGAGGCTTTTTCAGCCGAAAACCCTAGCAAAGACCTGGTGTAAAATCGACCTTCAAGGCTCTTTGACTCCGAGATTTAGCTTCAGCAACTACCTTTTTGGATTTTCAGGTTTTATGTTTAATTTTCTTTAGCTTAGTAGTTAGCATTAGTGGCTAGTGTCTTTGGGAGTGACAACCATTGACATTGAGCTTGTTAGTTACTGTTTTCCAGTAGTAGTTTACTGTTTTGGACCTGTGGAATTCGTTTTGGTTTATAATAATCATTTGGTTACAAGTAATTGTTGGTTTTTCGGTGTTTTATGCTTATTCTTGGATTGTGCATGTTTGGATTATGTTTGGATGCGTGTATGACCTTGATTGGACTGATTTCCCATGCTGATTTCAGTGACCAACTAGGGTTAGTTTTTGGTTTGGACTTAACCAGTGACTGTTCAGTTGGACTTGTAGTTATTGGTTTAGTTTATGCCTTGTTTGTGTTTGATGTTTGAATGCCTTTGCTTGCTTCTGAATTACAGATGTACTTCTGATTTCAGTAAGTGACTAGGTTTGGTGGGAAGTTTAGCTTAGTCTATGCTTGTTTGGGATTGTTTTGATTTATGTTTCTGGGATTAGTAGTCAAAAGTTTAGGAACTAGGTCCTCTGACTGTAGTGACACTGCAGTTGGTAATCTGTCACCTGTCTTGACCACGTAACTCCTGCGGATCGACCCTGACTACCACTGTGTTAGTGTGTGTGTTAGGTATTTCTCTTATTTTTTACCGCACGACGACCTAGGCGGGTCAAATTTTGGCGCCGTTGCCGGGGATTTGTGAGCTTGAGAATAGGTGATCTGTAGGACTTAGTTTCTGATTTTTGATGTTTGATTTTAGTACATCCTTATAATGGGTGATTAAATGTACCCGGATCAATATTATGAGTATTATGAAAATCCGGCCGACACCTATTACGAGGATGATTGCTACAACGGATCATTCGATGACGATGCATGGCGGACCGAGGAGTCATCTCAACCTAAAAATCCTGCAATTTGGACCCAATTATTGGAACTCATGGCTAGCACCCACCAAGTGCAGAAGGACCAGGCTGATGCTCTTGAAAGATTGCAAGTTTCATTATATAAGTTAGAGGAAAGTTGGAAATGTTCACCACCCTCGCCAGAACCTGTGGCGAGTGATTTTTATACCAATGATTATGTGTGTGAGCCTACATCACCTAAACATGTGATGGAAGGACACACACCTTGGGAAAGTCAAGAGACCACAAAGATGGTCGAAACGGTTGTTGAGGAAGAGGTTGTAGGTGACAATGCTACCTCTGACTCAGCAACCTTTTAAGTTTTTGATGTTTTTGAAAGTATTAGTAATGTTGATCTGGTGTTGGGTGAATCTATACCATCACCAGATAATTTGGTTGATGAGGATGTTGTGGAGGGGGCTGTAAGTGACAGTACAGATCCCAGCCCAATGATTCCTGATGTAACGACCCAAATTTAATAATATAAATATGTAAAACAAGGTGTGTATAATTTAAAGTTTTATGCATATTTTATGAGAAAGTATGTTTTAAGGGTAAATTAGTCATTTTACCATGAGAAGGGTAATTTGGTCATTTGACCATATACAAGAATTATTATAAAAGTATAATTCTAGTTGGACTAAAAATGTAAGAAATTATAGCTATATGTGGCCAAACTTAATATTGGTGTCAAAAGTCCAAGGAATGAAAGTTCAGGGACTAAAACTGTAAATATGGAAAATATAAAAATGAGAAAATATCTCATTAATGATCATAAATTCTGAAGAGAATTCTAGAGAGAACGAGAGAGAGAGCTAAGGATCGGTTCTTGAAGATCTCAATGGGAATTGAAGATTTAAGTTTTCAATTCATAATTTCAAGCCAAAGAAGGTTAGTAATCTTGTTTTTAGGGTTGTTTAACCCATTTTTCTTGAATGAGTTACTGTAGCTTCGAGATTTCAGTGACTAGAGGAGAATTATCCTATGATTCCTAGCCTTAAATTATGTCTTAATCACTATCTCAACTTAATATACCCATTGAAAGTGTTAAGAATCAAGAAAATGAATTTTTGGCTCAAGAACCCTAGTTCACGGGTCCTTGTGATCAAAGATAGTTTTAATGATTTTATGAAGTTCAATAAACTATAAAAGATGGAAGAAATCAGTTGTAAGAGATAGTTTGAAGAAATTCAGTTTTTGGACCAAAAATGTCAAAAACCGGGATTTTGTGAGAATAAATCAAATTATGAGTTGGAACTGATTTCATATGATTCTAATGATTTTGTTAAGCCAAAAATGTCATAAGTGAAGTAAGAAATCAGTTTCAAGCCTTAAATTTCCATAAAACGATTTTTGGTGAAAAATGGTGTTTTCGGAAGAATTTTCAAGATTTTAAAAAAAGTTTCATGATTTTGAAGTTTAAAACTAAGTGTAAGTTGGTATTTAGGGCCTAGATATGACCCTAAACCAATTAAGTCAAGTATTAAGAACATATCTTAAAATCATCAAAGTATGTTGCTATTGTTGAAAAATTGGAAATTTGTTCAAAAGCTTTAGAAATCAATTTTACTTGATCAAATTAATTCTAAGAGGTTTTAATAAGTTCCATATGTGGTAGTTGTTAAAATAAAGCAGTAGAAGTGATTAATTTCGAACAAATTCGGTTTTTGGATCAAAAATGCAAAAACGGGAATGTTTGGAAAAGAAATCAAAATCTATGATTTTTATGGTTAAAAACATGAAGTAAATGAATGGTTTTGGTCTTGGAACAAACCCTAGGGATTAAGACGTGAATTAAGGGCTTAATAAGGGAAAATGGAAATTTGTAGCATAAAAATCGGGAGATTCTGGACTGCTGCTCAGCAGGCGTGGTGCGCCCCTCACCTGGGCGCGGTGCGCCCCTGCGGCAGAGTAAAAATGCAGTTTTTCTTCAAGTCTCCTGTCAAGTGATTTTAGTTTTTGAGATTTTCTTCAATACTTGTCCGTTTGACCTCAAATTTTAAACATAGGTCTAATATGTTATGAAATTTCATGAAAAACTGTCGGAATCGAAATACGACCCTCCGAGGGTACTGTAGTAAAATACGTATAAAATACGGTTTAACTAAAGTTGGTCATTTAAAAGATATATAAGTGTTATGACCCAAGATAGTATTATAAGGACTCTAATGAGTTATAGAGTCAGTTAGCATTAATGTTAATGTATAACATGTTAAATATAGGTCCATGCCAAGTGACTTATGAATCAAAAGAGTATAAATACAAGAAACGTGTAGTCAATCTTCTAGCAATACATGAGGTGAGTACATGCAGTATTTTTACCCATTCTGGGGTACATGGCAAGTAAGTATTTTCAAGATTTTCCTATAAAATTTCTATATGTGAAGTTATATGCAAGAGTATCGTTTCTAATTTGATGAGAAAGTATGATGCTATATTTGAAGTTATGTTTTGAACTACAAATTATATTAAGCGAAAGTATGTTGGTCTATGTACCAATTATGTGAAAGTATATTTTGAAATACAAGTTATACATGTTTGAAAGTATGGATAGGCATATAGCTATATTGTGTTTAAGAAGTATATTTTGGTTACAAATTGTATTTATTTTCGAGTATGAATGGCATATAGCCATAAGATGCTGGAAAGTATGTTTTGGCATAAAGCTTAGCATGTTAGAAAAATATGATTTAAACATATGATTATTATGTGATGAAACCTATATTTGGCATCTAGCCATAAAGACCTAAAATGATGTAGTTTGGCACCTAGCCACAAGTTATATGTATATGAGAAATGTTCAAGCAAGTAGCAAGTATTTTGTATGACTGGTAATTGTAGCAAGCAGCGTTAGTAAGGGAACTATGTTCCAACCTACTCGGGTTAGGTAAGGGGTCTACTGGGGAAAAAGCCCCATCGCGAAGTAGATCGCCTCAGCACTTCTATGGTGAGGATTGATCCGTTCTTTCTAGCCATAGAGACTTGGGGTATCACTTATAGTGATTAAAGCCCTAAGTATAAAAATCCAGCAAGCTTATAAAACCAGTCAAAGAAAGTAAGAACGATGTTATTTTCGTAAAGTATGTTGTAGAATGATTTTTGAGAAATAAAGAGCTATGTTATGATAATATTTTAAAACTTTGAAAGATGTTTATGTCATAAATTTTATATGAAGATTTGGAAAAGAAATTAAAGGTTTGAGTCTAAAACTCATGTAACTCACAAGACAATTTTTGTCTTACGTATTATTTGTTTTGCCATGTATTCCAGGTCAAATAAGTTGCTACCAATGGGATGAAGTTTAGCTGGAGTGGAGCCTAAGTTAGCTCCTAATTTGGAAACAAGGTTTAATCCTCTTCTTACTTACTATGGTTAGATTTGGTATGGATTTGTAACACCCTCAGTTTTAAAAATGTAAATAATCGGTTTTTGATAAACCGTACTTTTGTATTCATGTATTTATACGAAAAACCATAGTATTTGAAAACAGTAGAAATGGGGTGTCACAAGTTGGTATCAGAGCCATAGTTTAAGCGAATTAGGATTGGCTTGTTCCACTCCTAGGCTTAAACTCATTCTATAGAAATGTTAGTTTATGAAAGTATGCTATATGATGTCTTAAATGATTAAGAAATTATGCATTTTTTTTAAAATATGTAGATATATAACACTAATAAGTGTTAAGTTAATGTTTAAAGTGAGCAAAAACCTGACCGTTAGGAAAATTATATGATATTTTCTGTAACCGTCTAAATTTATTAAAGGCTATGTTTATAAAGTAGTAAGATTTCTAGTAGTGATCACCATATATTATAATGGTGTTATATGTTAAAGAAACCAGTGTCCCATGAGACCTTATGGTAACAGCAGAATCAATATGTATAGGTGATTATTGTAATATGGGCCCGTATTATCATAATCACAGGATATGTATTGAGACCGGTGGAATCACAAAGGAATTATGGTATTCTGGTGGGTAAAGTTTTGAAGAGAGCATTAAGTAAAACATAGGAATTATATGCCTATGTAATAACAACCAGTAAGGTTGTAAGTATTAAAAGCTAATGTTGTGGATATATACCACTTCGTATGGTAAAGTAAAAGAAATAATGTGATAATTAATATTTTTAGACAGATTGATAGACATTAAATTATATACCTGTTGAGACGAGAGAAAGTATGTATAAGAGCAACCTAAAAAGGAACTATGGGTATTTATTACCTATATAAAAGTTGTAAGACTTTTACAGGAAGAATGAAATTATAAGTGGAGTGTATTAATAGTACAATGTTATAATGAGTAATAAAAGTAAAGTAAAATACCCAAATGGGGGAAAAAGAATGATGCATGAGAAATTGTCAAAGATTATGATATTTAAAGTAAATTGCATTGTTGAAATGTGATTAAATGAACATGAAGTGAGAATTAAAGGTTGAATGCCTAAATAAATGTTAGGCAAGAAATAAAAGATGAAACAAATGATGAGGATAATCAGAAGAATATAATGAAAGACTTTAAAGAAAATGATGATAAAATATTGGTTATGAGGAAATAAATTCCACAACCAAATGAATGAAATAAAAGAGGTAATACCAGTAATGAAAGAGTATAATGATGTATGATAATGGAAGAAAAATCAAAAGCATGTGAGCAAAATGACTAAAGATCATAAATGATATAAAGTAAAGAAAAAGAGTAAATATCTAAACAAGTAGTAAACGAAGAATTAAAGATAATGTAAGAATGATAGTAAACAGACAGGAAGTTACTACTTCCGAATAGAAATGATGGGTAAAGGAATCCAAAGATTGTGAGTAGTGGTCAGTACATGGCTAGTAGCCATGAAATACAAAGAAATGTATATATGTTTATACGTGTTTATACATATGAGTGAATGAGTAAGTTTTAGAACTTATACAAAGTATAAAAGTGGTTATGAAATAGTATTCTAATAAGAATACTATAAGGTATAAAAAAAGAGGTAAAATAATGTATTGGCCATAATGCCTCGAAATACAAAAGAACGAAAGATGACGAGAAAATATATGGCAATTGTGTATCACCTAAAGATACATAAGAAGTAAGTTGTATATGAAATATATAATGTTGTAAAGAAATATATAGTGTAAAGAAGTGGAGTTTAAACGAAAGAATAACATAATGTGTTAGGCATATAGCCTTATAACACATAACAGAAATGATAAAAGATGTAAAAGTAAAGAGTAGCGAGAGGTAATGGTGATTGAGGGGTATGTCAAGAATTCGTCATGGGACGAAAATGTTAAAAATACCTAGTTGGGTTCTTAAACCAAAAGAGAACCAAGCATATATATATGTGTATATTATGCAACTAAGAACTTGTAAGTATATGTCAAGAAGTTAATGAATGTGGTTTGTAAAACATAAATACACCACAAGTTAATAATATTATGAAAAGTGAAGTATGGGAATGTGAATTATAGTATGCAACATGTATCAAGTTCCATAAGTGAATTGAAGAAAAATAAATTTCGAATCAATCATGGTAAACAATTTAAATACCGTGAAGAAAGAGTAAACAGAAGAACAAGTGCTAAACTAAGCACTAATGTGAGAAATAGAATTGGCAAAGAAATACTAAAATATAAAGTATTAATATGAGAAGGATACGTAGAGTATCCAAAAAGGAAAGAAAAGTATACTTATAAAAGTATTGTACAAAAATTGAAGAAATGAGAAAGATATGTTTATATGAATAAGTAATGAGTAATGAGACCGAAATCTCATAAAAGAAGATGAAAGAAATATCTAAGTTGATTATATGTTGAATATGAAAGTAAATACAAGTAAAGAATGATACAAGACAAATACTAGAGAAGATAATACATATAATGTACATGAAATGAGTAAAAAGTATGTGAAAAATGATTTTCCTTAAAGTGTGAATTAAGAAGGAAGTTGACTGAAATAATAGAACAACTTCAACAGTAAAACTGTACAAGTTTATAAGGTTAAATAAGGTGTATTATACATAGAAAGAAATTTAATGATGTCTAATTGTTAAAATAAAAAGCGGTATATCGTTTCAACACTTTCAGAACGAGATAAGTAGATTCTCGTGAACAATATGATGATTCGACAGATTCTGTCCCAATCAGAAAAGTAAAAATGTGAAATGTAACAAGAAGGAGGAAAATACATCCTTTATAAATAATAGTGAGTCAGTAGTGGGAAATAGAGATAAAGAAGAATAAATTGAAGTTTAAAAGTAAAAAAAAAAAACAAATGTAAGAGAAATAAGACGTTGTAAAACTTCTGTAAAGAAGAAATAACAGTGGATTGTCTAGGAAGTAACGAATGAGTAAAGAAATAAGAAGAAAAGACGAGTGAAGATAAATAAGCAATATTAAATGAAGGTGAAAAGATTTCTTAAGTAAAATGTCCATTAAGGGACAAAATTTATACAAGGAAAAGTTTTTGATGTCTTTATGAAATTGTAAAAATACGAAACATATATAAGTATGTTTAATGGTATTGGAATTTTTATAAGTAAAGAATGCTGTGAGTATAATCTCACATGTTTTAGTAAAGATATGAGAGGAATTATAAAGTAGATTGCCATTTATGATAACAAGTATTGAAGTATGAAACTGTTTTGTAAAATAAGTTTACTAGAGATTGAATATAAATGAAATGAGGTAGAAAGAAAAGTAACTAGAATGAAGAGTATGAAACATGAATGAACGACTAAAAGGTTGAGGAAACAGATAAAATGACCAGAATGATATTTTGGTCAACTGGAAAGATATGAAGTTTTAAAGAGATTATGTTAATCCTCTATAAAGTATTGAAAGCAGGAACCACTAAGAACTGATTAAAGAATCAAAAACAACCAAATAAGAAAAGATTAAAAGATAAAATAATGAAGAAAATGATTATGTGTTGGTAAAAAGAAAGTATCTTCTAGAAATCAACTTTGGCGGAGAACATCTGTAAAGGAAAGGGAAGTGATTTCCTTAATTTAGAAATTGTGCAATGATTCCGAGGACGGAATCCCAATAAGGGGGAGGTAGTTGTAACGACCCAAATTTGATAATATAAATATGTAAAACAAGGTGTGTATAATTTAAAGTTTTATGCATATTTTATGAGAAAGTATGTTTTTAAGGGTAAATTAGTCATTTTACCATGAGAAGGGTAATTTGGTCATTTGACCATATACAAGAATTATTATAAAAGTATGATTCTAGTTGGACTAAAAATGTAAGAAATTATAGCTATATGTGGCCAAACTTAATATTGGTGTCAAAAGTCCAAGGAATGAAAGTTCAGGGACTAAAACTGTAAATATGGAAAATATAAAAATGCGAAAATATCTCATTAATGATCATAAATTCTGAAGAGAATTCTAGAGAGAACGAGAGAGAGAGCTAAGGATCGGTTCTTGAAGATCTCAATGGGAATTGAAGATTTAAGTTTTCAATTCATAATTTCAAGCCAAAGAAGGTTAGTAATCTTGTTTTTAGGGTTGTTTAACCCATTTTTCTTGAATGAGTTACTGTAGCTTCGAGATTTCAGTGACTAGAGGAGAATTATCCTATGATTCCTAGACTTAAATTGTGTCTTAATCACTATCTCAACTTAATATACCCATTGAAAGTGTTAAGAATCAAGAAAATGAATTTTTGGCTCAAGAACCCTAGTTCACGGGTCCTTGTGATCAAAGATAGTTTTAATGATTTTATGAAGTTCAATAAACTATAAAAGATGGAAGAAATCAGTTGTAAGAGATAGTTTGAAGAAATTCAGTTTTTGGACCAAAAATGTCAAAAACCGGGATTTTGTAAGAATAAATCAAATTATGAGTTGGAACTGATTTCATATGATTCTAATGATTTTGTTAAGCCAAAAATGTCATAAAGTGAAGTAAGAAATCAGTTTCAAGCCTTAAATTTCCATAAAACGATTTTTGGTGAAAAATGGTGTTTTCGGAAGAATTTTCAAGATTTTAAAGAAAGTTTGATGATTTTGAAGTTTAAAACTAAGTGTAAGTTGGTATTTAGGGCCTACATATGACCCTAAACCAATTAAGTCAAGTATTAAGAACATATCTTAAAATCATCAAAGTATGTTGCTATTGTTGAAAAATTGGAATTTTGTTCAAAAGCTTTAGAAATCAATTTTACTTGATCAAATTAATTCTAAGAGGTTTTAATAAGTTCCATATGTGGTAGTTGTTAAAATAAAGCAGTAGAAGTGATTAATTTCGAACAAATTCTGTTTTTGGATCAAAAATGCAAAAACGGGAATGTTTGGAAAAGAAATCAAAATCTATGATTTTTATGGTTAAAAACATGAAGTAAATGAATGGTTTTGGTCTTGGAACAAACCCTAGGGATTAAGACGTGAATTAAGGGCTTAATAAGGGAAAATGGAAATTTGTAGCATAAAAATCGGGAGATTCTGGACTGCTGCTCAGCAGGCGCGGTGCGCCCCTACGGCAGAGTAAAAATGCAGTTTTTCTTCAAGTCTCCTGTCAAGTGATTTTAGTTTTTGAGATTTTATTCAATACTTGTCCGTTTGACCTCAAATTTTAAACATAGGTCTAATATGTTATGAAACTTCATGAAAAACTGTCGGAATCGAAATACGACCCTCCGAGGGTACTGTAGTAAAATACGTATAAAATACGGTTTAACTAAAGTTGGTCATTTAAAAGATATATAAGTGTTATGACCCAAGATAGTATTATAAGGACTCTAATGAGTTATAGAGTCAGTTAGCATTAATGTTAATGTATAACATGTTAAATATAGGTCCATGCCAAGTGACTAATGGATCAAAAGAGTATAAATACAAGGAACGTGTAGTCAATCTTCTAGCAATACATGAGGTGAGTACATGCAGTATTTTTACCCATTCTGGGGTACATGGCAAGTAAGTATTTTCAAGATTTTCTTATAAAATTTTTATATGTGAAGTTATATGCAAGAGTATCGTTTCTAATTTGATGAGAAAGTATGATGCTATATTTGAAGTTATGTTTTGAACTACAAATTATATTAAGCGAAAGTATGTTAGTCTATGTACCAATTATGTGAAAGTATATTTTGAAATACAAGTTATACATGTTTGAAAGAATGGATAGGCATATAGCCATAATGTGTTTAAGAAGTATATTTTGGTTACAAATTGTATTTATTTTCGAGTATGAATGGCATATAGCCATAAGATGCTGGAAAGTATGTTTTGGCATAAAGCTTAGCATGTTAGAAAAATATGATTTAAACATATGATTATTATGTGATGAAAGCTATATTTGGCATCTAGCTATAAAGACTTAAAATGATGTAGTTTGGCACCTAGCCACAAGTTATATGTATATGACAAATGCTCAAGCAAGTAGCAAGTATTTTGTATCACTGGTAATTGTAGCAAGCAGCGTTAGTAAGGGAACTATGTTCCAACCTACCCGGTTTAGGTAAGGGGTCTACTGGGGAAAAAGCCCCATCGCGAAGTAGATCGCCTCAGCACTTCTATGGTGAGGATTGATCCGTTCTTTCTAGCCATAGAGACTTGGGGTATCACTTATAGTGATTAAAGCCCTAAGTATAAAAATCCAGCAAGCTTATAAAACCAGTCAAAGAAAGTAAGAACGATGTTATTTTCGTAAAGTATGTTGTAGAATGATTTTTGAGAAATAAAGAGCTATGTTATGATAATATTTTAAAACTTTGAAAGATGTTTATGTCATAAATTTTATATGAAGATTTGGAAAAGAAATTAAAGGTTTGAGTCTAAAACTCATGTAACTCACGAGACAATTTTTGTCTTACGTATTATTTGTTTTGCCATGTATTCCAGGTCAAATAAGTTGCTACCAATGGGATGAAGTTTAGCTGGAGTGGAGCCTAAGTTAGCTCCTAATTTGGAAACAAGGTTTAATCCTCTTCTTGCTTACTATGGTTAGATTTGGTATGGATTTGTAACACCCACAATTTTAAAAATGTAAATAATCGGTTTTTGATAAACCGTATTTTTGTATTCATGTATTTATACGAAAAACCATAGTATTTGAAAACAGTAGAAATGGGGTGTCACAAGTTGGTATCAGAGCCATAGTTTAAGCGAATTAGGATTGGCTTGTTCCACTCCTAGGCTTAAACTCATTCTATAGAAATGTTAGTTTATGAAAGTATGCTATATGATGTCTTAAATGATAAAGAAATTATCCATTTTTTTTAAAATATGTAGATATATAACACTAATAAGTGTTAAGTTAATGTTTAAAGTGAGCAAAAACCTGACCGTTAGGAAAATTATATGATATTTTCCGTAACCGTCTAAATTTATTAAAGGCTATGTTTATAAAGTAGTAAGATTTCTAGTAGTGATCACCATATATTATAATGGTGTTATATGTTAAAGAAACCAGTGTCCCATGAGACCTTATGGTAACAGCAGAATCAATATGTATAGGTGATTATAGTAATATGGGCCCGTATTATCATAATCACAGGATATGTATTGAGACCGGTGGAATCACAAAGGAATTATGGTATTCTGGTGGGTAAGGTTTTGAAGAGAGCATTAAGTAAAACATAGGAATTATATGCCTATGTAATAACAACCAGTAAGGTTGTAAGTATTAAAAGCTAATGTAGTGGATATATACCACTTAGTATGGTAAAGTAAAAGAAATAATGTGATAATTAATATTTTTAGACAGATTGAAAGACATTAAATTATATGCCTGTTGAGACGAGAGGAAGTATGTATAAGAGCAACCTAAAAAGGAACTATGGGTATTTATTACCTATATAAAAGTTGTAAGACTTTTACAGGAAGAATGAAATTATAAGTGGAGTGTATTAATAGTACAATGTTATAATGAGTAATAAAAGTAAAGTAAAATACCCAAATGGGGGAAAAAGAATGATGCATGAGAAATTGTCAAAGATTATGATATTTAAAGTAAATTGCATTGTTGAAATGTGATTAAATGAACATGAAGTGAGAATTAAAGGTTGAATGCCTAAATAAATGTTAGGCAAGAAATAAAAGATGAAACAAATGATGAGGATAATCAGAAGAATATAATGAAAGACTTTAAAGAAAATGATGATAAAATATTGGTTATGAGGAAATAAATTCCACAACCAAATGAATGAAATAAAAGAGGTAATACCAGTAATCACTACTAGAAAAATAGCCTTTAATGACTGACATTGTTAGTCATTAAAGGGTATAGATGACAGACAAATGTCTGTCATTGAAAGCCCAGTCATAAATGAAAGATGACAGACATTTGTTTGTCATAAATTTATGACTGACATTTACGACTTATATTTACGACTTACTTTTACGACATAATTTATGTTAGTCATAAATGCAAATCATAAATGTATGTCATAATTTTATGATTTGTAGAAAAAATAAATAATTTTTGTAGATTTAGTAATATTCAAATTAAACCACTTTTAATGCTAATACAAAATAAAATCTCAATATATAAAAACAATCCATTAAATAAAATAATGTCATGTCACATGCCAACAAATATTTCAAAGTTATCAATAATATTATTTGTCATTACAAAAAATATCACGGATAAATAAAGTTTGTCATAAAAGACACATTTTTTGCAAAGATCATCAAGTTGTATATTCATCCTTGCTGTCCCCAATCGATCAATTGTGTGAATTCCCCAGGCTGCATGAATGCAACAAAAAAGTCTCATTAAGCCCATTAATTTAATACAACAGTCTTTTAACAAGTTAAAAAAGCTAATTACATCACCTGAATTCTTTTGGTGAATGACAAATATGACCATTTTACCCTTATATTTTAACAAACTTCCTACATTACTCAAGCACATACCCAATTTTAAACCAAGGTTAACTTAACACAATAAACAGATACAAACATCAAAACCGACAATTTAAATTACCTTTGCCCTGAGATTCTTTCATCATCTGTGAAACAAGAAAATACATGGTTTGGATAAAGGAGAAATTACCAAGAAAGAAAGCCAATCCAAGCATAGGTTAACTTTTCTCTCTATGTAGAAAAGGATATTAATTAGACAAAAAAGAAAAGAAGAAGCATCACTTACGTTATTATAACCGGCTTCAAGCTTGGTGACTGGGTCAGATACATTTTGATACTACAACCAAGAAAACTAGCACAAATGCCTTGTTACAATATTTATTATTACAAATAATATCAAGATCTTTTATGGTGTTGTAATGCATGATGAAGAAAATCAGTAAAAAAACCTGATAGCATCTTCATATTTCAAGGCTACAAGTTGAGGTTCGGCATCTACACCGGGCTTCTCAAGATCCTCCAAAGTAGCATCAGGATTTGTCTTCCAAAGTTCTTCCACCTTATTAATCTGCTGAGCACTGATATGTCGTGCGGGAACCTGCTCCTGTTCAGATGGAACATGCAAGCTCATAATTTCAAAACAAACCAACAAAAACCCAGAATTAAGAAATCGATTCATAAACCAGAATTCAGAAATCGGTTGAACCAGAATTATAAACCCGTCAAATACAAACCAACAAAAACCCAGCAAATACAAACCCATCAGAAATCGGCGAAGAGTAAGACAACCGGTCAAATACGAACCAACGATTGAACGAGAATGAAGACGATATACCTTTTAGTGATTGGACCAGAAATCGATTGAACCAATACGGATTTTGAAGGAAAGATGCTCCGACAGCGCCGATTTGAGGAGGCGGGGATGAAGTCTCAACTTTGCGTATGGGGCTGTGAGAGAAGGGAGGCGTTATCAGTTCAAAGGGTAAAATCGTTTTACTTGTTATTAAGATATAATTGTATCCCATTGACGAGGGAGAGAAAACGATGACGTGAAAGAGCCACATCAACGAGAGAGAAAGACGGAAATAAAGACGAAAATCTAGGGTTAGTGAGGATAAAGGAAAAAGACGATGAGAAGGAAAATTTTGAATTGGGAGCGCTTTTTTTCTTTTGAATCCATTTAAACAAAAAGGTTGTAAACGGATCGCGCCTTCTTTTTAATTCTATTTACGACATTAAACGACGACATACAATTATGTAAGTCATAAATTATTCAATTTTCAGAAAAGATGACACTCTTTTTATGACTTGCGTTTTTCTCAGTCATAAAATATTGTATGTCATAATTCGTATGTCATTAAAAGCCTGTTTTCTAGTAGTGAATGAAAGAGTATAATGATGTATGATAATGGAAGAAAAATCAAAAGCATGTGAGCAAAATGACTAAAGATCATAAATGATATGAAGTAAAGAAAAAGAGTAAATATCTAAACAAGTAGTAAACGAAGAATTAAAGATAATGTAAGAATGATAGTAAACAGACAGGAAGTTACTACTTCCGAATACAAATGATGGGTAAAGGAATCCAAAGATTGTGAGTAGTGGTCAGTACATGGCTAGTAGCCATGAAATACAAAGAAATGTATATATGTTTATACGTGTTTATACATATGAGTGAATGAGTAAGTTTTAGAACTTATACAAAGTATAAAAGTGGTTATGAAATAGTATTCTAATAAGAATACTATAAGGTATAAAAAAAAGAGGTAAAATAATGTATTGGCCATAATGCCTCGAAATACAAAAGAACGAAAGATGACGAGAAAATATATGGCAATTGTGTATCACCTAAAGATACATAAGAAGTAAGTTGTATATGAAATATATAATGTTGTAAAGAAATATATAGTGTAAAGAAGTGGAGTTTAAACGAAAGAATAACATAATGTGTTAGGCATATAGCCTTATAACACATAACAGAAATAATAAAAGATGTAAAAGTAAAGAGTAGCGAGAGGTAATGGTGATTGAGGGGTATGTCAAGAATTCGTCATGGGACGAAAATGTTAAAAATACCTAGTTGGGTTCTTAAACCAAAAGAGAACCAAGCATATATATATGTGTATATTATGCAACTAAGAACTTGTAAGTATATGTCAAGAAGTTAATGAATGTGGTTTGTAAAACATAAATACACCACAAGTTAATAATATTATGAAAAGTGAAGTATGGGAATGTGAATTATAGTATGCAACATGTATCAAGTTCCATAAGTGAATTGAAGAAAAATAAATTTCGAATCAATCATGGTAAACAATTTAAATACCGTGAAGAAAGAGTAAACAGAAGAACAAGTGCTAAACTAAGCACTAATGTGAGAAATAGAATTGGCAAAGAAATACTAAAATATAAAGTATTAATATGAGAAGGATACGTAGAGTATCCAAAAAGGAAAGAAAAGTATACTTATAAAAGTATTGTACAAAAATTGAAGAAATGAGAAAGATATGTTTATATGAATAAGTAATGAGTAATGAGACCGAAATCTCATAAAAGAAGATGAAAGAAATATCTAAGTTGATTATATGTTGAATATGAAAGTAAATACAAGTAAAGAATGATACAAGACAAATACTAGAGAAGATAATACATATAATGTACATGAAATGAGTAAAAAGTATGTGAAAAATGATTTTCCTTAAAGTGTGAATTAAGAAGGAAGTTGACTGAAATAATAGAACAACTTCAACAGTAAAACTGTACAAGTTTATAAGGTTAAATAAGGTGTATTATACATAGAAAGAAATTTAATGATGTCTAATTGTTAAAATAAAAAGCGGTATATCGTTTCAACACTTTCAGAACGAGATAAGTAGATTCTCGTGAACAATATGATGATTCGACAGATTCTGTCCCAATCAGAAAAGTAAAAATGTGAAATGTAACAAGGAGGAAAATACATCCTTTATAAATAATAGTGAGTCAGTAGTGGGAAATAGAGATAAAGAAGAATAAATTGAAGTTTAAAAGTAAAAAAAAAAACAAATGTAAGAGAAATAAGACGTTGTAAAACTTCTGTAAAGAAGAAATAACAGTGGATTGTCTAGGAAGTAACGAATGAGTAAAGAAATAAGAAGAAAAGACGAGTGAAGATAAATAAGCAATATTAAATGAAGGTGAAAAGATTTCTTAAGTAAAATGTCCATTAAGGGACAAAATTTATACAAGGAAAAGTTTTTGATGTCTTTATGAAATTGTAAAAATACGAAACATATATAAGTATGTTTAATGGTATTGGAATTTTTATAAGTAAAGAATGCTGTGAGTATAATCTCACATGTTTTAGTAAAGATATGAGAGGAATTATAAAGTAGATTGCCATTTATGATAACAAGTATTGAAGTATGAAACTGTTTTGTAAAATAAGTTTACTAGAGATTGAATATAAATGAAATGAGGTAGAAAGAAAAGTAACTAGAATGAAGAGTATGAAACATGAATGAACGACTAAAAGGTTGAGGAAACAGATAAAATGACCAGAATGATATTTTGGTCAACTGGAAAGATATGAAGTTTTAAAGAGATTATGTTAATCCTCTATAAAGTATTGAAAGCAGGAACCACTAAGAACTGATTAAAGAATCAAAAACAACCAAATAAGAAAAGATTAAAAGATAAAATAATGAAGAAAATGATTATGTGTTGGTAAAAAGAAAGTATCTTCTAGAAATCAACTTTGGCGGAGAACATCCGTAAAGGAAAGGGAAGTGATTTCCTTAATTTAGAAATTGTGCAATGATTCCGAGGACGGAATCCCAATAAGGGGGAGGTAGTTGTAACGACCCAAATTTAATAATATAAATATGTAAAACAAGGTGTGTATAATTTAAAGTTTTATGCATATTTTATGAGAAAGTATGTTTTTAAGGGTAAATTAGTCATTTTACAATGAGAAGGGTAATTTGGTCATTTGACCATATACAAGAATTATTATAAAAGTATAATTCTAGTTGGACTAAAAATGTAAGAAATTATAGCTATATGTGGCCAAATTTAATATTGGTGTCAAAAGTCAAAGGAATGAAAGTTCAGGGACTAAAACTATAAATATGGAAAATATAAAAATGAGAAAATATCTCATTAATGATCATAAATTCTGAAGAGAACGAGAGAGAGAGCTAAGGATCGGTTCTTAAAGATCTCAATGGGAATTGAAGATTTAAGTTTTCAATTCATAATTTCAAGCCAAAGAAGGTTAGTAATAATGTTTTTAGGGTTGTTTAACCCATTTTTATTGAATGAGTTACTGTAGCTTTGAGATTTCAGTGACTAGAGGAGAATTATCCTATGATTCCTAGCCTTAAATTGTGTCTTAATCACTATCTCAACTTAATATACCCATTGAAAGTGTTAAGAATCAAGAAAATGAATTTTTGGCTCAAGAACCCTAGTTCACGGGTCCTTGTGATCAAAGATAGTTTTAATGATTTTATGAAGTTCAATAAACTATAAAAGATGGAAGAAATCAGTTGTAAGAGATAGTTTGAAGAAATTCAGGTTTTGGACCAAAATTGTCAAAAACCGGGATTTTGTGAGAATAAATCAAATTATGAGTTGTAACTGATTTCATATGATTCTAATGATTTTGTTAAGCCAAAAATGTCATAAGTGAAGTAAGAAATCAGTTTCAAGCCTTAAATTTCCATAAAACGATTTTTGGTGAAAAATGGTGTTTTCGGAAGAATTTTCAAGATTTTAAAGAAAGTTTGATGATTTTGAAGTTTAAAACTAAGTGTAAGTTGGTATTTAGGGCCTAGATATGACCCTAAACCAATTAAGTCAAGTATTCAGAACATATCTTAAAATCATCAAAGTATGTTGTTATTGTTGAAAAATTGGAATTTTGTTCAAAAGCTTTAGAAATCAATTTTACTCGATCAAATTAATTCTAAGAGGTTTTAATAAGTTCCATATGTGGTAGTTGTTAAAATAAAGCAGTAGAAGTTATTAATTTCGAACAAATTCTGTTTTTGGATCAAAAATGCAAAAACGGGAATGTTTGGAAAAGAAATCAAAATCTATGATTTTTATGGTTAAAAACATGAAGTAAATGAATGGTTTTGGTCTTGGAACAAACCCTAAGGATTAAGACGTGAATTAAGGGCTTAATAAGGGAAAATGGAAATTTGTAGCATAAAAATCGGGAGATTCTGGACTGCTGCTCAGCAGGCGCGGTGCACCCCTCACCTGGGCACGGTGCGCCCCTGCGGCAGAGTAAAAATGCAGTTTTTCTTCAAGTCTCCTGTCAAGTGATTTTAGTTTTTGAGATTTTCTTCAATACTTGTCCGTTTGACCTCAAATTTTAAACATAGGTCTAATATGTTATGAAACTTCATGAAAAACTGTCGGAATCGAAATACGACCCTCCGAGGGTACTGTAGTAAAATACGTATAAAATACGGTTTAACTAAAGTTGGTCATTTAAAAGATATATAAGTGTTATGACCCAAGATAGTATTATAAGGACTCTAATGAGTTATAGAGTCAGTTAGCATTAATGTTAATGTATAACATGTTAAATATAGGTCCATGCCAAGTGACTAATGGATCAAAAGAGTATAAATACAAGGAACGTGTAGTCAATCTTCTAGCAATACATGAGGTGAGTACATGCAGTATTTTTACCCATTCTGGGGTACATGGCAAGTAAGTATTTTCAAGATTTTCCTATAAAATTTCTATATGTGAAGTTATATGCAAGAGTATCGTTTCTAATTTGATGAGAAAGTATGATGCTATATTTGAAGTTATGTTTTGAACTACAAATTATATTAAGCGAAAGTATGTTGGTCTATGTACCAATTATGTGAAAGTATATTTTGAAATACAAGTTATACATGTTTGAAAGTATGGATAGCCATATAGCCATAATGTGTTTAAGAAGTATATTTTGGTTACAAATTGTATTTATTTTCGAGTATGAATGGCATATAGCCATAAGATGCTGGAAAGTATGTTTTGGCATAAAGCTTAGCATGTTAGAAAAATATGATTATTATGTGATGAAAGCTATATTTGGCATCTAGCCATAAAGACCTAAAATGATGTAGTTTGGCACCTAGCCACAAGTTATATGTATATGAGAAATGTTCAAGCAAGTAGCAAGTATTTTGTATGACTGGTAATTGTAGCAAGTAGCGTTAGTAATGGAACTATGTTCCAACCTACCCGGGTTAGGTAAGGTGTCTACTGGGGAAAAAGCCCCATTGCGAAGTAGATCGCCTCAGCACTTCTATGGTGAGGATTGATCCGTTCTTTCTAGCCATAGAGACTTGGGGTATCACTTATAGTGATTAAAGCCCTAAGTATAAAAATCCAGCAAGCTTATAAAACCAGTCAAAGAAAGTAAGAACGATGTTATTTTCGTAAAGTATGTTGTAGAATGATTTTTGAGAAATAAAGAGCTATGTTATGATAATATTTTAAAACTTTGAAAGATGTTTATGTCATAAATTTTATATGAAGATTTGGAAAAGAAATTAAAGGTTTGAGTTTAAAACTCATGTAACTCACGAGACAATTTTTGTCTTACGTATTATTTGTTTTGCCATGTATTCCAGGTCAAATAAGTTGCTACCAATGGGATGAAGTTTAGCTGGAGTGGAGCCTAAGTTAGCTCCTAATTTGGAAACAAGGTTTAATCCTCTTCTTGCTTACTATGGTTAGATTTGGTATGGATTTGTAACACCCACAGTTTTAAAAATGTAAATAATCGGTTTTTGATAAACCGTATTTTTGTATTCATGTATTTATACGAAAAACCATAGTATTTGAAAACAGTAGAAATGGGGTGTCACAAGTTGGTATTAGATCCATAGTTTAAGCGTATTAGGATTGGCTTGTTCCACTCCTAGGCTTAAACTCATTCTATAGAAATGTTAGTTTATGAAAGTATGCTATATGATGTCTTAAATGATTAAGACATTATGCATTTTTTTTAAAATATGTAGATATATAACACTAATAAGTGTTAAGTTAATGTTTAAAGTGAGCAAAAAACCTGACCGTTAGGAAAATTATATGATATTTTCCGTAACCGTCTAAATTTATTAAAGGTTATGTTTATAAAGTAGTAAGATTTCTAGTAGTGATCACCATATATTATAATGGTGTTATATGTTAAAGAAACCAGTGTCCCATGAGACCTTGTGGTAACAGCAGAATCAATATGTATAGGTGATTATGGTAATATGGGCCCGTATTATCATAATCACAGTATATGTATTGAGACCGGTGGAATCACAAAGGAATTATGGTATTCTGGTGGGTAAGGTTTTGAAGAGAGCATTAAGTAAAACATAAGAATTATATGCCTATGTAATAACAACCAGTAAGGTTGTAAGTATTAAAAGCTAATGTAGTGGATATATACCACTTAGTATGGTAAAGTAAAAGAAATAATGTGATAATTAATATTTTTAGACAGATTGAAAGACATTAAATTATATGCCTGTTGAGACGAGAGGAAGTATGTATAAGAGCAACCTAAAAAGGAACTATGGGTATTTATTACCTATATAAAAGTTGTAAGACTTTTACAGGAATAATGAAATTATAAGTGAAGTGTATTAATAGTACAATGTTATAATGAGTAATAAAAGTAAAGTAAAATACCCAAATGGCGGAAAAAGAATGATGCATGAGAAATTGTCAAAGATTATGATATTTAAAGTAAATTGCATTGTTGAAATGTGATTAAATGAACATGAAGTGAGAATTAAAGGTTGAATGCCTAAATAAATGTTAGGCAAGAAATAAAAGATGAAACAAATGATGAGGATAATCAGAAGAATATAATGAAAGACTTTAAAGAAAATGATGATAAAATATTGGTTATGAGGAAATAAATTCCACAACCAAATGAATGAAATAAAAGAGGTAATACCAGTAATGAAAGAGTATAATGATGTATGATAATGGAAGAAAAATCAAAAGCATGTGAGCAAAATGATTAAAGATCATAAATGATATGAAGTAAAGAAAAAGAGTAAATATCTAAACAAGTAGTAAACGAAGAATTAAAGATAATCTAAGAATGATAGTAAACAGACAGGAAGTTACTACTTCCGAATAGAAATGATGGGTAAAGGAATCCAAAGATTGTGAGTAGTGGTCAGTACATGGCTAGTAGCCATGAAATACAAAGAAATGTATATATGTTTATACGTGTTTATACATATGAGTGAATGAGTAAGTTTTAGAACTTATACAAAGTATAAAAGTGGTTATGAAATAGTATTCTAATAAGAATACTATAAGGTATAAAAAAAAGAGGTAAAATAATGTATTGGCCATAATGCCTCGAAATACAAAAGAACGAAAGATGACGAGAAAATATATGGCAATTGTGTATCACCTAAAGATACATAAGAAGTAAGTTGTATATGAAATATATAATGTTGTAAATAAATATATAGTGTAAAGAAGTGGAGTTTAAACGAAAGAATAACATAATGTGTTAGGAATATAGCCTTATAACACATAACAGAAATGATAAAAGATGTAAAAGTAAAGAGTAGCGAGAGGTAATGGTGATTGAGGGGTATGTCAAGAATTTGTCATGGGACGAAAATGTTAAAAATACCTAGTTGGGTTCTTAAACCAAAAGAGAACCAAGCATATATATATATATATATATATATATATATATATATATATATATATATATATATATATATATATATATATATATATATATATATATATATATATATATATATATATATATATATATATATATATTATGCAACTAAGAACTTGTAAGTATATGTCAAGAAGTTAATGAATGTGGTTTGTAAAACATAAATACACCACAAGTTAATAATATTATGAAAAGTGAAGTAAGTATGGGAATGTGAATTATAGTATGCAACATGTATGAAGTTCCATAAGTGAATTGAAGAAAAATAAATTTCGAATCAATCATGGTAAACAATTTAAATACCGTGAGGAAAGAGTAAACAGAAGAACAAGTGCTAAACTACGCACTAATGTGAGAAATAGAATTGGCAAAGAAATACTAAAATATAAAGTATTAATATGAGAAGGATACGTGGAGTATCCAAAAAGGAAAGAAAAGTATACTTATAAAAGTATTGTACAAAAATTGAAGAAATGAGAAAGATATGTTTATATGAATAAGTAATGAGTAATGAGACCGAAATCTCATAAAAGAAGATGAAAGAAATATCTAAGTTGATTATATGTTGAATATGAAAGTAAATACAAGTAAAGAATGATACAAGACAAATACTAGAGAAGATAATACATATAATGTACAGGAAATGAGTAAAAAGTATGTGAAAAATGATTTTCCTTAAAGTGTGAATTAAGAAGGAAGTTGACTGAAATAATAGAACAACTTCAACAGTAAAACTGTACAAGTTTATAAGGTTAAATAAGGTGTATTATACATAGAAAGAAATTTAATGATGTCTATTTGTTAAAATAAAAAGCGGTATATCGTTTCAACACTTTCAGAACGAGATAAGTAGATTCTCGTGAACAATATGATGATTCGACAGATTCTGTCCCAATCAGAAAAGTAAAAATGTGAAATGTAACAAGAAGGATGAAAATACATCCTTTATAAATAATAGTGAGTCAGTAGTGGGAAATAGAGATAAAGAAGAATAAATTGAAGTTTAAAAGTAAAAAAAACAAAAAACAAAAAAAACAAATGTAAGAGAAATAAGACATTGTAAAACTTCTATAAAGAAGAAATAACAGTGGATTGTCTAGGAAGTAACGAATGAGTAAAGAAATAAGAAGAAAAGACGAGTGAAGATAAATAAGCAATATTAAATGAAGGTGAAAAGATTTCTTAAGTAAAATGTCCATTAAGGGACAAAATTTGTACAAGGAAAAGTTTTTGATGTCTTTATGAAATTGTAAAAATACGAAACATATATAAGTATGTTTAATGGTATTGGAATTTTTATAAGTAAAGAATGCTGTGAGTATAATCTCACATGTTTTAGTAAAGATATGAGAGGAATTATAAAGTAGATTGCCATTTATGATAACAAGTATTGAAGTATGAAACTGTTTTGTAAAATAAGTTTACTAGAGATTGAATATAAATGAAATGAGGTAGAAAGAAAAGTAACTAGAATGAAGAGTATGAAACATGAATGAACGACTAAAAGGTTGAGGAAATAGATAAAATGACCAGAATGATATTTTGGTCAACTGGAAAGATATAAAGTTTTAAAGAGATTATGTTAATCCTCTATAAAGTATTGAAAGTAGGAACCACTAAGAACTGATTAAAGAATCAAAAACAACCAAAGAAGAAAAGATTAAAAGATAAAATAATGAAGAAAATGATTATGTGTTGGTAAAAAGAAAGTATCTACTAGAAATCAACTTTGCAGGAGAACATCTGTAAAGGAAAGGGAAGTGATTTCCTTAATTTAGAAATTGTGCAATGATTCCGAGGACGGAATCCCAATAAGGGGGAGGTAGTTGTAACGACCCAAATTTAATAATATAAATATGTAAAACAAGGTGTGTATAATTTAAAGTTTTATGCATATTTTATGAGAAAGTATGTTTTTAAGGGTAAATTAGTCATTTTACCATGAGAAGGGTAATTTGGTCATTTGACCATATACAAGAATTATTATAAAAGTATAATTCTAGTTGGACTAAAAATGTAAAAAATTATAGCTATATGTGGCCAAACTTAATATTGGTGTCAAAAGTCCAAGGAATGAAAGTTCAGGGACTAAAACTGTAAATATGGAAAATATAAAAATGAGAAAATATCTCATTAATGATCATAAATTCTGAAGAGAATTCTAGAGAGAACGAGAGAGAGAGCTAAGGATCGGTTCTTGAAGATCTCAATGGGAATTGAAGATTTAAGTTTTCAATTCATAATTTCAAGCCAAAGAAGGTTAGTAATCTTGTTTTTAGGGTTGTTTAACCCATTTTTATTGAATGAGTTACTGTAGCTTTGAGATTTCAGTGACTAGAGGAGAATTATCCTATGATTCCTAGCCTTAAATTTTGTCTTAATCACTATCTCAACTTAATATACCCATTGAAAGTGTTAAGAATCAAGAAAATGAATTTTTGGCTCAAGAACCCTAGTTCATGGGTCCTTGTGATCAAAGATAGTTTTAATGATTTTATGAAGTTCAATAAACTATAAAAGATGGAAGAAATCAGTTGTAAGAGATAGTTTGAAGAAATTCAGGTTTTGGACCAAAAATGTCAAAAACCAGGATTTTGTGAGAATAAATCAAATTATGAGTTGGAACTGATTTCATATGATTCTAATGATTTTGTTAAGCCAAAAATGTCATAAGTGAAGTAAGAAATCAGTTTCAAGCCTTAAATTTCCATAAAACGATTTTTGGTGAAAAATGGTGTTTTCGGAAGAATTTTCAAGATTTTAAAGAAAGTTTGATGATTTTGAAGTTTAAAACTAAGTGTAAGTTGGTATTTAGGGCCTAGATATGACCCTAAACCAATTAAGTCAAGTATTAAGAACATATCTTAAAATCATCAAAGTATGTTGCTATTGTTGAAAAATTGGAATTTTGTTCAAAAGCTTTAGAAATCAATTTTACTTGATCAAATTAATTCTAAGAGGTTTTAATAAGTTCCATATGTGGTAGTTGTTAAAATAAAGCAGTAGAAGTTATTAATTTCGAACAAATTCTGTTTTTGGATCAAAAATGCAAAAACGGGAATGTTTGGAAAAGAAATCAAAATCTATGATTTTTATGGTTAAAAACATGAAGTAAATGAATGGTTTTGGTCTTGGAACAAACCCTAAGGATTAAGACGTGAATTAAGGGCTTAATAAGGGAAAATGGAAATTTGTAGCATAAAAATCGGGAGATTCTGGACTGCTGCTCAGCAGGCGCGGTGCACCCCTCACCTGGGCACGGTGCGCCCCTACGGCAGAGTAAAAATGCAGTTTTTCTTCAAGTCTCCTGTCAAGTGATTTTAGTTTTTGAGATTTTCTTCAATACTTGTCCGTTTGACCTCAAATTTTAAACATAGGTCTAATATGTTATGAAACTTCATGAAAAACTGTCGGAATCGAAATACGACCCTCCGAGGGTACTGTAGTAAAATACGTATAAAATACGGTTTAACTAAAGTTGGTCATTTAAAAGATATATAAGTGTTATGACCCAAGATAGTATTATAAGGACTCTAATGAGTTATAGAGTCAGTTAGC
Organism: Cichorium intybus; assembly: GCA_023525715.1. Taxonomy (NCBI): domain Eukaryota; kingdom Viridiplantae; phylum Streptophyta; class Magnoliopsida; order Asterales; family Asteraceae; genus Cichorium; species Cichorium intybus. The sequence goes on from CM042015.1 coordinate 57,131,595, forward strand.
ATTAATGTTAATGTATAACATGTTAAATATAGGTCCATGCCAAGTGACTAATGGATCAAAAGAGTATAAATACAAGGAACGTGTAGTCAATCTTCTAGCAATACATGAGGTGAGTACATGCAGTATTTTTACCCATTCTGGGGTACATGGCAAGTAAGTATTTTCAAGATTTTCCTATAAAATTTCTATATGTGAAGTTATATGCAAGAGTATCGTTTCTAATTTGATGAGAAAGTATGATGCTATATTTGAAGTTATGTTTTGAACTACAAATTATATTAAGCGAAAGTATGTTGGTCTATGTACCAATTATGTGAAAGTATATTTTGAAATACAAGTTATACATGTTTGAAAGTATGGATAGGCATATAGCCATAATGTGTTTAAGAAGTATATTTTGGTTACAAATTGTATTTATTTTCGAGTATGAATGGCATATAGCCATAAGATGCTGGAAAGTATGTTTTGGCATAAAGCTTAGCATGTTAGAAAAATATGATTATTATGTGATGAAAGCTATATTTGGCATCTAGCCATAAAGACCTAAAATGATGTAGTTTGGCACCTAGCCACAAGTTATATGTATATGAGAAATGTTCAAGCAAGTAGCAAGTATTTTGTATGACTGGTAATTGTAGCAAGTAGCGTTAGTAAGGGAACTATGTTCCAACCTACCCGGGTTAGGTAAGGTGTCTACTGGGGAAAAATCCCCATTGCGAAGTAGATCGCCTCAGCACTTCTATGGTGAGGATTGATCCGTTCTTTCTAGCCATAGAGACTTGGGGTATCACTTATAGTGATTAAAGCCCTATGTATAAAAATCCAGCAAGCTTATAAAACCAGTCAAAGAAAGTAAGAACGATGTTATTTTCGTAAAGTATGTTGTAGAAAGATTTTTGAGAAATAAAGAGCTATGTTATGATAATATTTTAAAACTTTGAAAGATGTTTATGTCATAAATTTTATATGAAGATTTGGAAAAGAAATTAAAGGTTTGAGTTTAAAACTCATGTAACTCACGAGACAATTTTTGTCTTACGTATTATTTGTTTTGCCATGTATTCCAGGTCAAATAAGTTGCTACCAATGGGATGAAGTTTAGCTGGAGTGGAGCCTAAGTTAGCTCCTAATTTGGAAACAAGGTTTAATCCTCTTCTTGCTTACTATGGTTAGATTTGGTATGGATTTGTAACACCCACAGTTTTAAAAATGTAAATAATCGGTTTTTGATAAACCGTATTTTTATATTCATGTATCTATACGAAAAACCATAGTATTTGAAAACAGTAGAAATGGGGTGTCACAAGTTGGTATCAGATCCATAGTTTAAGCGTATTAGGATTGGCTTGTTCCACTCCTAGGCTTAAACTCATTCTATAGAAATGTTAGTTTATGAAAGTATGCTATATGATGTCTTAAATGATTAAGACATTATGCATTTTTTTTAAAATATGTAGATATATAACACTAATAAGTGTTAAGTTAATGTTTAAAGTGAGCAAAAACCTGACCGTTGGGAAAATTATATGATATTTTCCGTAACCGTCTAAATTTATTAAAGGTTATGTTTATAAAGTAGTAAGATTTCTAGTAGTGATCACCATATATTATAATGGTGTTATATGTTAAAGAAACCAGTGTCCCATGAGACCTTGTGGTAACAGCAGAATCAATATGTATAGGTGATTATGGTAATATGGGCCCGTATTATCATAATCACAGTATATGTATTGAGACCGGTGGAATCATAAAGGAATTATGGTATTCTGGTGGGTAAGGTTTTGAAGAGAGCATTAAGTAAAACATAAGAATTATATGCCTATGTAATAACAACCAGTAAGGTTGTAAGTATTAAAAGCTAATGTAGTGGATATATACCACTTAGTATGGTAAAGTAAAAGAAATAATGTGATAATTAATATTTTTAGACAGATTGAAAGACATTAAATTATATGCCTGTTGAGACGAGAGGAAGTATGTATAAGAGCAACCTAAAAAGGAACTATGGGTATTTATTACCTATATAAAAGTTGTAAGACTTTTACAGGAAGAATGAAATTATAAGTGGAGTGTATTAATAGTACAATGTTATAATGAGTAATAAAAGTAAAGTAAAATACCCAAATGGGGGAAAAAGAATGATGCATGAGAAATTGTCAAAGATTATGATATTTAAAGTAAATTGCATTGTTGAAATGTGATTAAATGAACATGAAGTGAGAATTAAAGGTTGAATGCCTAAATAAATGTTAGGCAAGAAATAAAAGATGAAACAAATGATGAGGATAATCAGAAGAATATAATGAAAGACTTTAAAGAAAATGATGATAAAATATTGGTTATGAGGAAATAAATTCCACAACAAATGAATGAAATAAAAGAGGTAATACCAGTAATGAAAGAGTATAATGATGTATGATAATGGAAGAAAAATCAAAAGCATGTGAGCAAAATGATTAAAGATCATAAATGATATGAAGTAAAGAAAAAGAGTAAATATCTAAACAAGTTGTAAACGAAGAATTAAAGATAATGTAAGAATGATAGTAAACAGACAGGAAGTTACTACTTCCGAATAGAAATGATGGGTAAAGGAATCCAAAGATTGTGAGTAGTGGTCAGTACATGGCTAGTAGCCATGAAATACAAAGAAATGTATATATGTTTATACGTGTTTATACATATGAGTGAATGAGTAAGTTTTAGAACTTATACAAAGTATAAAAGTGGTTATGAAATAGTATTCTAATAAGAATACTATAAGGTATAAAAAAAAGAGGTAAAATAATGTATTGACCATAATGCCTCGAAATACAAAAGAACGAAAGATGACGAGAAAATATATGGCAATTGTGTATCACCTAAAGATACATAAGAAGTAAGTTGTATATGAAATATATAATGTTGTAAAGAAATATATAGTGTAAAGAAGTGGAGTTTAAACGAAAGAATAACATAATGTGTTAGGCATATAGCCTTATAACACATAACAGAAATGATAAAAGATGTAAAAGTAAAGAGTAGCGAGAGGTAATGGTGATTGAGGGGTATGTCAAGAATTTGTCATGGGACGAAAATGTTAAAAATACCTAGTTGGGTTCTTAAACCAAAAGAGAACCAAGCATATATATATATATATGTGTGTGTATATTATGCAACTAAGAACTTGTAAGTATATGTCAAGAAGTTAATGAATGTGGTTTGTAAAACATAAATACACCACAAGTTAATAATATTATGAAAAGTGAAGTAAGTATGGGAATGTGAATTATAGTATGCAACATGTATGAAGTTCCATAAGTGAATTGAAGAAAAATAAATTTCGAATCAATCATGGTAAACAATTTAAATACCGTGAGGAAAGAGTAAACAGAAGAACAAGTGCTAAACTACGCACTAATGTGAGAAATAGAATTGGCAAAGAAATACTAAAATATAAAGTATTAATATGAGAAGGATACGTGGAGTATCCAAAAAGGAAAGAAAAGAATACTTATAAAAGTATTGTACAAAAATTGAAGAAATGAGAAAGATTTGTTTATATGAATAAGTAATGAGTAATGAGACCGAAATCTCATAAAAGAAGATGAAAGAAATATCTAAGTTGATTATATGTTGAATATGAAAGTAAATACAAGTAAAGAATGATACAAGACAAATACTAGAGAAGATAATACATATAATGTACAGGAAATGAGTAAAAAGTATGTGAAAAATGATTTTCCTTAAAGTGTGAATTAAGAAGGAAGTTGACTGAAATAATAGAACAACTTCAACAGTAAAACTGTACAAGTTTATAAGGTTAAATAAGGTGTATTATACATAGAAAGAAATTTAATGATGTCTAATTGTTAAAATAAAAAGCGGTATATCGTTTCAACACTTTCAGAACGAGATAAGTAGATTCTCGTGAACAATATGATGATTCGACAGATTCTGTCCCAATCAGAAAAGTAAAAATGTGAAATGTAACAAGAAGGAAGAAAATACATCCTTTATAAATAATAGTGAGTCAGTAGTGGGAAATAGAGATAAAGAAGAATAAATTGAAGTTTAAAAGTAAAAAACAAAAAAACAAAAAAAACAAATGTAAGAGAAATAAGACATTGTAAAACTTCTATAAAGAAGAAATAACAGTGGATTGTCTAGGAAGTAACGAATGAGTAAAGAAATAAGAAGAAAAGACGAGTGAAGATAAATAAGCAATATTAAATGAAGGTGAAAAGATTTCTTAAGTAAAATGTCCATTAAGGGACAAAATTTGTACAAGGAAAAGTTTTTGATGTCTTTATGAAATTGTAAAAATACGAAACATATATAAGTATGTTTAATGGTATTGGAATTTTTATAAGTAAAGAATGCTGTGAGTATAATCTCACATGTTTTAGTAAAGATATGAGAGGAATTATAAAGTAGATTGCCATTTATGATAACAAGTATTGAAGTATGAAACTGTTTTGTAAAATAAGTTTACTAGAGATTGAATATAAATGAAATGAGGTAGAAAGAAAAGTAACTAGAATGAAGAGTATGAAACATGAATGAACGACTAAAAGGTTGAGGAAACAAATAAAATGACCAGAATGATATTTTGGTCAACTGGAAAGATATAAAGTTTTAAAGAGATTATGTTAATCCTCTATAAAGTATTGAAAGTAGGAACCACTAAGAACTGATTAAAGAATCAAAAACAACCAAAGAAGAAAAGATTAAAAGATAAAATAATGAAGAAAATGATTATGTGTTGGTAAAAAGAAAGTATCTACTAGAAATCAACTTTGGCGGAGAACATCTGTAAAGGAAAGGGAAGTGATTTCCTTAATTTAGAAATTGTGCAATGATTCCGAGGACGGAATCCCAATAAGGGGGAGGTAGTTGTAACGACCCAAATTTAATAATATAAATATGTAAAACAAGGTGTGTATAATTTAAAGTTTTATGCATATTTTATGAGAAAGTATGTTTTTAAGGGTAAATTAGTCATTTTACCATGAGAAGGGTAATTTGGTCATTTGACCATATACAAGAATTATTATAAAAGTATAATTCTAGTTGGACTAAAAATGTAAGAAATTATAGCTATATGTGGCCAAACTTAATATTGGTGTCAAAAGTCCAAGGAATGAAAGTTCAGGGACTAAAACTGTAAATATGGAAAATATAAAAATGAGAAAATATCTCATTAATGATCATAAATTCTGAAGAGAATTCTAGAGAGAACGAGAGAGAGAGCTAAGGATCGGTTCTTGAAGATCTCAATGGGAATTGAAGATTTAAGTTTTCAATTCATAATTTCAAGCCAAAGAAGGTTAGTAATCTTGTTTTTAGGGTTGTTTAACCCATTTTTATTGAATGTGTTACTGTAGCTTTGAGATTTCAGTGACTAGAGGAGAATTATCCTATGATTCCTAGCCTGAAATTTTGTCATAATCACTATCTCAACTTAATATACCCATTGAAAGTGTTAAGAATCAAGAAAATGAATTTTTGTCTCAAGAACCCTAGTTCATGGGTCCTTGTGATCAAAGATAGTTTTAATGATTTTATGAAGTTCAATAAACTATAAAAGATGGAAGAAATCAGTTGTAAGAGATAGTTTGAAGAAATTCAGGTTTTGGACCAAAAATGTCAAAAACCGGGATTTTGTGAGAATAAATCAAATTATGAGTTGGAACTGATTTCATATGATTCTAATGATTTTGTTAAGCCAAAAATGTCATAAGTGAAGTAAGAAATCAGTTTCAAGCCTTAAATTTCCATAAAACGATTTTTGGTGAAAAATGGTGTTTTCGGAAGAATTTTCAAGATTTTACAGAAAGTTTGATGATTTTGAAGTTTAAAACTAAGTGTAAGTTGGTATTTAGGGCCTAGATATGACCCTAAACCAATTAAGTCAAGTATTAAGAACATATCTTAAAATCATCAAAGTATGTTGCTATTGTTGAAAAATTGGAATTTTGTTCAAAAGCTTTAGAAATCAATTTTACTTGATCAAATTAATTCTAAGAGGTTTTAATAAGTTCCATATGTGGTAGTTGTTAAAATAAAGCAGTAGAAGTGATTAATTTCGAACAAATTCTGTTTTTGGATCAAAAATGCAAAAACGGGAATGTTTGGAAAAGAAATCAAAATCTATGATTTTTATGGTTAAAAACATGAAGTAAATGAATGGTTTTGGTCTTGGAACAAACCCTAAGGATTAAGACGTGAATTAAGGGCTTAATAAGGGAAAATGGAAATTTGTAGCATAAAAATCGGGAGATTCTGGACTGCTGCTCAGCAGGCGCGGTGCACCCCTCACCTGGGCGCGGTGCGCCCCTGCGGCAGAGTAAAAATGCAGTTTTTCTTCAACTCTCCTGTCAAGTGATTTTAGTTTTTGAGATTTTCTTCAATACTTGTCCGTTTGACCTCAAATTTTAAACATAGGTCTAATATGTTATGAAACTTCATGAAAAACTGTCGGAATCGAAATACGACCCTCCGAGGGTACTGTAGTAAAATACGTATAAAATACGGTTTAACTAAAGTTGGTCATTTAAAAGATATATAAGTGTTATGACCCAAGATAGTATTATAAGGACTCTAATGAGTTATAGAGTCAGTTAGCATTAATGTTAATGTATAACATGTTAAATATAGGTCCATGCCAAGTGACTAATGGATCAAAAGAGTATAAATACAAGGAACGTGTAGTCAATCTTCTAGCAATACATGAGGTGAGTACATGTAGTATTTTTACCCATTCTGGGGTACATGGCAAGTAAGTATTTTCAAGATTTTCCTATAAAATTTCTATATGTGAAGTTATATGCAAGAGTATCGTTTCTAATTTGATGAGAAAGTATGATGCTATATTTGAAGTTATGTTTTGAACTACAAATTATATTAAGCGAAAGTATGTTGGTCTATGTACCAATTATGTGAAAGTATATTTTGAAATACAAGTTATACATGTTTGAAAGTATGGATAGGCATATAGCCATAATGTGTTTAAGAAGTATATTTTGGTTACAAATTTTATTTATTTTCGAGTATGAATGGCATATAGCCATAAGATGCTGGAAAGTATGTTTTGGCATAAAGCTTAGCATGTTAGAAAAATATGATTTAAACATATGATTATTATGTGATGAAAGCTATATTTGGCATCTAGCCATAAAGACCTAAAATGATGTAGTTTGGCACCTAGCCACAAGTTATATGTATATGAGAAATGTTCAAGCAAGTAGCAAGTATTTTGTATGACTGGTAATTGTAGCAAGTAGCGTTAGTAAGGGAACTATGTTCCAACCTACCCGGGTTAGGTAAGGTGTCTACTGGGGAAAAAGCCCCATCGCGAAGTAGATCGCCTCAGCACTTCTATGGTGAGGATTGATCAGTTCTTTCTAGCCATAGAGACTTGGGGTATCACTTATAGTGATTAAAGCCCTAAGTATAAAAATCCAGCAAGCTTATAAAACCAGTCAAAGAAAGTAAGAACGGTGTTATTTTCGTAAAGTATGTTGTAGAATGATTTTTGAGAAATAAAGAGCTATGTTATGATAATATTTTAAAACTTTGAAAGATGTTTATGTCATAAATTTTATATGAAGATTTGGAAAAGAAATTAAAGGTTTGAGTCTAAAACTCATGTAACTCACGAGACAATTTTTGTCTTACGTATTATTTGTTTTGCCATGTATTCCAGGTCAAATAAGTTGCTACCAATGGGATGAAGTTTAGCTGGAGTGGAGCCTAAGTTAGCTCCTAATTTGGAAACAAGGTTTAATCCTCTTCTTGCTTACTATGGTTAGATTTGGTATGGATTTGTAACACCCACAGTTTTAAAAATGTAAATAATCGGTTTTTGATAAACCGTGTTTTTGTATTCATGTATTTATACGAAAAACCATAGTATTTGAAAACAGTAGAAATGGGGTGTCACACCTGAAATTTTTGAAATTGCCGAGGTTTTTGGGGAAGGGGTTGTAGATGACAATATTACCCCCGACCCTGTAATTTTTTGAAAATTTTGAGAAATTTGAAAGTAAGGATCTGGTGATGGGTGACTTTGTACCACCATCAGATCAAACCAGTCGCTCACCCTTGGTTCCGATCCACCTGTTGGACGATAATCAAGAAGTCGATGCTGGCGAATTGACATTTGAAAACAATAAACATGATTTTATAACCACTCATAATCCATTCATGAATGGAAAATTAGATGTAATCAATACCATCGATGAGGAAATATGGAAGCAAGCCAAAATTACAAACTGAAGATAGTACGCGAGACACTAGCAAACAAGGCGCAAAACAACTACTGAGAGTAGCATTGGGGACGCTCCACATCAAACCGGTAATTTTGAAAAGATACAGAAGGAAGGACCGAGCTTGGAGGTTCAAAGATACCTCTAAGTACTCGCGGGAAATCATCGGTAGACGGCAATCGGGCAGCAGCAGGAGAACCGACAAGCCATTCGACCCAGGAAAGTTTAAGAAGTATGTAGACAACGATGGGACGGTGGTGACTGGGAATCAACAAAGAAAGAAGGCATACGATCCACCGTAGCTGTAGAATGACTCCACGTCTGGCTGAAGACATTAAACTTAGCGCTTGTTGGGAGGCAACCCAGCTTGTCATAGGTTAGGTTCTTTATTCTTAGGAGTAATTAGGAAATTATATCATCGTCATTTGCAGGTATTATTAGTCCAAGGCAAGTGTCGGGTTGTTTTGAAGAAATTTGAATTTTTAATGACCGCGACGCGGTTTGCTCATTTTCGCGACACGGGATCGTAAACCAACCCGATGCGCAGGGGTTGATTTGGGGACACGCGCGACGCGGTTTGTGCATTTGCGCGCCGCAGGAATTGATCGGTCGGATTTCTTTGATATTAAGGTAAGCCGCGACACTATTCACACAACCCATGCCTCGGAGCTCTGATCACTCAAAATTTCTCGTGTTTTTTCTTGCTCATTTCATTCCTACTACCAAGGTACGTTGTTCTAACTAGTTTTTACGTGTTTAAACTAGCGATTAGGTGGTTAATTTGGTCGATTTCTCCCAAAACTTCAAAACTTAGAAATCGCCAATGCTGACTCGTAGGGTGTTTATTTTGCCACATATAGACCCTAGATGAGTTAGTCGGCACTTAAGCTACCTTGTAGTGTGTTTGGATTGAGTTTAAACAGGTTAAATCGCAAGATGGAGTTTGGATTTTGAAACAGCCGCTCGCCTCGCCGCTCCCTTGCTTTTGGGCCGCGCCACGGTGAGGTGGGGAAGACAAGGACCTAAACTGCAATTTTTTTTTCGTTTGTGTAGATGTCGTTCAGATTAGATCACCAGTTCCTTCAGTTTCCCGAGGGGCCAGCCAGCTCCGTGGAGTATAGCTCGAGGAGGGATGCACTAGCAGGTCGTCGGGTTCTCGAGGCGACGGTCATTGACCGGGACATCCTCAGGGACGCAGGGCTTTGGGGAGAGATCGAGCCATTCCTCCACCGCACATGGACCCACGGGGATGCCTCATTCACGTGCCGAGGCTGGGACAGGCTTATGGCCACTAAGGAGGATATAGTATATACCGAGCTGCTACTGGAGTTCTTATCCACTGTCCAGTTTGCACCGGGCTCGACAGATCCTCGTTCCAGGTTGATATGGTTCCGATTGGGGGGAGCACAGAGGGAGTGCAGTCTCCGGGAGTTTGGGAGGTGCACCGGCATATACACCGAGGCGGACCTGCAGCACCGCCACTTCACGCAGTTCATGGGTGCGTGCATTCAGGGACAGCCCGAGAGGGCTGCCAATATGGAGGTTTGGGCACCGTTGTCCAATGTATTCTACGAGGCGGGGACATCCAGAGAGAGCCATCTTCGCGATCCGCTTCACAGACTCATATACCGCATTGTCTCCACCTCCATCATGCATAGGGAGGGGGGCGAGAAGGTGTCCGGCGATGACATGACTTATCTCTAGGTTCTCCTTGACCCCTCCAGGTTCCTTCACCTCCCATTCGCCCTAGCCGTCGCCCTGTCCACCTGTGCGACGGGTGCATCCGCCAGCAGTCCTTTGGGCCGTGGGTATTTCATCACCCGTTTGGGACGTTCATACCGGATTCTTACTGCTTCGGTTGTGGCATCTTTAACCGCGTTACCTCCATCTCGCACTACATCGCGAGCCCTGGAGAAGATGGGGCTCATTGAGCAGCAACGCCCGGGACAGTTTGTGAGGGTGGCGACTGAGGCACCCCAGGACCCCCAGCCAGCTTATGCCCAGCCGGGCAGGAGACGCCGGAGGCCGGCGGCACCAGCAGAGCCAGCACCACAGCCGTAGCAGGAGGAGGTGACAAAGATGAGGCGACTGCATGATCGAGTCGCCAGGATGGAGGAGCAGCTGGAGTGGATCGGTGGGGTACTTTTGGAGTTGGCCACACAGCAAGGACACCGCCCCCGACCATTCCCAGCCCGAGCTCATGATCATGAGGCTGGTTCTTCCAGGCCACCAGGTGGCGATTGATGTATTTTCTCTTTCTCTTTTTTGGGATATATGTACTGTACCTATGACACACTTTTATCTTTTGCTTGTTTATATTTTATTTTTGTTTGTTTTGTTTGGGTTTAATGTTCTGTTGAGTCATGCATGTTATACCAAAATGGGAGGAGTTGTTTCAAGCAAGTGTGGGGTCACCGTGCCCCTCCACTTGTTTTGACCACCGGCATGTTCACTGTTGCGCTACAACTCCAAAATGCGAAATAAAGGACCTTTTTGTTCGTAATTTGTACCTGTGATACCGAGTACCAACCAAGCGATCTACCGTTCCAAAAGGGGTAACTCTTTCTCCCTTGTTCTAAATAATTTTTGTACAACGAGGACGTTGTACGATTTTAAGTGTGGGGTGTGGACGGTCGAAAGAGTAATTTTTTGAAATTTTACTAGATTGTAATTTTGAAACGGATAGTTTGTGATTGTTTATAGCATTAGTATTTTCGAGAAATACTATTTAGTTGTGATCATGCTATTAGTTGAGTCAAACAAGTTGAGTTTTAGGAGTTAGACGATTGGACTGTTTTAGGATTGGAATTTAGGAAGGAATTATCAATCAGTAGCCTTTTTTGTTCGAGCCGGTAGGTCCGAAAATGGTGGCCTCGAAGAGGCATTCATGCACCTTACCACCTAAAGATCGTCTGGTCTGGGATGGTATTTCTGAAAGCTCGCTACACGGACAACATCGAAAGTCATGGATAGTTCTTTTATGGCCTTTAGAATCTGAATGAGTAAGTACACTTCATTGTGGACAGAAAACTTGTAATCAAGGGTTCTCTAGAAAGCCATAAATTCCAAAGAACATTCTGATTAGGTTTTCAAGAACTATTTCACTCTAACTCATAAAACAATAAGCTTTGAAACTGAACACAGTCAAAAATTGTTTGAGTCTTAGTTAGAATCTATTAAAAACCCTCTTGCTTGGGGACAAGCAAGGCACAAGTGTGGGGTGTTTGACAATGCCTAGTAATATCACATATTTGAGTCGTTGTGGAGCCCTATTTTTAGTGAAATAATATCATATATATCGTGGTATTCTCACTTTTCGTGCTAGTACTTGTTTGGAAGGAAATGATGAAAACAGGGACTAAAAGCGTGCAATTTGGAGAAAGTTTGAAGATCAAGGCAAAATCAGGAAAATACGTACGCACGCCGCGGAAATCACCAATGCGCGATGCGGGCTTGAGGCGGTGGAACAAAATCAAATGCCGAGAAAACGGGAACAGATCACTACCCGCGACGCGGGAACCATAAATGCGCGGCGCGACTGCGGGAATTTTGCAACTATAAATAGAGGCTTTTTCAGCCGAAAACCCTAGCAAAGACCTGGAGTAAAATCGACCTTCAAGGCTCTTTGACTTCGAGATTTAGCTTCAGCAACTACCTTTTTGGATTTTCAGGTTTTATGTTTAATTTTCTTTAGCTTAGTAGTTAGCATTAGTGGCTAGTGTCTTTGGGAGTGACAACCATTGGCATTGAGCTTGTTAGTTACCGTTTTCCCGTAGTAGGTTACCGTTTTAGACCTGTGGAATTCGTTTTGGTTTATAATAATCATTTGGTTACAAGTAATTGTTGGTTTTTCGGTGTTTTATGCTTATTCTTGGATTGTGTTTGGATGCATGTATGACCTTGATTGGACCGATTTCCCTTGCTGATTTCAGTGACCAACTAGGGTTAGTTTTTGGTTTTGATTTAATCAGTGACTGTTCAGTTGGACTTGTAGTTATTGGTTTAGTTTATGCTTTATTTGTGTTTGATGTTTGAATGCCTTTGCTTGCTTCTGAATTAGAGATCTACTTCTGATTTCAATAAGTGACTAGGTTTGGTGGGAAGTTTAGCTTAGTCTATGCTTGTTTGGGATGTTTTGATTTATGTTTTCTGGGATTAGTAGTCAAAAGTTTAGGAACTAGGTCCTCTGACTGTAGCGTGACACTGCAGTTGGTAATCTGTCACCTGTCTTGACCACGTAACTCCGGCGGATCGACCCTGACTACCACTGTGCTAGTGTGTGTATTCGGTATTTCTCTTATTTTTGACTGCACGACGACCTAGGCGGGTCAAGCATCCGATGTGACGGTCGATGCATCTGGCCCTCCGTGTTCTCATTGTAACGGATAGATGAAATCGACCCCCAAAAGTCGGCACATGAAAAGGAATCGCTCGGGCCTTTAGAATCCCTCCTCAAGAATGGTGCGAACACTACCCCATCAACCTCTTATTGAGTATAAATACCCAGGTGAACCCCGAACTCTGTCAAGCTGCACGTCCGATTCATGTTCCCCAAACTGAACATGATAGCATCCGGGTCGTCAATGCCTAATGGCTCGCGATCAAACTCAAATGACGCGAGGAACTCAAGAAGAGCCTCGCGGTACACGGGCTCCTCCTTGCGAAACACTGCCTTGAATGCCCGGCAGGTAAATGTGAGCTCATTATCATCGTACTCCTCCTGAATCAACCACTTCTCCAACTTCTCCAAAATTCCCGACTCGCGGGTCAACTCCCAGTTGACCACTTGACGGTAAGATGCGCTCGCGAGAAAACACCCCGATTCTATTTTGAAACTTGTTACGAGTGAAGCTGGTGACAAATACTGGCAAATCAAGCCAATCAATGTCACTAGATCTGTCATGAGAAGACATTTTCCTGCATAATTCAACAAAAATTTCTGAAATTTGGTAGCGTTTAGCGTCATTCGCGGCGCGGTAATTGCTCCCCGCATTGCGAGTTATGAATGTTCATCCTCCGCGTCGCGAGTTATGATCCAACGCGGCGTGGCATATGAAACTCAGAATATAATCGTTCAATTAACATCTATATAGCCTAAATTCGTACTTCTGATTACTAGGTTATGTTGCAATCACTATTATGAATCATTTAGCATCATACATTATTATCCAAAAGCATCAATTAGCATAATCAGAAGTAATTTCTATGAATTCAAGAAAAGTTGCAAAGAAGAGAGAAATTAGAATGCTTACTTGTGTTGGAGATTAAACGATTGAAGCAAATAAGATCAAGAGGTTGCACATAGTCGAATTATGGTGAGAAGTGGCAAAGATTTAGCAGTCTAATTTTATACAGGTGTAAGGGTATTGGAATGGTTTTCAAACTCTGTTTTGTGATTATCTTGATATTCGAAATCAGATAAACCCGCGGCGCGGTTTAATATCATCTGCGACGCGAGTACCTAATTCAGACTTATCTTAAATCGCAAATCACGTTCTCGCGTGGCGCGGATATAAAGATTCCGTGTCGCGTGTTTATAAAATTCCCAAAATGATCCCGCACTTGTTCTTTTCTTACCGTAATTGATTAAACATAATTTAAAGGTTAAACTACAAAATTTACAAAATATCGGGTTGCCTCCCAACAAGCGCTAAGTTTAACGTCTTCAGCTGGACGTGAATTTACCTAATTACGGCTAGTATTCGGGTTTGTCTGTCACGAACTCAACTGTTTCCACCTCCAATTTCTGGAACGTACCTGAAATGACATAGGGTTTCAACCTATGTCCGTTGACTTTGAATGGTGGTCCTCCCTTGAAATCTCAAATTTCCACAGCACCGTATACGGTCCATTCCACTTGCTCCGAAGCTTCCCAGGAAACATCTTCAGTCTCGAGTTGTAAAGCCACACTTTCTGACCTACTGTGAATGTCTTCAATTTGAGCTTGGTGTCATGATATCTCTTCAGTTTCGATTTATATGTGGATGCATTCTCGTAGGTCTCATCACGTAATTCCTCCATCTCAGACACTTGTAGCTTCCGTTCCTTCCCGGCTGCATCATACTCGAGATTCACTTGCTTGATTGCCCACGATGCTTGATTAGCTAGCTCCATAGGCAAATGACATCCTTTTCTGTAGACCAGCCGATAAGGTGTGGTCCCAATTGGCTTCTTATAAGCTGTCCTGTATGCCCAAAGTGCATCGTCTAACCGCTACGACCAATCTTTTCTATCCTGCTTCACAGTTTTCTGCAGTTTCTCCATGATTTGTCGATTCGAAACTTCCACCTGACCACTTTTATGCGGATGGTACGGCATTGCAATCTGATGATTAACCCCGTAGTGTCTTAGCAAATGTCCGAATTTGAAGTTCTTGAAATGCGATCCTCCATCACTAATGATCACACGCGGTGCTCCATGCCGAGTAAATATATTCTTCTTGACGAACTTGCATGCCACATGATGATCATTTGTGCGGGTTGCTTCAGCTTCAATCCACTTGGAGACGTAATCGACAGCGACTAAGATGTAAATAACCTTGCGAAGTGGGAAACGGTCCCATGAAGTCAATACCCCAAACATCAAAGACATCTACTACTAGAATAGGATTTAATGGCATCTAATCTCGCTTCGAGATGTTACCCAATTGTTCACAATTTATGCATTCCTGTGCTGTTTTGTACGCATCCTTCAAAATTATCGGCCAATACAATCCCGATTCCAAGATCTTATACCCTGTTTTCTTTGCACTATAATGTCCCCCGCAGGCAGATGCATGGCAATGATCCAACACCTCAGGGATTTCGCTATCAGGGACACAACGGCGGATTATCTGATCTTCCCCTACCTTGAAAAGGTCTGGATTGTCCCAGATAAATCTCCTTGCGTATGTACGAAATTGCTTCTGTCTTTGCTTCGTCTAATGTGCATGCATTGCTCCAGTTGCCAAGAAGTTGACATAATTTGCATACCAAGGTGCTGCATTCACTTCCAAAAGTTGCTCATTAGGAAAGGTATCATGTATTCCCACTTCCAATCCTTCTGTTGGTAATCTTGAAAGATGATCTGCTACCACATTCTCCATTCCTTTCTTGTCTTTTATCTCCACATCAAACTCTTGCAATAGAAGGATCCATCGTATCAATCTCGGCTTTGACTCCTTTTTTGCTAGTAAATGTTGAACAGCAATATGATCATTGTAGACCACGACTTTCGATCCTTAAATGTATGACCTAAACGTATCCAAAGTGAAAACCACAGCGAGTAATTCCTTTTCTGTCGTGGTGTAATTTAGTTGAGCTTCGGAAAAGGTTTTACTTGCATAGCATATGACCACTGGCTTCTTATCGATTCGTTGTCCTAATACCGCACTCGCAGCATAATCACTCGCATCACAAATAATTTGAAACGGCTGGGTCCAATATGGCGGCTTCAAGATGGGGGCTTCCACCAATTTTTTTACAATGTTGAATGCTTTCACACATTCCTCATCAAAAACAAATGGTGCGTCCTTAAGAGACCACAGAGTGGTTTTGGAAACTGTACTGAAATCCTTGATGAATCTCCGATAAAATTCAGCGTGCCCTAAAAATGATCTAACTCCTTTTACCGATGTCGGAGGCGGCAACGTAGAAATCACCTCGACTTTTGCACGGTCCACTTCAAACCCTCTTTCAGAACCCATATGTCCTAAGACAATACCTTCTCTAACCATAAAGTGACTCTCTTCCCAACTCAACACCAAGTTTGACTCCACACATCTCTCCAGAACCTTTTCCAACTGACTCAAACATGCTTCAAAGGATGAACCGAAAATCGAAAAATCATCCATGAAGATCTCCAATGCATCTCCAATCATGTCTGAAAAGATCGCCATTATGCACCGTTGAAATGTCGTTGGGGCGTTCCACAAGCCGAATGGCATCCTTCGAAATGCGAAAGTGCTATATGGACAAGTGAACGTCGTTTTCGCTTGATCATCAGGATGGATTGCAATCTGGTTGTACCCTGAATACCCGTCCAAGAAGCAATAGTATTTCTGACCTGCTACTTCTCCACTATCTGATCGATGAATGGCAATGGAAAGTGGTCCTTTAATGTTGCTGCATTGAGTTTCCTATAATCGATGCACACTCTCCATCCCGTCACGGGCCTCGTAAACACCTTATCACCATCCTTGGTGTCCACCACTGTAATACCAGACTTCTTCGGACCGTCTGCATCGGGCTAACCCACTCATTATCTGAAATTGGATAGATGATTACAGCATCTAGCCACTTTAATACCTCATTCTTTACTACTTCCTTCAGGTTCGGGTTCAGCATGCGTTAAGTATCTCTTGCGGGTTTAGTCCCTTCTTCAGTGATAATATGATGCATGCACGTCGTAGGGATGATTCCTTTCAGGTCCGCAGTTGTCCATCCAATAGCTTCCTTATGCTTAGACAAAACTTCCAGCAATGCTTTCTCTTGTTCCACTGTTCAGTCAGTCGATAAGATCACCGACAGACTCTCCTTTTCTCCTAAGAATGTGTACTTGAGATGGCTGTCAAGGGCTTCAACTCCAGTGTTGGTGGTTCTTGTAATGATAGTTTCAGCGTCTTGGGAATTTCTGTTGGTAACTTCTCAACTTGCGAGCATTCTTCATATTTCGATCCTTTCTCCTTTCCTTCTTCCTGATGGTTTTCCTGCTTGGCATCTTCTTCTACAGGGAATTCTATCACTTCTTGTTGTAATACTTCATGCGTATACTATTGAACCAATTCATCTATAATGTCAACCTGATAACATTCCTCCTCTTCCATTGCGCTTCCATTTACATTGAATATGTTGATCTTTGTTTGTTGGTGTCTGAAGGAAATCCCCATCTCTCAAGTGCGAAAGTCAATATTTGCATTGGTTGTAGCTAAAAACGGTCGTCCAAGAATAATCGTAGGTTGTTCATCCTTAGCCTCCTGGCAAGTGTCCAGAATCAAGAAATCAGCTGGGTAATAGAAGTCCCCAACCTTGATGATAACGTTCGACAGCATTCCCTACGGAATTTTTGTAGATTTGTCAGCAAGCTGCAAGATGACATCCGTGGGTCTTAATGTGCCAAACTCATGCTTATCGAAAAGTTGTCCCGGCAAGATATTCACACTCGCTCCTAAATCTAATAAAGCTTTCTTAATATGAACATTTCCTAAATCGAAAGAGATGAGAGGAACTCCTGGGTCCTTCATTTTGGGAGGCAACGTATCCATGGTTATTGAACTCACGTACTCAGTCAGCTCGATCTTTTTTGGAAGCTGCGAGAGAATATGTTTCTTGTGGATGCACATGTCCATCAAAAACTTTGCATAAGCCGGAACTTCTTTGATCAGTTTGACCAGCAGAATGTTCACCTTGATTTGACTAAAAAGCTCCCACATATCCTCCACTTGTGGTCCTTTCTGTCCATATGCTTTATTCCTTGGCTTCTCCAAAGCTGCTGGAAAAGGAGCTGTTCCACTAGTCTCCCCCTTCTCCCATTTGCTCTCAGGTTTCTTTTTCTTTTCTTTCACCTCTTTTTCCTTCTTCTTGAATTCTTCCTTTTCATCAAAAATGATCTCTACATCACTATCTTCCTCAAGTGGTGGAGCAACAACCTCGTTGTCCACCTTCTTGCCACTCCTTAATGTAATTACTTCATTCACTTGTACCTTTTGAGGTTGCATCTTCTACTTCTTCTTGTTCTCTTTCCTTCTCAATCTTTTGAAGTTGAGTTCCCGATCTTAGTAAAGCCTGAGTATTAGCATCTTCTGCCTCCTTAAGCTTGACCAGGATTTCATAAATTTCCTTTGGATTGATATTCACTTCTCATTCTCTTGGTGTTGAATGTGCAATTGGCTGTCTCTCTTGTGGTTTCCTAGTATCGTTTTGCTGGTTATTCCTAAATGGGCGCGGTGTGTTGTGAAACTGCACATAACCGTGAATTTGACAAATTTCCTTGTGTGTCATAGTATAATCTGTGCAACCATGACCTACTTCACCACAATTATTACAGATCGTCTGACCGTTTAATACATACGCTCCCTTTTCCTTCTGAAGTCTTGTAAGCTATGCAGTTATCGTGGTCAAAACTGTAATCGCATTAACCGACCGCTATTTAGTTTTGCGGTTCTCGCGGTGGTATAACGGTGGTATAGCGGCTTTTAGTAATACGTAGAATTTATTTAGAATTTATATATTAGACTATTACTAGTAGAATTAATATGTAATCGCGGTGGTATAGTAGTGGTATAGTGGTGGTATAGCGGTGGTTTTGCGGTTCTCGCAGTGGTATAGCGGTTCTCGCTGTGGTATCACGCTAAATAGTGGCGCAAATAGCTGAACTGCGATAACTAACCGCTAAAATAAACCGCTATTATTAAAAGTATCGCGAAACGCGATACCGGCGTGATACCGGCGTGATTAACTGCCCAGCTTGTAAGAAGCTGATTGAATTTTTTCGTGACATTGCTTAGCTTAGCTTGAATCTCCTTTTTCCATTTATTTTCAGCTTCCTTACTTGTTGCAAATGTTGTCCTATCCCTTGTGAGTCCATTTGCTTTCGAACCTAAGCTGGGCTGCTCCAGAAATTTCCAAGCGTCTTATGGCTCTTGCCACATAAAAGTCCCACTAGATGAAGCGTTAATCATCACTTGATTTGTCGCATCCATCCCATCAAAGAAGAATTTAACCAGTTGCCACCGTGGAATGTCGTGGTGCGGACAAGATCGCATCAGCTCCTTCAATCTCTCGAATGCATCATGAAACGCCTCTCCCAGCTTCTGCTAAAAATCCTGAATAGCTCGCCTGATTTATGTCGTTTTGCTGGCTGGGTAAAACTCTTAGAGAAATTTCGCCTTAAGTTGTTCCCATGTTGTTATGCTATTAGTTGCAAGGATGTGAACCAGTAGTTTGCCTTTGCCTTATCTTTTAGAGTAAAATGAAATAGCCTTAATCTAAAAATGTTCTTATTAGTGTTCCTAGGAATATTAGCATTAGCTATAGCCAAAAACTCATACAAATGATTGTAAGGATCATCTTGCTTATATCCTCTAAATTCAGGTAAAACACCTAACAGTTGTGGTCTAATATCTACCTAACTATCAGCATTTTCAGGAAAGTAAATGGGTGATGCGTCATCATACTCCCTCGGTTGGAAGTGTGATGCAACTGACTGCCTAATCGGTTGAGCAAAGTACAAGGGTGGAACGAAATTACCGTCATATAACTCGTTGTTATAATTGAAAGGTTTTGCACAAACTATGAACTAGAAAATCACCTAAGTTCACATGCAACCCTAAGATAGATCTATGTTTTCTTTTATAAACATATAATAACAAACCTAAAGGCCAACAATAATTTCTAAGGTACAAAACAAAAGAACCAACCTTTGATTCTTGATCCAGAAGCTAGCAGCACAAGTGTCCTACCTCAAATGGTGTCACACCCAAGCAATAGAGGAGAGAAGACAGCAGAGTAACTTCAGAGAGAAGGAGGTGGCGCAGATTATGGGGTTCCAGAAGGTTCCTTTTATAGTCTCCTAGGGTTACAGCTGAAACCCTAGAGGAGCCTCCTTAGTAGGCAAGCATGTTGACCACTTGGACCAAAGCCTCTAAACCCTAATTAGGGTTTCGAGATTATGAGTGTGCCCCACTCAAATCTCGCCAACCTGGTCCTCCCACTGGCTAGCTAGTTATTCAACTATTGAATAAATACAAAACCAGTCCATGCACTTTTAATTAATTAATTTAATCTCCAAATTAAATCCAATTAATTCTAGATCAATTTCTAATTAATTATTATAGTTTCTAATTAATATATTAACACTTAAATATATTAATAAACTATTTATTTATTTCTATTGATTTATTAAACAATTAATAAATCAACCTTTCTCTCTACTGACTTCTACGTCAATCCTCCTGCTATGAGGGCAACCCAAATGGACTTTGCTTCAATTAATAAGATAAATACACAGATAAAGTCATGGCTTAGACACCTAATCCAACAGTATCCCACTTGGATAAGTCTATGACTTTAATTCATCTTCTGATTAATAAACAACCTATAGCTTCCTAGAAACTGCTGCCGAACTCTGACCCAGTCAGTTCTGTCCATAGATAAGTAATCATATGATCCTTCGTCCAATAAGATATTTTCAGACACGAGACATGGATTGAGATCAATCTCTGTCTGATACTCTGTTTCCCGATTTCCGATTCTGCTTATGACTTTCGGACTTCTAATTGAACACATCAATTTAGTCCAGGCTGGCCAGCACTTTAGTCAACTTCAAAATCATCGAGCGGCTTACAGATATCTGTTTCCCATCAGGGTCAAGGAACAAATAAGCTTTGACTCATATGCTTGTGTCTTTTACTTGTCAAAATCGTACACAACAATGCATTTTATAACATCGAGTTACCGATGTGTTTACGCATTATCAATGCACAACCGACTCGTAAATTTCAACTCATATGTCTCCGCTTCAAGATCATAAGATATTATCGTCTCAACTTTGCTCATGATGTAATCCATGAAGCAATATATTGAGCACGGGTTTACCCAATACTCAAATCTCTATTTCTAAGTACTCGTGAACGTTGTAGCAGTCTTACTGCAATGTCTAACTCCTTAGACAATCTACAAACGATTTCACGGAAATCATCGTTCATACTTACTCCCGAAAAGTATGAGTGACTGTGGACTTTTGAATAATCAAATTATTCGGGAAGTGAAACATGCAAAATTGAAACTTAAAATCTAACTAGTAGCTACTCTTGCTTATTACCAAGTCTCCACGAGGTAATCACCAAGTCGGATTCTTCATATGACTATTATTGGTTTCTAGATTCCTTTTTAAACTTTTTAATTCATGTTATGCGTCTATGTCTATATGACCTTTCACTCTTTCTGTGTATCCAAATGTCATACATTGATACACTTTATCCAATCGGACATTCATATGACGATATCTCAATTTAGTCATATACTGTCATTCTCACTTACATCTCCATTCTGTGTACTGTGACTTTCCATGGTTCTTGGGATCTTTAGTCTACATGACTGCACCCTAAGACTATTTCGAGGTGTTATGATGTGCCGGTGACCCACACGTGCTCCATCGGAATACCAACGAAACTCTTTAACCATTAAGTCCTTTTACTTATTTGAAACCTTTTTCAAATTACTATTAACATTCACCCCAATCATTTTTCATTGATTTCTCACGTATGTACAGAATCCATTAAGTATTCCCAGCCAGTTCATATCCTAAGTCTGACTCACTATGCTTTAAGCATTAAGTCATCAGGACAT
Source organism: Cichorium intybus (assembly GCA_023525715.1). Taxonomy (NCBI): domain Eukaryota; kingdom Viridiplantae; phylum Streptophyta; class Magnoliopsida; order Asterales; family Asteraceae; genus Cichorium; species Cichorium intybus. The sequence continues at coordinate 57,153,169 of CM042015.1, forward strand.
GTTTATGACACTTCTGATCGATCCAAGAAGCTCGTGGAATTCGATCTGATCTTATTCTAAACCCTTTTGGAATTTTAGGATTACTTGTATTCCTTGTGTCGCGACTTTTAATAACTATTTCCTTCCGGAGACTTTTCTCATGCATCTTGAATCTTACCAAGATCATGCTTACTATGGCTAGGTCTATACTGATGATAACATCTATCTGATTGATGTCTATGGATTATGTGAGTATGTTGATCCTTCCTTATATCTCTCATGCCAAGTCATCACACTTTGCAATGACAAGAAGTTCATTTCCTGGGGCTATGCATCTTGAATCTCATCAAGATCATCTTGGCAGAGTTTCGATCTATCTCATAGACGTTTATAACCACCTGAGTATGTCGTATCTCTATTAAGTCTTTCAAACTGATCCGTCTCCTAACACCAAGTCATTACACTTTGTAATGAAAAGAGACGTTTCCTAGAACCAGTATGTAACTCACATATGGAGATAGTAGATAACAGCGACACTCCCACTGGCTTTGACATAGTTATGGACTATTCACAAAATCCAGAACTTTTGGCACATTTTGAGAATCTAAACCTTTCTGACATCTTGATGGAAATCTTTCAGCCCTTTCTCAAAATCCAATCCTTTTGGCATATTTTGAGAATCCGAATATCCTTTTCTTGCGAGATGCCCGTGGGGTTAATCCCGGGCCCTTGTACCTTTGTATTGGCATACTCTATGTGAGTCCCTATTAGTGTGCCGGTAATCCACACGCGCTCCACTAACGACTTACAATGTGCCATGCAGAATCCTTTCGGATTTTCATCTTCTATTCAGATTGCTTCTCTCGGAGTCAATTACTTGACTCTGAGTATCGTCTCGCTCAACCAAATGTTCCGAAGGTACGTTTATGTCTATGTTGCTTTCCTCCGATGATTCAATCACTTCCACTGGTTTTTAGACCAGGTGTAAAATCAATCAAACTGTCACATAGACTGTATCTCATCTTAAGGTACTCCTAATTGGCAGCAACCGGGCTCACCAATTCTTCCAAGTAGTCGGATTTTAAATCCGTACCAACTATAGTGTTCTACCACCAATCGGCATGTCACTCCGATCATAACTACTTATGATGGTGATTAGTACTACTGGTCAAGAGAAGATTATGTCAGTGTTGAAACAGAAATCTGATTTTTGCTCTAAGCCTAGTGATGACTAAGGTTTCTTTCACTCGGCTAATCCTGAACTCATTCAGGACTGTCCCAACTCCCACTGTTTCCTTAGAACATGAGTTCTTTCTAAAAGAGCTCTTTCTTTTTCAGGTACAGCGGGATAGCCAGTGAAACGACACTACTGATCAGGTTCACGCTAGTCATGATGTTCGGACAAACACTACAAGACCCTGGACTCTCTATGTGCAAGTGGGACAATCCCAGCTTTACATTTCAGACAATGTCTTCAAGACCTACTTAGTCTAGGATGCGGTTGGAATATGGTTTGTATGGTCTGACTGGTTTAGTGTTTAATTCATCGTAAACTAATTAACAAAGTATCTCATACATCGAGGATCGAACTGTTTCGACCAATGTTCCATCATCTTCCCTAAGACACATTATAACCATTAATGTTCTTGGAAGACAATGAACTGTGAAACATTTTCCCAGTTTATGTTGTCACTCAGGTTCTGTGGATCTTGTACTTCCTTTGAAGTCCTTGAACTGTTCAAGGTTTCAATTCAATTGCTTATTCTGATAAGCGAAGCCATATTCGTCATACCGAATGACGAATATCGTGAAGTACAAACAATTTGTGTTCTAATTGAAGATTCGAGCAATACACAGCAATTGATGTGTCCGTTGCTCCTAATCGCAATGTCTTTTACATCTTTATGTAAACTTATGACTTTGTTAATTCTGTTCAAGACTTGCAATCATCACTTTGACTCTAAGTCAACTGATTCCAAAATCATATCCTCTGGATCTTTGGGTGATTCATTTCTTGCCACTTGTGCTTTATAAAGAACTTAATCATCATCTGACTCTAAGTCAAATGATTCCAAAGTCCTGTCCCACTGGATCTTTGGTTGATTCATTTCTTCACATATTAAGAACTCAATTCATCATGTGACTCTAAGTCAAATGATTCCAAAGTCCTGTCCAACTGGACCTTTGGTTGAATTGATTCATATAATATTCACTTTAACAATCATAAAGAACACAATTCCTGAATTCAAACACTTTAGATTTATCAATATCCAAGTTATTAATAATCATGCATTCAAAACATTCATACAACATTTCAAGGATATTTCAAACAACATGTGTTAAAAGAAAATTGACAATTTTATTAAAACAAAATCCTTGAACAATGTAATATATGATAGACAATATCATATGCATCTAATAAGCTAAGAACATGATTTTAATATCTATCTAAACTTCAAAACTGCATGAGCTGGAAATCCAATCCAAATGTGCTCCTATGCGCCAAAGTCCCATACCCTACTGATTCCCTGCATACAAACCAAAATGTGACTATCACATTATGTATCAAGGAATTATGGAACAGGAGTTTTGAGGTTTTTAGATATACCTGAGCTTTCAAAAGATTTTGATCTTGGAGCGTCTTCCAATCTTTTCGTGACTGTATCCGATTCTGTGCATTCCCAGTTTGAGACACGTCTAGACGATCTGGATCGTTTCTTGCTGCGTCTTTTCACTGGACTCAATCCAGAAGTAGCTGAACTATTGGAGCTATGCCTATCCAAGAGTGACTCGTATAAAGTCAACAGTGGACGTATTTCCATAAAGGTCTTTTTCCGGTCTCCCTTTCTATACGTCTGAATGAACAAATCGTACTTACTAGTCAGCAAAGCGAGTAGGATGTTAACACAAACAGGGTGTGAATAACCATGCAAGTTAGCTTGGTACTCTCGAAGTCAATTACCATCTCTAATTGACGTGCCGATTAAGCACACACGCTCCGTCAATAATGGTAAAATCGAGAAACCCATTGCAACTCTTTATGAACCACTATTGGTGTGCCGGTTAACCACACACGCTCCACCAATGTTTCACAAAGCGCAATGTGCAACTTCATGTATTAGCAACTAATTCACATTTTTTACCTAAAGTAACTTGATTAGGTTTCGTTCAAAGTTCTAGTACTTTCAATTATAGCATTATACTTTTAAGAGGCTTAGCAGTTCTATCAAACCCGTTTGGCTAACGACACTCGACTGACCAGGAGAGCGGTGGGTGAGAGTGGACACCCATTAGACTACCATTTTATAGGCAGTCGCCTTATACCTTCTTTATGGGACAGTTTTGTGAATGAGGCCTACTAACGGTAAGACTAACCAATTTTATCTTACATATAAATATTAACTTTTAATCATAAATATATAAGATATATTTTAATCTTATTAAAATATTTTAGATTTAATTTTAATCTAATTTTCGCAAATTTATAAGGATTTTTCAAAAATTTTAATTAAATCTTTAAGTGATTTAATTGGGCTTTTAATTAAACAATTTAATTAAACTAATTAAATCAAATAAGCGAAACACCAAATTAATCAAATTAATTTTTCCTAACCCTTATCCCTAGTCATCAAAAATTGAAAGCAAAGATAAGGGTTTCCAGTTATTTTATTTATTCAATAAATGCCAAAAATAACGACCAACTAATCAAGGCAAGTAATTAAGGGGGGACCAACTAGGGTGGCGGCTAGGGTTAGGAAACCCTAGCCACAAAATCGATCAAAGCCTTCCCAAGGGTCATTTTTTCGCCAAAAATCCCATGGCTCAAACAGTTATAGCAATTCATATAGAAAAACAAGCATAGCTCTGATACCACTGAAAGGTTTTGCACAAACTATGAACTAGAAAATCACCTAAGTTCACATGCAACCCTAAGATAGATCTATGTTTTCTTCTATGAACATATAATAACAAACCTAAAGGCCAAAAATAATTTCTAAGGTATAAAACAGAAGAACCAACCTTTGATTCTTGATCCAGAAGCTAGCAGCACAAGTGTCCTGCCTCAAATGGTGTCACACCCAAGCAATGGAGGAGAGAAGACAGCAGAGTAACTTCAGAGAGAAGGAGGTGGCGTAGATTATGGGGTTCCAGGAGGTTCCTTTTATAGCCTCTTAGGGTTACAGCTGAAACCCTACAGGAGCCTCCTTAGTGGGCAAGCCTGTTGACCACTTGGACCAAGGCTCTAAACCCTAATTAGGGTTTCGAGATTATGAGTGTGCCCCGCTCAAATCTCGCCAACCTGGTCCTCCCACTGGCTAGCCAGTTATTCAACTATTCAATAAATACAAAACCAGTCCCTGTACTTTTTAATTAATAATTTAATCTCCAAATTAAATCCAATTAATTCTAGATCAATTTCTAATTAATTATTATAGTTTCTAATTAATATATTAACACTTAAATATATTAATAAACTATTTATTTATTCCTATTGATTTATTAAACAATTAATAAATCAACCTTTCTTTCTAGTGACTTCTACATCAATCCTCATGCTATGAGGGCAACCCAAATGGACTTTGCTTCAATTAATATGATAAATACAAATATAAATTCATGGTTTAGACACCTAATCCAACAATAATATCGCTGCCCTTATTGTTGATGTTGCTGTTGGTATCGTCTCGGAGGTCCCCGACCTCGGTTCCACAGTTGATTATTCTACACAAGATGATTTGGCATCCATCCTTCATCTTCATCATAATAGACTGGCTCTTCGTCCTGATATTGGTACTGTTGCGGTGGTTCCTTTTGTGGTTGTAATTGGGATTGAGGTTGTGGTGGTATAGGTTGACAAGGTAGTTGGGGTTTATAAATGGGAGGTTGTTGTTGTAATGGTTGTGATTGAGAAACTGGTACCGGCTGTTGCAAACGTGGGGTGCCATCTTGTTAAGTGTGAAATTCAATCAAAGATTAGAAATGAACAAGTGTTCCGAAGAATAGATTCAAGGTATGTAATCAAGACAAGCAAATATAATGATGAACAATCAAGAACACAAAGGTTGAATAACAAGTGTCGAATGATTTGATTTAACGATTAGGGTTTTACAATGTTGGTGAATCAATCACACACTTGACACAAATAGGTATCACTGATATTTATACATAATCAATGATACATATAGTACATAAAGATATTCAAAATATTCCTACAGTGTACTAGCCAATATGAATGAGTTATTGTGCAACACGTTGTCTGGTGAACATGCGTGCACTCAAAAGGTTGTTTCTTGTAAGCCTTCGGATCCTCTGGAGTAAATCCTTCGGAGTCTTCAGGCTTTGGGGTCTTCAAGGTCTTCGGATGGTTCAACACTTCATCACAAAATATACTCAACAATCTCCCCCTTTGTGTGAAGTACATCCAAAGCCAATCTTGTAAAATTTATTTTAAATGCCTGCCTCAAGGCATATCGCACCGCTAACCACCAATTCGGGTGCTCTATGATTCTCTTCCTTTCTTTCCAGTGATTGACGAAGCAAGAGTTCACTACGGATAAGATGTTGTTGATCATAGTAGAAGGGTAAAGACCCTTATAATCCACTTCAAAGAACTTTGCCATCACTGTTTCATTATCTTTTGACAGCCGTTTAAACACAACACCCCAGGGCTTCTCCACTATCTGCCCTTGTTTGAGATGATCAAAATTTTCAATTGTGCAAGGTGGGGGTGCAAGGGACTGTCCGAAGCAGTCTGCTACTTCGATGTCAAACTTTGCAAATCTCAGCATGTAGTTCCGAAGGAATGATGAAATATGATTCTTCGCACCATGCCAGATTGCGGTGGTTTTAGCTGTATGACCCGGAGAAGCATTTATGAGATCAAGAAGGACTGTGAAATCATGTGGATTCATGATTGGGAAATCGACAAGTGTGAATCTAGATTCCTCGTCCTTAGACCCACGAAGTACGAAGAAATCATAATTTTTAAAGTCTTCGTACACTTCTCCCAACTTGATCGATATCAACTTGACAATCCGTTTGGAGCTCCATACCTCCTTTGGTTCTTTAGTGTATTTGACATGGAAGGCTATTTTCTTCGTCTTGAAGACCGTTAGCTCAGTTTCGGGTAAGTTTCTAACAAACTGATAAAAAGAAAAACTCTTCGGATTGTAAGAAGATCAAGTTATTAATCAACAGAAGGTTTATCTCAAAGCTTCGGAGAGGAAGTCTGTTGAATACTCTAAAATCAGAAAAACCAATTGCTGCAATGGTTTCAGCTGTCCACTTTTGGTTTTCTGTGACAATTTTGTTGATTTGAAGCATTTTATTGTATTCTTCCTCTCTCTCTCTCTCTCTCTCTCTCTATGGACTTGCTCCATGTGAGGAGCAATCCTCAATTCTTTATCCTCAGGCTTGTAACTAGAACTGCCAGCTTCTGTTGATGTAATTGTGCCAAAAGTAAGACCTGCTTTGGACATAATTGGTGGTATGAATGTTGGTCTTCCCAGCGAGACTGGTTGATAGGAAGTTACAGTTATTGTTGCTTCTGTTGTTGCTACGGTTGTTGCTGTTATCAGGGCACGAGACCTAGAACCAGTTAATTCTCCCCCTTATGAAGGTTGAACCGAAGGGTCAGGCTGAGCAAACACCTGAGGTCTCCATTGGGCAGTTTGAGTTCTTTCCATTCGGACGGAGACATTGATCAAAGGTTGAAGAGCGAGTTTTAGCTTATCAACCAACTCAGTGGTGATAGCAGAGTTAGTCTTCTTCAATTCTTTAGCAAAGCTAACCATTACGGATGCGGACTGCATAGCAGTTAGCTCTTCAAACTTCTTTTGGGCTTCCTCAAGTTGTTTTTCAAAATTCGTTTGGTACCGAGTGTTGAAGGTTCTGGTCTCAGTCCGATGGTCATTTAAGGCCTTCTAGAGTTCAGAGTTGGAAGACTCAATCCTTCCAACTAGATCATTGATCTTTTTCTCAGTTTTCTCCTTGAGGAGCCTGTGCCTTTCTTCAACTTGTTCAACAGCCGTGTTTAACTTTTGCTCGAGGATACTTATAATCTTAACTTGCTGATCCAGTATCCCTTTCTCAGAGTCCTTGACAATCTCATCAACTTTCTCAGCCAAGGATTTCTTTGCACCATCAATCTGCTCTGTAACATTACCCTCAATATTCTTCGTTGGATCATATCCAGTTTGTGTTTGAAGAATAATATCAAGCTTTCAGTTAAGGGTCTAGTATTGCTTGATGAACAGGAAGACTCCATCATCCAATTATTCATCATTTGTTTCGTCTATGGTGATTGGAGCCATGTGAAATGCTGCAAAAGTTTCATCCGCAGATGGTGGTTTTGATGTGAAAGCAGATTCAAGACCAAATCCTTCTTGGTAGGGAAAATCAGGTAGTGATGTATCTGGACCAGAAGAAGGAATGTTGAAAAGAGGATCTGAGGTTGTGACAATGGGTTCGGAGATTGGTGTATTAATGGTAGAGGTGACTGGTGGTTCAGGGGTTGAGGTAATGGGTGTTTCAACTGTGGTTGAGGTGGGTGGAACATCCAAAGAAGTGGTATGTATAGTGGTAGTGAGGGGAAGAGTGGTGGTTATGGGTTCTGTGGAAATGGTTGAGGTTTGTGGAGGAGTTGGTGGTGGTGGAGATGGTGGTCTGGTTTCTTGGATTGGTGAGGATTGGTGTTCTTCTTCTTCCTCTTCTCCATGAATCTCTTTTCCTTGAGGAGCCTGTGCCTTTCTTCAACTTGTTCAACAGCCGTGTTTAACTTTTGCTCAAGGATACTCTGAATCTTAACTTGTTGATCCAGTATCCTTATCTCGGAGTCCTTGACAATCTCAACAACTTTCTCAGCCAAGGATTTCTTCGCACCTTCAATATGCTCTACCACATTACCCTTAGTATTATTCGTTGGATCATATCCAGTTTGTGTTTGAAGAATAATATCAAGCTTTCTGTTAAGGGTCTTGTATTGCTTGATGAACACGAAGACTCCATCATCCAATTACTCATCATATGTTTCGTCTATGGTGATTGGAGCCATGTGAAATGCTGCAAAAGTTTCATCTGCAGATGGTGGTTTTGATGTGAAAGCAGATTCAAGACCAAATCCTTCTTGGTAGAGATAATCAGGTAGTGATGTATCCGGACCAGAAGAAGGAATGTTGAAAATAGGATCTGAGGTTGTTACAATGAGTTCGGAGATTGGTGTATCAATGGTAGAGGTGACTGGTGTTTCAGGGTTTGAGGTAATGGGTGTTTCAACTGAGGTTGAGGTGGGTGGAACATCCAAAGAAGTGGTATGTATAGTGGTAGTAAGGGGAAGAGTGGTGGTTATTGGTTCTGTGGGAATGGTTGAGGTTTGTGGAGGAGTTGTTGGTGGTGGAGATGGTGGTTTGGTTTCTTGGATTGGTGAGGATTGGTGTTCTTCTTCTTCCTCTTCTCCATGAATCTCATCAGACTGGGTTCGCTCAGTGTCCGAAGATTCTTCCACTACCACCTGTTTCTTAGTGCGCTTCGATTGTGTTCTTTTTGCTGGAGGCTGATCCACAGCCTTTCTTTTCTTAACAACCTTCGGATTGATTGGTCCTTGATATCGTGTAAATTATACATATTTTCCGCACGATATCAGTGTGATTTTAGTTTAGTTTCATATATGTTATGAACTAAAAGATACCTAATATGCTTAAATATTCGTTTTGAAGCTAAAAAGACGCGTTTGGAGCGAAGGAACGAATTACACAAACATTTGAGCTTAAAAAGAAGCAAAGTGAAAATCTGCCAGCCGCCTGGGCGCACCCCGCCCACATCTAGGCGCACTGCGCCCATGGAGAATCCAGAACTCGCTTTTCTTCCGACTTTTGAGTATAATAATCAAGCGTGCATTCTTCCAATGATTCAACCAACCTACCAAGCATGTGCAAGGGCGCACCCCGCCTACTTTTTGGGCGCACCGCGCCTCAGATCCGACATTAAAGCTGCAAACCCACGTGCTCCCTCGTGCGATAAAGTTGGCCGCGTGCAGAGATTCCCCTAGGCGCACCGCGCCCCCATATAGGCGCACCGCGCCCAGCGCCTGCTCCCACTATAAATGCAAGCCCTTCAGCTCTTCTTTTGAAAAACACCGACATCACCTTCAGACCAGATCACATCTCTGCACCTCCACACCACCAAACTCGGCCAGAAAGCTTGTAGAATCAAAGGGGAACCTATGGAATCGAGAGCTTGAAGAATGTTCGGCCGGGACTTCATTCGGTTTGCTTTATATATATATTGCATTCTATTATGATTTCCTAAGCCGTATTCTTCAGATTATGTTATCTGTATTATTTATTACTTAGATTTGATTACTGTTTAGTTATGATTTGATTGTTATTTATCGGATATTGAACGTTTTATATTTTATCTCGCATAATTCATTTGACTATCAGATATGTTAAAGAACCTTCCTTTTGGACTTATTGCTGAGTTATTTTAGTCTAGAGGACCAATCTGACTATATGACTTTTATCATAACTGTGCTATGACCATTAGGCAGATATGACTAGTGATGGACCAAATCCTAGGATTAAGTCACGAAGGCAGAATCTTGTATGTATATGCAAAGTTTGTACTAGAGGGCCAATCTGTACAAACCAATTTGATTATCATGACCATTGAGATCAAAAGCTCGAATGAACCTTGTATGATACGAACCAATACATGATTATTTGGGATATATAATCGCATGACCATTGCCATTAATGACCTTACAATCATAGGATTAGGTAGTTGGACCAAAACATCTAATCACTTTAGAAATCGGTATTTAACATTCAATATCCATTGCACTAATAAACATATCAAACATAACTAGATGGTTTATTCAAATCTAAGTATTAATGTTTACTTTTATATTTTGTAATTTATATTTCCCGTAACAGATCCTAGACGAAAGTTTCCTTTGTTATTTTTGTTATGATCATTTATTATTTCGTCATTTATTTTATAATCAAAGTTTTACGAGTTTTCATTAAAACTCGCCCCTGAGTGTTTGCTTGAATAATTGTTAATTGATAATTGATTTTCTTAACTTAAAGATATCCGTTTTCCCTTGGGTCGACAACCCGGATTTACCATTACTATACTACAATCGACTAGGTACACTTGCCTAATTGTGTTGTTCTATTCATACATGGTATTTCCCTGTTCATAAATGTAAAACTAATGTGAAATCATTTTCGAAAATCTTATAAACGCTAATAACACATCAAGTTTCTTGGTGCCGTTTTTGGGTGTTTTATATGTATGTCAGAATGCACAACAAGTTTTTGGCGCCGTTGCCGGGGAATTCGGATTTATTTTTAGTATAGAAAATTAAATTATTAGTTAATATTTGTGTGATTTTAAATTTGTTTTTGTGTTATGTATTTTTATTGTTTTGATTGACATATCACTAATCATAAAAATAGATATTTGCACACCTTAAGCATATTTTAAGTGTGGGGTAAATATTTGGGGAAAAATGAAGTAACAAAACTTTGAAGTCTTTTCTGCTCACGCAATGCGACGTGTATGCCATCCGGACACGACGCGTCGACAATCCGGATTGCGTTGACAAAAAGACAACTTCAAAAATTACGCGACACGGAAACGTGCATGACGCGTGAACACCCGAGGCAGACACTGGTCATACATAATGATACATGGCTAAAAATCAGCTACTACTGAGAAGGGGGACGCTTCTTTACAGTGGGGGCAGCGATACTGACGACGGTCAAAAGTCGCACAGCCACACTACACCCGCAAACCGGTAGCCACAGATTTGAAACTTCAGGGACCACAAAATGAGTGATATTTTTCTTTCGTTGTTATTACTTTTACTTTTGTGATTTAATTTTTGTGTGTTTATTTGTGTGTAAATATTTTTTGTCCGAGTGATGTTTATGCAGATTTGCTAAGATTCAATGCTGACAGCATGTTCAATGAATTCTTTTCTGTGGAAAGAGCCTCATATATGACGTCGACCGATACCCAAGGAGAGTCTGTTCCATTTTGCTCCCTTTACTGTTTTGAATTATATATACAATAGAATTATTGTATAATATAAGTGTAGGGTTAAGGTGTCATACTGCAATGATTAACTGAGCCAATTAAAATTTTAGTTATCTTAAACATCTTTTCCAAAATTGAACGCTAAAAAGGTAATTGTTAAGAAAAAAATGTTTTGAAAATAAATTTGTAGGTTACATTTAATTTTATGTGTGTATTTTTGTTTTTCATTGTTTTATCTAAAGTCTAGTTTTGTAGAGGACAAGTTTTTAGAATGGTAGTTACAAAATGTTTTGCATAAATAATGAAATAAACCCATTGGAATTTTATCAATTGTTAAAAATTGAGTTTTTGCCAAAATAGATTGAGTCAGTTTCCCTACTTGCAAAAATGTGTGAATTATATGCTGTTACTAAATTGAGGAAAATAAGCCTCGGTAAATGAACTTAAAATGAGAAAAATTCTCAAGAAATCTGATGTGTTAAAAAGCAAAAGTCAAGTAATGTTATACCATAAGATTGAGACTCAGGAAGGAAAATTCAATCAGTGGCCTTTGGCATTCGAGCAAGTAGACATAAAATGGGGCCTACGGGCATTTCTACTCCTTATTACCTAAAACCAACTGGTTTGGGATAATATTGTTGAAAGCTCTCTATACGGGTGTCATCGAAAGTCATGGAATTTCCTTAGTGGCCTCTGGAATTTGAATTAGTAGACTCTGTACAATCTTGAGTCGAAAATTTGTAATCAAGAGTTCCATAGAAAGTCACGAGTTTCAAAGGTACGAAAAAAAATGGAAATAATAACTTAACTTGATAAATTTAGTCCAGCATGATTTTTATTCTAAATATGGGAAATTTGACAAAAAGTCTTGAGGTAGAAGAATCTTTAATGGGTGTATTCGATGTTATGTAAAAATGAGTTTTTATCAATCTAAAAGACTTGTCGTTTATAGAAAGAGAGTTTATTTAAGATTTTGGAAAGTTAAAAATATGTACATAGGACTAGGTATAATCTACTATGTTTATTCTTAATTCTTTATTCTTAACATCGGTAATAAACGCTAGATCTGTGGTAGCGTATGAAAAGTTGTTTGGGCATCAAAACGTTTTGGCTTGGTTATAAATTGTAGTTTGCTTGAGGACAAGCAAAGTTCAAGTGTGGGGTATTTTGATATCGTGTAAATTATACATATTTTCCGCACGATATCAGTGTGATTTTAGTTTAGTTTCATATATGTTATGAACTAAAAGATACCTAATATGCTTAAATATTCGTTTTGAAGATAAAAAGACGCGTTTGGAGCAAAGGAACGAATTACACAAACATTTGAGCTTAAAAAGAAGCAAAGTGAAAATCTGCCAGCCGCCTGGGCGCACCCCGCCCACATCTAGGCGCACTGCGCCCATGGAGAATCCAGAACTCGCTTTTCGTCCGACTTTTGAGTATAATAATCAAGCGTGCGTTCTTCCAATGATTCAACCAACCTACCAAGCATGTGCAAGGGCGCACCCCGCCTACTTTTTGGGCGCACCGCGCCTCAGATCCGACATTAAAGCTGCAAACCCACGTGCTCCCTCGTGCGATAAAGTTGGCCGCGTGCAGAGATTCCCCTAGGCGCACCGCGCCCCCATATAGGCGCACCGCGCCCAGCGCCTGCTCCCACTATAAATGCAAGCCTTTCAGCTCTTCTTTTGAAAAACACCGACATCACCTTCAGACCAGATCACATCTCTGCACCTCCACGCCACCAAACTCGGCCAGAAAGCTTGTAGAATCAAAGGGGAACCTATGGAATCGAGAGCTTGAAGAATGTTCGGCCGGGACTTCATTCGGTTTGCTTTATATATATATTGCATTCTATTATGATTTCCTAAGCCGTATTCTTCAGATTATGTTATCTGTATTATTTATTACTTAGATTTGATTACTGTTTAGTTATGATTTGATTGTTATTTATCGGATATTGAACGTTTTATATTTTATCTCGCATAATTCATTTGACAATCATATATGTTAAAGAACCTTCCTTTTGGACTTATTGCTGAGTTATTTTAGTCTAGAGGACCAATCTGACTATATGACTTTTATCATAACTGTGCTATGACCATTAGGCAGATATGACTAGTGATGGACCAAATCCTAGGATTAAGTCACGAAGGCAGAATCTTGTATGTATATGCAAAGTTTGTACTAGAGGGCCAATCTGTACAAACCAATTTGATTATCATGACCATTGAGATCAAAAGCTCGAATGAACCTTGTATGATACGAACCAATACATGATTATTTGGGATATATAATCGCATGACCATTGCCATTAATGACCTTACAATCATAGGATTAGGTAGTTGGACCAAAACATCTAATCACTTTAGAAATCGGTATTTAACATTCAATATCCATTGCACTAATAAACATATCAAACATAACTAGATGGTTTATTCAAATCTAAGTATTAATGTTTACTTTTATATTTTGTAATTTATATTTCCCGTAACAGATCCTAGACGAAAGTTTCCTTTGTTATTTTTGTTATGATCATTTATTATTTCGTCATTTATTTTATAATCAAAGTTTTACGAGTTTTCATTAAAACTTGCCCCTGAGTGTTTGCTTGAATAATTGTTAATTGATAATTGATTTTCTTAACTTAAAGATATCCGTTTTCCCTTGGGTCGACAACCCGGATTTACCATTACTATACTACAATCGACTAGGTACACTTGCCTAATTGTGTTGTTCTATTCATACATGGTATTTCCCTGTTCATAAATGTAAAACTAATGTGAAATCATTTTCGAAAATCTTATAAACGCTAATAACACATCAAGCTTCTTGGTGCCGTTTTTTGGGTGTTTTATATGTATGTCAGAATGCACAACAGTCCTCCGGAAACCTTCTTCTTCCCTTTTGATTTTTAGGCAACATTTGTGACAGGAGTTTGTGCTGATGGACGAGTGGGGTATGGCATTGTAAGGATGGAACGATACATGTTGACCAAATCATTATCGAGAGATACTTTAGCAAGCATGGCATGTGGTATTTGAGCACAGAACATGTTTGAATGTTCATCCACAGTAGGAACAGTAATGAAAGAATACCTCATGCCAGGAGGATTAGGGTCATATATAAAACCTGTTCGTTGATATTACTTGTGGACAACCATCGCCCAGAATGTTGCATTGGATATTTCAGTCCCCTTTGTAGAATGGTTGATGTATGTACAAAAATCCACCCAAAGAATTGAAGCATAATCAACTTGAACGTCGTGGTAAATACCATACAGAAGGCTTAGGAAGGTTTGACTTGCAGAATCTTGCCCAGAAGTTCTTCCAGACAAGCATCGAAGGAAAATACCGAAGAAGTATTTCCATAGGTCATGGAGATGTTTCTTCTTAAAACTTCCAATGCTGCCGAGTTTTGGTTCATAGCCTATCTCATTGAACATGTCAACAAGGTGTTCAGTAGTGGGCACAAAGGGCTTTTCAATTATTGGGACTCGCTTTGTGGTGTTGTCAGGATTAAGTAATTCATAATGAACGGATTGAACTTCATTATTAGCATCAAAGATAGCAACAGAGGTGTAATGTGCTCAATGAACAAGAGTTGCAGGTACAGAGACGGTATAGGATAGGGCATGATCAAGGATTAATGTTTGAGACATTCAACCAAAGCGTCGATTGGCTTAGGGTATAGCTTGGTATCTGTTCGAAGGAACAGATTGGCAGATTGATTCTTCAAAACAGGGATAGAGATACCCTCTAGACTCTGAGATGATTCTTCAACAGTGGTTGCCATTGTTGATTGTTGAACAATTTGGGGAGGATGATGAATAGTTAGGGTTCTTGAGAGAATTTACAGAGAAGGAATGAATCATTTGAACGCGTAAAGATTTGAACAGACGGTGTGGGAGGTATTTATACTGATTGTGGTCCCAAGGCCAGTTCATGCGCATGTTTAAATGGTCTAATAAGAATATGCCACGTCAGCATCCCAACATTCCACTAACCCTGCAAAAACGGAACCGCCTAAGTGTCAGTCATCATGAATTTGAAAAAGTGAGAATACAACCGTCATATCTTTTTTGTTATGATATTGCGAGATATTCTATGACGTAGACGATTATTCCAACGTTCATTTACTCAATGAAATGTTTGTCTTTGTAATTCTCAAAAATACCCAAATCATTTAACATTAAATTGACTTTGGATCAACAAGAGTGGTTTAGAGTTTCGCCTGTTAAAAAATGAAGAATACAAACAATTATTCCGAAGAGTTTTGAGTATCCTTCGGATAAAGAGTTTTGTGAAGGAACTTATGAACACTCCAAAGATCTTTGTCCTTATTGAAAATGAGGTTTTCTTTTGAAGATGCATTTTAACTTTTGACCAAAGCTTCCTTGAACTTTATGAAATCAAGATTTTACAATTTAGTATTCAAAATCATTCGGATCATGTTGGAAGTCCATTTTCCACTCTGAAGTCTGTGTGATTTATCATCAGCCAAGAAATGCCTAAGTCTGACCACCCTAATTTAAGCTCAATTTTGCATTTTGCAAAGATATTTGATATTTCTTTTATGATCAAATTTTTTATGCAAAATGATGTTGGCATTCACAGTGTTGAAATTCAAAATATTTTTACTTTTGAAATGAGCATCAGTAGATGAAATGAAGTTTTGGATTGAACTTGAAGATAGTTTGAAAAATCTATCCCATTTCATCAGTCAAGGTGTTTGGATATGTTTCTTTGATGAGAAGCGTTTGAGATTCATACACCACCTCGACTATGTCATTTAAGACAAACTACTTGAGATGTTCATACTCTCTAGAAGGTACTCAACTATGTTATAAGAGCTCCTTGTATTATCATTGAAGATAGAGAAGTATGCCTTTGAGTGCATATTTATCTTTGTTTTTGGACTCCTTCGTTTTATCTTTTTACTTGTTATGTTGTCTTTGTTTCTTTTGACAATTTGATTTTGCTGTTTTCTTTTGAATTTCTTAATTTTCATCGTTGAAATTTATTTTTCAAATTTGGTGTTTCATATCCGAAAAGTTGAAAATATCACCATGTAATGCATTTTGATGGTGCTTTTACAATGTTCTACAATCCCTTTTGAAAAGATTCGTATAGTTCAATTTTGAAACAAGAGTAAAGGAAGTTTTAAATTTGCTTATCAGTCAATGTCGGTATCACTTATGAAGAAAACTTCAAAACATGTGATTTATCCTGAGTAGTATAAGAACTACTTGATTAATTTGGCAATGAAGCGAGTTAAGTTCAACAGGGAGCTTAGAGATAAACATGATGTTAAGGATATTTAAAGCGCACAAGACTTCGTATTGTAAAACAGCCTTAACCTCACTCCAAAGTCTGTTTTCTTACCTTCGTTTCAATTTAATTCCAAAATACCTTTTAGTGCAATAAGGCATGATTTTTAGAATCTAAAATCAAAGTTTTGTCCTTTAATCAGATATTTCATGAAATAATCTCAAATTTTGTCATTTATGCATGAGAATTGAGAATTAAACTGTTGAAACTTTGCAAATGATCTTTGTTTGTTTTGTATTCATCTTTTCAACTAAGCAAATTTCTTGAATAAAAATTTTTCTCTTTATGGTACGAAGACAATTGTTGTTTCTTTGATTTTTGATATTTATGAGTTTTTATGGATTGTAATGGTTGTTCTGATGGACTCCGAAGGTTCGACATGCTTCGGGACAGCATTGCTTTTTATTTTTGTAATTGAAAAGAGTAAGGTAAGAAAAAGCAAATCTGATGTTTACGTCAGAGTGGATCCATCAATCATGCCAAGTCCTCGAACAATTCGTGTGAATGATTCTTCATTCAAAGCTTTTGTAAAGATATCTGCAGCTTTTGTAAAGATATTTGCCAGCTGTTCTGTTGTGTGAACAAAGTGCACTTCTATATTCCCCTCCTCAACATGACTTTTGATGAAGTGATAGCGAAGAGCTATATGCTTCATCTATGAATGTTGAACATGATTATGACATATCTGAATAGCACTTTGGGAATCACAGAACAATGGGATTTTTCTCATGTTTATGGCATAATCTCTTAATTGGTTTTGAATCCAAATGATCTACGAAGTACAAGCAGCAGCTGTTACATACTCAGCTTTGGCTATGGATATTGAAACGCTGGTTTGCTTCTTTGACTGCCAGCTGATGAGCTTTCCATCAAGAAATTGACAACTACCAGAAGTACTTTTACGATCCATTAAGCACCCACCCAAGTCTGAATCTGAATAAGCTTGTATATAGAACCCTGAGTTTGCAGGATACCAAAGACCATGCGCAGGTGTGTTGTGAAGATAACGAAAGATTGTTTTAACCGCAGCCAAATGTGGTTCACGTGGATTCGCTTGATATTGTGCACATTTGCATACAACGAACATTATGTCAGGACGACTGGCTGTAAGGTATAGCAACGATCCGATCATGCTTCTGTAGGTTTGAAGATCAGCCTTTGGTTTGTCCAGCGAAGGATTCAACTGGGTACCTACAGGCAATGGAACCTTCGCATCGGAACAGTTAGTCATTCCGAAGCGTTCGAGTAAAATTTTTGTGTATTTTTGTTGATTGATGAAAATCCCTTCTTTTGATTGCTTGATTTGTAATCCAAGGAAGAAATCGATCTTCCCCATCATACTCATCTAGAATTTGCTTTTTATTACCTTTTCAAAATATTTTGTGCGTTTTAGATCAGTGGATCCGATGATTATGTCATCCACATAAATTTGGACTAACATCAAGTGTAAACCTTCTTTCTTTCGGAAAAGTGTAGGATCCACTGAACCCTGTTTGAAATTTGATTCTTTCAAAAATTTAGTCAAGGTTTCATACCAAGCTCTAGGAGCTTGTTTTAAATCATAGACTGCTTTATCCAAGACATAACAATGGTTAGGATTTTCTTTGTCAACAAAGCCAGGTGGTTGTTCAACATAGACAGTTTCCTCGAGATCTCCGTTTAGGAAGGAACATTTGACATCCATTTGATAGACATCAAAGTTTTTATGTGCAACATAAGCAAGAAAGATCCGAACGGATTCGATTCTGGCAACAGGAGCAAAGGTTTCTTCGTAGTCAATCCCCTCCTGTTGGCAATGTCCTTTGACAACCAGCCTTGCCTTGTTTCTAACCACATTGCCTTCGGTGTCAAGTTTGTTTCTATAAACCCATTTGAGACCAACGATTGCATTTGCAGGTTCTGGAATTAGTCTCCAAAGTTTATTTCTTTCAAACTCTTCTCATTCCAACTGCATTGCTTCAATGCAGTCTGGGTGATCCAATGCATCCTTAACGTTCTTTGGTTTAATTTTAGAGATAAAAACATTGAACATGCATAACTCCGAAGTTTTGTTTAATTCTTGTTGTTTTTGATGAAGTTGTGCACGTGTCAAGACCTTATCATGAACGTTACCGATGACAAGTGATTGGGGATGATTTTTCATCCACTTTTCCAAAGGAGGAAAATTTGGATCAAATTCTGGTGGTCCTTCGGCATTGATTTCCTCAGTGTCCGAAGGACATCCTGAAGTGGATGGAAAGTCATCAGTTATTAAATGATTTTCATTGTTTGAGTGTGTGACATTTGTTTTAGGAGAGTTGTTGTTTGAGGAAGTGGAGGAAGAGCTAAGAGTATGCTCCCCCTCAACAACAGCTGTTGGAGAGTTTGTTCTTCCATGATCTGAAGAGATTGAAGTTGAAGCTTCTGGCTCCCCTTGGAGTGAAGGATATAGGGACATGATATGAGAAATTTCATGCGAAGGGTGGTTGAGACTTGGATTGTTGTACTCCCCCTCTAAACCAGATTGACCTTCGGATCTATTGGAAGGCTCCCCCTCAACCGAAGAGGGTCTTTGAATGCTGCTTGTTGGTGAGTCTTTGGGGGCATCTGTGAGCTTGGAAAGTTCAGACATATTGTTGTCTGGTGCTTTGGCTTCGGAGTCCACAGCTCTCACAGGTGGATCAAAAAGAAGTTTGAAGTCTTCATCAAAGGTCATAATGCATCCACAGCTGGCTTTGGAAAGATAGATGACATTGGAAAGGGATGTTGAGATTTCTTGATATAATAGTCATAGAATGAAAGGTCGAAAGTTTCTTCAATCTTGCATGCCCTTTTATTCATAACCCTGTAAGCTTTTGAGTTCTATGAATATCTAAGAAATATCCCTTCATCTGGTTTGTCACTAAACTTTCTTAAGTGATCTTTCATGTTCAATATAAAACACCTACAACCGAAGATGTGAAGAAACTTGACATTTGGTTTTCTTCGGTTGAGTACTTCGTAAGGTATGATATGATCTGTTCTGAGTGAAACATGCAGTAGAAATGGCTTTGGCCCAGAAGTAGATAGGCAAAATTGCAAAGTTGAGCATCGTTCTAGCTGCTTCACTTAAAGAGCGATTACGTCTTTTAAGAACACCATTTTGTTGAGGAGTATATGGTGCTGAGAAGTTATGACTAATCTGACAACGCAGCGGTCGTCGTGCGATCAAAAATAAGAGAAATACCTAACACACACTAGTATAGCGGTGGTCAGGGTCGATCCACAAGAGCTTCGTGGTTAGACTAGATGAGAGATTACCAACTAATAGTGTCACAGCTATAGTCGGAGGATCTGGTTTCTATCTTCCTATCACTAGCAAATGAGACAATATTCAAACACTCAAGCCAAGCTAAGCTATGTCCAAATGACCTAGTCACTTTCTGAAATCAGAAGTACATCTCTGACTCAGAAGCAATCAAAGGCATCCAAACTAGCTAAACCAAGCAAAGCATAAACTACCACTAGTTAAAGTCCTGCTGAACAGTTACTAGCCAAGGTTTAATGCTTACCAAATAACCTAATTAGCTACTGATTTCAACTAAGAAAAACAGTCCTAACAAGGTCCAAAACAATCTCCAAAACACAATCAATCAAACAAACCAAACACAAACATCCAAACACCGAAAAGTTAAGATTAAATGTAACCAAATGCTTTTCATTCACCAAACTGAATTCCAATCACAAAAACAGTAACCAAATGTTTCTAAAACAGAAACCTAAGTGCTTAAAGTCAGTGGTTGTCACTCCCAAAGTCTTTAGCTACAAAACTACTTTCTACTAAAATGAAATTAAACCCAAAAAAATAAAATACCAATTGTGAGCTTGCTGAAATGAAATCCTGGAGTCAAAGAGCTTCAAGGTCGATGTCACACCCGGTTCTTTGCTAGGGTTTTCGGCTGGAAATGCATCTATTTATACTTGCAAATTTCTCGCAACCGCGCAGAAGTGAAATCTGCGGCGCGCGTACTTATCTTTTCCCGTTTTCTTCGGCATTTGAATGTGTTCCACCGCCTTAAGCCCGCGTCGCGCATAGTTGATTCCTGCGGCGCGCATACGAGTTCTCTTGATTTTTCATTCCTTCCCAACTTCTTCCTTTTGCACGCTTTTAGTCCCTGTTTCTATCATTTTTCTCCAAACAAGTCCTGGCACGAAAAGTGAGAATACCCAGACATATTTGATATAATTTTATCAAGAACAGGGCTCAACAACGCCTAAAATACTTGATATCACTAGGCGTTGTCAAACACCCCACACTTGTGCCTTGCTTGTCCCCAAGCAAGAGAGTTTTTAACATATTATAATAAAGAATCAAACAATTTTTGACTGTGTTCAGTTTCAAAGTTTATTGCTCTTTTGAGTTAGAGTGGCATAGTTCGCGAAAACATAATTGACTTGTTCTTTGGAATTCATGGCTTTCTAGAGAACCCTTGATTACAAACTTTCTGTCCACAATGAAGTGTACTTACTCATTCAGATTCTAAAGGCCATTAAGGAATTGTCCATGACTTTCGATGTTGTCCGTGTAGCGAGCTTTCAGAAATACCATCCCAGACCAGACGATCTTAGGTGGTAAGGTGCATAAGGCCCACCCATTTTAGACCTACCGGCTCGAACAACAAAGGCCACAGATTGACATTTCCTTCCTAAATTCCAATCCTAAAACAGCTCAATCTTCTAAACTCGTAAAACTCAACTTATTTGACTAACTAATAGCATGATCACAAATAAACAGTATTTCTTGAAAAATACTATTGCTATCACAATCATAAATCATTCATTTCAAAATTGCAATTCATTAAAAATTTTGAAAAATATTGCTAAAAATTTGAAAATTGGTCATTTCTGCAAAAATTTCAAAAATTATCTTTCGACCGTTCACACCCCACACTTAAAGCCGTACAATGTCCCCGTTGTACAAAAATTATTTCAAAACAAGGGAGAAAGAGTTACCCCTTTTTGGACGATAGACTGCTTGGTGCTCAATATCACAGGTATAATTGCGTACAAATGGATCCTTGATTTCGTATTCTGGAGTTGTAGCGCTACAGTGAACACGCCGGTGGTTGAGACAAGTGGAGGGGGCACGGTGACCCCACACTTGTCTGAGACAACTCCTTCTCAAATTGGTATATCATGCATCACTCAACAAACAAATTAAAAACACACATGACAAATAAAATATAAACAAAATATACAAATAGAGTGTCATAAGTTGTACATATATCCCAAAAATAAAAATAAAGAAAGATAAAGATACATCAATCACTACCAGGCGGCCTGGAGGGTCCGGCCTCATGATCGTGGGCCCTGGCTGGGAATGGTCGGGGGTGTCGGCCCTGCTGTGTGGCCAGATCCAAAAGTGCCTCCCCTATCCATGCCAACTGCTCCTCAATCCTGGCAACCCTGGCTGCCAGGTCCTCCTAGTGTGGCTCTATCGGGGCTGCGGGCTCTGGCCTCCTATGTCTCCTGCCAGGCTGAGCATACGCAGGCTGGGGTGCCTGAAGAGGCTCGGTAGGTGCCCGGATGTACTGCCCCGGGCGGTGCAGCTTAATGAACCGCATCCTCTCCAACGTGCGTGCGGTAGTGCGCGATGGAGGCAGAGCAGTCAAAGAGGCTGCCACGGGGGCAGTAAGAATGCCATAAGAACGGGCCAGGCGGGTAATGAAATACCCCCTAGTTAGTGGACTACTGGTGGAGGCGCCGGTAGAGTGGGTGGAGAGAGCGGTCGCAAGGGCGAAGGGGAGATGGAGGAATCGGGATGGGTCGAGGAGAACCCACAAAAATGTCACGTCGTCCCCCGACACCTTCTCGCCTCCCTCCCACTGCATGATGGAGGTGGAGACGATCCGGTGCATGAGGCGGTGGAGTGGATCGCGTAGGTGGCTCTCCCTCGAGGTTCCCGCCTCGTACCTGACGTTGGACAGTGGTGCCCAAACCTCCATATTGGGAACCCTGTCCAGCTCCCCCTGAATGCAGGACCCGAAGAACCGGGTGAAGTAGCGGTGCTGGAGATCCGCGGCAGTGTAGATGCCTGTGCGCCTCCCAAACTCCCGGAGGTTGCACTCCCTGTGCTCACCTCCCAAACGAAAGCGTACGAGCCTGGAACGCGGGTCTCCCGCCCTAGGAGCGAAATGAACTGTAGACAGGAACTCCAGGAGAAGCTCCGTGTAGACCACATCCTCGTCAGTGGCCATGATCCGGTCCCAACCTCTGCACGTGAATGACGCCTCCTCGTGGGTCCAGGTGCGATGTAAGAACGGCTCGATCGCACCCCAGAGCCCTGCGTCTCTCAGAATATCTTGATCAATGACTGTCGCCTCTAGCACCCGGCGACTCCTCAAAGCATCCCTCAGCGAGGTATACTCAACAGAACTGGCCAGCTCCGCGGGGAACTGGAGGAAAGCGTGCTCTAATCTGAACATCATCTGCAAAAAGGAAATGTATCCACAAAACAAAAATTTTTTCAAAATCAGTCCTTGTCTTCCCAGCCGCACCACGGCACGGCCCAAGAGCAAGGGCGCGGCGCGACGTACGGCTGTTTCCAAACCCCGATCCAAAATCTCAATTTAACCTGCTAAAATTCAATCTAATCACACCACAAGGTAGCCTAAGTGCCGATTAGCTCATCTAGGGTCTCTATTTGGCAAAACAAACACCCTATGAGCTAGCATTAGTGATTCTAAGTTTTGAACTATTTTGGGCAAATCACTAAAATTAACTACCTAATCGCTAGTTTGAACGAGCAATAGATAGTTAGAATGACATACCTTGTTAGTAGAAACACAATAAGCAAGAAAAACCGCAAGAAAATTTCAATAACTAGAGCTCCGAGTCGCGTGTGGGTTATGCGAGCCGCGGTTTACCTTATAAAGGAGAAAACCGACTGATCGTTTACCGCGTCGCGGGTTTGCTCTTTGCGCGTCACGCGTGTCCAAATCAACCCCTGCGCATCGGGTTGGTTTACGATCCCGCGTCGCGTACTTCCAATACCCGCGGCGCGGACTTCAAAAATTTCAAAACTTCTCAAATGACCCCATACTTATTTCAAACTACTAGTACCTGCAAAAGATTGATGTATTTTTTTGTATTTGGTTTTTAAGAAATATATTCTAACTTATGACACGATGGGTTGCCTCCCAACAAGCGCTAAGTTTAACGTCTTCAGCCAGACGTTCTGCTCCTAAGCTGACCCTTCTTCTTCTTCTTGACCTCTTGATGGCATTTGCTGGTATTCTGGCATGAAATTATTGGCCATCATTGTCATAAGGGATGTGAGTTGGGTCATCCGATCACTCACACCGCTGATCCATTGTTGTTGAGATTTCAAGAGCTCGAAAACATTCGCCTCTCGTTTTCTGGATTCTCTTTCATATTGCTGATGCCTTGCTTCCATCATCTATATCATTTCCAGCAATTGTTCCTTGTCGATGGCGGACAACGGGTGGTCCTTGGTTTCCTTTAAGATTTCCTATTTTCCTCCCTCTCTCGTACGTGTCCATATCTTTTCTTTGCTCCTGATTCCTGTCTCCATTAATGTTTTCCTGTCTGCTGGTTTGCCATTTTCCTCTGAAGGTAGTGATATCGGGTTCCCAAACATATTCAATCTTCTTTTCCTGGTCCCGAAGAAAATATCCATATCTCCAGTCTTGCAATCAATCACTGACCCAGCAGTAGCTAAAAATGGACGCCCTAAGATGAGCACAGGCGCATCGTCCGGACTCTCATATTCCATGACCAGGAAATCTACGGGATAGAAAAAGTCCCCTACTTTGACTATGACATTTGTTAGCTTTCCCCTAGATACATTAGTTGATTGGTCAGCCAGCTGCAGTACAACTTCTGCCGGCTCAATTTCTTCGTTTTTGTACTTGTCGTACAGGTATCCTGGCAAGATGTTAACACTTGCTCCCAAATCTAATAGGGTGTTCCGAATAACCACGTCCCCTACAGTTGTAGTGATCAATGGTGATCCGGGATCCTTTTCCTTTTTGGGTAGTGTTCCCAATAATGCCTCGCTGGCTCTCACAGTCAATCTCACCATTTTTGGTGTAGGTGCTTTGCTCTTCCCATTCTGTTCACACATCTCTTGCAGAATCCTGGTGTCTTCAGGGGCATCCTTAAGCTCATCCCATAGGGGCTGATTCATTAAGGGTCCCGTTGATCTAGGCGCTTCCTGTTTCTTCTTTTCTTTCTTATTCTTCTTCTTCTGTTTGATCCCTGCTATTATTAATTGCTCTTCCTTTTGGATCTCTTTATCTGTTTCTGGTTGAGTGCCATTCTCAACCGGAACTCCTCCTTCTTTGCTTTCCTCGCTTTCTAGAGCCTTTCCTTCTTCCCCTGGTGTCACTTCACTCCCGATTTCGAACAAGTCCTCCAGAGTGACCTTTCGCCATCCTGATTCAACCGTGTTGACTTGTTCCTTCCCTGGACGCTGATTATGCGTAGGATTGACTTTAGTAGCACTTGGCAACTTGCCACTATCTCTCTTTTGCTGGTCTGTAGCCATTTGACCTATTTGTCTCTCCATATTTGCGATGGCCTTTGCATTCGCTTGAGATTGTTGTTGTGTCGCTGTGACCATATCATACATCCTAGCTATTATCTCTTCTTGGGTCCCTAGGGCGTTGTTGTTGGCATTAGTGGACCCCTGTTGTTGTTGTTTCCATTTCCATTGTTTGCAGGCTGATTGTTTCTAGGCTGACTAGTCGACTGACCCTGATAATTGTTTTGCCTAAAGTTTTGTTGTGGTCCCTGGTTGTATGGCCTGTAGGGTCGTCCATTATTGTGCTGGCCTTGACCCTGGCCATAAACTTGATTTGCCTCATGAGTCTTAGGTCCTCCTTGACCTGCTTGTGATGAACTTGGCGGTCCATTCTGTAATGTTGACATAAGTCTGTCAAGCTTCTTGTTTAGTTCACTGATTTCCTTTTTCATTTCCTTTTTCCAATCAGCATCGACTCCTACCGCTGCCGCCGTACTTACAGCTTTCCTGGTGGAAAAGTTTGCTTTGGAGCCATTGCTCAACTGCCAGGATTCTTCTGGGTCTTGCCACATAAATGTCCCACTGGATGAGGCATTTATCATGGCCTGGTGTGTTTCACTAACTCCTTCGAAGAACAGCTTGACCAACTGCCACCTGGGAATCTCATGATGTGGACAATATCGCAACAACTCCTTTAATCTGTCAAAGGCTTCATGAAAAGCTTCTCCAGGCTTCTGCTGGAAATCTTGGATAACTCTTCTGATTTCAGTTGTTTTGCTCGCTGGATAGAATTCCTGAAGGAACCTTGCCTTGAGCTGATCCCACGTAGTGATGCTATTTGATGGCAACGATGTGAACCAATACTTGGCTTTATCCTTAAGAGTGAACGGAAACAGTCTAAGCCTAAAAATATTTCTATTTGTGTTTCTGGGGTTGTTAGCATTAGCGATCGCTAAGAATTCATATAAATGATTATAGGGATCATCCTGCTTATACCCTCTGAATTCTGGTAATATTCCTAATAACTGAGGTCTAATCTCTACTTGAGAATCTATGTTGTCAGGAATATAGATCGGCGATGAGTCATCATATTCCCGCGGTTGGAAATGTGATGCAACCGATTGCCGTCTCGGTTGTGCAAAACGTAAAGGTTGGGCGGGGTTACCGTAAAGATGATCATTGTACTCCCGCTGACCTGGTGGTGGATATGGTGGTGTTCTTCTAAGAGGTCCCCGACCTCGGTTCCATTGTGGTTCTGGTGCTGGTGGCACCCATCCTTCATCTTCCTCGTCATACACTTCCTCCGTCTCTAGGTGATGGTATCGTGGCTGAGGCGGTGGTTGAAAGTGTATAGGTTGTGCTGGTTGGTAGGTGGATTGAGGTTTAAAGAGGGCTGGTTGTGGTTGGGATGTTGGTGTATGTTGTCTAGGATCTGGGGTGCCATCTCGGGTCGGCTCTCCCCAAGTCATAGAAGAAGTGAATGGATTGGTGGATTGGGGTTGTGAAGCGGGTGTAAATGGTGGGATAGATGGTGGAGTGCATGATGGTATGGGTGCAGGGGCTGAAACTGCACCACCAGAAGCACTCGTGCTCCCAAATTGAAATTCTGAAAGTGGAGGGATGGAAAACATCCCCGTTGCCTCTCCTGACGGATCCTGGGCAACACTGACCGGACTACTGCTAACATGACTATAATTCATGATGCTTAAACGCCTACGGGTACGGAGTTTGCGCGCAGTACGCTCAATCTCAGAGTCAAACTGCAATGGGGATAATTGCTTTCCCCTGCGGGTACGCATGCACTAGTGCAACACGCCCACAAAAATCAAAAATCAAACTTACCAAAATGAAATTTCAAAAAGCAAGAAACTAGTTCCTACTGCTCACCTAACCGATCACAGCTCCCCGGCAACGACGCCAAAATTTGACAACGCAGCGGTCGTCGTGCGGTCAAAAATAAGAGAAATACCTAACACACACTAGTATAGCGGTAGTCAGGGTCGATCCACAGGAGCTTCGTGGTTAGACTAGATGAGAGATTACCAACTAATAGTGTCACAGCTATAGTCGGAGGATCTGGTTTCTATCTTCCTATCACTAGCAAATGAGACAATATTCAAACACTCAAGCCAAGGTAAGCTATGTCCAAATGACCTAGTCACTTTCTGAAATCAGAAGTACATCTCTGACTCAGAAGCAATCAAAGGCATCCACACTAGCTAAACCAAGCAAAGCATAAACTACCACTAGTTAAAGTCCTGTTGAACAGTTACTAGCCAAGGTTTAATGCTTACCAAATAACCTAATTAGCTACTGATTTCAACTAAGAAAAACAGTCCTAACAAGGTCCAAAACAATCTCCAAAACACAATCAATCAAACAAACCAAACACAAACATCCAAACACCGAAAAGCTAAGATTAAATGTAACCAAATGCTTTTCATTCACCAAACTGAATTCCAATCACAAAAACAGTAACCAAATGTTTCTAAAACAGAAACCTAAGTGCTCAAAGTCAGTGGTTGTCACTCCCAAAGACTTTAGCTACAAAACTACTTTCTACTAAAATGAAATTAAACCCAAAAACATAAAATACCAATTATGAGCTTGCTGAAATGAAATCCTGGAGTCAAAGAGCTTCAAGGTCGATGTCACACCCGGTTCTTTGCTAGGGTTTTCGGCTGGAAATGCATCTATTTATACTTGCAAATTTCCTGCAACCGCGCCGCGCAGAAGTGAAATCCGCGGCGCACGTACTTATCTTTTCCCGTTTTCTTCGGCATTTGAATGTGTTCCACCGCCTTAAGCCCGCGTCGCGCATAGTTGATTCCCGCGGCGCGCGTACGAGTTCTCTTGATTTTTCATTCCTTCCCAACTTCTTCCTTTTGCACGCTTTAGTCCCTGTTTCTATCCTTTTTCTCCAAACAAGTCCTCGCACGAAAAGTGAGAATACCCAGACATATTTGATATAATTTTATCAAGAACTAGGCGTTGTCATAATCCCCTTTTTCTTCAGAAACACATCAAGAGATTGGTTTTTGAACTCCGAACCATTGTCACTGTGCACAATTCGGACTGTTTTGTTAAGCATTACTTCCATGTTCCTGATGAAGTTGATGATTTCTTCAGTTGCATCTGATTTGTTCCTTAAGAATAAAACCCATGTGAGTCTTGAATAGTCATCAATTATCACCAGAATATACTTCTTCTTTCCAATTGACTCCACTGCTGATGGACCACACAGATCCATATAAAGAAGTGAAAGAGGTTCGGTGATTTTTGGATTAATAACAGTTGGATGCCTTTGTTTTGTTTGCTTGCCATGTTCACAAGCAGAACAAAGTGAGTCATTATCAAACTTGAGAGCAGGCATACCACAAACCAAATCCATAGCCATCAACTTATTTATATCTTTGAAGTTCAAGTGGGCAAGCCTTCGGTGCCATAACCAACTAACATCTAAGTTTGCTTTGGACAAAAGACATAGAGATGGCCCACTAGTTACAGGCTTTAGATTTAAGGGAAACATTGCTCCCGTTCTTTCTGAATTTAGCAGCACCTCCTTCGTAGCTTCCTTGGTAATGAGACTTCCTTGATTGTTGAATGTTACAGCATTGCCAGTTCCAACCACCAATTGAGAAATACTAACTAGATTATGCTTTAATCCTTCAACAAATGCCACTCTGTTTATTGTGAATTGCCCATTTGTAATTTTTCCATATCCACGAATCGGACAAGTATCATTATTACCAAAACGGACGTTTCCAGCATCATCCAAAGTTCTATAATCCCTGAGATACTCCTTTCGTCCAGTCACGTGTCTTGAGCAGCCAGTATCCATGTACCATTTAGAATCATACTACTCATTTGACGCGATCTGCAAGCAATCAATAAGAAGTTGGTACCCAATCAATCTTGGGTCCTCAGGGTAAGTGAAGGATTCTTGAATCTATTTTTCAACAGCCTCTTATGTTATTTCATTAGTTGTGAGGTTTATCATGTTCTCAGAAGTTTCATGTGAGGAGCAAGATGAACCAGAAAATGAATCCGAAGCGCTTTTTGTAATAATTGATGAGTCCGATGAAGTTGAAATGTTGGAAACCTTCGAAACCCAAATTTGTTTGGATGATTTTGATTTTGAAATTTTTGAGATGTTCTTGGTTTTGTTTGTTTTTGAAGAATTTAATGACTTAAAGATTTTGATTTTGTAGTTAAATTTTTTCTTTTTAAGTCATTCCTTTTCCAATTTGGGTTTGATATCTCAATTGTTGATTTTCTTGATGATGAGCTTCATAACGTGGAGGTACAAAAGTGTTGGAAATCAAGGTTCATGTAATTAGTTTCAAAAACAAGAGTTTGCAACGGAAGCATAAAATCATGAACACAAATTCCATTTTCAAGAGGATCATGCTACATGCATGTAGAGATAAGATGAAGAACAAACATAGTTTAAGTTCAAGATTATAACCTTTGTTTTTGGGTTTGGTTTGGATGATTTTGATAGCTAGGAATCAAATTAGAATCCCTCTATAGTTGATCCACCACAAGCTTGAACACCCTTGAATGCTAGTTCCACAACTTGCAAGATATGACTCCTTTTCTTATGAAACCAAAAACCAATTTTTTCTAAGAACTTAAGGAGAGTTTTTGGCTGATTTCTTGAAGCAAGAATGATGTACAAAACACCCTAAAATCGTCCACCATTATATCACCCAAGAAAGAAAGAAAAGCACATGCAACTAGCTTAAAAGAAAGATCCATTTGATTTCTATAATCAAAAGCTTGAAGACACAAAGCATCTTCAACCACTTTTGAGTAGTTAATGCATTCTTTTCTTTCCATCTTGGCTGAAAATATGGATGTCACATGGAGAGTTAGTGGGTTTTTATTATTTATAAAACTTAGATAATGAAAGCTTATAAATAATACATCTTCTTATTTCTTAAATGGGATAACATTTAACCCATAATCATATATATAAATAAACCATCTAAATATACAATCTTAATTGTATAATTATATATATACATATATATATATATATATATATATATATATATATATATATATATATATATATATATATATATATATAACAATATATATATATTTTATTTAATTTACCAATTAAATTAAATAAAAGGCTTACTTATAAATCAATTAAATCGTTTAACAATTTAAACACTTTAATTGTTACACTTAATAAATTCATCACATATGAATTACTAATCAACCTTTAATTTTGTAGTTATTATTATTTACCTCAAATAATAATAACCTACAAGATTAAATTGCAAGTTTAGTATCATTTGATGTTAAATCAAATTTAACATTCCAAATGATCAATTTGGTGTCAAACTTGTTGTTGGTGTGACCCTATAGGATCATGTATTATCAGTAATATCATTTTATGATCATCCTTGGGCATATAGAACTAACAAAAAGTACTCCTCATATGCAAGCTTGAAATCATTTAATGATAGATTCTTATCTTTGAACATATTTAAATTTTTGTCTAGCCATGCGTGAAAAGTGTCTATCAAGTTGTCCCCTTTTGAAAAGGTTTTCTTTGAAGGTTTTTGATGCTTGGGATTTGGAAAGTTTGGTTTAGATGGTACGAAGGAAAGTTTAGACAATTGCTTTGTTTTAGCATTTGAATCCTTCATATCAATTGGTTTTGTTCCGGAGGTAGAAGCCTTCGTATCATCAATTTTTGTTGGTACAAAAGGTGTTTTTCTTTTCACAAGATTTGGTGTTTGTTTTGCTTTCAAATTCACAACATTTGGTTTTTGAAATTACAACAGCAGGTTTCGTTTTCGAAGTTGATGCGACGTTTTGAAATTGTGGATTTTTCAGAATTTTGTGATTTTGTACCGCAGGTTTGGAAATTGTTATCTTAGGTTTTGCAACTTCATTTTCAAAAGATTGCGCAAGAGGTACACTTTCATTTGACTCCATTAACTAAAACACATCCATCTTCAGAGTTACAGGTTTATCCATAACTTCAATTTGTTTGTAATTTCTGTTAGTATAAATATGATTTTCATTTTTTTTGTTCAAACAATGAGTCAAATTCTCTGGAATTTTGTCTTGTTCATAACAAAGACGATTGAAAATGTTATGACCATACAAATCTTTTTTTCGCACATTTATTTTCACTTCCATGTTTTCATTCATGTTATTTTCTATCATTTTTGAAGATGAGAAGAATCCTTCCTCAGTAACTGTGGAAGTATCCTCCTTAACAAGTTTTACCAAATCATTATCAATCAAAAGGACACTTCCAGGTTTTACAAAAATAGAATTTTTGAAATACGAAACCTTCGGATAGACACATGCAACATTGACTAATCTTTTTGAATTGTCTTTGAGATATGTATCATAGGAAACGCATTCATCAGTTATTTGCACTTTTGTTTTCACAATTTCCTTGTTATCATTTGAAATTTCAGTTGTTATAATTTCACAATCTATTTTTGTTTTTCCTTTGTCAACCGAAGATAATTGTGAAGTATCTTCGGAGGGTGAGGCGGATGCGGAGGAAACTTTCAAAGTAGACAAAGAGGAGCAATCAATTTCCTCCATATCCGAATCACTTTCAGAATCATTCTTAGATTCAGTCTCAACAATAACTTCTGATTTGTTTTCGATTTGAGGGATGTTTTTCTACAAGATTGGAATTTCTTTTGGCAGTGTTTTTAACAAATTATTAGTAGTCAAGAATTTTTCCACAGAGATTAGACCATGCATGTACGAAGGATTAGTGACTACAGAACCAGATATAATCGACTCACATTCATAAGAGATACTATCCACATTTTTCAACTTAAATTCTAAGAAAGGTAGTAGTTGTCTATGTTGAACATTGCATATGTCAGCTGAATGATAGATACGAGAAATATGAGAATACAGAAGTTTGGCAGTTTCAAGATGTTTTGTTGTTTCAAAATTACATCATTTTTATTCAAATATTTCTCTCTATTCTCTTCTAACAACGAGATTCTTAAGTTGGCTTTTTCTAGGGACAACTTCATACTTTCTACTCTCCCCCTCAACTGTAGAATCTCCTGTTCACTGACTTTTGCCCTATTTTTAGCATCAATTAGCAATTTGTTCATCACAAAGCAATCACGTGTTATTTCATTAATATCAGTAGAAATTTTTGATGCAATAATTTTAAAAGATAAGAGAATTTTTGTTACCTGTTCAGGAATAGTCAGGCGAGAATCCTTCGCCATCAAGCAAACTTCATCATCATCATCCGAAGAGTCATCAGACCAAACCTTAAGAACCCCTGCACGCATCACATCCTTCAACTCTGAATCTTCATATCCCAGACCTCCAAACTCTTTACAACTCGTTTCTTCGTCAGCTTCATTCTACTCAAAGGTACCCTTCGGGAAGCTCCTACCAGCATCATAAGAAATAAAAGCACTATGAGTTGGCTTCCTTACTTCTTCGTCTTTGGAGTCAGACGACCACACCTAGTATGTACCCATGTTATCTTCCGAAGCCATCAGGGCAAGATCCTTTGTTTTCTCTATTGCCTCTTCTAGGTTTCTCGCATAGTAGGCCTCATCGTTAACTTGGGTATGCTTTTCATTCATTTTGCGAAGCATGCAATCCTTCACAAAATGATTTTTACCATGACAATAATTGCAGTCATACCCAGAGTCACCATCAATCTTCTTGAACGAAGCATGCAATCCTTCACAAAATCATTTTGCGAAGAATGCAATCCTTCACAAAATGATTGTTAAAAGGTTTCACAAATGGTTTTCCTGAGCTTGATTTGTTCACAAATGGTTTCCTGAACGATCGATTGTTTGCAGCATACAACGCAATCCTTTCTCCATTATCATCCACCATATAGCCACCAGGCTCATCCTTAGTCTTTCTTCTTCAACATTAGACACTAGGGCTAATGTTC
Source organism: Cichorium intybus (assembly GCA_023525715.1). Classification (NCBI taxonomy): domain Eukaryota; kingdom Viridiplantae; phylum Streptophyta; class Magnoliopsida; order Asterales; family Asteraceae; genus Cichorium; species Cichorium intybus. The sequence goes on from CM042015.1 coordinate 57,185,957, forward strand.
CAGCATTTTCACTTCTTTTTCCACAAATATCTGGTTCATGAGATTTGATCAGATTATATAAGGCTGCTAGTGAATAAGTGTTGATGTTTTCATAGGATTTGATCATTAGCATGATAGTTCTCCACTCAGGCCTTAGACTGTAGAGAAATTTGATGTTGATTTCTTGTTGACTTCGAGTCTCACCATACTTTTCTAGAGTGTAAATCATTTTTCTATAATGTTTATATGCTTGTTCCAAAGTTTCACTCTCTTGTTGTTTGAAGTTTCCGAATTCTGCTAACACTTCTTGAATAACACTTGATTGAAGAGTGTTATCACTAGCAAATCGAACTGCTAGGCGATCCCAGTTCTCCTTGGTAGATTTTGCACCTGAGATGTGATGTCTAACATCTAGACCAAGTCCACTTCTAAGCTCTCTCATGGCTCTTTCATCATTTCTGACTTTCTTCAAGTCAGCTGCAGTAAGAACTTCGACATCCTCTCCATCAACCACAACGAATCTTCCTTCAATATCTGTATGAGGGCTATCTTTGACAGATCTCCAAATGTCCTTTTCTTCATCTAATCCCTCCAGGTAATCTCTCATACGATCAGCCCAATAGTCATAGTAAGTTGGAACAAGAACAGGAGCCTTAGTGGATGAACCAATTAGATGGGCATAGTTCAGCATATTGGCATACGTAGCTGTAGAATCCGTCATTTTGATTGATTTTCAACTGGATCTTTTCAGTAAACTAGCAATAGAGATTGACAGTAGTTGCGGAAACCCAAATCTAGGAATCAATCTAGATCTAGAACTGTAACAATAAAAACACGACTCTATAAAACTGGTTTTCAAGCTGTCCTGCTCTGATACCACGTGTTAAGTGTGAAATTCAATCAAAGATTAGAAATGAACAAGTATTCCGAAGAATAGATTCAAGCTATGTAATCAATACAATAAAATATAATGATGAACAATCAAGAACACAAAGGTTGAATAACAAGTGTCGAATGCTTTGATTTAACGATTAGGGTTTTACAATGTTGGTGAATCAATCGCACACTCGACACAGATAGGTATCACTGATATTTATACATAATCAGTGATACAGATAGTACATAAAGATATTCAGAGTATTCCTACAGTGTACTAGTCAATAGGAATGAGTTATTGTGCAACACCTTGTCTGGTGAACACGCATGCACTCAAAAGGTTGTTTCTTGTAAGCCTTCGGATCCTCTGGAGTAAGTCCTTCGGAGTCTTCAGGCTTCGGGGCCTTCAAGGTCTTCGGATGGTTCAGCACTTCATCACAAAATATACTTAACACATATCGGGTCGGCGCTCCCCAAGTCATTGCAGCGGATACAAGATTTCCCAAAGGGTTGATAATCGGTTGACTCAAAGGTTGAACCATAGGCTGGGTACATGATGGTATGGGTGCAGGGGCTTAAACTGCACCACCACTAGCACTAGTTGACCTTATCTGAAATTCAGATGAAACTGGGGGTATAAATGATGCTTCCCCCGTTACCTCGCTCGTAGGCTCATTGATAATATCCTCTACTACTACATTATCGAGACTCATGTTGATCAAGTGCCTACGCACACGGTTTCTACGTACAGTTCGTTCAATCTCATAATCAAATAAAAGAGGTGATGATTGCTCACCCCGAGGGGTACGCATGCACTAGTGCAAACGACCGTCAAAACTAAGAACCAAATTACCAAATCAACTAAACAATCAAAAACTAAAATGAAAATCAGAAAACAAACCACTGACACTCTATATTAAGCGCATAACTCCCCGACAACCGCACCAAAATAGGGACCCCTAGCATCCCATATTCTTCGCCAATTCACAAGGATCTCCTCCTCCTCTCTCTCTGGTTTTCTTGCTTGCTAGTATTTTGGGTGAGAGCCATTAGAGGCACGATATTTGTGGTGCTTGGTTCCAAGAGATCAACAAAAGGTATGTGGTTCTAAAACCTTTTTTAGAATTTCGATTTGCACCTTAGGTTCTTAGTTATAGATTCAATTATAGAAAACATAGATCCTTAGGTTGCATGTGAACTTAAGAGTTTTAAGTGTATTTGTTTGCCTATTCTCCATCATGATCAGGATCCAAGGTAGAATCCCTCTGATGATTCACATCTAGTGATTTCTAGAAAACTGGACAGATCAGACCTTCTTCATGGGAAAGTAGGCAAAGAACTCTAACCGTAGAGAGGGAAGAGTTTTCGCAGAAACGGAGAGAGGAAGGAGGGTGGTGCCTCAAATGGAGGCTTCGGATGCCTTAGGGTTGAACCTAAGATCTCTATTTATACTACATGGGCTCCTAGGGTTTCAAACTTAGGAGCCTTTTGGCGGCCGCACCCCCTGGACTTGTTTTCTTTGATTAAACCTTTAATCAATTGCAATTCAGTCCCTTTAGTTGATTCTAAATTAATTCCAATTAATTGTTATCAATTAATTTATTGATCTAGTTTCTAATTAATTTATTTCTGAATAAATTAATAAACTAATCATCGTTTGTTTTATTCCTTTTGACTCTATCTATCTTTCTAGGTCATGAGGGCAACCCAAATGGACCCTACTATTATTAGAAATATTACCAACAGTTGATGACATAGGACACTCATTCCAACAATCTCCGCATTCTTCAAAACACCATGAAGATCTAAACTAGAGTATTGGTCCATATTTTCATGTTTGTTAATCATCATGGCCACTAGTTTCCACTCTTTTGTGACAATTGGACAAAGGCACATTAATTTCATGAGTATCTTTATACAGATTTTCATGGTCTAGTTTGTCAATGAATCTGTGGTACATCTCAAAAGTGACATCTAACCTCTCATCAGGCTTTTACTTGTATTCACGAAGTTCTAGTAATAAATAAATCATCTAGTTATTTATCTGCTTATCAATCACTTCGTATAGATATCTTAGAGGAGTCCAAATGTCTTTTGCTATTATGATATTTTGAACAAGAGAAAAATCATTTGAGGAAGTCCATACCATAATTGTTTGTGACACCTTATCTAATTCTCAATCATTTTCTTCTCAGTTGCGGTTAATTCATCATTTCCTTTAGCTTAAACATGACATGATATCGTATAGAATGAAAAACTGCATCCAAAAAACACAAATGGACCCTTCTGAATTGATTCCAAACATCAATATCAAAAGCAAAGAGGTAAACTTCCATACGATCTCCCTCATTAGGGTTATTCCTCCAGAACTACAATTGATGCCTTTATATTTGAACAAATGCTATTTGAGACATTGTATACAACTCCCTGATTATAGCATGCCATTTGCAATTCAATCTGGACAGAAAATCAATAGAGATATACGAAAATTCAAAAACTAAATCAATGAAATGAAATTGATATGTGGAATCAAAAAAGATGACTTTCAAGTAAATATGAATAAAGCCTGATCAGATAACACTTGTTGGATTACAAGAACAAATGATATGGTATTATGCAGCATTAGATAATCAACAACTTGTCAAAATATGAATGATAAGCTCACTTAATAATTTAGAGTATGTTTACATGACAAGCTCAATTGTAATTGATTACAGAGACTCTGAAAACACGTTAGTATACATACCCTATCTATACCTATATATATATATATATATATATATATATATATATATATATATATATATATATATATATATATATATATGTGTGTGTGTGTGTGTGTGTGTGTCTAGAGTAGGCCGGCATACACAACAACTAATCACAAAAACACACATGGACAAATATATATACAGAATACTCACACAAACATGTAGTATTATATAGAACCATATTAGTTTCCAATGTCAGTACCAAAGGAACGGGTTAATGCTCTAACGAAGACCTCCTACCAAAAAGCATATGTTGATTGTATACTCAATTTGTCATCATTAAAAACTGACTGTCTATACAATTCTTAACCCAATTTAGGATGTGTTATTTCTTCCATGAAGCCCCAATCACCAAAGAGTTCTAATAAAGAGTTTTATACATAAGTTCCCATGCAAGTCAAAAAAGCTTTGTAAGTTGTGATTGGCATTCTAGAAATGTCATAATCGAAGGGATTGGCTTCGTAAACCCATAGTATTGACATTCACCAATCCCCTTTAAGAGTTGACTTCTAGGAGTACTCACTACACTTTTAAAGTCTAAGATTGTATTTTGACATACACTCAGATTAGGAAATTTGAAGAGACTTGAAGTACAGATGCTTGGTAAATAAGAAAAATCTTGGATTGTAATAGTTGGCGAACTTAACAATGTCTTGATGATTGTTGCAAGTAGGGGTGTGCACCAAACCGCCCAAACCGCCCACACCGCACCACACCTATATATATATATATATATATATATATATATATATATATATATATATATATATATATATATATATATATATATATATATATATATATATATATATATATATATATATATATATATATATATATAGGGAAGGGTTCAAATGAGAACCATTAAAAGGTTAAGAACCGTAAGAACCAGTCATTTTACATTATTAAACTGTGAATACCAGTTAAAATATTTAAATTCTCGGATTTTTGTTATTTTTTGTAATAAAGGGCAAAATTGTCATTTTCAAAGTATAATACAATCAATCATACAACCATTCACAGTTTAATATAGAAATTCTTGCACTAATTCACACTTTAATAGACTAATTTGTTTTTAATAGAACTTAACCCCAAACTCTACCAACACACGCCGCCACCAACCACCACTACGTGCAACCGTCGCCACCTAGCATCGTTGTCACCTTTCCTTCCTCTTACCACCACAAATTTGGATAAAAAATCAAAATTCGCAGTTTAATACAACATTTAAACACTTATTCACAACTTAATACAACATTTCAGACACATATTCACAACTTAAAATACATACAGATCTCATTGAGTCATTTCATCAAACACCTTGTGTACATATTGTTTCCAGACCATATCACTCCAAAAATTAGATCCGAATAAAAATAATCAAAATTCGCAGTTTAATACAATATTTCAGACACTCATGCACAGCTTAATACAACATTTTAGACACTTATTCACAGCTTAAAAACTTACAGATCTCATTGAAGTATTTCATCAAACACCTTATGTGTATATTGTTTCCAGGTCAGATCTGTGAGATAAATGTATTCTAGTGGTGTTGGTGGTTCATGACAGTCGCAACGATGGTAGTTCACGTTTAGTAGCAGCGGCTAGGGTTTCAGATCTAAGATATTCTGACATGTGGTGGTTGATTTCATCGATTTCTCTCTAGATCTGGGATATTCCAGTGCTTTAAAGAGAAGAACAAAAATGCAGACGGTGATTCGATGGCGGTTTAGATCCAGATCTAGATCTGATGCGACGGTGGTAGTTCACGTTAGTAGCGGCGGCTAGGGTTTCAGATCTTAGGTATTTTGACATGTGGTGGTTGATTTCATCGATTTCTCTCTAGATCTGAGATATTTCGGTGGTTTAAAGTGAAGAACAAAAACGCAGGCGGTGATTTGATGGCTATTTAGATCCAGATCTAGATCTGATGCGATGGTGGATCTTTGGACACGGTTGTCGGATAGTTCTAGTTCGCCGGAGGTTGGTGTGGTGGTGAGGATCACCTTATTGTTTCAGATCTGAGCTGATGATGGTGTTTGACAGCGGCAGCAGGTGGTGGAGAGGGAGGCGGACGACGGTGGTAGGTAGCGGATGTGACGACGGCGGCGGCGGCAGGTGGTGGTGATGGGTTGGGTTAATGAGTTCTTGAAGATTGGTGAGAGAATTTGAAAGTTTTAGATATAGGATTTTAGGATGAGTGTTTGATGATTTAAGGGTTGTAATATTAATGTTGACATTGACAAAAATACCCTTAATAAAATTGGTTCCTAGAGTTCTAAACCTTTTAACGGTTCTCATTTGGACCTATTCCTATATATATATATATATATATATATATATATATATATATATATATATATATATATATATATATATATATATATATATATATATATATATATATATATATATATATATATAACTTGGAATTTACCGTATTAAAACCGCACAAGCCGACCGCACCGCATAATGCGGTTTAGGACCTTTGTAGAGCGGTCTATGGTTTCCAAAAAACTCAAACCGCATAGGCGGTGTGGTCTGCGGATTTGCCTCTAAACCACACCGCAGCATACCGTGCACACCTCTAGTTGCAAGTGTCGGATATAGTTACACTCTTAAAAACTTAAGTTTTGGGACCATTATTTACACAAAAAATTTGAAGATCAAATTATGTGAATGTTAAAGCCATCTACTTTTAGCCAATGCAATGAGTGTTTCAAGCGCATCCCCCTCAACCCCCGCATTTCATAGTGTTCAGGATTAAAATTGTCACATATAGTTAAATTCTTAAAAATTAAAATTTTGGGACCATTATTTACAAAAAAATTTGAAGATCAAATTATGTCATGTTAAAGCTATCTACTTTTAGCCAATGCAATGAGTGTTTCAAGCGCATCCCCCTCAACCCCCGCATTTCATAGTGTTCAGGAACAAAATCGTCTTATATATAAGTGTACACTCTGCACAATTAACTTGTATTATATCATATTTTAAATTCTCATTGGCTGTTGTGTTTATTCAAATTACACTAAATGACAGGTGACACTAAAATCAACAACGCTCCTAACCCATCTATACTCAGGTTTATGTAAGGTGTTTTGGGATGAAGTTAGTCTAACTGTTTATGGATGGTTTTATGCGAATTGTTAAATGATTTTTGGTGTTCGTGATTGTTATTAGAGCCAGAAATAATTTCGGGTTATGATGTATATGTTGTCGCTAAAGGGCATTCTGTTGTTACTAAATATCATGTAAATTTTTTATTTTGTTTACTTTTACTTTTTTTTTTTTTTTTTAAACTGAGGGTGATTTTATCCCCCAAAATCATTTGACCTAGTAATATTTGTGTATATTTAGCGAGGAAATGTTGTCGGTAAAAAAAATTAGAAAGCTTGCTTTTTTATTAAAAGAAAATGTTTTGTGCAGTAAAATCCAAGTTTAATCCTATCCAATGAACATATGAAGTAGGAGAATCTGAATCCTAGAGCATAAACATGAAAAAACAGTAAAGCCAAAGTAGAAACAAAGCTGCCTTCCCAAATTTGTTCGAAATTCATATGAAAAGAAGAAAGCCGCTTTATGCCATTTTCAGACATTGAAAATCCTGTTAATTCCTTGATTCTCCTTCACTCGATCATAAGGAAAACTCAGGTTCAAGAGGTAAAAGAAGTAATGTTTACAAGAGAAAAATGTAGATGCCGCACTAGAAATTTGAAGGAAAAAGTGGAAGGTGGAGAGAATTGGCAAACTCAAAACCATTCATTTTTCAAGACAGCTCACAATGGAACAACTAATTTACTTTTAGGTTGGAATTTTCCTACTGAGCAAGGACTCCAGTAAACCTCTCTTCTAAGTTCAGACAGGTACCACCATTCGAGGCCAAAATGAAAAAGTAACCAGCAACGGGAGAATCGAAATAATTAATGATTGAATATCATAATCCCCTGGCCGAATAGACACAGTGGGACTTGTTTGTTTTTTAGTTATTCACTTTGGTTATCAGTCGATCGTTAGGAATCATTAGTTGAATTCTTTCAATTTGGTCAATAGAACTCGATGTTACTCAAGCACTTCAAAATGTCGAAGGAATTTTTAATAGAATCATGTCAAATTAACCATAAGTTGTCAAAGATTGTCGGTTTAAGTTGGTAAGGAATCGGTGTAGTAAAAGGACTGCAAATAGCAAAACCAAACATCCGATGGCAGGACATATCAAATTTTAAACATTTTGTACCTGACGCCGGCAATTTATTTGACGAAAATAAAAGAATATTTATAGCATTCAGATTTCAGTTCTCAAGTTTAAATATAGATTGCGTTAAGTAGCATATATCCTTTGAGAAATGACCTCATTATGTAATTAAGGATTGAACTAGGTATTGCATGTTATGGAGCTGACTTGTATACCTTAATTATGACCAATTGTATAAATTGATTAACGACTGTCATTAGATTTTTTCGGCAGCATGATGGCCAATAATTTGTGAGGTACATTCAGCCACTGACTCCTCATTATTTTCCTTTAAATATATTCAAGAAAGAATATACAAAACAAAGAAGAAACAAGTCAAGCATTTTCCTAGAGACATTGATTGTCCTTCATGAGACATGACATTATCACTTTTGGTCTTTTGCCTTCGTATGAACCATCCAACCCCAATAAAGAATGTTAATAAGAAGACAAGAAGTTGTCGGCCATATCTCATAGACCAATTTGAGAAAAGAATAAAACAACACATCACGTTGTGAGCCACCATCCATCCATGATTAGATGGCCTAACATGAAACTCACGAAAAAGCAACTCTTCATTATTAAACCGTTGGAAACGAGGGCAAGATCAAGAAGAATACATATATCCAATCGAACCTCTAGGATTTATAAATGGAATAAAAAAAAGTGTCTACAGAAATACTGACTAGTTAATAACACAGGTTGTTTTTCAGAACAAAGTATGGCCTAGACACTTCTACTAACTATGATTGTTTTCGGAACAAATTACACTAGGCGGAATGCCCTTGGGATGCGGGGTGCGCTCCCATCACCTCAGCTCGATGATGCGGAAACACCCCCCCGGCCCCCGCTAAGCATTCTTGTTTAACATGTCTCCTTCCGTCTCCCTTGGTACACATGAGAACGGTCACTTGATCGTTAAAATTGACCGTTAGGTTTAAATAAATGTTATTTTTTTACTTCTATAAATAATACCTCATTATTTGAACCACACACACATATTTAAACACTCCTAAAAACATTACACACATTATATTTGAAATACGGAGAATGTTAGGAATTTATCTTCTTCCGACTCGTCAAATGATAATATTCTTTTCACAGCAATGATGCAAGCTGCGAACATCATTAGGTCTGAACGACAAGCTAAAGGGGAAAGCTCTATTAAAAGATGTAGAGTAACAACAAATAATAGAAACCGCGAAGAAGGTTGCAACTGTTTATTTCGTGATTACTTTGCTAAAAATTGCGTATATAGCGATAAAGATTTTAAACGTCGATTCCGTTTGAGTAGAAATGCATTCTTACGGATTTCAAACGACTTTGAAGATAATTACGAATTTTTCCAACTACGATACGATGGTCGAGGTATAAGGGGTTTCACGACATTACAAAAATGTGTTGCTGCACTTCGTCTTATCGCTTTTGGAGTGGCAGTTGATGCAGCTGATGATTAGTTGAGGATGTCTGCTAGAACTACACGTGAAAGTATGTATAATTTTGTGAGTATATTTTCGAGCTTTACGGTGATATATATATATATATATATATATATATATATATATATATATATATATATATATATATATATATATATATATATATATATATATATATATATATATATATATACACACACACACACACACACACACATATATATATATATATATATATATATATATATATATATATATATATATTTGCGGAAACCCACACATAGTGATGTTGAAGAGTTGTATGCGGCATATTAAGCGGCACACGGTCTACCGGGTATGCTTGGAAGCATAGCTTGTACGCATTCGGATTAGGAAAATTGTCTAAACATGTGGAAAAGGCAATGCACACGTGGTGATCATGGAAAACCGTCACTAATACTAGAAGTCGTATTCGTACATGATTTATCGATTTGAAATATACTTTGGAGTTCCAAGGTCGAACAATGACCTAAATGTTCTAGAATTGTCTCCCTTATTTAACGATATTCTACAAGACATGTCATCCAACATTTCATTTGTAGTGAACGGAACAGAGTACCGACATAGATATTACCTTACCGACGGAATATATCCTAATTATTCTACATTTGTCAATGCATACCAAAATCTGATTGACGAGAAACGAGTATTATTTATGAAAACTCAGGAATCAGCACGAAAAGATGTCGAACGTATATTCGGAGTCCTTATAAATATACGACTTATAGTGAAAACCCCGACACGAATATGTCGTCTAGAGAATATAAGTAATATACGATTGTATCATATTACACAATATGATAATTGAAGAATAAGGTCGAGTTATTTGCATGTATCATCATTACCATATTCTAGACCAGCCTCAACAATTTATACTTGGTAGCGAAAAATACTTTTCAAGATTACTAAAAATACACAATGAGGAAGCCAATGATAATCTTCGACATGATTTGAGCGAGCATGTCTACGACAATCAATATGACGACGAAACCGATGACGATAATTAGGTTTTTTTAATATTTTATTTTAATGTAATGTGTTTTATATTTTAATGTTTTTTTAATTAATGTACTGTTTAACTTTAACTAAAATAAATAAATGGTGATGTAGAAATTAAATGGAGTCCTAGACTGTTGAGCATTTCCTTGGGTGTGTCCTGAGGATGTTCTGATGAGATGGCGCTGACATGACGGTGTTCTTGATGACCTGGGGACGTCCGCATATCCCTTAGTCTTATGGTGTAGATACTTCTATTGGTTGGTATAGGCAACCGCCCCAAAATTTTTATATATGTTTTAGACTAATATGCACATTTTTAGAGTTAAATTCTGATTGAATATATCCAACAACCCAACTAGGAAATCCCAAACCAAATGGCTTATCGCTTAGCAGTATCAATTGTTGGTAAAGGTGTTCATCCCCAAAGGGTTTAGGGTTCATGTCTGGTGGGAAACATTGGCTGTATTTTAGGATAGACATTTAGGTAAATTAGGTGTCGTTTAAAAAAATATAAAAGCCCAAACTTAACAAAAATGAAGTCTAGCAGCAAACATGGAGATTGGAGGCGAAGTCATTACTCGTTACACGCTACTAAATATGAATCGTCTCCCTTGATTTCGGCATCTCAATTATGATTTCTGATTTCTCGCTTCCCCTATGTGCTACTCTAAATATCTGATCTCAATTCTCGGCAGCGAGACGAACGTCAAAGTCAGCTATCGACAACAAGAAATGATATCACATTATTAGTACATGTATTTCGAGCGATATCATGGTGCTTTTGGGTCTTAATTCATACAAGATGAACGGAAAATACTCACTATACTTGGAAGTTATGATTTTAGAGGATTTGTTGATTGTTGCGCGAAAAGGGTGGAAAATGGAACAGAATCAAAACGTAAAGAAAAATGTTGAAATACTGGGTTAACGACGTTACTAGCTGAGGTTAACGATCCTATGGAAGACATCAAGACGAGTATTGAATATAACTTTCACGTAACTTCAGGTTGTTTGTTATAATAGGACACTGTCTAAGACTTTGGCATCCCGATCTCAGGTTGGTTTAAACCATTATCAATAGCCAATTTCTACATTCTAGAGAAAAATGCACATCCTATAGTTAATTTCCAGAGCACTTTTGGTGTTGCTGAGTATTCCACAACACTTGGGAGTACTCCTTAGCATCATTATTTAGTATTCCATTCCACATTTGAGGCAAAGGATCACCTGCTGCAGATGTTTGTATATGAGTTGAGTATAACTTTTCTGTTATATTTGTTATTTGTTATATTTGTTATTTGTTATATTCTATGTGTGGATATAGTTATGGAGTCAGATGAAAGACTAGCTGATGAATTGGTCACAGCCGGTTATACCAACAGTGGATGTAAGACGAGATTTTGGCTGATACGAGATATCAGCTAATGAGGACATGAGAATTCTAGTTGATAATGTGATGTCAGTTGAATATGAGATGAGACATGAGAATTCTAGTTGATAATGTGATGTCAGCTGAATATGAGATGAGATACTAACTGAGATGAGATCCTAGTTGATGGCAATATTCTAGTTGATGATGAGATGAGATTCCAACTGATGAGGAAATGAGATTACAACTGATGATGAGATGAGATTCTAGCTGATGGTGAAATTCCAGCTGATGATGAGATGAGATCCTAGTTGAGGTGAAATTCCAGCTGATGGTGAGATTGCAGCTGATGATGAGATGAGATCCCAGTTGAGGTGAAATTCCAGCTAATGATGAGAATGAGTATGAGCATGAGCTGAGTATGAGTTAAAAGAGTTGAGTTATGTCAGTATAGCTGATTACACTTAAGAGCTGAGAACTAATGTATGTAGGTGTATCTGATTACACTCGAGAGGTGAGAGTTGAGGTATGTGAGTAACCTTGTCCCTTTTGGGATTGATGGTTGTGTATGCTATATTTTGTGTATTTGTGAATGATACAACAACTATATCATGTTTGATTAGTGTATGTTGTGCGTGCCTTAGTGGTTGATTGTGTAATGTGTGAGTAATTGTGTAAATGCTTTATGATATGAGTTATCTTGTAACGAGTATGAGTACGAGTGAGTAGAAGTATCAATATGAGTCGAGTATGAGTTGATATGAGTTGAGAATAAATATGAGTCGAGTATGAGTTGATATAAGTTATTATGGATAGTTAAGTTGCGAGTTTGGTTGAGAACACTAAATAGCTGAGATAGCCAAAAGGGTGTGAGTGGAGAGAGACGGTGAGTGTGTAGCCGATTGCACACTACGATTGATTTTGAAGTGATATGTTGAGTATTGCGTCTTTGGGCTTGAGGATTCTTATGGGCCTTTACGGCTAGTGTTTTTGAGTCTTTGTGACTTATATGAGTTGAGACAGCCTCTCTGGCCGGTAGTTCATACACAATAGAGTGCGGTGGTGAGTCTTTATTACTTGATATCGTAGAGGATTGAGTGGTGAGATCAGAGAAGGGTACGAGCTCCTGTGAAGGAGTGGTGAGCGATGAGATCGGGGGATGGTACAAGGTGCCATGAGATAGCATTGAGTGGTGAGACCAAAGGATGGTACAGGGTACCATGAGCTGAGGTGGAGTGGTGTTATAGTGTTGTGCTTGTGTGTAGACAAGTGTGCTCTGTATATTGATGTGGAGTGTTGAGACTGTACAATCCTTGTGTATGAATATGTTTGGGTACAGCGGTGAGTTTGTGTGGCTCGAGACCTTCAGGGTTGAGGAGAGGACGGATCTAAGGCTGACTGATAGTACAAGTGTACCGTGACGTAGTACAGTGAGTAATACTGTTGAAGGGTGTTGTTGTCAGTAGGAGTGTGTCATGTAACTATTTTGAGAATGTGTGAAATTCCTTTGCATATTAAATGAGATAGAGTGTATAACTACATGACGAGTAAATATGAGTTTAAAAGAGTAGAAAAGTAATCGTGGTTGTGATTGATAGGATTTGTTCCTTAGCAATTAAACAAATTACTGCCAATGAGAGAAATGTGTGAGTATTGACAAGACAGGGCTATTTATTCATGTGAGACGATTAATAGTAGATTTTGTTTATAATGATGATTGAGTTATTTTCTCTAAGGTTAGCGAGTTTTTCAGACGATGAGATATGATCTCATCATAGAGATTAAGTTGTTTGATGTTATTATTTTCCTTGCGAGTTATGTGTAGAGATTGCGGTGAACGGTATGTGTGACCTCTTTTGTGTCATCCTGACGGATTAGAGATTGAGATGAGAATAATGGAGAAATGTGGAGAGCAAAATTTTTACTGATGATGTGTCAAGAGGAATATGTGTGATTGTGTTGAGAATTTATTTGATAATAAATTATTCAATCTGCTAAGACTACCGATTGAGTGCGAGTGTGATGTGGATTACGCACACAAGAGGTACTGTGCTGGGTGAGTGTATCGAGATATATAATATGAAGTATGTTGTTAAATTGAGATGAAGAGGAATCATTCTTGGTGAGAGGTTGTTAGCCGCATTTTGGATGAAAACCTAATGTGCATGTTGATGTGGAAGCAGAAATAGATGAGATTTTAGAGAATTAGGGTACAGTCATGGTGATGAAATAGCTGAATGGGGTCATGTGTGACCAAAGTGTCGAGGGTTAAATACCAAATTCAGAGGAGGTGCGAGTGAAACTCAAGATAGTTTCTAATATTTTATTTATTCTTGATTTTATCCTAGTATGGATCAGGAGTATGATGTTAGTGAAACATTTTTGATGTCTATGTATTTTATGTTTATATGAGTGTTTCTCATACTCTGACATATATGAGACTGTGTTATTAGGGGCAATAACTAAAAAGACGTGTTGTGATAGAGTGGAAAATTTAGAAAGAGTCGGTTGAAATCGGTGAGACCGTTTTCTCTATTAAGTTAGAGCTAGCCGTTTCAAGGAGTTTTGAAACAGATGATGGCCAATAAAAATTCATGTGTGATGAAGTAAGAAGTTGTTATACGTGAGATGGTATTGGGACAAGAGGTTTATATGTGACTAGTGTTGAAATAGAGATAGTGTATGTTACTCTGAGAATGTGGCTGGATGTGAGCCATGGATATGAGTTTATGAAGATGATGATAGTGACTGGAGTATCACTTGAGGAGTAAGGTAAGATACTTTGGTGTCGACGATGCGATAGCGAATGATGTGCCCTGAAAGAGTGAGTATTAGCCCATAAGGCAGTGGTGTTAGTCAATATGGTTGTAGTGTTTATCATATGGGGTTATGTTATTGAGATGACAATACATACCGCTATTGATGTTTTGACTGAGGGTGTTGAGAGTTTGCGAGAAAAGAAATTTAGTGGGAAAATTACAAAGTGTAATATAAGCTGAGGAAGGTTTAGTTTCTCAGCTATATTGTGACTAAATGAGATATAAGGGTATGTACATATTTTTTGAGATAACAACGTGAGGTGGTTGTATAGTGAGTATTATTAGTCGATAACCACACCTATTTCAAGAGATTCCAAAGATGAAATCTTTTGAAGCACGGGAGAACTTGTGAGTCCCGTTTCCTAACCGAGATATTTAGGCAAGTAAGTTGTGGTGTTTAATTGCTAAGCATGTCTAATGAGTTGCTAATGTGGAGTTATAGCAAATTCTTGTGCATATATATTGAGTTTGAGTTGTTGGTAGTGTGATGAGCAGTGAGAAGTGGTATGAGTCCTTTTTGAGTGTTATGTTATGAGTTTTTATATGTTATAAATGAGTGTTAGCTTTTAAGGATGCTTAAACAAGAAACTGGAGAAATTATAGTCTAGCAGTGCACTTCGCGACGCTAAGCTCGCGTAGCAGGGGTACTTCGTCTGTTTTCGTATGTTCGAGCAAAAACATTTCCAAAACACATCTCAGTTGTGATTGAGCCAAAGTATCACCATACTGATTGATGAAACCATGTATGAGATAAGGAAGATCGATTCTAACATCAAGAACTTGTTATTGATCCATAAATCCAAGAGGTATGTGTTTTGATTGAGTTTTGGGTTTTGAAACCCTGGATGTTTAAATTCACGAAATTGAGTTGTTATATTGATATATGATGTTGGTATATGTTAATAGAGTACTTTCCTTACCATTTGGTATGAAATTATCGAGTTTTAGTGGCTAAATGAGTTAAGTCGCGATTATTGGTTGACCAGACCAAGTTAGCGGCGTTAACCTTAAAGTTAGCGACGCTAACCATAAAGTTAGCGGCGCTAACTGTGGTTTTGGGGATTTTCACCCTTTCTTCAAATTGTTGAGCTTGAGTATTAGTAGTTGGGATGTTTGAGGTGATTGAGACCTGATGTGTGGTGTTTTACCCGATGTAATACATACAGGAAGCAGACAAATACGAGAAGTTCAGGAGTGATACGTCCTAATCTACTGACAGGTGAGTACTCTCTAGTACTTAATTACAGATATACTTTACTCTATGTTGAGTATATATATATATATATATATATATATATATATATATATATATATATATATATATATATATATATATATGTGTGTGTGTGTGTGTGTCATATGTTGTTACTGTGGTAGCTTAGTGGTAGAGTGATGGTTACAACCATGAGGGTTGTTATAATTGAGTATAGTTAATGGTGGAATGAGTACATGTGAGTGTGTAATTGAGTTTACGAGCAGTACCGGCTGTGGTACTTAAATTTGAGTTGATGTTTGCTAATAATTAGCAAGTGCTTGTGAAGCTACTAAAATTGCAAGTTTCAAATATAAAGAGGAGATATTTAATTGCAAATGAGATTAGCAAGAGTGAATAATGAGAATGGGTATTGAGAGTAGTGTGTTGTAAGATTTGGTTGTACCATATATATATATATATATATATATATATATATATATATATATATATATATATATATATATATATATATATATATATATATATATATATATATATGTGTGTGTGTTAGTATATATATATATATATATATATATATATATATATATATATATATATATATATACTAACACATATTGTGTTGATGTCGAATAAAGAGATTACTCACTAAGCTTTTATAAGCTTACATATGTTTGTGTGTGTGTGTGTTGCAGCTATGTGTAGCAGTGATAGGGGAAGGCATGTGATTAAGAGATGGACAACTTAGAGTCTGTCCTTGAGTAGATAACCATGTAGTTGATATTTGTAATGTCTGGTCTGTTTTGTAAGGACCTTTTTGTGTAATTCATTTTGATAACAACTTGTTTCGTGGTTTGAGTACTAGTATACACATTTTTTTGTGTTTTATGTTTAAAATTTTTTGGTATACTTTGTATGGAAAACTGGGAGCTTCATTTTAGGGATGAAATTGGTAGTTCCAGACTTCATGGCTGAACCCTTTTCTTCTTGGGAGATTTGAAAGAGAAGGTTAACGGAGGTGTGGGCAGCATAGGGTTTTATATACTTGCAGCTAGAGACTACGTGAGGGAGAATGGGGATTAAGGAGATGAATTCCTATGGCAATGGTGAAGTCGAAGTCGAGAGGACACGGACGAGAGAGAACATAGACGAGAGGGACGAGAGAGAGAGAGAGAGAGAGAGAGAGAGAGAGAGAGAGAGAGAGAGCTGATTTTTAAGGATTGCATATTATTAGGGATTTGATCAATCTTTAATCTCTAAATTCCCTTGTACTCATTTTTAAAAAACCTAACATACCCTCAAATTTGATTATAATTACAATTATCCCACTATTGATATATGTCATCAAAATTTTTGATCTAATGGTCCAAATTTGGTTTTCGAGTTCTCTTGCTTTTTTTGTTCTCAAAAGATCTCAACTCTCTCTTTTTATATATATATATATATATATATATATATATATATATATATATATATATATATATATATATATATATATATATATGTATATATATATATATATATATATATATATATATATATATATATATATATATATATATATATATATATATATAGACACACACACATACATGTATATACATACACACACATAATACATATATATATATATATATATATATATATATATATATATATATATATATATATATATATATATATATATATATATATATATATATATATTATCATAACCTCCTTTTGTTTTTTTCTATTATTGCATTGTACTTTAACTATTTTACAGCAAAAACTAGATTTATTCGTTATATCTAATAGAAATACATTAGCCCTTAACAATTAATTCAAAACAAAAAACTATCGTGCCATTATCTAACTATGTCCTAAACAATTAAGTTCTTAACAACAAAATACACATCATGACATCAAGCGCATCATATTAAAATATTTAACCACCCACTAAACACCAAACACATTATATTAAGTCCTAAAAATAAGTTCTTAACAGTTAAGTCATAATGAACCCTTAAGTCTTAATCAAAAAATTATCAACATGCTTTATTTTAACGATAAACATTAATAACACATGCAAAATAGCAGCATCAATATCATTTCAACAATAAACATCAATAGTAATCAATATTTTTTTTCAAATTTCAACATTAAGTGAAAACTAAGTTCTATACATCATCACAATGCATAATTTAACAAGAATACATCATTTCTACAATTTTAGCAAATACACATGATTTTGAAGCCGTAAATACAAAAAAAAAACACGTATAAAAAAGATGAATGTAAGAGAATAGTGGTGGTGGTGTTTTCCAATTGTAGCAATGGAGTAGCAATAGGAAACCGCTTTGCACGAAGATGGCAATGTTGATGGTTTTAGGGGAAACAACAATGCAAAATATTTGAGCAAAATTCTCCACCCTTTTCTTTTAGGAGCATAAGCAGCGACGGTATCGCCACTACTTATTTTATATCCTCAGTTAGATTGTGTATATGATCGACGATCAATATTACACTATTAGATTTCTCTCGGATTGACCATTAGAGGTTACAATTTTATGTTAGGATCGGAAAACTCTTCTATTCAACACTAGAACAGAATTACAATAGGAGGAGCAACTCTCACACTTAACTATTACAAAAAACCAACCATTTCTCTAACACTTATACTCTAAGTGTTTCTCTCTATCTCTATATGTTTGTGGTGTGTTTTTGGAATGTCTAAGAACTGAAACTTAAGCCTCTATTTATAGCTAAACTAGCCACTAAATCTATAGTATATGAACATATTGAATTCTTGAAAGAGAAGATCAAATTTGCCACCTTAAGCTTTGTCAACAATGGTGGCTTCAAGAATGGAGGGCTTCTAGATAGAGGCTGGAAATCAACAAATCTCCCCCTCCAGCCTCTTTTGAACAATCCTTAACCCAACTATGTCAGCACATAGTTTGTGTTTGTCTTGTGTCACCACCTTGGTCAACATATCTGCAGGATTGTCTTTTGTATTGATCTTTGATAACTTCAGTTCTCCTCTTTCGGTTGCTTCTCTAAGCCAATGATAATGAATATCGATATGCTTAGTGCGAGAATGGTACATCGAATTCTTGCTTAGGTCCATAGCACTCTGACTGTCGCAATGAATGATGTATTCTGCTTGTGGAAACCCCAATTCTTGAAGAAACCGTTTTAACCATATAAGCTCCTTCCCAGCTTCAACGGCAGCAATATACTCGGCTTCTGTTGTTGATAGTGCTACACACTTCTGTAACTGGGATTGCCATGAGATAGCTCCCCCTGCCAAAGTGAAAACATAACTTGATGTAGATTTCCTGTTATCAAGATCTCCTGCCATATCAGCATCTGTATAACCTTTCATAATTGGCTTAGCTCCCCCGTAACACAAACATAGTTTTGAACTACCCTTCAGGTATCGCAGTATCCACTTGACTGCTTCCCAATGTTGCTTTCCTGGATTTTCTAGATATCTACTCACGACACCAACAGCATGAGCAATATCTGGCCTTGTACACACCATCGCATACATAAGACTTCCTACGGCTGAGGAATAAGGGACTTTCTTCATCTCTTCTTTCTCTTTATCAGAAGAAGGAGAATTTTTCTTACTTAACTTGAAGTGATTTGCCAACGGAGTGCCAACAGGCTTGGCGTTTTCCATGTTGAACCTTTTGATAACACGTTCAACATACTCCTCCTGTGACAAGAACAATTTTCTTGATTCTCTATCACGGATAATTTTCATGCCCAATATTTGTTGAGCTGGGCCTAAGTCTTTCATATCAAAGAACTTAGACAAATCCTTCTTCAAGTTGTTGATCATGGTTGCATCTTGACCGACTATTAGCATATCATCCACATAGAGCAAAAGGATGACAAATTTCCCATCTGGAAACTTCTTCATGTACACACAGTGGTCTGCAACAGTTCTTTTGTACTCGTGACTTACCATGAACGAGTCAAACTTCTTGTACCACTGTCTTGGGGCTTGCTTAAGACCATAAAGGCTCTTCTTCAACTTGCAGACGAGATGCTCTTTCTTTGGGACTTTAAACCCATCGGGCTGATCCATGTATATTTCTTCATCTAAATCACCATGGAGAAAAGTTGTTTTTACATCCATCTGCTCAAGTTCAAGATCTAGACTGGCAACCAATCCGAGTACGACTTGAATCGACATCATCTTCACAACCAGCGAAAAAATCTCATCAAAGTCAATTCCTTCCTTTTGTTGGAATCCTTTGACAACGAGTCTTGCCTTGTACTTCACAATGTTTCCTTTTCCATCTTTTTTTCAACTTGAAAACCCATTTGTTTTTCAAGGCTTTCTTTCCTTTGGGAAGTTTCACCAACTCATATGTTTGATTTTTGTGCAAAGAATTCATTTCGTCTTCCATGGCCTTCTGCCAATTGGCTTTGTTAATATGAGATTGAGCTTCCTGAAAGCTCTCTGGCTCCCCCTCGCTGGTAAGAAGGATGTAGTTCGAAGTTGGGTATCTTGAGGAAGGAACACGAACTCGATCAGATCGTCGAACTTGAGTTTCTTCATTAGAAACATCTGGCAATGACTCTGAATTATCAAGAGGTGGAAGCTCCCCCTGCTCAACACCTCCTTGATCTGCATCATCAACTTCATTATTCTGTTCATCGGTCGGAACATCATCTTTTGTTTCAGATATCATTTCTGGAACTTTGAAGCTTTGTTGCTCGTTAATCGATGCCTTGAAATCGTAATACTGGTCTTCATAGAAAACAACATCTCTGCTTCGAATAACCTTCTTTAGTTCTGGGTCCCATAGCCTGTACCCGAACTCTTCATCTCCATATCCAATAAAGATGCATGGAGTGGATTTGAGGTCCAACTTCTTCCGCAATTGACTTGACACATGTGCAAACGCCTTGCACCCAAATACTCTCAAGTGAGAATATGTTATGTCTTTACCTGTCCATATCTTTTATGGAACTTCAAAATTCAATGGAACTGAAGGTGACCTATTTATAAGGTAACAAGCTGTCAATACAGCTTCACCCCAGAATGGCTTTGGTAGTTTAGCCGCACTGATCATACATCGGACCTTCTCAACAATGGTACGATTCATTCGTTCTGCTACACCGTTATGCTGTGGGGTACGTGGGACAGTCTTTTCATGCCTGATACCATATTTTGTGCAATATGTGGAGAACTCACGAGAATAGTACTCACCTCCATTATCTGATCTGAGACATTTCAACTGCTTGCCTGTTTGTCTTTCCACCATTACATGAAAAGCTTTAAAACGATCAAATACTTGATCCTTCGACCTGATACAGTAAGCCCATACCTTTCGTGATGCATCATCGATGAATGTCACAAAATACCTGCTTCCACCAAGAGATTCTACTTCAATGGGTCCACATACGTCGGAGTGGACAAGGCTCAACAACTCAGAGCGCTTATTTCTTGTGGAGCTAAAGGAAACTCTGTGTTGTTTCCCAAATAAGCAGTATTCACAAGGATCGAGGGCAACATCTTTTTCCATGGAAATGGACTTCTTCTTTTCAAGAGTTGTTAACCCTTTCACAGTCATGTGGCCTAGTCTTCTATGCCACAGATTTGGTGATGTCTCTTCTTCTACTGTATTGAGACTTGGTTGAATCAACTTTGCATATGACTTATAAATAGTACCACAAAGCTTTCCCCTTGCAATGACCATAATTCCTTTTAACAACTTCCAGTTGCCATTTCCGAAGTGGTTGTCATAGCCCTGAAGGTCAAGGGCTCCAATTGAGATAAGATTCATTCTTAGCTCCGGAACATGTCGAACATCTTTCAACACCAATGTACACCCTACATTGGTCTTTATATGTACATCACTGATACCAACAATGTTAGAGGAACTGGTGTTTCCCATCCTCACGGTACCATGGTTTACGGATTTATATGTTGCAAATAAATCCCGGTCCGGAGTAGAATGATATGATGCAGCGGTATCAATCACCCACTCGTCATCATGAGCGCCTACGTGTAGGCATGCATCCTCCTCGCATGCAACAAGGGCAATGTCTTGTGAAATGTTGACCATGGTCTCACCTTCCTCCTTGCTTGAACTAGTACTCATTTCAGCCTGTTCTCGTAGAAACTTTCGACAATCGCTCTTTTTGTGGCCATAATGATTGCAGTAGTTGCAGTGGCCTTCAAACCATGTACTTGAAGACTTTCCCCTTTCTTTTGATTTTCCTCTAACTTGAGATCTTCCTCTACTTTGACCACGTCTGCCTCTACCTCGACCTCTTCCTCTGCCACCAGTTCTACCTCCGCCTCTTTCTTTGTTTTCTATTACGAGGGCAAATGACTGGTCTGTACCAGCTTCTTTTCTTCTGGCTTCCTCGTTCATGAGAGCGTCCGTGACAATCTCCATTGTCACTTTGCCACCGGGGGCAGAATTGCTGAGAGTAACAACAAGTGTTTCCCAATGATCAGGTAGAGAACTTAGCAACAATATTGCTTGCTCCTCATCTTTGAGAACCCATTCGGCAGAACTGAGCTAATTTACGAGATCTTGGAACTGACTCGTATGCTCGGCTATGGATGTACCACTTCGTAACTTGTGGTTTACCAGGCGCCTCATTAGTAGGGTCTTGTTGCGTGCAGTCTTTGCTTGATACATACTTTCAAACTTTTCCCAGAGTTTGTATGCGTCTGTTTCTTGAGAAACATGATGAAAAACACTGTGGTCAATCCATTGTCGAATTTGTGCCACAGTTTTCTTATTCATTCTCGTCCAGACGTCGACTGTTGTCTTTTCAGGTTTTACGCCCTTGGTTTCTAAAGGTTCTGCTAGATCCTTTAGATTCAACAAATCTTCCATCCTCGGCTTCCACATATTATAGTTTGTGGGCGTAAGTCGGACCATTATATCCGAACTTGTAGATTCCATGAGAAAGACTTTGTAGTTTACGTTTTGTGAAATTTTGGGATGGAATTAGGCAAAACCGAGATCACGGTTATTTCCGAAAGAGTCGAAATAGGTGGGATATATTTTTTTCAGACTAAAATGAACTTCTGAAAAAATTATGGGCCAATTTGAAATGTTTAAGAAGTATAGGGGGCAATCTGTAATTTGTGGAATTACAGGGACCAAACTGGAAGGTTTTGAAACATAGGGACCTTTCTGAAACTTTTCAGAAGAATAATGACCAAAATTGTAACTTTCAGAAAAAACTGGGACCAAAACGGAGTTTTATAGAATTAGAGGGACCTGTTTGCAACTTTTCGGAATTTCAGGGGGCCAAAATGCAGTTTTCTGAAACTTGCTACAGTGTTGCTACAGTGTCGCTACAGTGTCATCTTCTCCGATCGTCTTCTCCGACGAGTTTTCCGGCGAACTGGTTTTTCCGGCAACTATTCCGGCAAACCTTTGACCGGACTTTTGGAGGTCTTCCGGTGGTCGAAAAATTCCGAAAAATATATTTTCGGAATCGTGGGAATGAGTACTTTACAATAGTGTGCCCGGAAATCAATTTTGAGACAAAAAAAATTTGACCAAAAAACGACCGGTACCGAAACGAGGCTCTGATACCACTTGTTAGGATCGGAAAACTCTTCTATTCAACACTAGAACAGAATTATAATAGGAGGAGCAACTCTCACACTCAACTATTACAAAAAACCAACCATTTCTCTAACACTTATACTCTAAGTGTTTCTCTCTATCTCTATATGTTTGTGGTGTGTTTTTGGGATGTCTAAGAACTGAAACTTAAGCCTCTATTTATAGCTAAACTAGCCACTAAATCTATAGTATATGAAGATATTGAATTCTTGAAAGAGAAGATCAAATTTGCCACCTTAAGCTTTGTCAACAATGGTGGCTTCAAGAATGGAGGGCTTCTAGATAGAGGCTGGAAATCAACATTTTAGTGGTGACAAAAGGTAATAGTGCCGACACCCATCATCTCTAACTGTGTGGCCACTGTTACGTGTCTCATCACTAAAAATGGCGTTTCTAATGCTAGGATTTCTTGTACTGGAGGGTTGATGGGTGATATTTTTTTACTTTTTTTAACAAGACATTAAGACTACACATAAACAAATCTCCTATACCATCTGGTCATCAATTGGGAATCAGTTTCATAAATTACTCTTAGAATTCTGGAATAATTAGATTGCTTATATTTTCTAACTAAGTCTTAGTAAAATATGGAAAACAATGTAGCTTTTATAACCAAAGATGGTTAAATTTAGTATCACTCGTTAAATTTTACCTTTTGTTTCTAAAGTAGTAACAATAAATTTACAGTGTGTAAAACAACGTATGTATGTCTATGATTCCCTAATTATTTGTAGAAGTTAAATAATCATATTAATTAATGGTGTAGGGACGTTTAACTGTGTTGTACCAAACTGAATAATTTTAACTTTTTTAATAGTGAAATTTATTAAAAAATAAAATATTAGAAAAAAAATCATATTATAATAGGAAATAATAACATTAGGGGTGTAGTGACAACCAACTCAAGTCTTACAATTTTTGCTCATGTTGTAAATCCAAAAGTACCATTAGGAAACAATATAATTGAATATGTTCTTATTATTTGGTTTGACTATTATAAAATTGTGTTGTTTTTAAAGACTTAAATAACCTAAAGAGCAATACTACAAAACTATTTTCAACTCTGTCTGGAATACCTCTAAATGTAAAAAACGGTAATAAAAAATGGTAAACCACACCATTTGAGCAGCTTAGGAGGCCAATCATGTAACACTAAAAATATTGTGACGTTTCAGGATATAAAACCATAGACCTCCCATATGAAAATTTATATTTCAACTACTAGACTCGCATTATGATAGCAATATACGGTAATAATTATAAAAAAAACACAATAACACATAACCAGTTTCTGAAGATACAACCAAATACCTCTTATTGTAATAAAAAAGTGATTGAAATAGATGGATGGTGAATTAAAGGTTAGCAAAAGAAATTAATTGGCAAATCATCAACCAAGAGACCTACCCTGCCTCCATGGCTTTAGGCCATTCTTCAGACAACTGTCAATAATTATTAATTAACCTTCATGTTTACTTTATAGTATTTACGTCTCTCATCAATTCACAACTTCGAGTAATTCATAAAAAGAACAAATTGTAGATAACAGTATGTCTTGTTGACAATTGTTTACTTTGCATATTATACTTTTAAAATCAATTAACAAAAAATGGTAAAACGAAACACATACATCAAAGGAGAAAAACAATACCTACACTGAAGACAACATATTCAATATTTGGGGATCTTGTCCTCAAGATATATTTGCGTATTTCTACTCTAGATGAGGGAAAACTTCTTTTAGAGAGTCGTTATAAGTTCATAGCTCTTTCAATTGTCAATTGAAGTAGCCTATTTTGTGAGTTGATAATCAACTTATAGCATATGTTTTAAAGAGTGATTCTAAAATAAAAACAACACTTGATTAGAAATATGTTTCTTTCACGTGAGCTTCACCTTCATAAAATTGCAAATTATAATAAACTATGTGAGAATTCTTGTGCGATGCTGCGGAAAATTTGTGTATGTGTAATATGCAAAAGTTTTTATTCTATAATTAAGTGTAAATATACCTAAGATCGTATATCTGGTTTCTTAATGAAAATTAGGATGAGAGCCAAATTTCTAATAAAACTAAAAAAATAAGTCAAAATCGAGTAAAAATGGAAGATCAGGTTTCACAAAACAATGAAGTTGATTTTGTTAAAAATGGCGTTAACAGAAAAGCAAATTAAAAACTAATAAAATACTGTTCATGCCGATTTTGTTAATTGTATTAAGGTATACTAATGTACACAACATACAAGTAGCCCCGACTGTTGGAATCCTAAGTTCTAGTAGAAGTGGCTATTCAATTACTTCAATCAAGGGGGGACAAATTGGAATGTGGAGATTCAATTTGTCCCAAACTTTATACTTTTCAGTTTATATTTATACCTGTGTAATCAAGATATCAAAACACAGATTGTGAGAAACACATAGATCCGGGTTTTTGAGTTATATTTCCCGGGTATAATCAAAGAGCTATTTTGATATATTTGTGTGTGTGTACAATTTTGTCTTGAATTGGTATCAGAGCCTTACCTGATTCATCATGTCGGATGAAGAAGTTGGAAAAAACGAGCAGCAGCGAGTGTTGCTCACTCGATCTAACAGAGGCGGCGGATCGAAACCCAAAGGAGGGTGGAGCGATGCTTGCTCGTCTCTGGTAAGGGAGGGAGAAGGCAGAGGAGGCGGGAGGATCTCCGAAACCAAAAGAAAGAGAAGCGAGAAGAACATCATCGGATGTTGTTTACCCGATCCAATGGTGGTGCTAGCCCGATCCAGTGGCGACGGTGGTGACAGCGGCGGTCGTTGGCAGCGGTGGTTCGGTTGTTGGCAGCAGTGGTTCGGTTGTTGGAAGCGGTGGTTCGGTCGGGAACGCCGGTTACTCGAGTGGAGGCAGCGGCGGAAGATCGGCGGTGATGGCGATGGCGGATTGAATCAGGTCGAGATGAACAAGGGAAGGTGCTGTTCACCCGATCCGGCGGCGGCGGACGGTTCGATCGGAGGCGCCGACGGTTCGAAAGAAGAAAGAGACGAACAGCATCGTGTGATGCTCACCCGATCCGGCGGCGGCAGAGGGTCGAGATGGCGGCAGTTCGATTCAAGGAGGCGGCGGAACAGGAACTCCAAAATCGAAAGAAGCAGAAGCAGAAGCACCGGCTACTCAAGAGGAGATGGCGGCGGTGGTGGCTCAAACGCCGGTGGTTCGAGGGGTGGAAGCGTCGGGAACACCGGCGGATCGAGAGGAGAAGATTGGGGGCGGGAGAAATTTCGATCGAGAGAAGAAACAGAGATGCGAATTAGGGAAGAAAAGGGTGGATCCGGGTTTATGTCAAATGGAACCGGGTCGGGTGGTTCTGGGTCGGGCGGGTCGGGCGGATCCGGGTCGGCCAGTGGGCCTTGGTCCAATTCATACAAATCCAAGCCCAATGCATATAAAACCAAACCAAAAATTAAGCCCAATTCATATTTAGACTCAAAACGAAACCCGAAAAAGGATCCGTCAAAAATCACGATGACGTCTCTAGAAGGACTTAGAGATTCGGGGGTGATTGTTGGAATCGTAAGTCCTAGTAGAAGTGGCTATTCAATTACTTCAATCAAGGGGGGACAAATTGGAATGTGGAGATTCAATTTGTCCCAGACTTTATACTTTTCAGTTTATATTTATACCTGTGTAATGAAGATATCAAAACACAGATTGTGAGAAACACATAGATCCGGGTTTTTGAGTTATATTTCCCGGGTATAATCAAAGAGCTATTTTGATATATTTGTGTGTGTGTACAATTTTGTCTTGACCGACTAACCATAAATTCTGCTCAGTTAAACATCAAATCGAAGTTGAAAGTCGAATCTACCGTGGCCTTCTGAGATGTTCGTTGCTCAATCATATGAATAAACAACTAAACGAATTTTTGTTTGGAATTAGGCAGACCATTAAAAGTTATTTCCAGAAACACAATTATTTTTCATGTATACATGTGGTCACCGGAATATTGTCTCCCGGATATAACTTCCAGTTGAAATGTCACTCCGGTTGCCTCCAATAGATGAGACACATGCCCTCACTTGAATTAAAAGATAGATAGATGGTAAATTTATAGCTGGATAGATCAATTATTCTTCAAATTGATTGTGCTAAGACAAAGTCCAATGATATCAACAAAATAAAACAATCTATTTGATAGTTGCATTGAAACACAGACTAGCTAAGTAGTTACATACATGCTAAATAACGAATGTGCAAGTATTTTCCATTTTTGGGCTTTTCAGAGCAATGATCAACTTGATCATTCAACGTGGTTCCAGTGGTTTGTAACTGTGTTAATGAAAAGAGTAGCTTTGCTGTCAATACGAGGATCAGCCCAATATCCAGATCTGTCTTGATCACTTGGATACACTTTGTAAGCCTTCATCGAGTCATCCCAAGTATCCTCCCCTCCTCCTCGCTCGTTCTTTTTGAGTTTAAATTTCCCTAGGAAAGAAAAAGACACCTTCTTCTGAGATTTGTGTCCTCCCATTTTGTTTAAGTGTATATGGGAAACTTACAACAAATAATCTCTTGGTTCGAGCTGTTTACACTAGCACCAGAGACTCTCTTTGCTTCAAGGAGCTAGGCACTCTACAGCTTTTATAGAGGAAGGCTCCGTTTGTTGGGTTATTGGAGTGGGAGTGGATCCAAGGTAAAAAGAATATCGAGACTTGATCTTAGACCATATAATGAATATTATAATGTTGGTATGAATTTGAATTTAATAATAGTGAGTAGCTCACAACTTAGGTAGCGGACATGTCATGACAACCTCCCATTCCCTTGTTGACAAGTAAAACCACTGTAGGCTTGTTTTGGAGGCCACTGTATTTGCTCTTTTACTGTACTTTCTTGGATTTTATGACCTGAGTTTTAACATAAAAAAATATTTTATTATACTCCCACCCTTATGTTATGTTAGGACTTAGAATTATGGAGAACGAAGTAACTACGTAATTAGTAGAGGTGGCAAACGGGCCGTGTCGTGCCGGGTTCGTGTCGTGTCGAGACATTAAACGGGTTGAGAGTGGTTAACCCGGACACGACACGTTTATGTAAACGGGTTGAAACTTATGACACGAACACGACACGATCTAACCCGTGTCAACACGACACGACACGTGAACCCGTATAACTATGAGATCCGTTTAACCCGTGTCACCCGTTTAACCCGTGTAACCCATATAACTCGTATAACCTGTATAACCCGTTTAACCCGTATATGATCCATCCAAATGAAAAAAACAATAAAAAACCCAATACAAAATTACAAGTTCAAAGTAAACATACAAAATCCAAAATTCAAATGAGCAAAGTAGCAAACATAGTAAAATCCAACAAAAGAACAAGTTTTCAAATCGTCAAAGGCTCAAAGCATTGTTAGGTTCAAGTCTTTTTCAAGCCATTTCATCTTCATTCTTTTTCTTTAACCTAATGTAGATTGTTGTGTTTTAGCACTTGATTTGTTACTTTCCTCTTCATCGTCTTCAGCATCAACCTTCAATGTAGTAATCTTTTTGCAAAAGGCCTCAATTTCGGGTTGCAATGATGCTAAAATGTAACAATAACAAAAACAAACATTAACATACTTAAAAAAGTGCAGTTTTTTAATTTGTCAAGTATTTGAAATTCTTCCCACACGGGAGAAGTTAGTTTACGTTGGCGTTTCAAAGTGTTACCGATTAATATTGGTTTCTGTTTCCTTTGTGTTGTGTTCTTAGAGGCTTTAGTTGCTTTAGCATCTGATGGAACTTCTGGCTTATTTGCAACACTTTCAACCTCCTCATCACCACCTTCATCGCCAGACAAGTTAATAGGATCGTGACCATCCATAACAGGTAACTAGCTACAATAAAGACAATGAAATAAACTCAGAAAAGGGAAATCAGAACACAAAATGGACACGAGAACAAAAAGGGAAACGATAACAATGAACATAAAATGGAAACGATAATCGAGACAACCAAAACACCTTAAGGTGATTATACCAAGGCATATAAAAATCTCATGTGGTGTTTTATTATCGAGAACTCTTGTAAGTAATTTATTTATAATATAGGATGTCGTGACTAGCTCGTGCATACGCAGTCGCCCCAAAAAGGGAAACGATAACAGTGAACATAAAATGGAAACAATAACAATAAAAAGAAATCGGAACTAACCTGAGATCGTAAGACCGGCGACGACTAACTGGTTGAGGCGACGACTAATTGAGAGGCGACGTCGCTTGCCTGAGATCGGAAGTGTGAACATGTAAGCCGTAAGCCTGAGTTCGGAAGTGAGATTGAGTCGTCAGAGTGTGAGCGGTGAGCGACTGAGCGTGAGTGCGTGACTGCGTGAGATAGGAAGTCAAATTGAGAGTCGTACTGTCGTAAGAATGAAGAGAGGATGTCCTAGGTTAAACTTGTTTTATTATTACTTAGCCCAAAACTAATTTCTAAATTCTAGAATTGGGCCAAACCGGGTTACGCAACAGCAACAAGTCAAAACTCAAAACCATTTGGTAAATTTAGTTATACTTATTAATATATATATATATATATATATATATATATATATATATATATATATATATATATATAAACGGGTCATCGTGTCATCTTCGAGTTGAAAGTATTGACACTAACCCAACCCGTTTAACTTTCGTGTCGTGTCAACCCGTTTACTTAAACGGGTCAAAACCCCTAACCCAAACCCGCTTATTTCGTGTCGTGTTCGTGTCGAGTTATCGTGTCGTGGCCGATTTTGCCAGGTCTAGTAATTAGGTCCCGTTTACTTTACATTGTATGGTGTTTGAGATTTTTTATTTAAGATGTTTATTGGTTTATTATGCTTTGTCACCGTTAATAGGTAGTTTTTTATTGCTTGGGTAGTTTAGGATTAAATGTATTTATTAAGTTATGTAGGATGTTTTTGATAAATTAGTAGGTTTTAACTTAAACTAATTTATTACTTTTAAAAAGTTGACTAGGTTGGAAGTTTATAGTACGTTGTTTTTAAAAAGTGATATCGATGTAAATATTTTTCGATTCACCAATATGTATATACGTAGAAATTTAGTTCCTTACTTAAAACTTTAAAAACTTGTCTAAGTTTAAAGTTTATAGTTTGTCGTTTGTAAAAAGTGACACTTGTGTAAACATTTGTTGATTCACCAATATGTATATACGTAAAAATTTCAATTGTTAATGTTTTAACTATCTTTAATAAAATAGATCATTAAATACAATGTGGTTCAACATTAATACTTTATTTTTTACCATATTATGTTGATATTTTTCTGTCACACATTGTGTCACACATTTATCTAACGTTTCATCTTTCATTTATACAATACCACTAATTTGATTACATTATCCATCAATCTTCATCATAATATGACTTTCAATGTCCATTATTGATTATATATCATTTTATCGTACAAACATGTTTTCTCAAAGTGATAAAGGCTTATGTTTATAGGTTTTAGTTTCCAAAATTATTAAAACTCAAAAATGAAGATGAATATTACTAAAAAACTTTTGAAATTTATATCTAATCTAAACGTATAATATTAAACATAAATCATTATCATAATAGAAATCATATTTGCATCCAAAACTCAAAAAAGTTTCATAATAACTTTTGTAAATTCAATTATAAATAGATAGTCAAACATTAAAACCTAGAATCATGCTATCAAAATCTATTGTTAATTAATGGTCAATTTATCATAAAAAACATGTTTTTATCTCAAAGTTTTTCAACAATTATCTCATTTCAAAATCATTGAAACTAAAAAGATGAACATTTAAAAGAGTTAAAAACTATTAAAATTCAAATTGACTGCACGTCCATAGTAAGTTGTGGCCACAATTCGATGTGTGATGACAACGTTATAAACATTTTATTTCGCTTTCATAAGATTTATGCACATCGAACTTTCAAAGAGTAATCATTGAAAGTTCAAACAAATATGTTTATATATATATATATATATATATATATATATATATATATATATATATATATATATATATATTATAACAGATGTCATTTAATCAATATAGTTTAAGATGAATTTTTATCATGTACCACATTAATTTGAATTTATTAGAAAAAACAGATCGAAGTGGACATCGGTGAGTACCCGTCCAAATTTTACAAACACGATCCTAAAACTAAAACCAAAGGTTCATGGAATGTTGGAACCGATTCCTAACCTGGTTACAATCAAGAACACAAAAGAACAAAGATATGTGATAAATGATTTTAACCTCTCTACTTATAGATATTTTCTTTCCCTTAAAATTTGTTTCTTGAGCTATGTGGGATGAAAATTATATTAGGCTCATTACTTATAGATGTATGATTTTTCTTCAGTTGTGTTTCTTAAGGATGTGGGATATGAAATTGACACAAAATAACACACTATGAAGGAAATTTTGATCCCACATCGTCATGATAAACCAACTCAAGAAGCTTTTGATTCAATAAATAAAGGTCCCCCTCTAGTTAAAACAATTATATAAATCGTTTGATATTTTCTTAATGTTGGAAATATTTCCAAATATTAAAGTTCACGTAAATATATAGTTAAAGTTTTCTTATTTTTTTAATTAAGTTGAGCTTTAAAACTTTAGCGAGTCGATCTAAGATGAGCTATAGATTCGTTCATCAAGTTGTACAAAATCGCATGCATTTTGTTGAATGATACAATTCTGAACATTTATTTCTTATGTAATATTAATGGTCAAAAACGACAATTTCTAATTTTTCCAGAGGTCATTTAATCAATATATACTTCGTTTATTCAAACTATATCTATGTTTTTATTATAAACGAAGCCATCCAAATCAATGTGGTTCAAGATAAATAATTTATCTTTTACCACATCAATTTGAGGTTTTATTTTTTATCACACATTGTTTCACATACATATATGACCTTTTCTATTTCTCTTATATAATACAATTCATTTGTTTCCATTATCCACCAAAGTAAACACTATTAATTTAAATTAAATATTCGAAATTAAAACATGACCAAATACGCAATATTTAAATTGATTTTAAAATAGAGAAAAGTAAAATTAAATTTGA
Source organism: Cichorium intybus (assembly GCA_023525715.1). Taxonomy (NCBI): domain Eukaryota; kingdom Viridiplantae; phylum Streptophyta; class Magnoliopsida; order Asterales; family Asteraceae; genus Cichorium; species Cichorium intybus. Next base: position 57,218,395 of record CM042015.1, read on the forward strand.
AATTATAAAAAAATTATATCCAAGCATGACCAGAGTGTGGAGGGTTAAATACTAAATCCACAGGAGACGCGAGTTAAACTCGATATAGTTTCTAATATTTTATTTATTTCTGGATTTTTATCCTAGTGTTGATGAGTCATGTAACATGAGTGAGATATTTTGATGTCTGTGTCTTATATGTTATACGAGTATTTCTCCTACCCCGATCGATGAGAATATACTAGGAGGAGGAATCAATAACTAGTGTGTTGCGTTTGGAGGAGTAAATTGAGAGAGGATGAGCTTGGAATTGGTGAGACTGTTTTGCCCTATTAAGTTAGAGTAAACCATTTCAAGGAGATTTGAAACGGAAATTAAATCATAAATGGTTATATGGGTCTAGTGTTGAAATAGAGAGAGTGTATGATATGCTGAGAATGTGGCTTGATGTGAGCCATAGATATGAGTTTATGCAGATGAAACTAGTGGCTGGAGTATCACTCGAGGAGTAGGGTGAGATGCCTTGGTGTCGAAGATACTAGAGTGAAGGGTGTACCCTGAAAGAGTGAGTATTTGCCCATGTGGCAATGGTGTTAGCAAATATGACTGTGGTGGTTATCTTATGGGGTTATGCTGTTAAGATGTTAGTATATACCACCAATTAGGTTTGTGTACCATAACTGATTATATTGTTGGGCTTGGTGGCCATGAGGTTGACGACGAGCGTGGGATTTTGCGGGAAGAGAAATTGAGTGAGAAAATTTCTAAGTCTAATGTATGCTGAGAATGGTTTAGTTTCTCTGTTATTTTATAAGTAAACGGAACTTGAGGCTGTGTACATGTGGTATGAGATAACGAGGTGAGGTGGTTGTATAATGAGAACTATCAGTCGATAACCACACCTATTCTAAGAGATTTTGAGGACGGAATATTTTGAAGGAGGGAAGAAATTGTGAGACCCGTTTCCTAACCAAGGTGCTTATGTAAGTAAGTTGTTATGTTTATTTGCTAAGCATGTCTTGTGAGTTGCTAATTTAAAGTTATACCAAATCTTATATGCTAATCATGATGTGATTAATATTAGTTAGGTTGTTATATGTGTTAGTGTGGTTAGAAACCATTTTGGAAGGAGTTTGAGGTTGAAAAATGTCAAAAGGAGGTTACATGGGTCGTGTAGAGTCACACGGGTCGTGTAAAAAGGAGGTAGAAACTGATCTGAAACTCATCCAGGCTCGCACGGGTCGTGTAGAAAATTATCTAGGTCAAGCAGTGGGCTCACACAGGTCGTATGGCGCAACCGACCTAACTTTATAAAAGCGATATTAGCTCATATAGGGGAATTAGACTCTAAAAATTCACCCAAAGACCCTAGAACAATCCCATGAGCTTTTAGAGATCGAATTCGGAGCTTAAATCTTGCGAAACTGAAGTAGGAATCGATATGTTGTAACTAAGAGGTAAGGTTCCTTGTTCTAGCTTCAAATTGAGTGTTGGCTTTCTTGGAATTGCTAGGTTGCAGGAGGTGTTGGTAACCCACCTATAACTAATGAGGTTGGAGCAAGAAATTCTTGAATTTGATGTGTAGTAGGGTTGTGATTCAAACCATAAGCTTGCTATAAGTCATGGGTGATTGAATAGAAGTATTGTAGAGTGAATACATGGTATTTACATATATATATATATATGGTGTATGTGGTAATGTATGGTGTATGTGGTAATATATAGGTGCTGAAAGTGAAGAGAATACACTTTAGCCTACCAATTGTACCATCTCGAACGGTGAAAAGTTACTATATCCATGTGAGTACTCTTTTGTACTTGAGTAGAGTTCTACTTTGTTGTAGATTGAATATATATATATATATATATATATATATATATATATATATATATATATATATATATATATATATATATATATATATATATATATATATATATATATTATGTTGTTACTGTTGTAACTCATTGGTTGAGTGAACTGTTATCTGTGAATAACAATAATTGAGTTGAGTATACATATTGATTGTATAAGCAAAGTAGATGCTAGTGTGGTTGCGTCAAAGAGTTTTTGAGTCGGTTTGCGTCACTCGTTATATTTTACCTTTTGTATTAAGTAGTAACAATAAATTTACAGTGTGTAAAACAACGTATGTATGTCTATGATTTCCTAACTATTTGTAGAAATTAAATAATCATATTAATGGTGTAGGGACGTTTAACTGTGTTGTGTCAAACTGAATAATTTTAACTTTTTAATGGTGAAAATTTATTAAAAATAAAATATTAGAAAAAATCATATTATAATAGGAAATAGCAACATTAGGGTTGTAGTGACAACTAACTCAGGTCATCTTACAATTTTTGCTCATGTTGTAAATACAAAAGTAATATTAGGAAACAATTAATTGAAAATGTAATTATTTGGTTTGACTGTTATAAAATTGTGTTGTTTTTAAAGTTTTAAAGAACCCAAAGACCAATACTACAAAACTATTTTCAACCGTGTCTCGAATACCTCTAAATGTAACAAACGGTAATAAAAAATGGTAAACCACACAATTTGAGCAGCTTAGGAGGTCAATCACGTAACACTAACAATATTACGATGTGTCATAACATAAAGCCATATACTCCCATATGAAAATTTATATTTCCACTGCTAGACTCGCATTGTGATAACAATATACGATAATAATAATTATAAATAAAAAACAATAACACATAACCAGTTTCTCAAGATACAACCAAATACCTCTTATTGTCATAAAAAAGTGATTGAACCAAGAGACCTACCCAGGCCCCCATGGCTTTAGGCCATTCTTCAAACAACCGACAATAATTATTAATTAACCTTCATGTTTACTTTTTAGTATTTACGTCTCTCATCAATTCACAACTTTGAGTAATCCATAAAAAGGACAAACTGTAGATAACAGTATGTCTTTTTGACAATTGTTTACTGTGCATATTATACTTTTAAAATCTATTAATAACCAAAAATGGTAAAATGAAACACATACATGAAAGGAGAAAAACAATACCCACACCAAAGACAACATATTAAATATTTGGGGATCTTGCCCTGAAAATATATGTTTGTCTATTTCTACTCTAGATGAGGGAAAACTTTTTAAAGAGTCGTTATAAGTTCATTGCTCTTTCAATTGTCAATTGAAGTAGCCTATTTTGTGATTTGATAATCAACTTATAGCATATGTTTTAAAGATTGATGCTAAAATAAAAACACTTGATTAGAAATATGTTTCTTTCACATGGGCTTCACCTTCATAATATTTCAAATTATAATAAACTATGTGAGCATTCTCGTGCGATGCTGCGGAAAATTTGTGTATCTATAATATGCAAAAGATATTTATTCTATGATTAAGTTTAAATATACCTAAGATCGTAAATCTGGTTTGTTAACGAAAATTAGGATAAGAGCCAAATTTGTAATACAACTAAAAAAATAAGTCAAAATTGAGTAAAATTGGATTAGGGACCAAAATTATAATAATATTTCAAATATAAACTAAAACTGAAAAAAAAAAAAAAAAAAAAAAAAGTTGGGGTGTGGCAGAATTGGTGCGGATCTGGATGTCTGGATGTCTGGATCGACCTTATGACCCGTATAGAGAATAAAAAATGCTGGATTTAACGAGGAAGATTCGAACAACCTTCCTGTTACATGGAAGATCACGTTTCACAATACAATGAAGTTGATTTTGTTGAAAAAATGGCGTAAACAGAAAAGCAAATTAAAAAATAATAAACTACTGTTCATGCCGCTTTTGTTAATTGTAAGGTATAATACTAATGTACACAACATACAAGTAGCCCCGACTAACCATAAATTCTGCTCAGTTAAACATCAAATCGAAGTTGAAAGTCGAATCTACTGTGGCCTTCTGAGATGTGTTCAATCATGTGACTATATAAACAACTAAACGAATTTTTGTATGGAATTAGGCAGACCATTAAAAGGTATTTCTAGAAACACAATTATTTTTCATGTATACATGTGGTCACCGGAATATTGTTTCCCGGATACAACCTCCAGTTGAAATCACTCCGGTTGCCTCCAATAGATGAGACACATGCCCTCACTTGAATTAAAAGATACAGAAATAGGGTATTGATAGATGGTAAATTTATAGCTGGATAGATCGATATTGTCGTAATGTCCATATATCTTGGTATCCATCAATTATTCTTCAAATTTATGGTGCTAAGACAAAGTCTAAAGATATTAACAAAATAAAACAATCTATTTGATAGTTGAATTGAAACATAGACTAGCTAAATAATTACATACATGTTAAATAACGAATGTGCAAGTATTTTCCATTTTTGGGCTTTTCATAGCAATGATCATGGTGATCATTCAACGTGGTTCCAGTGGTTTGTAACCGTGTTAATGAAAAGAGTAGCTTTGCTGTCAATACGAGGATCAGCCCAATATCCAGATCTGTCTTGATCACTTGGATACACTTTGTAAGCCTTCATCGAGTCATCCCAAGTATCCTCCCCTCCTCCTCGCTCGTTCTTTTTGAGTTTAAATTTCCCTAGGAAAGAAAAAGACACCTTCTTCTGAGATTTGTGTCCTCCCATTTTGTTTAAGTGTATATGGGAAAGTTACACCTAATAATCTCTTGGTTCGTAGCTGTTTACACTAGCACCAGTGAGTCTCTTTGCTTCAAGGAGCTAGGCTCTCTACAGCTTTTATAGAGGAAGGCTCCGTTTGTTGGGTTATTCGAGTGGGAGTGGATCCATTGTGAAAAGAATATCGAGATTTGATCCTGGACCATATAATCAATATTATGATTTACCAAAATGAATTTGAATTTAATAAAAGTGAGTAGCTCACAACTTAGGCAGCGGACATGCCATGACAACCCCCCATTTGCTTGTTGACTACTAAAACCACTGTAGGCTTGTTTTGGAGGCCACTGTATTTGCTATTTTACTGTACTTTCTTTCATTTTATTAGCCGATTCTTTTAATATAACAAGATATTTCATTATACTACCACCCTTATGTTAGGACTTAGGATTATCGAGAATGAAGTAACTACTACATAATTAGGCCCTGTTTACTTACATTCTAAGGGGGTGTTTGGGATTGCTTATTTTAAGATGTTTATTTGATTATTACGGTTTTTCACGGGTAATAAGAAGTTTTTATTGTTTGGGTAGTTTAGAATTAAAAGAGTTTATCTTAAATATGAAGTTTTTGACTTATTTAAACCAAATTACCCTATTAATCCTATTATATATATATATATATATATATATATATATATATATATATATATATATATATATATATATATATATATATATATATATATATATATATATATATATATTTTTTTTTTTTGCAAGTTAAGGATAAATCCGATTACATGAGTCGTAATATACTACAAGATGCGGCTAAGTCCCTAAGGCTAACTAACAGTTCTTCGTCAGCAACCCGTCTCCAAGGATCCTGCACAGAGACTAGACCCACACGCGCAATCGGCAAACCTCGGTGCAAGCACACGCCCCACCCCGTAAGTGACGTCCTGCAGGCAACTGACTGGGGGGAAACCAGTCCCGGGTACACACTAAACCGGCTAGCACGGAGGCCACAACCTTTGGCGTAATATCTTTGCCTAAGTTGCGCGAGTTGGTTTCGAACCCACAACCTCCCAAAAGAGAGGCATGGTGCCTAGCCAACTCAACCACCGCTTCGTGTGTTATATATATATATATATATATATATATATATATATATATATATATATATATATATATATATATATATATATATATATATATATATATATATATATATATATATATGCAGTTATCGCGGTCAAAACCGTAATCGCGGTAACCGACCGATATTTAATTTTGCGGTTCTCGCGGTGGTATAGCGGTTTTTTAGTAATATGTAGAATTTATATATTAGACTATTACTAGTAGAATTAATATCATAAAAGTCATTCAAAAAACATCACTTAAGGCTTAATTCAAGACATAAGTCACATATAAGGCTTAATTTAAGACACAAGTCACATAACATAATATTCTAATATAGAAAATGTCAAAGTATCAAATTCAAATTTAATCGACATCCGAGTCAACATCGTCCAAGCCATTCACTTCTTCATGAAAATCTTCCACGTCATTTTCTATCTCATCATCGTCATCTCTATAACGTTCCCTTTTGCTCCTTGTACTTGTACTTGGCCCGTCGTCTGCATTTCCTTCCACACCTGACCAAAGAAGACCATCACCCGCATTCACAAATTCTTGAAGCTCATCTTCCGTTGGTATCGTCCACTCGTCGTTTTCCTACACGTCTCTTAACAAAATGGGATCTAAAGATTTGTTTTTTAGAGATTCAAATCGCCTTTGTAATCTTGTGTTGTATTGGATGAATACAAGGTCATTAAGTTTTTGTTGCAAAAGACAGTTTCTTTTTTTGGAGTGTAACTGAAACAAAAGAATTAACATGTTACTTAAGGAACCAAATAAAATTTAGAATTTATAATAATACTTGTTAAAAATAACTTACATTGTCAAATGCACTCCAATTGCGTTCACATGGTGAAGCACTACAAGTTTGGCTAAGAACCATGATAGCAAACTTTTGTAGCAAAGGTGTGTCAATCCCATAAGAACGCCACCATATATCTACATTTTATAAAAAAATACCAAGCTAATAAATAAATTAAAAGATAAAATTAAAAACATGTGATTATGTTAAACATTGTCCCAAAATTCTTGTTTTGATACTATTCTTTCGACTCTTTTTCCGGTTTGTTTCTTTGCGAAGTCACTTTTGGTCCATTGTTCAGAAACAAACAACACTTGAAGATGGTGCCTGTTCTCATGTATGCTCTGTAACGTATAAAACTGAATTGCAAACCTAGTTACACAAGACCTGTGCAACTCTTTATTCTTTGTCAACTTCCGCATCATATTGAGAATCCTCCCGTGGTTATAAATGTAAACCACAACCGCTCTTGCATCACTCAAAACATTCTTTATCTTTGGTATTTTTTCCCCAATATCTCCTATCATGAGGTTAACACAGTGTGCTGCACATGGTGTCCAAAACAACTTTGGATGTTGTTCTTCCAAAATCTTTCCCGCGGCTTTAAAGTTTGAGCCATTATCTGTAATAAACTATAAGAAATAGAAAACATAATTAATAAATTGGATAGATTTATGAAATGAATTCCTAAAAATAATAAATTTACCTGCACTATGTTTTCCTCTCCAACATCCTCAATAACTTCATTAATCATCTTCACGATTAATTGAGCATCCTTTACATGCTCTGAGGCATCAGTTGACTTTAGAAATACCGTGCCATTAGAACAATTCACTAAAAAGTTTATCAAACATCTTCCTTTGCCATCTGTCCAAAAATCAGACATAATGCTACATCCAAGTTTCTCCCATTGTGGTCGAAACGAATCAACAAAATTTTTTGTATCTTCTAAAACATCCTTCAATAAAGTCACGCGAAGATTATGATAACTCGGAGCAGGCATACCTAAGTAATATGTAGATAAATAAAAAATTAGTACTTGATGAAATGTCAATACTAAACAAAGCTAAAAATCATAAAAGTATTAATGTATTAGTTTATTACCTCTTCCATACTCTCTGATTGCATGAATTGCATCTTGAAAGTTTTCGTCACGTACGGCATTAAAAGACAATCCAACTGAGTAAGCCCAAATCGCAAACTTCTTCCAAGCAATCATCTTCAACTTCTCTTTAATTGGATTCTTTTTATCCAATGTTGTTTGTTGTGCGTTTCCATGATTTGTCTTGAAGATAGTATCAAGAGGACCACGCACATCACTAGTGCTTACAAACTTTCTTTTCTTGCCATGACTGTCTTTGTCATATTCTTCCTCATCGTCAGAAAGATCTATAGAATTAGTGTTTGCTTGTCTAAGTATGTCTTCAGTTCTTCTTTTTTCTTTCTTTTTCTTGTCTTTTTCTTGCATTGATGTAAGCACTCTCTTTGTGATCTCTGTAGTCACCTTAGGGCAGCCAGCAACATCTTTTCCTGTATGAGTAAGGTGTTGTTTTAACCTTGTGATCCCTCCACATACTTTCTTGTCACACAACTTACACCAAATATTTGCTTTTTTCAAGGGATCTCTTTGAATCCCCCATTCCCACGCCATATCTCTATTCAAGGAATTACCAATAGTACCGGCTGTACCGCTATCCGATGCATTAGTAGCATTGGTCGGATTTACGGAAGCGTGTGAAGAGCCTTGCGTAGTCATTGGTCAAAATTCCTAATTAAGATTCAGCTCACACAATTAGAGCATTTGATTAGCTTAAATGAAAACATAACTAAATTAGAGTATTTGATTAGCTTAAATGAAAACATAACTAAATTAGAGCATTTGATTAGCTTAATAAAAAACATGCCTAAATTAAACCAGTGGATTAACTAAATGTAACTACTAAAGTACTAAGTACTAACTAGTAACTAGAAGATTAGAACTCTAGAAGCAGAAAAATGTTTAACAGGAAAATGTTAGCCCAAGTCGAGCTTAACAGAAGCAGGAATGCAGGAGAAAAAATTTCAATGTACACAGCAGCAGGAATGCATGCATGGGAGGTCAAATTCGAGTCAAAAAGCACAGAAGCAGTCGAGTAGTGAAGCACATACCTAAAATGGAAGCTGTCGAAGTGCACAGCAGCAGGAATAGAGGCGTGGGAGGTCAAATTCAAGTCAAAAATCGTAGTAGCAATCAAGTAATGAAGCAAAACCTGGAATGGAAGCAATCAAGTGCTCAATTAAACCACAAAAGTAGTCGAAGGGGTCAAATTCGACTCATAAAGCACAGCAACAGTGGAACGGAAGCAGTCTAAGTGCTCAATTAAAGTACATATCTGATATCAGTCGAAGTGTTCAATTAAAACCATTTTTAGAAGTCGATTACTGAAGCACATACCTGGAATGGAGCATTGAAGCAGTCGATTGTCGAATGCGGGTGAAGCCGGTGGAATCGAAGACTCGAAGTCGACCTATCGTCGTCGCAAGTCGCAAGTCGATTGTGGCGACTTGCGACGACGATAGGTCGACTTCGAGTCTTCGATTCCACCGGCTTCACCCGCATTCGACAATCGACTGCTTCAATGCTCCATTCCAGGTATGTGCTTCAGTAATCGACTTCTAAAAATGGTTTTAATTGAACACTTCGACTGATATCAGATATGTACTTTAATTGAGCACTTAGACTGCTTCCGTTCCACTGTTGCTGTGCTTTATGAGTCGAATTTGACCCCTTCGACTACTTTTGTGGTTTAATTGAGCACTTGATTGCTTCCATTCCAGGTTTTGCTTCATTACTTGATTGCTACTACGATTTTTGACTTGAATTTGACCTCCCACGCCTCTATTCCTGCTGCTGTGCACTTCGACAGCTTCCATTTTAGGTATGTGCTTCACTACTCGACTGCTTCTGTGCTTTTTGACTCGAATTTGACCTCCCAGGCCTGCATTCCTGCTGCTGTGTACATTGAAATTTTTGCTCCTGCATTCCTGCTTCTGTTAAGCTCGACTTGGGCTAACATTTTCCTGTTAAACATTTTTCTGCTTCTAGAGTTCTAATCTTCTAGTTACTAGTTAGTACTTAGTACTTTAGTAGTTACATTTAGTTAATCCACTGGTTTAATTTAGGCATGTTTTTTATTAAGCTAATCAAATGCTCTAATTTAGTTATGTTTTCATTTAAGCTAATCAAATACTCTAATTTAGTTATGTTTTCATTTAAGCTAATCAAATGCTCTAATTGTGTGAGCTGAATCTTAATTAGGAATTTTGACCAATGACTACGCAAGGCTCTTCACACGCTTCCGTAAATCCGACCAATGCTACTAATGCATCGGATAGCGGTACAGCCGGTACTATTGGTAATTCCTTGAATAGAGATATGGCGTGGGAATGGGGGATTCAAAGAGATCCCTTGAAAAAAGCAAATATTTGGTGTAAGTTGTGTGACAAGAAAGTATGTGGAGGGATCACAAGGTTAAAACAACACCTTACTCATACAGGAAAAGATGTTGCTGGCTGCCCTAAGGTGACTACAGAGATCACAAAGAGAGTGCTTACATCAATGCAAGAAAAAGACAAGAAAAAGAAAGAAAAAAGAAGAACTGAAGACATACTTAGACAAGCAAACACTAATTCTATAGATCTTTCTGACGATGAGGAAGAATATGACAAAGACAGTCATGGCAAGAAAAGAAAGTTTGTAAGCACTAGTGATGTGCGTGGTCCTCTTGATACTATCTTCAAGACAAATCATGGAAACGCACAACAAACAACATTGGATAAAAAGAATCCAATTAAAGAGAAGTTGAAGATGATTGCTTGGAAGAAGTTTGCGATTTGGGCTTACTCAGTTGGATTGTCTTTTAATGCCGTACGTGACGAAAACTTTCAAGATGCAATTCATGCAATCGGAGAGTATGGAAGAGGTAATAAACTAATACATTAATACTTTTATGATTTTTAGCTTTGTTTAGTATTGACATTTCATCAAGTACTAATTTTTTATTTATCTACATATTACTTAGGTATGCCTGCTCCGAGTTATCATAATCTTCGCGTGACTTTATTGAAGGATGTTTTAGAAGATACAAAAAATTTTGTTGATTCGTTTCGACCACAATGGGAGAAACTTGGATGTAGCATTATGTCTGATTTTTGGACAGATGGCAAAGGAAGATGTTTGATAAACTTTTTAGTGAATTGTTCTAATGGCACGGTATTTCTAAAGTCAACTGATGCCTCAGAGCATGTAAAGGATGCTCAATTAATCGTGAAGATGATTAATGAAGTTATTGAGGATGTTGGAGAGGAAAACATAGTGCAGGTAAATTTATTATTTTTAGGAATTCATTTCATAAATCTATCCAATTTATTAATTATGTTTTCTATTTCTTATAGTTTATTACAGATAATGGCTCAAACTTTAAAGCCGCGGGAAAGATTTTGGAAGAACAACATCCAAAGTTGTTTTGGACACCATGTGCAGCACACTGTGTTAACCTCATGATAGGAGATATTGGGGAAAAAATACCAAAGATAAAGAATGTTTTGAGTGATGCAAGAGCGGTTGTGGTTTACATTTATAACCACGGGAGGATTCTCAATATGATGCGGAAGTTGACAAAGAATAAAGAGTTGCACAGGTCTTGTGTAACTTGGTTTGCAACTCAGTTTTATACGTTACAGAGCATACATGAGAACAGGCACCGTCTTCAAGTGTTGTTTGTTTCTGAACAATGGACCAAAAGTGACTTCGCAAAGAAACGAACCGGAAAAAGAGTCGAAAGAATAGTATCAAAACAAGAATTTTGGGACAATGTTTATCTAGCTTGTCAAATACTCGCTCCTTTGGTGGATCTTGTTGGTTTATACAGAAGAAAAGTCGTGCATGGGTTACATCTATGATGCGATGAGTAGAGCGAAGGAGCAAATAAGCAAAAATCTGGAGGGTGGGTCTAACCAGAGATTGCTTAGTAGAGTTTTGTCTATGATTCAGACCCGATGGACTGACCAACTTCATCATCCGTTACATGCAGGTATAAAACTTTTTACTTATTACAAACTAATGCATTTATTTGGTTTTGGTTTTAACTATTTACTGAATGTGTAGCTGGGTATTTCCTTAACCCTGCCATTTTTATGGAGAAAATTCAAAAGGAATTGAGAACAACAAAGAGATTATGACTGGACTTTATGTTGCGATTGATCGTCTTGTTCCCGATGAAGATGACAATGACACTTTAAGACAAGAATTGAATCAGTATATTGATTCAGGTGGCCAATTCGGAACTTCATCTGCTAAAAGGAATAGATATAAAAATGCACCACGTAAGTTAAAATTTTTAACATAATCACATGTTTTTAATTTTATCTTTTAATTTATTTATTAGCTTGGTATTTTTTTTTATAAAATGTAGATATATGGTGGCGTTCTTATGGGATTGACACACCTTTGCTACAAAAGTTTGCTATCATGGTTCTTAGCCAAACTTGTAGTGCTTCACCATGTGAACGCAATTGGAGTGCATTTGACAATGTAAGTTATTTTTAACAAGTATTATTATAAATTCTAAATTTTATTTGGTTCCTTAAGTAACATGTTAATTCTTTTGTTTCAGTTACACTCCAAAAAAAGAAACTGTCTTTTCCAACAAAAACTTAATGACCTTGTATTCATCCAATACAACACAAGATTACAAAGGCGATTTGAATCTCTAAAAAACAAATCTTTAGATCCCATTTTGTTAAGAGACGTGGAGGAAAACGACGAGTGGACGATACCAACGGAAGATGAGCTTCAAGAATTTGTGAATGCGGGTGATGGTCTTCTTTGGTCAGGTGTGGAAGGAAATGCAGACGACGGGCCAAGTACAAGTACAAGGAGCAAAAGGGAACGTTATAGAGATGACGATGATGAGATAGAAAATGACGTGGAAGATTTTCATGAAGAAGTGAATGGCTTGGACGATGTTGACTCGGATGTCGATTAAATTTGAATTTGATACTTTGACATTTTCTATATTAGAATGTTATGTTATGTGACTTGTGTCTTAAATTAAGCCTTATATGTGACTTATGTCTTGAATTAAGCCTTAAGTGATGTTTTTTGAATGACTTTTATGATATTAATTCTACTAGTAATAGTCTAATATATAAATTCTACATATTACCAAAACCACCGCTATACCACCGCGAGAACCGCAAAATTAAATATCGGTCGGTTACCGCGATTACGGTTTTGACCGCGATAACTGCATAGCTTAAAAGTAATGATTAAGGTGTCTAATTGGTAAATAAATGTGTCTTTTTAGCTATCCCCAAAAAATATAGTGAACCAGAGTGATCAATAAAAATTCCATTAAACCGACCAATGGTAAATGGAGTTAAAACCTTGAGGATCTTGATCATCGTTACCATGATGATTGTGTTAAAAGTTAATTAATGGTGGATTTTTGGATACTCCAGTGCCAACGGTAATAAGATGGACACCAAACGTAACTCTGCATTCTCCATTTATGATGGTCGTGTTCATCCCGCTGTAATGGTGGATCAATGTCACTGTGATAGTGGAGCTGGATGATTGGATGGTAGGGATGCAGTGGTGGAGAAATAGGAAGAGAAAGAGTCGTCGAGGAGCTGAAGAACCCTAGCAGAGGGTGGTCTCTAAAGAGGAGGAGTCAGAGAGAGAGATATAGAGAAGAAGAAGAGAGAGAGAGACACATGGAAGGGGATGTGATTTTTAAATTAATTAGCCTAAATTGTAGGGACTGATTATTTTTGTAAGACCCGTTCCGCCGAGTCGCGGCGCGGCTTTAGGAAGAATCTAGAATCGCGTAGGATTTGTACGCGCAGCGCGGTTCGAAAGAACCCGCGACGCGGTGCGCCTCTAATGTGAAAAACCCTAATTCGGATTTAAACGCCTATATAAAGGGTCCCAGCCCTAGGGTTCGTGTTTTTGGAAGTTCTCTGGAGTGGGGTCGACTAGTTTCAGCAGAGACTCTTTGGTTTCGAGGCTTTGAAGTTTTGGAGGAAGAGATACAACGTGGGAAAAGGCTTGTAGTCAATCGGGTGCATTCCTCCGTTTTCCAGAAGCAAGGTAAAAGGATCTACCTTCTGATATTTCATTTCATTCCGTCATGTAGTGTTATCCCTTGGGTAGTGATCTTAGAAGGCTTGTAATACTTAGGGCTTTGGACCATGGACATGCATGGACTTGCATGTCCATAAGAGAGTGACCTTAGGGTAGTTTCTGATCCCAGAAAGGGTGTAGAATGGAACCCTAATCGATGGCTGTACTAGTTAAGAGCAAAAAGAGGATTTCGGACTATTACAAGTCTGCGACACGGACAGGCTATGTCGGCGACGCGGGTTCGAGTAAAACCCCGTAAGTGTAATGATAGTCCGCGACGCGTAAGGGAGAGGTCGCGCCACGGCGAGCGACTGTTTGACCAAAAGCTTACTTTCGACCCATGGTTGTTAGCAAATGTTGGGTCTGACCTTTAGGCAAGTCTATAGGAGTTTTGGTCAGTGATTAATATGTTGTGTATGTGGGATTTAGGTGATCGGACGAGCCTAGTTTGGAATATTAGCAAATTATCCGGACGGTTGTGATTCAGGTGAGTATCCTCAGCTTACTATATGATGTTGCATGTTAGGCATCTTGTGTGTTATTTACAGTTATATGATTTGCTCTATATCTGTGGTTATTTGTTGTTGGGCTCAGTACTGATGCGTGTCCCCTCGTAGCTGTTTTATGGCGAGTTGGACTATTGCCTTATCCCATAGCTGTTGTGTGATGGGCTGGGCCATAACCGGGAACCCATACCTGTTGTATGATGGGTAGAACCTTCCCGTGTCCATAGCTGTTGTATGATGGATGCCCGTAGCTGTTGTATGGCGGGTAGGGTCGGGTCGTTCTCGAGGACGGGTTCTTTAATGTGTGGGCATGTATGGTAATTTGTGGACTCACTAAGCTTTAAGCTTACCCGTTGATTTTATAACATTTTCAGGTACTTCAGTTGATAAAGGGGTGAGCTCGGCATAACGGCGGCGCATCGCACATTTATGATTTGCAGTTATATTATTAAATAAGATTTATATAATTATGGGACGTATACACTCTGATAATAGTTTTGATGAACACCGCTTAAGCATGTTAATAAGATTATCTATGTTTTTACTTACATTTTTAAAGAAAATTTTTGATTGAAATTGGGGCATTACAAATTGGTATCAGAGCCTTGGTTTGAGGGATTTGGATGAACTGTATTGGGAATCCAAACTCAAACTTAGGACTGAGAGTTTCTCGTTAAAGAAATAATGTATTCTCTATAAAAGTTTTAAGTAGTTGGGTTGAATAGCATGTGGAAGATTCCCTTGCATGTTCTTGTTTGATTGTTGCTTGGGGGTTTGAAACATGGTATACACACCTGACTTATGATTTTTAACGGATAATGAGTTTCGAAAAGAATGAGATGCGATGCGAACAGTCAATCGAGCTCAAGTAAGTTTTTGTGATTCCCAATTACCCATGCCAAGTCTGTGTTATGTGATGATATATGTATGACAGAAAATAGGCGTGGAATTTAGTTAGGAAATGCATGCTAGAAATGCTTGGATTAGGATGCCTTCTGCCTGTTGTTTGTTATTTGTGCTGCTTTAGAATCTATGCTAACACTATTAGGTTGCTTAGTGAATGCTATTGGGTTATATACAACTAGGATAAGATAGCCTAAGAATTCTTGGTCTAGCCTTACTGGCTGTTCCTTGTTTGGTTGTGACTTTGGGGTAGGATCATTTATTTTAATGTCTATCTTATTCTCGATTGTGTACGACTGTGTGTCCGTGAGGCGACTCGATGGTGTTAGCAGAAGTTCTTTTAGGCGCGGGTAGGGTGTGAGATCCTAGGTAGCCTAGGATGAGTGTTAGGCACTTGGGTGCGAGACATTATGAATACCAATGTCGAATAGATGAGTGAGTGGTGAATTAGAGCATTGGGGGACGAATTTTGGAACAAGTATGAATAGGTGTGGAAGGTAGTACTGGGCCCGTACCGAAAGCACAGGATTCATACTTGAGTCAGGAAGAGTTACCCAAAATTCTAAGGAACCGGGTAGGGTAGAGAATCAGGTATGATTCACATTATGGGTTAGTGGCGAAAAGGAAGCACACGTCTTTATCGTGGCGATGTTCAGTAATGAAGATTGGATTGGGAGTAGTTTCGGGTGTAACCGATTGAGGTAGATCGTGATGGATCATAGGTGCAGAAATTTATCACAGTTGAGGTATCAACGGGGGTTATGATTGATAGCAATGGGTTAGGCGGTGCATGTCGATGTTTCGAAGGTCTATGGATATGAATCCCGATAGACCTTATCCCTGTTTAATGGACTAACGGCATGGTATGCGGATTGGATTTGTTACAAAGGTTCGAGGCGCTTATCGATCGCGATCAGCACTAGGTATTGGCACAGATTCCAAGTGGGGGAGAGTTGTGGTTCTAAGAGAAGGAACGAAGCTTAATGCGAAAATAGCTCAGCTACTAGAATATGGGAGTACTTGCCTTACGAATTACCAAGCATTAGACTTGGGTTAGCTTGGATTATGATGATAAGAGGAGAAGGGATTGGCAACTAATTAGAACCCGTGGCTTGGGAATCTGCAGATAGGTTCCAGAGGGTTATCAGGTACTCTTTTAGGGGAATGGACGAGAATCCAGATTGATTTAAATGCCGACATTATGTCGATTTGTGTCACTCGAAGAGCAGGAAGGGCCCGTCCAGCTGCTGAAGCTGATGGACCTCGATTCCTGCTACCTAGCTAAAGTTAGAGTAGTTGGAAACTACGTTCAATGTATGGTGAAGAATGCGTGTAGTGACGTTTGAGGCGAAGACCCACAGAAGAGGGCTTCTTGGATGGTTCACTACAAGTAGAAGGGTTGAAGCAAAAGGGGAAGAAGGGTTCCCAGTGTGACATAATCGGCCATTGAGGATGGGAGTCTCATGGCGATGTAGGAGATGGCGTGGGGATGGATACCCGCGATCTGACGAGGCAGGGAGTTCGCCGGCAGGGACGAAGGACTTGAAAAGGGAAAGTTGTAGCTTGGAGGAGGAAGATGGGAGTGTCATTGCGTGCTGGAGCTAGCAAGTGGTTATTGGTGCATCGAGTAGCTTTTCACCTTATGGTAAAGGTGTTTGGAATAGCTTTGAGTAAAGGGAATTCTGCAAATTCAAGGAAGCGGTTGGAGGTTGTATGCATTGCGAAGAGGCAAGGATCTTGGCCATGCTAAGGATGCGTGGTCACTTCCATGAGGAGTTTTGATTATTTTCATTAAGGCATAGAGAACGTTGGACGATTGTATTTCGTTTCAACTCAGGACCTGGATGGCAGTAGGAGCGAGAGAGTCAAGTTTGGTATAAAAAAGGCAGAGCATGGAAGTTGGGACGCCGGACTAAGGAGACAACGCGACCTGTTGGTTCGACTGCAAGATTGCGCAAGCCATGGTGATTTTGGACACCAGGGGTTCTGCTTGCATGGACTGATACTCAGAAGGATTGACGCAAAGAAATTATTCAGAGACCGGGAATCTACTTCAGGCTTTAGCAAGAGTTACGCATGTAGGACAAACGTTTTCGAAATAAGGAATGTGTCATATGTGACAGCTCATCTCAGGAGCGCTAGTCAATAGTTTCAAGGAATGAAAGTATCGCGAGCCGAGAATCCTTCCCAGGCAGGAAACGCTGGGCGAAGTTAGGAAGGGGTCGGAGCGAGGTTTTAAGGAAACGTTTTGGTGAGATTGTGTATCGATCGGGAAGGGGCAGCGCAGAAGCAACATATTAAGCAACAATAATATGAAGACAGGACGAGGGTTATGCTAAGCGATGCTAGGAACAAGGATAAGCGTTGGCCAGGAGCATTGGGTCGTATTGGTGTAGTGATCGATTAAGGATTTTACGTCCTGGAGGATTAGTATCTCACGTGAGTACCAAGGTACTATGCCTTGTCCAGGTTGAGCTGCATTGTGCCTCGGTGAGAAGTAGGGTGTTGTCGAATGGAGAATACTGTGTTGCGGTGGCACAATGCGGTGTTCTGGTGAGTACTTCGTGCTAGTCGAGAGTGCCAGGTCCTTTATTGTAGCAACACTGCGTCATGTACCCTCGAGTACGAGAAACAGTCATAGCTGGCTGATTGGTCAGATTGGTTTGTGGGGCAGATGATTTCTGTCCGGGAAGAGTTAATGGTTATCTGGGTGCTGAAGATTAGTACCCTTAGATTGTTTAGTAGGATGGAAGATGATTATGGACCCCTCCATGATCGCATTTGCCAGATTAGTTGAGGTGAAGACTGCCTTGATTTTGCTGATGGCTGCTTAGCTGGTAGGAATGAAAACCAAGGGCGAATCAGGGTGACATGAAGACTGGACGGATCATATTCAAGATAAAGACTTAGATGTGAAACCGTGGAAGGGAACACCTGTATGTGTGATAGTTTGGGTAAACGAAGGTTGTAGGGTAGGGTTAGCGAAGGATGGCTAACCCATTATGATCGCCTTGGATGTTAGATATAGACGGAGCTTTTGTACGATGATGAACGAAGAAGTTTGTGTCAAGTTTTTTCGTTGCCCGAGGGGCAACACGGTTGTGTATGATATTGGAGAGGATTACGGGTGATCTGGCTGATAAGGAAGTGGGGAATGGTTAAGAGGAGAGAGGTTTGATCGGTGGGAAGGTCAAGGCCAATCATCAAAAGATAGGTAGCTGATTTGGTCTCCGAAGGTTCCTGAGGAAGAATTTGGAGGAATGCCTATATAGGTTTATCATGGAAGTACCAATGAACCCCCTCAGTGTGTTGATAAAATCGAGGATGTCGTAGACTGATGGAGTTGGAGTGCTCGCTTTAAGTCTATTATAGTATGCTGGTCTACGAAGGGTGGATGATGTTAAGGCTCGGGAGAAGGTACCCCAATATGGTGCTCTGGATGGTGATATCAGGTAAGGAGGTGCAGCTCACTCAGAAGTTTAAGAGAAGGTTCGTAATGTTGCGACACTATAATTTGTTTCAGTACTGTGCATCACCCTTAGAAGGATGGCTGTATGGGGAGATCACTGTAGACGCTTGAAGGAGTTCCTTCGGGATTACGTTCTTAGTTTGGTGGGAGTTGTAGTTTCTTATGTAACGTTGGTAGAGTCCTTTATGATAATGGTTAGCACACGAGAAATGGTCTCTTGTGCAAGAAGTCGTACGGGAGAGAGTGTCAGGATTTCTATGTGTTCAAGAAGAGATTGTAGACTGATTTGAGCCGAAAGAAGAATCGTGATAATATGCAGTGATAGGACCTGAGTTTATCAGTCGGAGTTTTGTCGTTAAGGTACCGATGTACTGGAAAGTTGGACCCCGGGTATACCGGATCGTTGTTAGTGTAGTAGATAGAATCTATGGTTCAGTCAGGCTCGTGGTAACTTCTAGATTTCTTAGTTAAGACTGTGCAAGGCCACGTGTTCGGTAGCGTGCAATTGGGAGAGAAATTGCGATACGACTGTTCGATTTCGAGTTTTAGGTTGGAGGTTTTGTTCTTCTTAAGGTGTCGCCATGGAAGAGAGTTATTCGTTTTAGGAGTCGAGGAAAGCTTGGCCCTAGGTACATTGGACCAAACCGAATCATCGCGCGAGTAGGTAAGGTAGCCTACCGGGTGAAGCTGCCCGAGCAGCTTGGCTAGATTCACGACACGTTCCACATTTCCCGATTCAGGAAGTGTATTGCCAATGAAATTTCAATTGTGCCCTTGGAGGGTATCCAAATTGGCGAACGCTTGAATTATCTGAAGCGACCGGTTCCTATCAAAGAAAGGGAAAATAAAGACTTTACGAAATAAGACGATAGGGGTAGTTAAGGTGCAGTGGCAGCATCGTAAGGGGTCTGAATAGACTTGGGAACCCGAGGAATAAAATGTGGAGGTATTACCCCAAGTTGTTTTCAGGCATAGATTTCGGGGACGAAATCCATTCAAATGGGGGAGAATTGTAAGACCCGTTCCGCCGAGTCGCGGCCCAGAAGAATCCGCGGCGCGGCTTTAGGAAGAATCTAGAATCGCGTAGGATTTGTACGCGCGGCGCGGTTCTAAAGAACCCGCGACGCGGTGCGCCTCTAATGTGAAAAACCCTAATTCGGATTTAAACGCCTATACAAAGGGTCCCAGCCCTAGGGTTCGTGTTTTTGGAAGTTCTCTGGAGTGGGGTCGACTAGTTTCAGCAGTGACTCTTTGGTTTCGAGGCTTTGAAGTTTTGGAGGAAGAGATACAACGTGGGAAAAGGCTTGTAGTCAATCGGGTGCATTCCTCCGTTTTCCAGAAGCAAGGTAAAAGGATCTACCTTCTGATATTTCATTTCATTCCGTCATGTAGTGTTATCCCTTGGGTAGTGATCTTAGAAGGCTTGTAATACTTAGGGTTTTGGACCATGGACATGCATGGACTTGCATGTCCATAAGAGAGTGACCTTAGGGTAGTTTCTGATCCTAGAAAGGGTGTAGAATGGAACCCTAATCGATGGCTGTACTAGTTAAGAGCAAAAAGAGGATTTCGGACTATTACAAGTCCGCGACGCGGACAGGCTATGTCGACGACGCGGGTTCGAGTAAAACCCCGTAAGTGTAATGATAGTCCGCGACGCGTAAGCGAGAGGTCGCGCCGCGGCGAGCGACTGTTTGACCAAAAGCTTACTTTCGACCCATGGTTGTTAGCAAATGTTGGGTCTGACCTTTAGGCAAGTCTATAGGAGTTTTGGTCAGTGATTAATATGTTGTGTATGTGGGATTTAGGTGATCGGACGAGCCTAGTTTGGAATATTAGCAAATTATCCGGACGGTTGTGATTCAGGTGAGTATCCTCAGCTTACTATATGATGTTGCATGTTAGGCATCTTGTGTGTTATTTACAGTTATATGATTTGCTCTATATCTGTGGTTATTTGTTGTTGGGCTCAGTACTGATGCTTGTCCCCTCGTAGCTGTTGTATGGCGAGTTGGACTATTGCGTTATCCCATAGCTGTTGTATGATGGGCTGGGCCATAACCGGGAACCCATAGCTGTTGTATGATGGGTAGAACCTTCCCGTGTCCATAGCTGTTGTATGATGGACGCCCGTAGCTGTTGTATGGCGGGTAGGGTCGGGTCGTTCTCGAGGACGGGTTGTTTAATGTGTGGGCATGTATGGTAATTTGTGGACTCACTAAGCTTTAAGCGTACCCGTTGATTTTATAACATTTTCAGGTACTTCAGTTGATAAAGGGGTGAGCTCGGCGTGACGGCGGCGCATCGCACATTTATGATTTGCAGTTATATTATTAAATAAGATTTATATAATTATGGGACGTATACACTCTGATAATAGTTTTGATGAACACCGCTTAAGCATGTTAATAATATTATCTATGTTTTTACTTACATTTTTAAAGAAAATTTTTGATTGAAATTGGGGCGTTACAATTTTCTTATACCTCATTTACCCCTATGATTCTTGTATATTTCATTAAAAGTGCTCATAATTATAAAAATGCCACATTTGATCTAAGCCATTAAAAATATTGATCTAGTGGTCCATATTTGGTTCTTGAGTTTTTTGAATCTCTTGATTCTCAAAATTACCCACATATATATATATATATATATATATATATATATATATATATATATATATATATATATATATATATATATATATATATATATATATATATATATAAAGCGTCTAAGAGATTTTTAAACACTAAACCCATATGAAAAAAAATAAAAAAATGATTTTTTTAAATCTTCTAAATCCTAAACCCCTAAACCTTAAACCCTAAACCCTAGACGTTAAACCCTAAACCCCTCCCTTTCCCGATAGAGAGTGTTAGGTTTCAATCAGGGGATGACCACTGGCCACCTCTCTACCCCCGTAGGTGATTGACACGGACCACCCTGCTGCCAGGTGTGCGTGGGCCCCGAGGTTGCTTCATCAAGGTCATCCAAAGGATGGGTCGGGTGGGGTCCTCGGTTGTCAAAAAAAAAAAAAAAAAAAAAAACCCCTAAACCCTACTGAAAAAAAAATGATTTTTTTGAACTTTTTTTTTAAATCTTCTAGACGCATCATAAGAAAATTTTTGGCATATTTTTTTTGAAAAACATTGTGTAGAAAAAGAAGTTCATAAAATGGGTCCTTAGGTTCCTAGGCTTTTTTAGGTTCTCAATTGAACTTTACAATATATGTATATGTATATATATATATATATATATATATATATATATATATATATATATATATATATATATATATATATATATATTTATATTTATATATATCAGGGCCGGTCCCGAGATTTCGGAGGCCCTATGCAATCTAGTAAAAATAGGCCCTAAAACTTAAAAGATAAAAAAATAAAACAAAACAATTCAACTTTATTCATTTTCAATTGCAATATATTTAAAGTTAACATTCCATCCAAAAATAATACACAATAACTTGCTAGTACTTGAAATTGAAGTAGGAAGCTATATGCGTTTTGTCCTCTAAAATTCTGCAAAAATCAGAAACTAGAAATAAATAAAAAATGATAAAAAAATGTAAAAAAATGAAAACTTTCTTCATTCTTATACATTTGTTCTCTGATTGCTTATTCGATTCAGAAAGATAAAAAGTCTAACACCTCAATCATCTGATTTCTAGCTTGATCCTGAAATGATATCTAAACAATATAAAAGACTGTGAAATTTAAACAAAGTAAAAGAATATAAAATTGAAAACATTTTTAGTTCTTAAACCTTTATGAATCTGAATGAGCGATTTCAAAACCTTAAGCAAAGTTTGTTTCAATGTTTCTGACTTTCGGGACACCAGAAGTGAAGCGCTCAAGAACTAAAATCTGAAAACCATGGTTGGTGGTTCACGGGTTTAGTTCTGATTTTCAAATTTTGAGAACATAGAAGAGAGAACCGAGAATTTCAGTTATTTGGTTCTGATTTATGGAGAAATTGGTTTTAATTTTCGGAGAACTTCAGTGTAGTTTGGTTCTGATTTTCAAGAACGATGATGGGAGAAGAACTGAAGAAGAATTGAAGAACAGAATCAGAAAATTGTTTGGATGCATTGAAAGAAATTGTAGATGCCATCAATCTGTTGGCGGTTTCTATGTTTTCTTACCTCATGCTTGAATCGGTAATCAGGGAAGAAGAAGGAAACGATTTTAAGCAATGACGATTCCATTTCCCGAGCAAAATAGTGTGCCGCGAAGTTGTGCTCCAAAGAAACCTTACGCTATTCTTTTTCCTGCAACTTTTAACCCTAAAGGGCTAGATAATTTTGGGCCCCTAAGTTTTCATGGGCTTGTTCAATGGCACTTCTTGAACTCCTCATGGGCCGGGCCTGATATATATATATATATATATATATATATATATATATATATATATATATATATATATATATATATATATATATATATATATATATATATATATATATATATATATATATATATATATATATATATATATATATATATATATATATATATATATATATATCTTACAAATATCTTAATGCATAAAGTCTTAAATTTAAGACATTTTGTACGAGTACTTCAATGCATGAAAAAACTACACAGCATTCTTGTAAAATGAGCGGCCACTTCAAAATTTTGGAGCGTCTGTTCAAAATTTGAAACCAAAAAAGCAGTCCGACATCCCTTCGTTTCCACAAGACCATCACCTTCTCTCTCATCCCTCCCCTTCATACGTTGAACTTTGTGAATAAAGATCTTTGCTTTTCCTCTCTTTAAAGAATCGACTTGAAGAAAGAGATTCGGTTCCTGTTCTCCTTAAGAGATCAATTTGAAGAAGGGTTGTGCTATAGCTACCCCCAACACACACATTCATGGGGGGTATACTTTGTAATTTTGTGTGTGTATGGGGGGTATGAATAGAATGAGCTTTTGAAAAAATCGATCTACTCTATGCCACCACCTACCGCCTTCTCCCACACCCTTACATTCTTCTTTCTCTGTAGACTCTCAAAAACCCTAAACTAACTCACCATCGCACCTTAATGGCAGTCGTTTGATTCAGAAACCCTAGCGCCGCTCTACCGTTCGCCCCTGTCTGAAACGATGCACACCACAATCTATCTCTCTCTTAGGTCTCCTCGCTTCCTTTCACAGTTATCTGAACAACCCTAATCACCGCCTCTACCATTTACCCCTTCTCTGAAAGGCGACCTTCACAAGCACTCACAGCACAAGCACTCACAGCCAGATCCGAAGACGAAGATGAATTTTTTAAAACCGGTATGAATCTTCCGGTCGTTTTTGTATGTATAAACGGTGATCAAAATAACATTCCCTCTGATTTTTGCTTAACACTTTTTTAGCTTGTAAGCATGTATCTTTCCCAGGTTTGACATTTTCTATTTTTATTTTCAGGTTTAAGTTATGTTTAGCCGGAAGAACTTATCTTTCACAGTTATGGCATTTTATATATTGATTTTCATGTTTGAATATTTATTTTGCCATTTTTTTACAGATGTTTACCACTAGCTAATACAGTTGCTGCCTTCACCTACAACATCAGGAATTAAGCTCACTGCTACTATTGTTTATGACCGCCACGAACAAGACAACATACGACTTCCAACAAAGTGTATGGACGCTTTTAGAAGTCTAACAAAGTCTGATTAAAAGGTATACATATTTATCAATCTAAAGATATCTCATATATGAAATTCCAAATTTTAAAATACATGGTAATCTGATCTCTATTTCATTTTTTTAGTTGCAGTTGCAGAGGACGTATCGTTGAAGGCTCGAATTGGAAAAAATAACAAAGATGTTTGTATCTGTTTGTAGGTTCGTTTATAGATGTATAAATGTATAAAAGTTGTAAATTGATGATGAGAAAAGCTTAATTGTATTCACAGATTCATATGCCTTATATAGGCTAGATATACATTTGTGGTCATCCTTAATTATAGGAGATTGAATAAGAACAAATCTACATATTTGACTATATAAGATATTGTGTTGAATAGAAAGAGATCTAGATATTTGACTATATAAGATATTTGAATGAATTTACAACGTGATAATGTTGTGTGCGCCCAATGGATTGGCTGTATCCATAATACGCCCCCGCAAGATGGAGGATCCATCGGAGACGCCAATCTTGGACCTGTTGCGTAGAAAAGGAGTATGTGAGAGCGGTTTAGTGAGCATGTCAGCCAGCTGGTCTTGAGAGTGAACATGAAGAACGCGAAGTAGCCCGGCAGAAACTTGTTCCCTAACAAAATGATAGTCAAGAGCCACATGCTTCATGCTTGAATGGTATACCGGATTTGCACAGACATATGTAGCACCGGTGTTGTCACAGAACAAAGTAGGAGTTTTGGTGATAGGAATGCCAAGCTCAAGTAATAAATGTTTTAACCAGATAAGTTCCGCAGAAGCATTGGCCATAGCTTTGTAAGCTGTAGTGGACCTACCTGCATCATTAACACCACCCCAATCGGAATCAGATAAGGTCGTGAGAGTGAGAGGAGAATTGCGGTTGAGGAATAGCCCATAGTGAATGGTGCCTTTGAGATATCGGAGAAGTCGTTTGAGAGCTTGCCAGTGAGATTGGCGTGGAGCATGCATGGACTGAGACAATTTATTTATGGCAAAGGAGATATCAGGACGGGTGAAGGCTAAGTATTGAAGAGATCCAACAAGTTGGCGATAAGGAGTAGCATCAACAGTGGGAGTAGAGTCAATGGCAATAAGAGGATCAGAGGTGCTGAGGGGAGTAGTGACGTCTTTTGCACCTTCCATGTGGAACTGGTTGAGGACATCTTGAATGTGACGATGTTGTGATAGGAATAGACCAGAGGGGGTAGAGATCACTTCGACCCCAAGAAAATGATGAAGAATACCAAGGTCTTTTAGAGAAAACTTGGTGCTGAGGGAGGAGATGAAGTGGGACAGAAATTTGGGGTCGTTTCCGGTAAGAACTATGTCATCTACATACACTAGGAAGTAGCAGATGATGTTGTTGCAGTGGTAGATGAACAAGGAGGCATCGGCTAATGACTTTCGAAAGCCAAACTGTAGGAGGAAGGTAGCTAGCTCATTGTACCATGCGCGTGGCGCTTGTTTTAGGCCATAGATGGATTTTTTTAGTTTACAGATGTGGTTGGGAAATTGTGGATGAGTGTAACCGGGTGGCTAGGACATGAAAACTTCTTCATGTAGTGTGCCTTGAAGAAAGGCATTATTGATGTCAAGTTGGCGGAGAGGCCAGTTGTGGGAGAGTGCAATGGAGAGGATGGTTCGAATTGTGCAGGTTTTGTAACGGGGCTGAAGGTGTCAAAATAGTCTTTGCCATATTGTTGATGGAAACCTTTTGCGACTAGTCGGGCTTTATATTTGTCAATGGATCCGTCTGGTTTCCGTTTGAGGCAGAATACCCATTTGCATCCGATTGGAGAATTGGATGATGGAGGAACTAGTTCCCAGGTTTGGTTGTAAAGGAGGGCATTGAACTCGGCTTCCATTGCTTGACGCCAATTAGGGTCTTTTAGAGCTTGAGTATGAGTAGTGGGTTCAAGAGTTTGGGGAAGGGGATGAAGGGTTGTGGTATTTATGAAGTTGGAATTGTAGTATTTGCTGTTTTGTTTTCTAGGTCGATGTAGAGGAAGAGGAGTGGAATCAGGAGTTGGAGTTGGAGAGGGGCTGAGTTGGGCAGTGGGTGTTGAGGGAAGAGGGGATAAGGGTGGAGATTAAGGTGATGAGGGCTCTGCTGGTCCGGAAGAGGATAGTGTCGAATCTTCGGATGTGGAGGTTGTTGTATTGGGAGTGACGGGTGATGGGTGAGCTAAACTGGGAATAGTTGTTTGTAGTGATCGAGTAGGGGTGGGTGTTGGAGGTCGGTTATGAGTGGGTTTGAGAAAATCATCACAGGTGGGAAGGGGAGATGATTCATTTTGTAGTGGATGGTATGGAAACGTATGTTCAATAAATTCCAAATGGCGAGAATGATATATTTTGTGAGAAGTAGGGTCATAGCATTTATAGGCAGACTTTGAAGGAGAGTAACCAAGGAAGATGCATTTGGTGGAACGAGGGTGTAGTTTAGTGGCGGCATAGGGGCGCAACCATGGGAAGCACAGACAACCAAAAGGTTTAAGTTTGGTGTATGAGGGTGATGAGTTATAAAGTTGCTGGTAGGGTGAGGTGTTGTTGAGTATGGATGTGGGAAGTCTGTTTATTAGGTGAACAGCTGTTTGGAATGCATGAGACCAGAAGGAGAGTGGAAGTTGGGCATGATGAAGAAGAGAAAGACCTGTTTCAACTATGTGGCGGTGTCTCCTCTCTGCAACACCATTTTGCTCAGGTGTGTGTGGTGGGGTAGTGAAATGAGAGATGCCCTAGGCTTGAAGATAAGGAGTGAGAGCAATAAACTCGCCGCCATTGTCTGTAAACAGATAAATAAGTGGAGTTTGATGATATTTTTCGGCTAAGGTTTTAAATTGAGGAAAAAGGACAGAAACATCTGACTTGTGTTTCATAGGATATAACCATGTGTACTTGGAGTAAAAATCAACAAAAATGACATAATAAGTGTAGCCATCATTGGACTTTTGAATAGGTCCCCAGACATCAGAATAAACAAGTTCAAGTGGTTTAGAAGCAGTAAAAGAATTGCCACCAAATGGGAGTTTATGACTTTTATTAATGGAGCATGCATCACAATGAAAAGAAATAATAGACAATTTATTTGACTGGACATTTAAGGTCTTGAGGAGAAGCTTAAAGACTTTGATAGATGGATGACCCAGCTTGTGATGCCATGAGAGAAGTGACCCGGGTGAAGTTGTGAGAGTGTTGATTTGAGGAAGATGTCGAAGGGACTTGATAACAGCATAGTAGATATCATTGACGTTCACTCCCCGCATTAGACACGCCCCCGTGTGTAGATCCTTGACCACAAAATGATATGGAAAGAATTCAACAGAGACACGGTTAGATTTGCATAGTTTTGCAACTAAAACAAGATTATTGTGCAATTTAGGAACAAATAGAACATCATGCAAATGTAAGGGACGAGATTAAGTGGGAATAGCTGTTCGACCAGTGTGTGAGATGGGAAGAGTTGTACCATTGCCTAGTACGATCTCATCGGGTCCTCCATATTCCGATAGGGTGTGGAACGAAGCAGGGTTGGTAGCCACATGGTTAGAGGCACCACTATCAAACATCCAAGGTGGTGATGGCGAGGTAGACCCAGCAGCAGTGGTGTTAACTGTTGGAGATGGTGCTGACATAGATATGGTGATGTTGTTGTCCTTTAGGAATCTTGCCAATTTCCTACACTCTTTGGTGTCGTGACCTGCAAAGTTACAATACTGACAGTAAAGAGAGTTCCTATTACCACGATTGGATGAGTTATTTCCATTTGACGTGGCTTGGAATCGATTTGATCTGGGTCCAGAGTTGTTGAACTTGGTGAATGAGCGATTGTCTGTGTTTTGCCTTGGAAAAAAATCGAGATTGAGACCTCTGAGTGTTGTTCACCGTAGCTATAATTGGTGATTGTTGGGTATCTTTAAGGGTTCGTTCATGATCCACCAGTTTGTCAAAGAGATCAGGGAAAGTGATTGTGGTATCACGGATTTTTAGGGCGGCTGATATGTGAGCATAATCTTCACCAAGTTGACTGAGGATGTGAACTATTAGGTCTTCTTCATCAACTGGGCTTTGTGCAAGGGCCAGTTCGTCGGCAATGGTTTTCATCTCATTGAGGAAGTCAGCAACTGGTCTGGAGCCTTTGGGATTGTTGGCAAGACGTGATTTGAGTGAAATAATTCTTGATCTGGAGACACTAGCGTAGCTGTCACTTAGTCGCTTGAAGACCTGGCGGGAGGTTTCTGCGGATGATACAATAGGTTGAATAGTTTCTGAGCAGCTGCCGAGTAGGGCGCCAAGAAGAATTTGATCTTGTCTGTACCACGGTCGATAGGCCGGATTGGGCTTGGTGGCATCGGTGGAGAGAGTTTTGGATGGGATTTCTTCTGACCCGTCAACATAATTGTCGAGACCAAGACCAATTAAGGTAGCCATAACCTGCTTTCGCCAAACTGGAAAATTAGTAGCGGTAAGTTTGATTGGGAAATGAGTTTGAGCTGTGACTTCGATCACAGAGGACATTATAGCAGAGGAAGATTGAGGAAAGGTTTCTGGATCGAATTAGGGCTCAGAGGAGCTGGATGAGCTCTGATACCATATAAAAGTTGTAAATTGATGATGAGAAAAGCTTAATTGTATTCACAGATTCATATGCCTTATATAGGCTAGATATACATTTGTGGTCATCCTTAATTACAGGAGATTGAATAAGAACAAATCTACATATTTGACTATATAAGATATTGTGTTGAATAAAAGAGATCTAGATATTTGACTATATAAGATATTTGAATGAATTTACAACGTGATAATGTTGTGTGGGCCCAATGGATTGGCTGTATCCATAATAAAATGTTTCTGTATAAATTTGTTGGATTTTATGAGTTGAATTTTGGTTTGCACTATTTTGTGAAAGGAAATTCAGAAAATGAAAGCAATGTACAAGAATGTGTGTCGTTAAACATTTCTCCTACCCCCTTTCTCATAAAACGATGATGCCTCTCTTTGGCAACGATGACTCCCATTCCCCTGTTGTTTATCGATCTTTGAATTTTTGTTTTTAACTGTGTGTAGAATCTATTTTTGAAACTGGATTATATGATTTGGATATTTATACACATGGTTTTTAGTACATAATATGATTTGTTGTTTGTAATAGGTTGTTTGCTAAATCCCTGTGGCATATGAGCAAATTGCGTTTTGCATTTTTTTTTCTGGTTTTTGGTATTTAAAAGGTAATTTGATCAACCCATTTTTAACATCTACTGTCAGTTTTTCCCTAAAAAGAGGAGTGTACTTTGAAAAAACTATCTATTTATAGCATTGTACTTTGGCAAAATCTTGAATCACTGGTTTAGATAAAGGCGTTTAAGGGTCTACAATTTGATGTTGTAAAAAGGAATTATCACAACTGATGGATCAGTCATACAAACAATTTAATTAATTACTCAATTGTGAGTGTCTTTTGGTCTTCATAGTTATTCATTCATGTCTTTTAATCTCCCTATATTTTATATCATCATTTATACAAAGGTAAAATTACACATATAATGAGTCTGATATTGTTCATTTGCGTTTCTATAGTTCCTTTTTCTTACACAGATCATTGTTCTAATTGAGTAAATCCTTTTGTTAAAAAAATAATTTGTATTTACCGAAAGTGTATAAATATTTGCAGCTCCTGACTAAATCCTCTATGATCATGACGGCGAATTGTTAACAAATCTTGATTTGTATTTTGTTTTAGGTAGTTACGGTTGATTTATTAATCTCCTTGATACTTTTTGGTGTCAATGTCTAATTTGATAGATTATATCTACTTTTAATTTAAATAAGATATTAATTACTTTTAGACATTTTTTAAATTTACTTATCTTGCCTCATTTAAAAATATCATTTGTCGTTGAAATATTTAGAATAGATAGCCATTCATCCAACTATTTTCATGATGTAAAGGCAATCAATTGCATCCATATGTTAACCATATTTTCAAAATTTTCATCCCGCATTGTAATTATATTATTCTTGCCAATATGGGATTAGCCCATTTGGTAGAGGCTTTGCCTTTTAGATAGGGGGTCTTAGGTTCCATCCTAAGCATTGACGGATTTGACTAACTTGGTATACTAACTTCTAACAACTAAATAGCCGTTTAAAAAAAAAAAAAAAAAACTAAAACAGATTCTTCACCATTCGCTTAAAGGAGACCAATCCTTAATGAAATTATTCGACGAAAGAAATTCTCGACGTTTACCCCATGACGCAAGTATTTTATTTTTAAACCAAAATAGCTCATCGAAAAAAATAAATCGTCAATGGAAACTATTCACCGTAACGAAGTTTTTGCCGCCGTTGCATCGCACGGGTACACACCTAGTATATATATATATATATATATATATATATATATATATATATATATATATATATATATATATATATATATATATATATATATATATATATATATAAGTCGGATCGGATAAGGACTTCAATTTTGGTGGAGGAACATGAACACATATATATATATATATCCTAAAAGTTTGAAGATCTATTTGTCTAAAAATAAAAACTAGTGGGTGGATAACACAAATTAAGAGGGTTAATATGGTGGTTGAAAATCAAGTTTTTTAGAATGTTTTTTTCCCCACTTTGTGTTTTATTTGTAACTTTTTTTGTAAATGAAAATCTACAAAATCAAAGTTCTTAAAATTTATCTCTCTACAAAACAAGCACCATCATAATTATTTGAAAAAATATTTTTTTATTTATTTTTATAAAAAAATCCAAAAAAATAAAAAATTCAACAAATTCATGAAATTTTAAGGGGTCATTCTTTACACTATATTAGTAATTTTTTAAAATAAGTTATAAAAAATAATTTTTTTAAGTGTTTGTTTTTTTTAATTTTACTTAAAAAGACATCAAGATAACAAAAAAAAATTCTTTAACATAAATTGTTATGAACCAAACCACAGATCAATATAAATCGTTACCAACTATATTTACAACAATTACACCTTATCACAGCTTGATTCAACAAAATACCATAAAAAGTTAAAGTCTTTAGCTTAGATAGTCATAGATTCACCAACGTTCCATCTTTTTTGAATTCAAGCTACATACTTCTTTCTCTAGACACCCAAATTCGGCCCTCCTCCTTTGGAACCATGTGCACTTTTGAAAACTCAGGCCAAATGACCGATAACAGGTCATATAAAAATAATCAGTCCAACTAAAGATAGTGTCACTATCCATAACCATAGTGTCCCTATTTTCACCGTGACTCGCATAGCGTTGCTATCTTCACGTATAACATCGCTATATAGTCGTGTTCCCTTCACTTGGATCGCGATGCACCACGCGTTAGTGCCGCTATCTTGAACCAATAGTGTCGCTAACCCCTGTTCAAATAAATCTTACTTGTGTTTCCTTGTTTTATGAAAATCGGGTGTTACAAGTTTCACCCCCCTTAAAAAGATTTCGTCCTCCAAATCTTTTAGGAATATTTCGCTCCTAATAATTTAAGACACCCAATTGTTAAAATTCCAATTTCTCGCTAGGAATTTACACATTTAACTTACTCTTGTCACATTTCACCTTATGTCAATGATGGGTTTGATTACTGAGGATATGATCTTCTCAATGGCAACCGCAACCACATTCGTACTCAATTCATTTACACCAATGTAATTAAACATAGCAACTTCTTAACATTCACAAAACATTAGTTTAAACTAACACCTATTACAAAATATTATCTAAGATTAGCTATGTATAATAGCTACTACATTCAACAGACACTAAACCACTGCATTAGGTATTTTCCTTTCCTCCTCCTTGGGAAGTCTCGGTGGAGATGATTGCGTTCCCCACAAATAAAACACATCGGACCTGTGTCGATACAATCTCTCGCCTTATGACCAAATTCACCACACTGATAACATTTAACAAATTGAGAGATATCACCGTAACTCTCCACTTGTTCACCATATTCTGATTCCTCATCTTTCGACTCCTCAGAACTTGCAACACTATCTCATCGCGATTGAGATTCACCTATCTCAATCCCTT
Source organism: Cichorium intybus (assembly GCA_023525715.1). Lineage (NCBI taxonomy): Eukaryota > Viridiplantae > Streptophyta > Magnoliopsida > Asterales > Asteraceae > Cichorium > Cichorium intybus. The sequence continues at coordinate 57,250,717 of CM042015.1, forward strand.
CTTATTTTTGTTGATGATTCAACTCCTTTTCTTGCTCCTTTGCCGCCTTTATTACTTGTCGAAAAGTAGTGAACTTTGAACTTCACACAAACTCACGAATCGAGGTTTTCAAACCCCAAAGATAGCGATCGACCTTTCGTTCCTCCGTGTCGACATGATACTTTGCAAACCGTGCTTTTTCCATGAATGTCATCATGTACTCTTGTATAGTTTTTCACCTTGTTCTAGATGCATAAACACGTGGTCAAACAGTCGTATTGTAACACTAGAACAATACTCATTAAATTTCACCTTGAATTGCTCCTACGTACACGTACTCGCCAATGCATCCCTACGAGTGTGGTTCATTAATTCCCACCAAGATTGGATTGCTTCCCGAAGTAATTTTGTGGCAAACTCCACTTTATCTGCTTCACATTTAATCGTTCGAAAAATCTTTTCGGTATGAGTCAGCCATGTCATGGCTGCCCACAAGATCACTCAAAGCAGCAAACTCCGTGGGCTTACAATCGACAAAATTCTTCTATGTGCAACGGGTATTTCTTCGACTCCTTAGACCTTTCTTAGAACCAATGACATCATCGTGATCTTCACGTTCGTTTCTCATAGCACCTTCACCCCGCTGTGATTGGCACGCCTAGGTCGTTATGCGGTCAAAAATAGAAAATTAAACTTACATGCACACTAGTATAGTAGCAGCAAGGTTCGATTCGTGGGAGTCAAGTGGTTAAAATATAGTGTCAGAATAAACCAAACTACTGTGTCACGCTATAGTTGGCGGTGTTCCTTACACTTCCCGAAAACCAATAAAATGAAATACCGAAAACTAAAACTAGCATTAACTAAACTAAATAATTCCAAACTCCAAACCAAACTTACTTTCTGATTCCAGAAGTATATTCCAGAAAAATCAGAAGCATTCAATCCAAACAAATCACCAAATAAACAATAAAGCATAAACCAATACCGAAAATACGCAATTTCACTTAAACCGAATGATTATATTCAATGAAAACCAAGACCAGAAGTCTCAAGGTTCTGACTTCGAAAATAATCTAAGCCAAACTCGTCCCAACAGATTTTACAATCCAGAATCGATGGAATCAAGCAATAACTAAAACTATAAAATACTAAAAATAAATGAAAAACATGAAAATACCAACTTATTGTTGGATTAGGTGTCTAAGCCATGACTAATAATTTGTATTTACCTAATTAATAGAAGCAAAGTCCATTTGGGTTGCCCTCATAGCTGGAGGTTTGGTAGAAAGTTCGGTAGAGAGAAAGGCTGGTTTATTATGGGATTAATAAATCAATAGAAATAAAAGATATGGTTTGTTAATATATTAAAGTGATAATATATTAATTAGAAACTATATTGATTGATTAATAATTAATCAGGAATTAATTGGATTAATTTCTGTGGCATTAATTAGATTAATCAGGAAGTCAGGGATTAAAGTCGTACAAATTCAATAGTTGAATTGCGGCGCGCGGCGCGCAAATGTAAAGGCCGCGACGCTCGTACGTATAATCCGGAAAATGGCTGACGGCTAGGGTTTCTTGTTTCCCTATAAATAGGGAACCCTAGACCTCATTATATGTGCTCATTCTATAATTCTCTCTGGAATTTTCGTCCACCCTCTGGCTCTCTAGGTGTGATCTCATTTGAGGCAGGACACTTGTGCTGCTTAGCTTCAAGATTAAAACTAAAGGTTAGTTTTTCTGATTTATTCTTTTAGTTAATTTTTGTTTGGCCTTTAGGAATTAGTTACATGTTCAAAGTAAGAAAACATAGATCTTTTTTCTAGGTTGCATGTGAACTTAGGTTATTTAGTTCATGGTTGCGGAAAACCTTTCAGTGGTATCAGAGCATTTGGTTGTTTTCTTATTGAATTGCTGTAATAGTTTTCCTAAAATTAGGGTTTAAAGCTTATAAACCCTAATTATTGCTTGGATCAATTTCTAGATTTAGGGTTTTGGAAACCCTAATTCCCCCTTAGTATTTTCGAAAAAGCCTTTTAGGGATTTAGGAGGTTTTCTATTTTTGGTAACTTTAATTGGTTAATTAAATGGATAACCTTAAACCCAGTTTGTTTGAATTCGATAATTAGGGGTTTAAGATAGGTTTAAATTGATTTGATTAATTTGGAAAAACCTATCTATATTTGAATTAATTTAATTAATTGTTTAATTAAAAAATAATTCAAGGGATTTAATTTAATTTTGATTTAATGGTTAAATTTCGAAAATTAAAGGATAAATCCTAAAATATTTTAAAAGGTTTAAAATATCTAGTTTTTAATTTATTTAATTAATAGTTTAACTAAAAGATAAATTAAATCAAAATTAAAGGTTTAATTTAATTTGAAATTTAATAGTTAAATTTCAGTAAATTAAAAGATAAACCAGGAATATTTTTTAAAAAAAATACATCTTATATATATTATTAAAGGTTAATACTATATGTATAAGATAAATTGGTTAGTCAAATCATTAGTAGGCCTCATTCACGAAGCTGGTCTATAAAGTGGGTATAAGGAGACTGCCTACAAAATGGCGGTCTAATCAGTGTTCACTCTCACCCACCGCTCGCCTGATCAGTGGAATGGGTTTCTCGGGTGTTATCATTGTTGATGGAGCGTGTGTGGTTAACCGGCACATCAATTTGAGATGATAATGGACCCCGAGAGTACCAAGCTAATTTACATGGTTATTCACACCCGGTTTGTGATCCTGGACATCCCAGTCACAAACGGTGGGGCATATCCGAGCTTAAACATGCCATTGAACAGTTCAATAAATCTCACAGATCTAGGAATTTCATAAGACTGAAATTGATAAAAGTTATCTACCTTAATGACCACTGTGTTGTGACTATGGCATCCCTCTTCACAGCATAGTTGGGGTATTTTGGATCCTAGCCTTGTTAAATAATGTATATTGGGTAATTATTTAAAAGGATGAATTAAACGAATAAATTCAAATTTTATATATGTCTGAAGAAAGTGTCATTCTCCTCCTTCCCCTCCTTCACCCATTTCTGAGAGCTTCAGAAAGCACCTGTTAAATATGGTAAGGCTGACTGGCCCTGAACTATGTGATATGGTTTTGCAATTAGAGAATAGTTCTTAGTTTTGCTGGCAAACCATATCCGACTGAGTGTCCGCTCCCATACATGACATCACACAGCAGCTTGTGATGAGCATGACTCCTTGACTATTGAGTCCAAGAAAGTTCGTTGCCTTATACTATTGATCATTAACCCCGAGTTCCGCAGGGATTTAGAATTCCTAGGGTCTGATAAGTTAGCACAGCAAGTTCAGGAAAGGTTCCGTGAACTGGTTGAATAAAGGGAACGAACTAGGATCTTTAAAGAGCTTGAAGTTGCAAGCTAGAAGGAAGTAGCACCAGTTTGCGTGTTCCCGAGATTGAGGGATACATAGGCGAAAAGTATAAAACTGGTTTCCCTTTGTGATCGGGAGTTAAGCATTAGCTCAACTCGCTGATTTGTTCATCCAGATGAACAGAAAGGGTAACCGGATAAGACAATTGTGGAAGTGCATTCAATGTCGACTCTGTATGAATCGTTCATGGAGAAGCATAGTTCCATTAATTCAGCTGCTTCAGGACTGAGTCCAGCATTAAGGTGCATCAAGAAATGATCCAGATCGTCTGGACCGATTGTTCGATGTTTCAAACTGGGAATCCACAAGGTGGGACACAGTCACGGAAAGATTGGAAAAATGCTCCAAAGCCAAACCGTTTGGCAAACTCATAAATATCTTAGAATTCAGAACACCTGATCCTCATTTCCTTTATACAGGATGTGTTTCACACATTTGCTCTGTATGCACGAACTCCGAAGGATGCGGGATGGTGTCGCACAGGAGCATATTCGGATTGGATCTGGAGCTCGTGCGGTTTTTGAGTTAAGCTAGATATTTTTTCTTGTTATTAGTTTATAGATACTTACGACATGGATTCGCATAGTACATTGTTCTGAGGATAATTCTGGTTTAATGAAATATTTTTTTTTGAAACATGATTGTTTTAATTGTCCTCGAAATGTTGTGTGAATGTGTTGATGACGTAAATGGTAATAACTTGAATGTTGATAGATCCAATGGGATTGGATTTGTAAATTGTGTTCTTTATGATTGTTAAAGTGAATTTTATGAGAATCACTTCAACCAAAGGTCCAGTTGGACAGGACTTTGGAATCATTTGACTTAGAGTCACATGATGAATTGAGTGCTTAATAAAATTAATTGTGGCAAGAAAGGAATCACCCAAAGATCCAATGGATAGGATTTTGGAATCAGTTGACTTGGAGTCGGGTGATAATTGAATGTCTTGAACAATATTAACAAAGTCATAAATTTACATGGAACTGTAAAGGTATTAAGATTTTGAGCAACAGACACATAAGTTACTGTGTATTGCTCGAATCTTCGAACAGAACACGATTAGTTATGCTTCATGATATTTGCCAAATGGTTTGACAAATATGGCTTCGTTTATCGGAATAAACGATTGATTGAAACCTTGAAGTGTTCAAAGATTTCAAAGGAAGCATAAGATCAACAGAACCTGAGTAACAACATAGACTGAGAAAATGTTTCACAGTTTATCCTCTTCCAAGAACACTAATGGTTATAATGTGTCTTAGGGAAGATGATGGAGCATTGATCGAAATAGTTTTGATCCTCGGTGTATAAGATACACCGGATACATTTCCGAATAATATTTCAATGAATTGAATATTCAACCAGTCAGACCGTAGAAGCCATATTCCGACCACATCTTAGACTAAGTAGGTTATGTTGATACTGTCTGAAATGTAAAGCTGGGATCGTCCCACTAGTACATAGAAAGTCCAGGGTCATGTAGCATTCGTCTAAATCTCATGACGAGCCTGAAACTGATCAGCAATGTCGTTTCATTGGCCACTCCGGTTATCCTTTGAAAGAAGAGTTCTTTTAGAAAGAACTCAAATTCTAAGGAAACAGTGGGAGTAAGAATAATTCTGAATGAGTTCAGGGATTAGCCAAGTGAAAGAACCTTTAGTCACCACTGGGACTTGACCAGGAATTAGATTCCTGTTAAACCTGACATACCCTCTCTTCGCTTGACCAGTAGTTATTGTCACTGTCATAAGGAGTTATGATTTGGGTGATATACCGGGTAGTGGTAAAACACTAAAGATGGTACGGATAAGTAATCCGACTGCTGGAAGCATTGGTGAGCCCGGTTGCTGCCAAATAAGAGAACCTTACCGCGAGACACAGTCTATGTGACAGTTTGATTGATCTTTACAACTGGTCTAGGAACCAGTGGGAGTAATTGAATCATCAAAAGAAGGGAACATAGAAATGTACTTACTGAACATCTGGTTGAATGAGTCATCACTTGGAGTCAAGCAACTGATTCTGAGAGAAGCACTCTCAATAGAAGATGTAATCTGAGAGGATTCTGCGTGGCATAATGTGAGTCGTTAGTGGAGCGTGTGTGGTTTACCGGCACACTAATAGGGACTCACATAGAGCATGCTATTACAAAAGGTACATGGCCCCGGGATTCGTCCCATGGGCATCTCGCAAGAAATGATATTTAGATTCTCAAAATAGGCCAAAAGGTTTGGATTTTTTGAATACCTGAAAGATTTCCTTTAATATGTCGGAAAGGTTTGGATTTCGGTTTCGCAAAATGTGCCATAAGTTCTGGATTTTGTGAATAGTCCGAAAGAGTCATATAACGGTGTCAAAGCCAGTTGGAGTATCGTTGTTATCTGCTATCATTGTATGTGGGTTACATACTAGTTCTAGGAAACGTCTCTTATCATTACAAAGTGTAATGACTTGGCGTTAAGAAACGGTTCGCTATGAAAGACTTTAAGAGATACAACATACTCAGGTGGTTGTGAACATCTATTAGATAGATCAGAATTCTGCCAATATGATCTTGATGAGATTCAAGATGCATAACCCCAGGAATGGAGTTTCCTGTCATTTCAAAGTGTAATGAATTAGCATGAAAGAAACAAATAAGGTGTAGCATGCTCACGTAGTTCATAGACATCTATCAGATAGATGAGACTGACAGTATTGACTTAGCCGTTGAGAATATGATCTTGATGGGATTCAAGATGCATAAGAAAGAGTCCCTGAAAGGAAATGGTTTCCGGAAATCAAGACACAAGGATTATTGGTAATCTAAGGATTCCGAAAGGGCTTGGAATGAGATTACATCAGGTTCCTCGAGCCTCTTGGACAAATCAGAAGTGTTATGAACATATCCTGATGACTTAATGCTTAGAGCATTGTAAGTTGGATTCAGGATATTGCCTGGCTGAGAATACTGAATAGATTTTTGAACAGACGTGAGAAATCATTGGGAAATGATTAAGGTGATTGATTTGAAAGGGTTTTCAAATCGGTAATTGTTTACACCAGAACGTGGTGCTGTAGGACTTCATGGTTAAAGAATTTCGTTGGTTTCTGATGGAGCGCGTGTGGTTCACCGGCACATCATGACACCTCGAAATTGTCTTAGGGTGTAGTCATGTAGACTAAAGACCCGAGAACCGTGGGCAGTCACGATACACATCACCGGAATGGAGTTGTGAGAGAGAATGCCAAAATGACAAATTGAGATATCATCGGAAGAGTATCTGATAGGATCATCTGCAATAAAGTGTATAAGTGTTAGACACTTGGATACATAGAAAGAGTGAAAAGGTCATAGACATAGATATAAAAGGCTTGAATTGGAAGTTTAAAAGAGAATAAGAAACCGATAATAGTTATGATAAATCCGACTTGGTGATTACCTCGTGGAGACTTGGTAATAAGCAGGAGTAGCTGCCAGTCAGATTTTATGTTTTGCTTTTGCATGTTTTACTTCCTGAATAATTGGATTATTCAAATATCCACAGTCATTCATACTCTTGGGGAGTAAGTATGAAGGAAGACTGTCATGAATTGGTTTGTAGATTGTCTAAGGAGTTAGACATAGCAATAAGATTGCTGCAACGTTCATGAGTACTTGGAAATGGAGATTTGAGTATTGGATAAACCCGCGCTCAATGGATTGCTTCATGGATTATATCACGAGCAATGTTGAGACGATAATATCTTATGGTCTTAAAGTGGAGAGATATGAGTTATAATTTGCAAGGCGGTTGTTCATTGATAGTACGAAAACACATCGGTAACTCGGTGTTATAAAACGTGCTGTTGTGAGTGATTTGTCGGGTAAAAGATATAAAATATTAGTCGAAGCTTATTTGTCCCTTGACCCAGACGGGAAACAGATATCTGTTGGCCACTCGATGATTTTGAAGTTGACTGAAGCGCTGGCCAGCCATGACTGAATTGATTCGTTCAATTAGAAGTCTAAAAAGTCATAAGCAAAATCGGAAATCGGGAAACAGTGTGTCAGACAGAGATTGATCTAAATCCATGTCTCATGTCTGAAAATATCTTGTTGGACGGAGGATCATCTGATCACTTATCTATGGACAGAACTGACTAGGTCAGAGTTCGGCAGCAGTTTCTAGGAAGCTACAGTTTGCCGATTAATTAGAGGTTAAATTGGTAATTATAGTCATAGACTTATCCAAGTGGGAGACTGTTGGATTAGGTGTCTAAGCCATGACTAATAACTTGTATTTACCTAATTAATAGAAGCAATGTCCATTTGGGTTGCCCTCATAGCTGGAGGTTTGGTAGAAAGTTCGGTAGAGAGAAAGGCTGGTTTATTATGGGATTAATAAATCAATAGAAATAAAAGATATGGTTTGTTAATATATTAAAGTGATAATATATTAATTAGAAACTATATTGATTGATTAATAATTAATCAGGAATGAATTGGATTAATTTCTGTGGCATTAATTAGATTAATTAGGAAGTCAGGGATTAAAGTCGTACAAATTCAATAGTTGAATTGCGGCGCGCGGCGCGCAAATGTAAAGGCCGCGACGCTCGTACGTATAATCCGGAAAATGGCTGACGGCTAGGGTTTCTTGTTTCCCTATAAATAAGGAACCCTAGACCTCATTATATGTGCTCATTCTATAATTCTCTCTAGAATTTTCGTCCACCCTCTGGCTCCCTAGGTGTGATCTCATTTGAGGCAGGACACTTGTGCTGCTTAGCTTCAAGATTAAAACTAAAGGTTAGTTTTTCTGATTTATTCTTTTAGTTAATTTTTGTTTGGCCTTTAGGAATTAGTTACATGTTCAAAGTAAGAAAACATAGATCTTTTTTCTAGGTTGCATGTGAACTTAGGTTATTTAGTTCATGGTTGTGGAAAACCTTTCACTTATGACTACTGAATTCCGAAATCACGAGTCGAAGAAGCCTAGGTTCAACCTTTGGGTATGTTCTTCGCTCCCGAAACTCGACCTAGATGCCTCTATTTATAGTTGAAAAATCAAGCTAATCGCAACGCGCATAGGCAAAATCCGCGTCGCGCCCTTATCTTTAACCCCGTTTTTCGCACTTAGAATTTCAAGTCGTCATGTGATCCTTGAATATCCGCGGCGCGCGTGCTGCTCAGGTCGCGGCGCGCGTGTTTTTTCGACTGAAAGTGAATTTTATCGAAACTTCTTCATTTTGTACGCCTTTAGCCCCTGTTTATATCTTTTTTCACATACAAGCACTAGACACGAAAAGTGAGTAATACCATAGTTTATACGATATAATGTCACTCAGAATAGGGTCTAACGACGAATAAAATACTTGATATTACTAGGCGTCGTCAAACACCCCACACTTGTTCCTTGCTTGTGCCCAAGCAAGTGAGTTTTTAACAAATTATAACTAAGACTCAAACATTTTTGAATGCTTTTAGTTTCAAAGTTTATTGTCTTCAGAAGTTAGATGAAAACGACTTTTAAGAAAACATGACTAGAATACCCTTTGGAATTCACGACTTTCTAAAGAACCCTTGATTTAACTCGATAATAGCATGATAACAACTAAACAATATCTCTTGAAAAATACCAATGCTATAACATTCAAAAGCTATTCGTTTCAAAATTACAATCCCTTAAAAATTTTGAAAATTTGCTAAAATTTTTGAAAATTACTTGTTTTCTGCAAAAATTTCAACAATTACTCTTTCGACCGTCCCACACCCCACACTTAAAACCATACAACGTCCCCGTTGTACATAAAATATTTCAGAACAAAGGAGAAAGAGATACCCCTTTTTGGAATAGTAGAATGCTTGTTAGAACCAACTGTCACAGGATGAAATTCGTACATCATGATTCAATTGTCCGGAGTTGTGGCGCAATAGTGAACACGCCGGTAAAAACAAGTGTAGGGGTACAATGACCCCACACTTGTGTGAAACAACCCCTCGATGGATCTTGTTGGTACTTGCACAAACAAACACTCACAAAAAATTAAAGACAAAAAGCAAACAAAAAAGACAGTAATAATAGACATAGGTTATGTACAATGTTTTCAAAAGATAAAAAGAAAAAAATACAATCAATCATCATGTTGCGTCCCGGATGGACCAGCCTTGTCATCATGAGCGCGAGTGGGAAGGTTCGTGGGTGTCGTCCAGCCTGGGTGAGGAGCTCGAGTAATGCCTCTCCAATCCAAGCCTGCTGCTCCTCCAAAAATGGCATCCTCGCGGAAAGATCCCGCAAGGCAGCCCGCACGTCTACAGACTGCGTTGGTAGCTGTGTCTGCGGTGGTGGCTGGACTGGCACCTCCACTCTCCTGCGTTGGGAGGGTCGGTGCAGAAGCTGTTCCTCCTCCTCATCCTCCTCCTCTGCCTGTGGGCCAACCGCCTCGATCGTCGGCCTCACCTTATATATACCCTGCTTCAGCTGATGGATAATCCCCATGTTTTCAAAATATCGCCCCTCCGCTCGAGTGGGTAGTGTTGGGCAGGCCGACAAGAACATCGGCTGATGGAGATATCTGGCCAAAGAAGCTCGTCTGCCTCCCTCTATGGATGATCCCGGAAGCATGCAGCAAAGAAAGGCGTGAAGTGAATGCCGCTAATCTCTACCTCGGTGTAGAGCTCTGTGCGCCTGGCGAAATCCTGTAACGTGCACTCCCGGCTCTGTCCTCCTAGTCTAAATCGAACAAGCTGGGCCCTGGGCTCTCGCGAGGCTGGGGTGTACCGGCAAGTGGATAAAAACTCGAGCACCAGCTCCTTGTACATTATATCGTCCCTGGTGGCCATCAGTCGCTCCCAACCTTAGCATGTGAAGGTAAATGCCCCCTCGGGGTGGGTCCATGTGCGGTGGATGAAGGGCAGTAGCTGATCCCACAACGCCACCTGGGTCAATATGGCACGATCAAACTGAATCGCCGGATGGACCGGCCTCATGCGAATCTCCCGGAGTCGGGCCTGGTACTAGGGAGTCTCCTCAAGAATGTCTGGGAACTGTAAGAACTCATGCCCAGGCATATAGTCACCTTGCTCAGCCATCTGCACACAAATCACAACAGAGAAATTTTTTTGCAAAATTTGTCCTTTACACGCACCGCGGATCCTCGCACGTCGTCACAACACGTGCGGCGCGACATATGAATGCACCGCGTCGTGTCGTATGACTGTTGTGAAAATCTCCAAAAATTCACCAGTTTAATCCCATCCAACACATATACAAGGCACCCTAACCACCGACTAGCCCCTCTAGGGTGAGAATTTTGCAAATAACTCACCCTACAAGTCGGCATTGCCGATTTTCTAAGTTTTTCTATTACCCGACTATTTCAATCAAATTTCTGCTTCAACCACATGCAATGACTTGAAATAACAAGTTCTAGACACATACCTCAATCGTAGATACACGAGAACACAAGAAATTGCGAGAAAAATGAGTGATCACAATGTGCTCTGTTTACCACGTCGTTTGTGTGTGTGGTGCGACGAGGAAGATAGGTACCTTTAAAGCGGTTTTCTGACCGATCGAATTCCACGATGCGGATAAAGGGTTTCGCGGGTCGCACGTGTCCAAAAATGAACCCCTGCGCATCGAGTTAATTTGCCTATGCGCGACGCGGTTTTGTCCTTATCGCGTCGCGGCATTCAACTTTTGCAATTCCTTTCGATTGACCCCACACTTGCTTCGTGCTATAAATTCCTACAATGATGATGATTAATTTTTTCTAATTACTTCAAAAACAAAAACCTAACCTGTCTACAGATGGGTTGCCTCCCAACAAGCGCTAAGTTTAACGTCTTCATCCAGACGGGTATCCTTTTCATTCCTTCTTTGGCACAGGATTTCCTATTCCTGGTGCGATGTCTTGAACGATTGTGGCCATTAAGGTCGTCAACTGTGTCATTCTATCACTCACCTGACTTATCCATTGCTGCTGTGCATTTAGAAGCTGGAACACCTTAGCTTCCCTATTCCTTGTATCTCTTACATACTCCTGGTGTTTTCGTTCCATGGCTTCCATCATATCAAAGAGTTGTTGCTTATCAGCCGTCGTTAGTAAACGTCCCAGCATTTTCTAGAGGATTTCTTCATCCTCACTTTCACTTTCATTCCCTTTCATTTGATTTCTACCTTTGTAATGCACTCTTGGTGCCCTTAATGGTTTATTGTTCAAGTACTGGCTATCATACCCTGGTGGCAATGTCATTGGACACCCAAACATATTCAATCTTTGTTTTCTAGTGCCAAAGGTGATGTCCATATCACCCGTTTTGCAATCCATCACAGCCCCAGCTGTTGCCAAAAACGGACGTCCCAAAATCAGTGTCGGTGCATCCTCCTGACTTTCATATTCCATTACCAAGAAATCCACTGGATAGAAAAATTCGCCCACTTTGACAATCACATTTGTCAACTTGCCCCGTGAGACCTTTGTGGATTGGTCTGCCAGTTGCAGAACTGTCTTTGCTGGCTCCAATTCTTCGTTCTTGTACTTATCGTATAAATAACCAGGTAACATATTCACACTGGCCCCAAGTCTAACAATGTGTTCCGAATAATTACATCACCCACGGTGACAGTAATCAATGGCGAGCCTGGATCCTTTTCCTTTTTAGGCAGTGTACCCAACAATGCCTCGCTTGCCTTGACTGTGAGTCGTACTGTTTCTGGTGTCGGCTTCTTGATCTTGTCATTTTCTTTGCACATTTCTATGAGAATCCTGGTATCTTCTGGAGCATTCTTTAACTCATCCCATAAAGGCTGATTAATGGATGGTCCATTTGGTACACCTTGCTTCCTTTTCATTCTTGCAACTTTCTTTTTCTTCTTGATGCCGGCTACGGTTGACTGTTCCTCTTTTTGGATTTCCTTTTCTTTGTTCTCCGTTCCTGCCAAATATTCCATCGTGACCTTTCTCCATACCTTTTCGGGCGTGCAATCGTCCACTGCATTGACATGTTCTTTTCCATCTCTTTGAGTATGATTTGGGTTCACTTCCGTGTTACTCGGGAGCTTGCCATTATCTCTTCGTCTTTGGTCTTCAGCCATTTGTGCAATTTGTCTCTACATGTTAGCAATGGCCTTAGCATTGTCTGTTGACTTGTGTTCACGATTTCATACATCTATGCTATCATTTCTGCTGGAGTTTCTGGATTGGTACGATTGTTGTTGGCAGTAGTTGACCCGCTGTTGTTGTTGCTACTACTGGGACCATGGTTGTTGGCATCCTGGAACTGTCTCTGCTGGTTGGAAGGCGGCCCTTGATAGTTGTTTTGACGGTTGTTGTAAGGCTGATTGTTATTATAATTCTGATTTCCTTGTTTGTAAGGTCGGTATGGTCCTCCATTATTGTTGTTGTATTGACCTTGACCATAAACCTAGTTGACCTCTTGGGTCCTCTGCCCTTGTTGATTACCTTGTTGAAGATTTTGTGGTCCCTGTTGAAGGGTTGCCATCAGCCTATCAAACTTCCTATTAAATTCTCCTATCTCCTTTTTGACCTCCTTTTTCCAATCATTGTCGGTTCCAACTGCTGCTGCGGTACGAACTGGCTTTCTTGCATAATAATTTGCTTTGGAACCATTACTCAATTGCTCCAGAAATCTCCAGGCGTCTTCTGGATCTTGCATCATGATCTTCCCACTAGATGAAGCGTTAATCATAGTTTGGTTGGTCGTATCCACCCCGTCGAAAAAGAATTTAACAAGTTGCCATTGTGGAAACTCGTGGTGTGGACAGGATCGCATCAGCTACTTCAATCTTTCAAATGTGTCGTGAAACGCCTCTCCTGGCTTTTGCTGAAAATCCTGTATGGCTCTCCTGATTTCTGTAGTCTTGCTGGTAGGATAAAACTCTTGTAGGAATTTCACCTTAAGTTGTTCCCATGTTGTGATACTATTTGGTTGTAGGGACGTGAACCAATACTTAGCCTTATCTTTTAGAGTAAAAGGAAATAGCCTTAACCTAAAAATGTTCCTATTGGTGTTCCTAGGAATATTAACATTCGCTATAGCCATAAACTCATACAGATGATTATATGGGTCGTCCTGCTTGTATCCTCTAAATCAGGTAAAACTCCTAATAATTGAGGTTTAATTTCTAGCTAACTATCAGCATTATCTGGAAAGTAAATGGGCGATGCATCATCATACTCCCACGGTTGGAAGTGTGATGCAACCGATTGCCCAATCGGTTGAGCAAAGTACAAGGGAGGAATGAAATTACCATTATATAACTTGTTGTTATAATATCGTTGCCCTTGCTGCTGATGTTGATATTGCTGTCGTCTCGGAGGTCCCTGACCTCGATTCCATTGTTGATTCTGTTGAATAGGATTGTTCGGCATCCATCCTTCATCCTTGTCATCATAGCCTAGATCTCCCTCTTGATATTGGTATTGTTGCGGTTGCGACTGCTGTGGTTGTAATTCGGGTTGAGGTTGTTGTTGTGATATGGGTTGAAAAGGTGGTTGATGTTTATAAATGGGTGGTTGGTGTTGTGGTTGCGGTTGGGAAACTTGTACTGGCTGACATGGACGTGGGGTACCATCTCGGGTCGGCACTCCCCAAGTCAACAAAGCAGAAGCAGGGTTCCCAACAGGGTTGGTAATTGGTTGACTCAAAGGTGGAACAGTAGGCTGAGTGCATGATGGTATGGGTGCAAGGGCTGAAACTGCACCACCACTAACACTAGTAGAACCTAAATGAAATTCTGATGAAACTAAGGGTATAAATGATGCTTCCCCCATTACCTCGCCCGTTGGCTCATTTGTAATGTCCTCGACTGTAACATTATCTGGACTCATATTGATCGACGCGTACGCATGCACAAGTGCAAACAACCGTCAAAACCAAAAAGCAAATTACTAAATCAACTAAATAACCAAAAACTAAAATCAAAATCAGAAAAACAAACCACTGACACTCTAATTTAAGTGCACAACTCCCCGGCAACGGCGCCAAAATTTGACATGCCTAGGTCGTTATGCGGTCAAAAATAAAAAATTAAACCTTACACGCGCACTAGTATAGTAGCAGCAAGGGTCGATCTGTGGGAGTCAAGTGGTTAAAATATAGTGTCAGAGTAAACTAAACTACAGTCTCACGCTATAGTTGGCGGTGTTCCTTACACTCCCGAAAACCGATAAAATGAAATACCGAAAACTAAAACTAGCATTAACAAACTAAACAATTCCAAACTCCAAACCAAACTTACTGTCTGATTCCAGAAGTATATTCCAGAAAAATCAGAAGCATTCCATCCAAACAAATCACCAAATAAACAATAAAGCATAAACCAATACCGAAAACACGCAATTTAACTTAAACCGAATGATTATATTGAATGAAAACCAAAACCAGAAGTCTCAAGGTTCTGACTTCGAAAATAATACAAACCAATCTCGTCCCAACAGATTCTACAATCCAAAATCAAAGGAATCAAGCAATAACTAAAACTATAAAATACTAAAAATAAATGAAAAACATGAAAATACCAACTTATGACTACTGAATTCCGAAATCACGAGTCGAAGAAGCGTAGGTTCAACCTTTGGGTCTATTCTTCGCTCCAGAAACTCGACCTAGATGCCTCTATTTATAGTTGAAAAATCGAGCTAATTGCGGCGGGCATAGGCGAAATCCGCGTCGCGCCCTTATCTCTAACCCACACTTTGAATTTCAAGTCGTCATATGATCCTTGACTTTCCGCGGCGGGCGTGCTCCTCAGGTCGCGGCGCGCATGTCTTTTCGACTGAAAGTGAACTTTATCCAAAACGTCTTCATTTTGTACGCTTTTAGCCCGTCTTTATGTCTTTTTTCACACACAAGCACTATACATGAAAATTGAGTAATACCATAGTTTATACGATATAATTTCACTCAAAATAGGGCTTAACGACGACTAAAACTTGATATTACTAGGCGTCGTCAGTGATCCACAGCAGGTAACATCTGTCGTATCGTCCTTGCAGCCATTTTTAATAGCTTGCTGAAGATTTGCGCATAAATATTTCCGATGGCTGCATATCATTCTCCGACCTATGTACCGAACCCTGAGAACTTGATTGGCTTCCCCGTGACCTAACATCACCATGGTTACTACGGGCCTAGTTCACTTACACCTACGATTTAAATCTAGAACCTATACTCATGGCTTAGTTTACTTACACCACAACTTTGATACCAGCATGTAACGCCCTAAATACCGGCATCAAGTATATAATACGTTAACATATTTTAAATACAATTTTATACAAAACACCAATACTCGACGCCTTGGAAGCGACAAAAGAATATCATCAAAATCATATCGTCCCATGATCAGAGTCGAGCGTTACTACACCTAAATCCTGTAAACACCACAACTAAGCACCGTAAGCAAAAAGCTTACCGAATAACCCTACGATAGTATGTAACATCTAACACTGTATAATATAAATCAAACATCACTTTCACATTCAACAAACTTGTTTGTCGCGTGAACACCACATATCAATAAGAATAAATAATAACACGGAAGATCAGCAATATGGTAATACCAACTCGTTGATAGACTAATACCAGACTCATGAATAATCACCAAAAGGATTACGCTTTTCACCAGCCCAGAGACTTTATCATCAGTCTCAAGAGACTTTTCAACAGTCTCAAGAGACTTTTCAACAGTCTTAGTGCATAGTACTCGTCATGCACAAATCATCACCAAATGATTAACACCCTCTGTATGGTTGCAAAGTACTCGTTATGCAACCATATGTAGATTATCATAAATAAATCACCAATAAGCAGTTTACTCAATATTCTATATATTACACCATAACATACACAACTACATAACAACAAATTCACAAGCAATAAATCAAAATCACATATGACATAGCAGATACTGAAACATCAAAGTAATGTTACGTAAAGTTACTCATCTCGTTAGACGTGTAACTTAATTCTCTCGATCCTACTCGTACCTCATTCTCGATGTCACCACCTCTGTTTAACACCAATTAAACATACTAATTCAACCACTTGAGACAAAAAACCTTAATCTCATTAACTGAGTTTTAGCACCACAGAGCACATAGCCCCGCTATCTTATAAAGATAGCGTAGCTATCTATGAAGCTCGTTCATACCATCGCTTTTTCTTATCAGTGGCCTCACTACTGACAAATTCAGCACCAATTCACCTTCCGACTTCTTCCAGACCTCAATTTATTTAGAGCTTTTTCAACAATTAGTCACCTTTAGTCAATTAGAGGCAAGCAAATGACCGAGAACAGGTCATATAAAAGAATCTTTCCAACTGAATATAGCGTCACTATCCATAACCATAGTGTTGCTATTTTCACCGTCTCTCACATAGCATCGCTATCTTCACGTATAACATCGCTATCTAGCCGTGTTCCCTTCAGTTGGATCACGATGCACCACACGTTAGTGCCGCTATCTTGAACCAATAGCTTCCTAAAAAATGAAACATGGTGTTCCTCTTTCCACGTTTGACACACCACTTAACCCATGTTTAGACACAAGTCCTTTATCTATTATTTCATTCAAGAATACCTAAAAATAATCATAACTTTATCTTTTTCCTTTATATTTAATTACGAAATTACCATAAAATAATCAATTTGTATTTGTATTTATTTATCACTCAGTTATCAAAAATATATCTCCAATTGAAAACATGACACATAATTTATTCATTTTTAATAAATTTCCATTCAATATATTTTAGGCTACTAATTTCTATTTTACCTGAACAATATCTCTTAAAGATTTTATATACTTAATCAAGTAAACATTTGATTTTTCTAATTATAAAATTTAGGATGTTTAGTTCTCAACCTCCTAGAGTTACAACTAATAAATATTTTTATCTCCACTTGAACTATAAAACATATATTAGATTATATGGATCAAATAGTTGTAAATTCTTAGTGTTTTGATAGTAAACTAGAAGGAGCTTTGGATGGCATTTTATGAAATGAATCGATAGTTGGTGATTAAGTGGCATCTAATTGAATGTAAGATGTTGGTTTTATGAATGTCGTTGCTTCGGTAGCTACAACAAGAGAGAGAGAGAGTGAGAGAGAGAGAGAGAGAGAGAGATCTACTCGAGATACACTTTATAGAGAAGAAACTGGCCAACCACGATTGGACATTAGAAGCGTAACAAAATCATTACTATGGGTTATGAAGATATATTTAAGGGTATTGCTAAATTGACACCACACACATTATGATTTAAAAAGTCAACTATTGTATGTCGGATTTTTTAGGGTCCTACTGTTAAACCCTTTTTTTTTAATAATTTATCCCTCTGATAATAAGTTTCCTGGTAAAAAGCTGCCATTTCTCGTATTCAGATAAAAATATGTTATCATCGTCTGAAAGCTGATAACTTTTTTTGTACAACCGGTATTTTTTTTATACATATGTGTAAAACGTATTTTTCATATATATAAAGCTGTTTGATTTAAACTTTATACTAACACCTCCATTACCCAACGAGAAATCTTATATCCTTCTAATTTTTCCTCCTAACTATCCTCCTAACCATTTGAAATTATAACAAATGTCATATTCAATAAAATTAATAATATTTTAATCCACTTGTCACTATTTCATATATTTCACATGGTTAAGAGGATATTTACTAGGAAAATTTAGGAGGATATAAGATTTCTCTTACCCAACACCACCATCCGCGACCGACCACCTGCACAACATACCGGCGACCTACTACTGGCACAACCCACCGACCACCACCGGCGACCTACCACCGGCACAACCCACCGCTAATGAGAGTGAGAAATAGAAAGATAGACAGATTGAGAGAGAAAGAAAGAGAAATAGAAAGATCGAAGTAGATTCGTGCTAGGAGATGTGGTCAGAAGAGTTGTCGGAAGCAGATGAGTAGTCGGAGGGGTTGTCGGCACCGGTCATCGCCTCCAGGGAAACGCCTTTGGAGAGCTACAGATCGAGAGAAACGCATTTTACAGATTTAGAGAGCTACAGATCTAGAGAGACAGAGGCACGCCGGCGATGGTGAATGTCGCTGCCGATGGAGGCTGTTCGCCGGCGATAGTGGCTGTACTCCGGCGATAGTGGCTGTCCGCCGACGATGGTGATAGCAGTGAGAGAAAGATGAATAGTTCGATGAAAGCCGGTAAAAATAATCTACTAGTTTTTTTATAAACCGGCGGATTTAGGTTTACTTTTTTTTTTGTTTTTGGGCTGTGCGTATACGTTGTTGGGCCTTCTAATAAGATTTATATTTTTAAGTATTAAATGTATTAATTTTCTATAATAATTGTTAAATGCAATCATAATATTTATATGTTTAATATTGTTAAAAAGGTCAAGAAATACGAAGCAATTTTTTTTCTTCTAATTTTTCATTGGCCAATATGTAATGGTCTTGTTTTTATAATTTTTAACTCCTCTTCAGTAACTACAATTTGTGGTCGCTATTATATATATATATATATATATATATATATATATATATATATATATATATATATATATATATATATATATATATATATATATATATATATATATATATATATATATATATATATATACTAGCTGCGTACCCGCGCAATGCGGCGGAGGAGAATAGTTTCTTTTTGGCGATTAATTACTATCGGTGGCGAACATTAGTTTCATTCCCACGAATAATTTTCGGTATGAAATATAAGTACGTTTTTGTTTCTAGCGGCGAAACGTATCTGTTATGTTGTAAACCGGAACCGTCTCGAAAACGATTAAGCAATTCAGTTTCGATTCTACGAATTTTATTTTTCTTGTTTCGGTTCAGTTTTTTTCGATCCTGTTCAAGAATTGATATTGTCATAAATTAGTAAAATAACATTTGGAACCACAGTGAAGGAGAGTTGGCGAATACGAGAATGATTAATTTCTTTTCGGACGATTGATTATCTTTCCCACAATACAGTGGATGATAAATATCAGGGCGTGTGGGTGGGGAGGGGCGTTGTTGAATAGTTTTTCTTTTTCGAGGCTACATTCCGTTGGATAAGAAAACTTATTTGTGATTGACAGTTACAAAAGAAGAAATGTGTTCTAGAATTCTCTTCGAGGTTGATTAATTCTCTCAGATTATAAACAAATTTTGTAGCGTCGGAAGTAAAATTTAATAATATATCATTTTTCTCTATTGTATGTTATTTTAAAATATGGGAAACTCAATTTTGTAGTGCCGGATGCCAAATGATCACAAATAAACCATATTGGTGGTAGGTTCACATCGCTTCTATGTGTCTCTTTTAAAAGATAGCGAACTTTAATTTAAAAAAAAAAGATTGAAGGAACAATTAAAAACAATTTCTTTACTGAATAATAAAGCAACAATCAGAGAATAGTAAAAAAAATGAAAAAGACGTCTTCCTGCCCTTGCTTAAAGCCAAAAACAGTTACAAAAGAATAAATGTGTTCTAGAATAGTCTCATCCACTATGAACTTAGTGTATAAGCACTTGAAAATTTATGATAAAAGAAATACTAATGGCAGGATAATAACAGCAGATCAGTAACAAAACATCCAAAGTTAAAAGGTTACTATTGTCTGCAAAGGAAATGCCCAACATATTTAACAGGAGTGGATCAACAGCACATACCAATTTTATCATTTCTTGTGTTTAAAAAACATTACAAAAAAGAAAGAAAATAGCAAGAAGTACTTAATATTTGGCTGTTTAAATTATCAATTAATAGTAAGTACGCATGTCAACAATTAGAAAGAAAGAAAATACCAGCGCGATGCGTCGGTGACGATAGTTTGTTTCAACAATTAGTTTTACAGCGGCGATTAATTTCCTTTCAGCGGACGTAAACTTGTTTTCGTCCGAGAAATAGTTTAACTTCGTCGGACATTTCTATTTTGGTTTAAAAGTTGAAGTAGTTTGCTATTATTTGTAATAAAAAAAGTTGTTGCTGTTTTGGGTTGGGTTTATGGCTTCTAGGCTTTGAGTTCTGGTTTTGAATATAGAGTTTAGGGTTATAGTTTAATGTCTAATGGTAATATAGTTAACTTTGGTTTGCTTAAATATAATCTAGTTGGTACCCGCGCGATGCGGCGGAGTCGAATAGTTTGTTGCGGCTATTAGCTTTCGGACGATAGTTACTTTCCCACTCTGCAAATAGTTTCTAGTCATATGCTCGGGCAAGGTGGCTGTAGAGTTTTAATGTTATTCACCAATGCATCTTTGAATTATGACATCAAATCAGGAACCAATTTTATTAGCTAATGATTTTTACATTAATGTGGTGACTCAACCAGGACTTAAAACAACTTTGACTGCAAATTAAACATTTAGACATACACTCAATGAAATGAATTAATAAATAATAATTACAATTATTGATAGGAAAACTTTATAGCTAAAAAGAAAGAAAGAAAGCTACCTTTGTCAACAACATTGCCAAAGATTCTCGAGCATAATGAAATGCAAAAAAATTTATGGAAAAGCTCACTATGACTATTTTCTTTAAGCTACTAACAAATGAATGCTAAATATATGGAATACTATCAATGTAGTCGTGCAGAGCCAATGATTAGTAATGGTTTAATGTAATGGTCCCTTACAGCTTATGATTTTTGACAGTTTTGGTCCTTTAGACCTCTTTCAGTGAGAATTATCAGATTTTTCACAAGTTTGGCTTTTTAGAAAGATTTGATTATTTTGACAGTTTTGATCCTTTATACAAAATTTTGACAGTTCGTTAATGTTACAACAGATATAGCATCAAACTTTGACCAATGTTGTAAAATTAGCAAACAACTTCAGAAAACTCATGTTTTTGTACAGTTATTTATTTTTAAACGTTTTTATTTTTAACAGATAGCATCTAATTATTACAGACAATTCCAACCAAATACCATAAAGAAACTTTGCCCAAATACTTTTTAAAATCCCAAGCATCTCCAAAACTTTGTTTTCAACCAACCCGAACAAATATATACAAGGGAAAATTTAATGTCATGCAGATTAATTAGGCATCACATTTAGAAAATTAACATAACTAATGGAATCATTTGACTTTCTTATTACTAAATGAAGTTCCTAGAATCTCGCTTAATTCCACACTTTTCTAGTTCATGGTTGACCTTCCTGCTTGCAATAGAAAAATTACTAATATGTCAAAACCCACTCATACCAAAATCACATACACACATAGTATATTTAGATTTTTATCATTAGATTCAAAAGAGGGTCAGACTATTCTTACATCCAAATAGAAAGCCCTTCTTCAAGGTTTTTAGTGTCCAAATCCATCTCTATTCCTAGGGGTGTTATTCGGGCGGGTTATACGGTTCGGGTTATTCGGGTATTTAAGTGGTGGGTTAACCGACCAAAACCGAACCGTATAAGGTTCGGGTTATTCGGTTTTCGGGTTATTCTGGTATGGGTTATTCGGGTATGGTTTATTTGGGTAACGGGTTAAATGGTTAACGGTAATGCGGGTATGGGTTATTTGGGTAACAGAAATACGTAACCATTTCTAGCCATTCATTTTCTTTCACTTCTTTCCTTAAGAAGACCAAAATCCATGGTGGTGGTTTTTGTAGTTGGTACTTTCTGCCTCCCCGCCCTAAACATTTCATGAAGCAAATCAAACTACTAAAACAATGAAGGTTAATTTCAATAGATCTTACCAAAGGAGGCATTTTCGCAAACAGTTTACATGCCTTCTTTTCTTGACCACAAACTTTGCCTATTGCAGGTTGCTGCAGTGAAGCAACAAATTATGTTTAACATGAGAATCTTGGACACAAGTCGTTTTTTGTTTCATTGTTGATATATTATGATATACCCAACAACTTAATATGATTTATGATGTAAAAATCTACTTACAAATGAATGATCATTTGTGAGTGGTGGAGTCATTATGATTCTATCTTTGGTTCTTTCAAGCAGTTCAGCATCATATTGATACATGTGTTTAGCATAACTCTGTTAAAGTCTTCAAGAGTCATAAATTCATAATAAATTTACAAACTACAAAATGGTTTAGAGTAAATACTTGATAACTCTTCATAAGAGAAAATGGCAAGCTAAAACTAAAAGTTTTTATTATCTATTATAAGTTTATTATTTCTTTTAGTAAGTTTCTTACAAAATCCTTTAATTCTTATTAAGTTATAATTTTATTAAGTAATATGACTTTAAATTTTATTTCATCGATCAAAATAGAAATTTCTCATTTGTGACTACAATTAAGTTTCAAAAATTTCAAAGTTTTCAAATTTTGAAAATCTAAAAAGTTTGGGCGGGAGCTAAGTTTCAAAATTTTCAAATTTTGAAAATCCGAATAAGTTGGGCGGGAGCTAAGTTTCAAAAATTTCAAAGTTTTCAAATTCCGAAAAACTTGGGCGAGAGCTAAGTTTGAAAATTTTCAAAGTTTTCAAATTTTGAATATCCGAAAAACTTGGGCGGGGGCTAAGTTTCAAATTTAAGAAATTTTCAAACATTTCAAATTATTCAAAATTTTCAAATTTTCAACTTTCAAAAAATTTCAAATGATTCAATCTTTTCAAACTTTTCAAAATCATTCAAACTTTTAGACTTTTCAAACTTTTCAAATTATTCAAAAATTTCAAACTTTTAATATTATTCAATTTTAAAACTTTTCAAATTATTTAAATTTCAGAAATTTTCAAACTTAGTCAAATTATTCAAAATTTTCAAATTTTCAAATGATTCTTTCTTTTCAAACTTTTCAAAATCATTCAAATTTTAAGACTTTTCAAATTATTGAAATTTCCAAAAATTTCAAATTTTAAAATTTACGAAATTTTCAAACTTTCATAATTTTCAAACTTTTAGTTATTACTATTACAAAATTACAATATGATTCTTTAAAAGTATATCCTATAATCTAGTTTAATTTTAGTATATCCCCAAGTTCTTCATGAATTTAGTTTACTTTTTTAAATAAGCTTAACAGCAACGACACACATCAGTAAAAAAAGATTTGAATGGCTTAAAGATCTTACCACAACATATGTGACAAACATAGGATTAAAACCAGAAAACACGAATAACAACACTGCCAGGCATGAATAATGCTGCAAACAAAAAAAAAAAACAAATTCATTAAATTTTGTAAAAATTAACCAGAAAAATAGTATATGTTTAGTATATGCCAAACAATGGCCTAAGCCAAAAACAGAGCTTTCAATTCTAATTACCCGAGTGATATCTAATATGAAGATTAGTACTAAACTTACACCAACATATGATATCTGATACCAAGTAGTTGCATTACCTTAACCACTAAATGCATATGATTCCGTCTATCCCTTTCTCTTTACAAAAGCAATGTCAGTTATAAAAGAAACTAATTGGATTTTCGTGAGCCTAATATACCCCCACATGGCACCAAGAAATCTTCTATGCAACTCCATTGAAGTTTAAACCCAAAGTCGATCTTCCATGTTCCTGAAATGGTGAGCAAAGTTGGCATTTCACAGAAACAATAAGAACATAAATAAACTAAAATCAAATTCGGATCCGGTGATAGTTTACCTAGTTAGGCTTAAACATATCTGTTTTATATAGGGTAGTAAAAATTACGTGTCATCAAAAGTAAAAAAAATTAAAAAAATTTATGGATATAACTAAATCATCATATCCAAAAAAAGAAAACAATTACCATAATGTTTAGAGGATGCAGAAAAATGATACATTAGCTATTGGTGTTGGTTCCACAGAACACCACCTGAATCAAAATACCTGAAATCAAATCATAAGAGAATATATTAAAAGAGAAAAGTAAGAAATCGAAACTAAAATTTGCAGTCTTGGCGTTTAATTTCTCAATTAGCTTCCTTTTTTTTTCAAAAAATCAATGCCAAAATGGGTTATTAGGCCAAAACTCAATGCAAAAATGGATTGCATTCCAAATTTTTCAGAAAAAGAAAAAGAAACAAACCTAATCAGATTGAAATCGAAGTTTTCAATCTCTTGATGTTCAAGTTCTGGATCTGCTTCTTTTTCATCCAAATTAGATTTGTGTAATTCCCTTTTATTTAAGGTCTCCGAAACATCCGAAGACTTCAGATCAACCTTACCTGCATCTGCTTTGAGAGTGAAAGAGGGAGAGGGGTAAAAATGAGGGTAAATATGTGGCCTTGCTGGGAGATCTAAATGATAAAAACACTAATCCAGCTTACAAAATCCACACACATGGTCTGATCTACCAAGAGTCTCATAAAAATGTGACGGATCGATTTTAGCCTTCTCAACCCGAAATTCAAGAAATCAAATAAAAAAATAAAATAAAAAGTTGGATTAAATACCTGATTTTAGAGCAGCAGGAGATGGAAATCGGGATGAAACCTAAATGGAAACCAAAGCATATCCAAATTAAACCCTATGTTGGTGACTTGTCTTCTGAAAGAGAGATAAAAGAGACTGGAAGTCGTGGTGGAGGCGTGTGGTAGATGCCTGTGGCGGTGGTCGGAGACAAAATCAGTAAGGGGTGATGATTTTATCGACTTTGAGTGGCGGTGACGGTGAGCTCTGAGAGGCTCTCGCTGGTGGGTGACGGTGAGCTCTAAGATAATGGTTTAATCGGGTTTCTTTTCCGAGAAGATGAGAGAAGCGGCATACCTGGTGGCTGTCCAAATAGAATGATATACCAAAATCGTGTTTCATGCACACTCATTGTTCATCAGAACCACAACCGAAAATAGAATGATATACCAAAATCGATATATGAGATGCAAAAAATTGAAATCTGTAAAACCAATAGTTTGAAGCTTGACCTAACAATCGATGGCTGTCCAAATCACACGATAAAATGGGGGAAATACCTTGATAACTCATTTTTACAGGCGTGAATGTTTGCTTCAGCCCTCTTTCTCGATCTGGTAGAAGTCGTGAACCACAGAGACAGATACCGATCTCGATCTCGTCTCTTTTCTTTTTCCTCGGATTCAAAATCACGAAAGATGCACAGGAGGAGAAGTAGAACCGATGATGAGGATCGGGGAGGTGGAGCAAATTGGGGATGACGGCTCAAAATGTGTTATGGGTAGGTTTTTTTTCTTCTTTTATATTGACACATTAGGTCACATTAGGTCAAGAGTTCAGTAAATAGAAGTAGACATGTGGCAATCCGGGTTTGGGTGCATTAAAAGGTTGTACTATCTTGATTTTAAGACTTCTGTACTTTAAAGGGTTGTAGTTTATATATGGTTTATAGTATAGTATATATATATATATATATATATATATACTTTTTTTGAAAAAATACAATAATTATCTAGAAAAAAAATGATTATCTACTAATTATTATTTAATCATTATACCTAAAAAGTAATCATTAAGCAATCAAAAAAACAAATAACTAATCATTAAAGAATTAGATAGTGTCTTTTTAGCCAACCTCGTATTTAAAGTACAAGCATGCTTAGCTTGTCGCCATAGTCCGTACCATGGCATTATTTTTCTGGAAGGTACACCTGCAATACATATCACCACTGCGACACATAAAAAGACAAAGTTGAAAGACTGGAACATGAGATGCTTGAACCAACATGATCCAATATAGACCAGCTTGTTTCCCAGCCCAATACTTCTGTTTTTTTAAAAGACGGAAGCCGACAATTCTGCATCAACTATAGGGCCTCAAATGAAGCAACCATGCTTGATAAATTTCCAATACTCCTGTGATTGACGAATTACTAGACGAGTTGCACGGGGCAACTCTTTTTTAAATTAGATATCAAAATAGGTTACTACTAGATCTTAATAAAGGAGAATGACATACCTAATATGAAACGACCAAAAATTTACAATATAAATATGTAATATAAGATGTGTGTAATTTAAAGTTTTATATAAAAATTTATGAGAAATTATGGTGTAAGGGTAAAACGGTCTTTTGACAAATTATAAGACCATTATATAAAATAATATGTATATATGAGATAATAATATAAACAATAAGAGTTTATGCGAAATTTAGACTTCTCACCGCGTGAATAGTAAATCTTGACTAAAAAGGGCAAAATGGTCATTTGACATGAAAATGACCAAAATGTCAAGAAAATGTTAAATTGGTAGCTAATGGAACTTGGTTTGTAAAGATGTGAGCTTTTGGATCATTTTTGAACAAAAGGAAGAAACTAGGGACTAAATGTGCAAATATTTAATAAAAATTAAACATAAAAAGAGAGAGATATTACTCTCTTTTCCAGAAGCTAGAAGAGAGTTCGAGAGAGAGTTGAGAGCTGGAGACACGGGAGAATTCAAGTAATTGGAAGCAAGGAGATTCTTAGCAAGAAATCAAGATATTACATTAAACCAATGTTAGCAATCAAGTTTCTAGCTTCAATTCTTGGATTGGTTTTTCACGGGATGAACTGAAATTGTAATTTCAGTCATGAATCAAGTAGTTTAAATGGCTTAACACTTCCATTAAGTCATGCTAAAAGGACTTAATTCAATAAAATGGAAGTAGGTTGCTATTTCTCAAGAATTGGGATTTTGATCAAGAACCCTAGATTGAGAGTTCTTGTGATTAACTTGATTTCAATGGTTTAAAACCTGTAATAAATGAAGGGTTTTAGTGTTGGAACAAACCCTTATCGATTAAGTAGAGTATTCAGCACTTAATATGAGAAATTGGGAATTTGTAGCTTAAAAATCGGGGAAAGCTGGGCTCCTGCACAGCAGGCGCGACGCGCCCTACCCTTGGGCGCAGTGCGCCTAACGGCTGAACAAAAATGCAGTTTTGGTTCAAGGTCTCCTGCCAAGAGATTTTTGATTTTTAGTTTTTGTCCAAAACTTGTCCGTTTGACCCCAAATTTTAAACATAGGTCTATAATGGTTCAAAACTTCATAAAATATTATCGGAATCGAAATACGACCCTCCGAGGGTACTGTAGTAAAATACGTATAAAATACAATTTAACTAAAGTCGGTCATTCAAGAGTTATACACTTGTTTTGACCAGTAATGGTATAATAAGGACTCTAACATGTATTAGAGTCAATTAAAATGTAAATTAATGTATCATATACCATATATAGGTGCAAGCCAAGTAATCGGACACCGAAAGGGTAAAGAACCGAGGGACATCTAAACGACTTTTCAAGAGTTATAAGGTGAGTACATGTAGCATTTTCACCCATTTTGGGGATACATGGCAAGTAAGTAAATATTTTTCAGATTTCATATATATTTTTATGTGTGAAAATATTTGCAAAAATGGTACATTTTCTAGCATAATGGAGAGTTAGTTGCTATATTTGAAAGTATGATTCCTGGAAATAACCTAGATTATGTTAGAAACATGTTTGAGTCAAAAGCTTGGCAATTAGGCATTTTGTGTACAAATAATGTTTCAGTTTCCAGAAAGTATTTTTATATTTGACTGGTATTGTAGCTAGCATTCGTTAGTAAGGGAACTATATTCCAACCTACCCGGGTTAGGTAAGGAGTCTACTGGGGAATACCCCTTCGCGAAGTAGGCTGCCTCAGCACTTCTATGGTGAGGATTGATTCGTTCTTTTTAGCCGTAGAGACTTGGGGTATCACACATAGTGATTAAAGCCCTAAGTATAAAAATCCAGCAAGTTTATAAAACCAGTCAAAGAAAGTACGAAATAAGCTAGTTTTGAAAGACTTAATATCGTTTTGAAAGATAAAAAGTTATAGTATATTAATACTATAAAATTTCAGCAAATGTTTACTTTATAAAATTTTCCATAAAAGGAGATTAAATGTTTGAGTCTAAAACTCATGTAACTCACGAGACAATTTGTCTTACGTATTTTATTTTTATGCCATGTATTCCAGGTTCAGGTATGAAGTTGTAAGATAGTTTGAAGTTACGAAATAAACCCTAGGGTGCAAAGGAGTGGAGCTAGATACAGCTTCCATATATTGGTATTTGATTTAATCGATTTTCCTTAAACTTGTGGTTGTTTGATATGTAATTGTAACACCCCTTATTGTAGTTAAACAAGTACAATGGTTTTTGTTGAACCGTATTTTGTAAAATATGCTTTTATGTAATATAAATGGTTTGAAAAAGTTGGGGCGTTACAAGTTGGTATCAGAGCCATAGTTTAAGCGAATTAGGATCGGATCATTCCACTCCTAGGCTTAGACTAGTAAAATAGTCAGTTAGAGTGAGTTATACAAACTGTTATGTCTTAATGAATTAAGACATTATTTGTTAAGGGAATTATATGAGTATATGTATGAGTTAAAAGTAGCTAATTGATAATAGTGAACAGTGGAACCGAGCTGAAACATTGGGAACAACATGTGTAGGTGATTATGGTAATATGGGCCCGTATTATCATAATCACAGGACACATATTGAGCCTAGTGTAGCCGCGAGGGAATACTGGGAAACTGGTGGAAAAAGTAGTAAATTGGTATTATGATATATTATGAAATACTAAAGTACTTGAAATTTTATAGCAAAATGCGAACTAGAAGTGGTCAAGGATCGTATGCGGAAAACCCAGATCCTAATGCAAGGCCTCCTATGCCTCCCCGACCGCCCCAAGTCGTTGATGATGGCAATTCTAGGGGTGAGGCTAATCCACCTCCATTGACCTTGGAGGCAATTCAGAAGTTATTACACGACTCTCAATTACAAACTAGACAAGAAATGACTCGCCTTCTAGATGAACGATTAGGCGAAAAATCCAAATCACAAAATGAAGATAGTGAGAAAAGTGTGGCTCCTGAGGGTACTAACCCAGCACAGAATTCTTCTCAGGGAGATTCTTCTTCCAAATCACAACCCCAGTTCGAGACTAAAGGAGCGTGTACTTTCAAGGACTTTATGTCCTGTCGGCCAAAGGAGTTCAACGGGGAGATGGACCCGCGAATAACTATTCGGTGGGTGACTGAAATGGAACAAGTTCTTCGCATCTGCCGTTGCGAAGAGGATATGAAGGTAGGGTTTGCTTCTCAGATGCTAAAGGCGGAAGCTCTTAATTGGTGGAACACTCTCTGCCGAACCAAAGGAAGTGAGTTTGTTGATGCGTTATCCTGGGAGGAGTTTGTTCAGCGGTTGAAAAGCAAGTTCTGTTCAGCTAGGCATCGGGAGAACTTGGTCAATGAATTCTTTGCTCTTGCGAAGGAAAAACAGACAGTTGACGAGTATACTAAGAAATTTTGTGAAATGTTGCCGTTTTTGGAAGATACATTACCAACTGAGGCTGGAAGAATAAACCGTTATGTTAATGGGTTGCCGGGGGACTACTCATTGGAAGCTAGCAAAGCCACTACTCTTGATGAAGCCATTGAATCTGCGGCTAGAGTTGAGAGTATGTTGGAGAAAAAGGCCAAAGAAAGACAAGTTTTTGCGGAGAAGCGAAAGTCTTCAGGAATCTCTGGAGCAAACAAGAAGAGTCGTTTTTCATCGGGGTTTTCTAAGCAAAGTGAAGTCAAAGAATGTAAGAAGTGTGGAAAGAGACACATTGGAGAATGTAAAAAGGGCACTAGTGGGTGCTACAAATGTGGTCTTCCGGGTCACCAAGCCAAGGATTGTAAAGTGAAAGATATTAGCGAAGTGGAATGTTACAATTGCCATGAAAAGGGTCATTACAGTACCACTGCAAGCAATAAAAAGACGGAGCCGGCAAAGACGAAAGGGTGAGCGTTTCAGATGACTCTTGAAGTGGCCAAAGAGGATCAGGATGTGGTGGCAGGTACACTCATTGTAAACTCACAACCTGCTTATGTTCTTTTTGATTCTGGAGCACATTTCTCTTTTGTGTCCCATGAATTTCGTACGCGTCTGAATATACCAATGAAACCGTTAGATGATACTTGTGTAATAGAAGTTGCGAATGGAGAGCTAGTTACGGTACGTCATGTGTATGAGAAATGTCCGATTGAGATTAATGGGCGAATCTTAAAGGCTGACTTACTACCTATCGGGATTAAAGGATTCGATATTGTTATTGGGATGAATTGGCTCGGAACTCATAATGCTAAAATCCTTTGTGGAAAACGAATGGTGTCGATCAAATTTCCTGATAGTAGCAAAGTTTACATATATGGGGAAAGACGGAAGAACATGCAAAGTCTCATTACTGCCATTAAGGCCCGTAAATGCATCCATAAAGGATGTGAATCGTTTATTGCTTATGTGATGAATGGGAAGAAAGAGAAGCAGAAGGTGGAGGATATAAAAGTGGTCAATGAATTTTCTGAAGTTTTTCCTGATGAGTTACCTGGGTTACCACCCATTAGGCAAGTCGAGTTTCGCATTGACCTTGTTCCTGGAGCAAGTCCCATTGCTCGTGCGCCGTACCGTCTTGCTCCTACAGAGACGAGGGAACTTATGTCCCAGTTGCAAGAACTTCTTGACAAGGGGTTTATTCGTCCCAGCTCTTCTCCTTGGGGAGCTCCAGTGTTGTTTGTCAAGAAGAAGGACGGTACTATGCGTATGTGTATAGATTATCGTGAGCTCAATAAGGTAACAATCAAGAATCGATACCCTTTTCCACGAATTGATGATTTATTCGACCAGTTGCAGGGAGCTAGTTACTTCTCTAAAATTGATCTTCGTTCTGGATATCATCAAGTACGGGTGAAGGATGAAGATGTATGTAAGACTGCATTCCGAACTCGATATGGTCACTATGAATTTTTAGTGATGCCATTCGGTCTCACTAATGCCCCAGCTGTATTTATGGACCTTATGAATAGGGTCTGTAAACCTTTTCTTGACAAATTTTTTATCGTTTTCATCGATGATATTCTGGTCTATTCGAAAAATGAAGCGGAGCATGAAGTGCACTTACGTGAAGTATTGCGTACTTTGAAGAATGAACAGTTATATGCGAAGTTGTCAAAGCGTGACTTTTGGTGGCAGGAAGTGCAATTTCTAGGCCATGTTGTTTCAGCTGAAGGTATTAAAGTAGACCCATCAAAAATAGAAGCGGTAATGAAATGGGAGCCACCGAAGACACCTACAGAAGTTAGAAGTTTTCTTGGGTTAGCCGGTTATTACCGACGGTTTATCCAAGATTTTTCTAAAATAGCAGTGCCACTGACTCAGTTAACTCGGAAAGAGGTGAAATTTGTCTGGGGAGAAAAACAGCAAGAAGCCTTCGAGATACTGAAGAAGAAGTTATGTGAAGCTCCAGTATTATCTTTACCAGAAGGCACAGAAGAATTTGTAGTATACAGCGATGCGTCTAATAGAGGACTTGGTTGTGTACTTATGCAACGGGGCAAAGTTATCGCCTATGCTTCTAGACAACTAAAAGATGCAGAGACACGCTATACTACTCATGATCTAGAATTGGCTGCAATTGTTTTTGCATTGAAAATTTGGAGGCACTATCTATATGGGACGAAATGCAAGATATATACAGATCATAAAAGTCTACAATATCTTTTTACTCAAAAAGAATTGAATTTAAGACAGACACGGTGGATTGAGCTCGTGAATGATTATGACTATGAAATAATTTATCACAAAGGAAAAGCTAATGTAGTAGCCGATGCTTTAAGCCGAAAGGTTCGTGAAAAAGTTGTTAAAGGAAGATCCATGCTAATTGAAGTGGTCTCAACTTTAATTCAAAAGATTAAAGAAGCTCAAGATAGTGCCTTAACCGAAGAGAATATAAAGAAAGAAAAGCTTGGAAAAAGGGTGGTGTTTGAAGTGAATACCCAAGGGTTGCGCACTTTTAAGGGACGTATTTGGGTCCCTAAATATGGAGCAACCAGAAAGATAATCTTGGATGATTCTCACAAATCCAAGTATTCTATACATCCTGGAAGTACAAAAACATATCAAGATTTGAAGCAGCATTATTGGTGGCCACGAATGAAAAAGAGGATAGCAAAGTACATATCCGACTGTGAGACTTGTGCACAAGTAAAAGCAAAACATCAGGTGCCATATGGTAATGCGCAGTCATTGCAGATACCATCAGGGAAATGGGAAGAAGTGACCATGGATTTTGTTATGGGGCTGCCGAGAACGCGAAGGGGACACGATAGTATATGGGTCATTGTTGACAGATTGACCAAAAGTGCCCTATTCCTCGCGATTAAAGAAACTGCCTCACTTGGAGAATTAGCTCAGTTGTACATGGATGAAGTTATCAGACGTTATGGAGCACCTTTGTCCATAGTTTCAGATATAGATCCTCGATTCACGTCTAACTTTTGGGATTCTCTACAAGAAAAGATAGGAACTCGAATCAAGATGAGTACAGCCTACCATCCCCAGACAGATGGGCAAAGCGAACGTACTATTCAGACCTTGGAGGATATGTTGAGATCGTGTGCCATTGATTTTGGAGGTAATTGGGATGAGCATCTACCATTAGTAGAATTCTCGTATAACAACAGTTACCACTCAAGCATCAAGATGCCGCCTTTTGAAGCGTTATACGGTAGAAAGTGTACAACACCAGTGTGTTGGTTAGAAGCTGGAGAAACAAAACTCACTGGGCCAGAAATTGTAAGAATGACAAATGAAAAGATTGGTGTAATCCAGACCAACATGAAAGCCGCGCAAGACCGCCAAAGAAGCTACTCAAATTTGAAGAAAAGACCCTATGATCTAAAAGAAGGCGACTTGGTGATGATAAAAGTATCACCTTGGAAGGGGGTGATAAGGTTTGGCAAGAGAGGGAAGTTGAGTCCAAGATATATTGGACCCTTCAAGATTCTGAAAAGAATCGGTTTACAAGCATTCAAGCTGGAGTTACCACAAGAACTCAGGGGAATACATGATACATTTCATGTATGTTATCTTAAGAAGTACTTTGGAAAGAAGGAATTAACTATTCCTTTAGAAGAAGTAAGGGTGGAAACACCCAACAGACTAGTTGAAGAACTAGAGGCGATGTTAGAGGTGAAAACCAAGAAACTAAGGAACAAAGAGATTGATCTAGTATTGGTCAAATGGAAGCATTCACTGGGTTCAGATTTGACTTGGGAAACTTTGGAAAGCATGAAAAGGAGATACCCTAATTTTACAGATTATGAAGCGATTCTGAGGACGGAATCCTAATTAGGGGGAGGTAGTTGAAACGACAAAAAATTTACAATATAAATATGTAATATAAGATGTGTGTAATTTAAAGTTTTATATAAAAATTTATGAGAAATTATGGTGTAAGGGTAAAACGGTCTTTTGACAAATTATAAGACCATTATATAAAATAATATGTATATATGAGAAAATAATATAAACAATAAGAGTTTATGCGAAATTTAGACTTCTCACCGCGTGAATAGTAAATCTTGACTAAAAAGGGAAAAATGGTCATTTGACATGAAAATGACCAAAATGTCAAGAAAATGTTAAATTGCTAGCTAATGGAACTTGGTTTGTAAAGATGTGAGCTTTTGGATCATTTTTGAACAAAAGGAAGAAACTAGGGACTAAATGTGCAAATATTTAATAAAAATTAAACATAAAAAGAGAGAGATATTACTCTCTTTTCCAGAAGCTAGAAGAGAGTTCGAGAGAGAGTTGAGAGCTGGAGACACGGGAGAATTCAAGCAATTGGAAGCAAGGAGATTCTTAGCAAGAAATCAAGATATTACATTAAACCAAGGTTAGTAATCAAGTTTCTAGCTTCAATTATTGGATTGGTTATTCACGGGATGAACTGAAATTGTAATTTCAGTCATGAATCAAGTAGTTTAAATGGCTTAACACTTCCATTAAGTCATGCTAAAAGGACTTAATTCAGGAAAATTGAAGTAGGTTGCTATTTCTCAAGAATTGGGATTTTGATCAAGAACCCTAGATTGGGAGTTCTTGTGATTAACTTGATTTCAATGGTTTAAAACCTGTAATAAATGAAGGGTTTTAGTCTTGGAACAAACCCTTATCGATTAAGTAGAGTATTCAGCACTTAATATGAGGAATTGGGAATTTGTAGCTTAAAAATCGGGGAAAGCTGGGCTCCTGCACAGCAGGCGCGACGCGCCCTACCCTTGGGCGCAGTGTGCCTAACGGCTGAACAAAAATGCAGTTTTGGTTCAAGGTCTCCTGCCAAGAGATTTTTGATTTTTAGTTTTTGTCCAAAACTTGTCCGTTTGACCCCAAATTTTAAACATAGGTCTATAATGGTTCAAAACTTCATAAAATATTATCGGAATCGAAATACTACCCTCCGAGGGTACTGTAGTAAAATACGTATAAAATACAATTTAACTAAAGTCGGTCATTCAAGAGTTATACACTTGTTTTGACCAGTAATGGTATAATAAGGACTCTAACATGTATTAGAGTCAATTAAAATGTAAATTAATGTATCATATACCATATATAGGTGCAAGCCAAGTAATCGGACACCGAAAGGGTAAAGAACCGAGGGACATCTAAACGACTTTTCAAGAGTTATAAGGTGAGTACATGTAGCATTTTCACCCATTTTGGGGATACATGGCAAGTAAGTAAATATTTTTCAGATTTCATATATATTTTTATGTGTGAAAATATTTGCAAAAATGGTACATTTTCTAGCATAATGGAGAGTTAGTTGCTATATTTGAAAGTATGATTCCTGGCAATAGCCTAGATTATGTTAGAAACATGTTTGAGTCAAAAGCTTGGCAATTAGCCATTTTGTGTACAAATAATGTTTCAGTTTCCAGAAAGTATTTTTGTATTTGACTGGTATTGTAGCTAGCATTCGTTAGTAAGGGAACTATGTTCCAACCTACCCGGGTTAGGTAAGGAGTCTACTGGGGAATACCCCTTCGCGAAGTAGGCTGCCTCAGCACTTCTACGGTGATGATTGATTCGTTCTTTTTAGCCGTAGAGACTTGGGGTATCACACATAGTGATTAAAGCCCTAAGTATAAAAATCCAGCAAGTTTATAAAACCAGTCAAAGAAAGTACGAAATAAGCTAGTTTTGAAAGACTTAATATGGTTTTGAAAGATAAAAAGTTATAGTATATTAATACTATAAAATTTCAGCAAATGTTTACTTTATAAAATTTTCCATAAAAAGAGATTAAATGTTTGAGTCTAAAACTCATGTAACCCACGAGACAATTTGTCTTACGTATTTTATTTTTATGCCATGTATTCCAGGTTCAGGTATGAAGTTGTAAGATAGTTTGAAGTTACGAAATAAACCCTAGGGTGCAAAGGAGTGGAGCTGGATACAGCTTCCATATATTGGTATTTGATTTAATCCATTTTCCTTAAACTTGTG
Organism: Cichorium intybus; assembly: GCA_023525715.1. Lineage (NCBI taxonomy): Eukaryota > Viridiplantae > Streptophyta > Magnoliopsida > Asterales > Asteraceae > Cichorium > Cichorium intybus. The sequence goes on from CM042015.1 coordinate 57,286,346, forward strand.
GTTGTTTGATATGTAATTGTAACACCCCTTATTGTAGTTAAACAAGTACAATGGTTTTTGTTGAACCGTATTTTGTAAAATATGCTTTTATGTAATATAAATGGTTTGAAAAAGTTGGGGCGTTACATAATACCTCTTTTTGACCCTAAGAGGGGCACTAGGAGTTCTTGGTAATGTTGTTTGGGTGACCAACACACCCACTACATTTTAGAATTTGATGAATAACCTTATTTAAGGAATTTCATTTCAATATTTTTAACGCTAACCGCTCTATAGCTAAACTGTGAGCCAACATTCAGAGCACCTTATAACGATGTTAAGGTTGCTAAGAGGAAATATGTTGCACGCTAATACGAATAGATGCTCAATTGTACAACATAAACGCGGTGTTTCTTGATCCAACAAAAATCACAGCCATGCTTCACTAACCGATTCCATAAATGTTATAGGAACTTAGGGGATTTTTGTGGTTGACCCGTTATTATAGAGCATTTATGCAGGTCTATGTAAAGATCGACCGACCAGTAACAAAGAAACTAAAAAAGACAACTTCCACTAGGTAGATGAGGCTACCAACAACTCCACACGACAATGACTCGGGTAATTATCGTCGCAATACAAAATTTAGCAAAGAGTTCATCATGGAACCTGATGCATCAAGATATACATTAGGGGCAATACTTAAGAAACAAGGGTCTTCATTAGCGTATTTCATACAAATACAATGTACTCGGACTCGACTTAAATTAGTATATCAAAGGGAGAGAGAGAGTGAGAGAGAGAGAGAGAGAGAAAAAGAGAGGCGATTTGCCACAGTGACGGTCATCCAAAAATGGCTACCGTATTTACTAGGGAGGAAGTTCTTGGTTCGTACCAATCATCGAAGCCTAAATTAGTTGCTTGAAAAGCATACGGTCACCAAGGAACATATAACATGGTAGTCCAAATTATCGGAGTACAACATTGACATTTAGTATCGGCGAAGAAAGGATAACACCATTAATATTATGTTGTGCCAAAAGAGTAAAACCACCCAACTCGAAACATTAAAGGTCTCATGAAAGTTTAACTAGGGCAAATTCTTGTATGAATTAGCATGTAATCCTAATCTCTAGTTGATCTGATAGTTGGTATTATATAAAACAGTCATGTGCTAATGGTTTGGTATCAAGCAAGACCGACTATTATATCACAGTCGCTTAGTGTTACCTCTAGCTTTCCAATGCTTACTACGCTTGTTTCAAGATTTCTATGACAGCCATACGTTTATCATTCGTGTTTCGAGCCTAGAAGTTTCAAGCTTAAATCGATAAAATAAATCTTAGTGTTGGGAAATAAAAAAATTAAAAAAAATACATGATAATAAATTCAAAGTTTTATAATATGACTAGAATATAGTTCAAGAAGCCTAAATAAAGTTTTGATGAGTAGTTTGGAGATTTCAAATCCTTTTTCAATCAAAAATGAGAAATTAAGACATATGGACTAAAACTGTCAATTTTGCAAAACTTAACGTATCTCGATTTTACTTGTCAAGGTGTTAGATGTTGTAGAATTTATGACGAAGGGTTGAAGTGGAAAGTTCGATTTTGTTGGATATTTCCTTTAACCAATAAAAGGTCATAGTTATAGGAATTTTGGGAAAATTGACCAAATTTACAAAATGATCAATCTATAGGTGAGCATTGACTTATTCAATGACCTAGATGAAAATGAAACGTTGTTTTGAGGCAAGATTTTGAAGTTCGAAACTTTCATTTAAATGGGGAATTTTGGACCCTGGGTGACTAGCCTTGCCAATACTTGAAAGTTGAGATGCATACAAGTGTGGGATTCTCTCCATTAAAGCTAGAATGATTTTGGAAGACAAAGGAGGAGCTCCTTGAGAGGGGATTTCAGGGTTTTACGAGGAGGGTTATGCCTTTTTTGGAGATTGGTTCAAGCCATTAATGTTCCTTGGTGATTCTAGGTAAGAAATATCCCGTTCTAGTTGAAAAGCTCACCCTAGATTTGGGGTTTGTGGTCAACTTCGAAAATGGATGATTGGGGGAGACAAGTTCTATGATTACAAGTAAATGATTCTTAGTACAAACAATTTAATGATCACATAAACCTTAAAATTAGGATATTTTAGGAATCCACAATTGCATCTTATTTAGATTGAGGATATAATGCCTCTTTGGATGAATGAATTTAATTGTAACTGTTACTCAATGATTCCAAAGCATCTGTGAACTTGAGTTGTGGATTAGAATTGGAGATTCCATAGTATATTATTATGTGATAATATTAAATACAATAATTGTATGATTCACTTGTTGATGACCATTTAAAACAAGTCCAGTATGAAGAATCTAAGTATGGTGTAATGAATGACTTGATCTTGAATAATTGTTCATGACTTATTGGATAATGAAAAATGGAATCATTAAGCTCTTAATGAAATGTCATGAACACATAAAGTAACCCATGAAAAGGAGGCCTCCTGATGTCGTGTGTCGCCTGCGTGAATTTACTTCACGTTTTGCACAGCCCGTGCCTAAGCCCATTTAGCCCCTCTCAAACTTTCATCAAATGTTGCTGATAATTGAGGCTTTGATCATAGTGTTTCATCTCACAACTACCCATTGTGATAACATATAGAGGATAGTTGTGAGTTGAGAATAAAACAAAAAGAGTTCATGACAAGGATGTAGACTTGGGATAACATGGGTTGGGATAGTTTCATGACAAGGATTTAGAGATCTTTGAGATATTTTGATAATGTATTCTAGTCTTTGATGTTTTACTTGATTTTGAGGGTTGTCTCGAGTGTAGTGTTAAGATCAGTCACTCTAGAAGGGCCTATCTCTGGTAAACTCAATAGGCATTTCCATTGCCTAACTTATTTTGACGTGTAGTTCTTAGAAGGCCACGATTTGTGCTGTTCTTTAAACTATGTTTTGATAAACTTAGAGTTGTTGGAGGAATTTTAGAAGGTCGCGATATGTGTGGTTCTTTAAACTATGTTTTGTTACTAATTATGATACTTCCTCGCTACAAACAATTTAATATTATTGGATATGATATTTTAGGAGTAAATTTCCGCATATGACGATTTCAAAACGGTGTTGAGAACTTGTGGGTTAAAATGATGTTTTTAAAAAAATACTCTTACCGAGGGGTGTCACAATTTGCTATCAGAGCATTGGTTTTTGTGAACCATGTATTAGGATTAGTGCTTTGAGTTTAACTTTAGTGCTCTTGAGGTGATAATGACTTATTATGAGTTCCTATTTAAGATGAATAATGTTGAGACCATTATGTATTAACGAAATTAAGTATAATGTAAAACCCGTTCCGCCGAGTCACGGCCCAGAGGAATCCGCGGCGCGGCTTTTGGAAGAATCTAGAATCGCGTAGGATTTGTACGCGCGGCGCGGTTCTAAAGAACCCGCGACGCGGTACGCCTCTAGAGTGAAAAACCCTAATTCGGATTTAAACGCCTATATAAAGGGACCCAGCCCTAGGGTTCGTGTTTTTGGGTAGTTTCTAGAGTAGAGGCGTCTGGTTTCGGCAGATACTCTTTGGTCTCGAGGCTTTGAAGGTTTTGGGAGATTAGAAGAAGGAGATCCAACGCGGGAGAAGGTTTAGGACGGGTCGTGGGCATCGCTCCGTCCTTCAGAAGTAAGGTAAGAAGATTTACTCTTCTGACTTTCCTTTTTATCCAGTCATATGGTGTTACCAGTTAGTTTGTAGCTTTAGACGATTTGTAGCCCTTAGGGTTTGAACCAAGGACATGCATAGACTTGCATGTCCATAAGGAAGTGACCTTAGGGTAGTTTCTGATCCCAAGAAGGGTGTAGAAAGGAACCCTAGCCGATTGATGTACTGTTAATCGTTGAAAAACATTTTGGAATGTTACGAGCCACGACGCGGACTGGTGACAACGCCTAGTGATATCAGGTATTTTAGGCGTTGTTGAGCCCTGTTCTTGATAAAATTATATCAAATATGTCTGGGTATTCTCACTTTTCATGCCAGGACTTGTCTGGAGAAAAAGAGTAAAAACAGGGACTAAAGGTGTACAAAAGGAAAAAGTATGGAAAGAATGGAAAATCAAGAGAACTCGTACGCGCGCCGCGGATCTATGATCTGCGCGACGCGGGCTTAAGGCGGTGGAACACATTTAAATTCCGAAGAAACGGGGAAAGATAAGTACGCGCGCCGCGAATTTCACTTCTGCGCGGCGCGGCTGCGGGAAATTTGCAAGTATAAATAGACTCATTTCCAGCCGAAAACCCTAGCAAAGACCCGGGTGTAAAATCGACCTTGAAGCTCTTTGACTCCAGGATTTCATTTCAGAAGACTCTCAATTGGTATTTTATGATTTTTGATTTAATTTCCTTTTTAGTAGCAAGTAGTTTTGTAGCTAAAGTCTTTGGGAGTGACAACCACTGACTTTGAGCTCTTAGGTTTTTGTTTAGAAACATTTGGTTACTGATTCTGTATTTGGAATTAGGATTTCGTGATTGGAATCATTCGGTTACATTTTATGTTAACATTTCGGTGTTTTTGGATGATTGTGTTTGATTGTTTGTGTTGAATGGTGTTTGGACCTTATTGGGACTGTTTTCCTTGGTTGAATTCAGTAGCTAATTGGGTTATTTGGTATGCATTAAACCTTGGCTAATAACTGTTCAATAGGACTTTAGTTAGTAGCTAGTTTATGCTTTGCTCGGTTTTGCTAGCTTGGATACCTTTGATTGCTTCTGATTCAGAGATGTACTTCTGATTTCAGAAAGTGACTAGGTCATTTGGACATAGCTTAGCTTGGCTTTGGTGTTTGATTATTGTTTCAATTGCTAGTGATTAGGAAAATAGAAACCAGATCCTCCGACTATAGCTGTGACACTATTAGTTGGTAATCTCTCATCTAGTCTAACCACGAAGCTCCTGTGGATCGACCCTGACTACCGCTGTACTAGTGTGTGTTAGGTTTTCTTTATTTTTGACCGCACGACGACCTCTGCGCGTGTCAAATTATGGCGCCGTTGCCGGGGAGCTGTGAGCTTAGGTTAGGTGAGTAGTAGGAACTTGTTTCTTGCTTTTTGAAACTTCATTTTTGTTTTTTATTTTTGTGGGCGTGTTGCACTAGTGCATGCGTACCCGCAGGGGAAAGCAATTATCCCCATTGCAGTTTGATTCTAAAATTGAGCGTACTGTGCGCAAACTCTGTGCCTGTAGGCGTTTAAGCATCATGAATTATAGTCAAGTTAGCAGTAGTCCGGCCAGTGTTGCCCAGGATCCGTCAGGAGAGTCAACGGGGATGTTCTCTATTCCCCCATTATCAGAGTTTCAATTTGGGAGCACGAGTGCTTCTGGTGGTGCAGTTTCAGCCCCTGCACCCATACCATCATGCACTCCGCCATCTATCCCACCATTTACACCCGCTTCTCAACCAGAATCCACCAATCCCTTTACTTCTGCTATGTCTTGGGGAGAGCCGACCCGAGATGGCACCCCAGCTCCTAGACAGCATACACCAACATCTCAACCACAACCAGCCCTCTTTAAACCTCAACCCACATACCAACCAACACAACCTATACACTTTCAACCACCGCCTCAGCCACGATACCATCACCCAGAGACGGAGGAAGTGTATGACGATGAAGGATGGGTGCCACCAGCACTAGAACCACAATGGAATCGAGGTCGGGGACCTCTGAGAAGAACACCACCATATCCACCACCAGGTCAGCGGGAGTACAATGATCATCTTTACGGTAACCCCGCCCAACCTTTACATTTTGCACAACCGAGACGGCAATCGGTTGCATCACATTTCCAACCGCGGGAATATGATGACTCATCGCCGATCTATATTCCTGATAGCATAGATTCGCAAGTAGAAATTAGACCTCAGTTATTAGGAATATTGACTCAGTTTAGAGGATACAAGACTGACGACCCTTATAATCATTTATATGAATTCTTAGCAATTGCCAACGCCAATACTCCTAGGAATACTGATAGAGACATTTTTAGGCTTAGATTGTTTCCGTTTACTCTTAAGAATAAAGCCAAATATTGGTTTACATCTTTACCATCAAATAGTATTACTAGTTGGGAACAACTCAAGGCGAAGTTTCTTCAAGAATTCTATCCAGTCAGTAAAACCATGGAGGTCAGACGAGCAATTCAAGATTTCCAGCAAAAGCCAGGAGAGGCTTTTCATGAAGCATTTGACAGATTGAAGGAGCTGCTGCGATCCTGTCCACATCATGAAGTTCCTAAGTGGCAATTAGTCAAATTATTCTTCGAGGGAGTTAACGAGACACACCAGGTCATGATAAATGCCTCATCTAGTGGGACATTTATGTGGCAAGAGCCAGATGATGCCTGGAGATTCTTGGAGCAGCTGAGTTTAGGATCAAAAGTCAGTGGATCAATGAAGGATAAGACTGTATACGTAGCAAATGTCGAAGCGGAGAACAAATAGAAAGCTGAAATTCAGAAAGAACTCACTGCTGTTACAAAAAGGTTCAATCAGATGCTCGAGAGGTTTCAGCAAGAAAAAGGAGCATATGTGTTGCATGGGCAGAGTATCTATAATACATGTGGAAAAATAGGACACAATCATAATGAGTGCTCAATGACTCATGAGGAAATAAGTCAAGTGCATGGATATGGTCGATTTCACAACGCACCAAGGCCATTCCGAAGTAATCAGCAACGAGAATCGAGACAACCACCTATAAGGCAGCAACAGGTGCAACCTCCTGTGTCAGGAAAGACGAACATTGGGTTGCAAGAAATTTTTGGATTGTTAGTACAACTCCAGGAAGTAGAAAAGTCTAATTCAGAAGCAATTCTGAGATTAGGAGAATTACTTGTCAAAATGGAAGAAAAACAAGTGAGGGAGCAAGAGAAGTCACCAAGAATGCAAGTTAATGAAGTCATCACACTTAGGAGTAGGAAGAAAGTAGACAACAAGGTTACAGCTCCGGTTGTAGATGATGATAGTGATGTAGAAATAGTTTTTGATGAAAAATAAGAGTTAGAGAAAAAGAAGAAAAAGGATAAGGAGGAACAAGTGCAGTAGAAGAAACAGACAAGTACCTGGGAAAAAGGAGAATCAAGTGGAACAGTTCCTTTTCCAACGGCCTTGGAAAAGCCGGAGAAAGGACCATATGGAAAAAAAGGACCTCAAGCTGAAGACATGTGGGAATTGTTTAGCCAAATTAAGGTTAATATTCCTTTAGTCAAACTCATCAAGGAAGTCCCTGCATACACTAAGTTTCTCAAGGCATGTGTATACACAAGAAGCATATTCTGTCCCACTTGCCTAAAATGATTAGCTTACCAGAGAATGTAAGCTCTATCCTTATGGATGCGCTTCCCCCAAAGATGAAAGATCCAGGAGTTCCTCTTATTTCAGTAGATTTAGGCAATGTGCATATCAAAAGGGCTCTGTTAGATTTAGGTGCAAGTGTGAACATATTGCCCGGGCAGTTATTCGACAAACATGAGTTTGGCACCATGAGATCTACTGATGTGATTCTGCAGTTGGTTGACAAGTCCACCAAGGTTCCTAGGGGTATGTTAATTGATGTTATCATCAGGGTAGGAGAATTTTACTACCCAGCAGATTTTCTTGTTTTGAACACCCGTCAAACAACGAATGGAGAGCAACCTACAATTATTCTGGGTCGGCCATTTTTGGCCACGGCTAACGCAAATATTGCTTGTCGTACTGGAGAAATGGGAATATCTTTTGGCAACCAATAGGCCAAGATCAACATTTTCAATGCTGATCTCAAGGGAAGCAGCATGGAAGAAGAGGAATGTTATCAAGTGGACATCATAGACGAACTTGTGCAACAATACACTCCAGAGGTACTTAAGGCAGAAGAAATAGAAATTCATGAAGAAGCAATGGTTGGAAGACAAGAGAAGCAGCATGGAGAGGAGAAAAAGGGATTCAAGTCTGAAGAATGTGCGCATATAGAGAAGTTACCAGCAGAGATTCCAAAAACATTAAAACCCTCTTTACAAGAACCACCAAAGTTGGATCTTAAACCCTTACTAGAACATTTAAAGTATGCCTTTCTAGGGGAGAAAGATACTTTACCAGTAATCGTGGCAGCTAATCTGACAGAGGAACAAGAGATAGGATTGCTTAAGGTATTGTCCAAACACAAGGAGGCTATCGGCTGGACAATCGCGGACTTAAAAGGAATTAGTCCGACCTCATGCATGCATCGTATTATCACCGAGGAAGGAGCTAAACCTGCTTGGGATACGCAACGGAGATTGAATCCCAACTTAAAAGAAGTAGTCAAAAAGGAGGTTCTTAAATGGTTGGACGCAGGAATCATCTATCCCATTTCTGACAGTGAATGGGTTAGTCCAACACAAACTGTGCCGAAAAAGTTAGGGATCACTGTGGTAGACACAAAGGATGGTGACAAGGTATCCACGAGACCTGTAACCGGATGGCGAGTCTGTATTGATTATCGAAAGCTTAACGCCGCCACATCCAAGGATCATTTCCCATTACCCTTTATCGATCAAATCGTAGAGAAGTTAGCAGGACAAAAGTACTACTGTTTTTTGGATGGATATTCTGGGTATAACCAGATCGCAATTCATCCAGAAGATCCGGCAAAGACAACGTTCACCTGCCCTTATGGTACCTTTGCCTTTCGCAGAATGCCATTTGGATTATGTAATGTGCCTGCAACGTTTCAACGATGTATGATGGCAATCTTTTCTGACATGATTGGTGAAGCATTAGAAATCTTCATGGATGATTTCTCAATTTTTGGACCCACATTCGAAACTTGCTTAGTTCAATTGGAAAAGGTATTGAAAAGATGTGTAGAAACAAACCTGGTTCTGTCCTGGGAGAAAAGTCACTTCATGGTAAGAGAAGGGATAGTATTAGCACATGTGGTTTCTGAAAGGGGATTCGAAGTCGATCGCGCTAAAGTTAAAGTCATATCCACATTACCGCCTCCAACATCAGTAAAAGGGGTGAGATCATTCTTGGGACATGCAGGGTTCTATCGTATATTCATTAAAGATTTTTGTGCTATCTCTAAGCCCCTCTGTAGTATGCTTTTGAAGGACGCACCATTTATTTTTGACGAAGAATGTGTAAAAGCATTCAATATTCTCAAAAATAAATTGGTTGAGGCTCCCATTCTGAAACCGCCTGACTGGACGCAACCTTTTGAGATAATGTGTGATGCTAGCGACTATGCTGCCGGTGCAGTATTAGGGCAAAAAGTCGACAGGAAACCTGTTGTTATCTGTTATGCTAGTAAAACTTTTTCTGAAGCTCAATTGAATTACACAACTACTGAAAAAGAATTACTTGCTGTAGTATTTGCTCTAGATAAATTTCGATCTTATATCTGGGGATCCAAAGTAGTGGTTTACACTGATCACAGTGCTGTTCGACACCTGCTTACAAAGAAGGAGTCTAAGCCTCGCTTAATTAGGTGGATACTCCTGCTGCAAGAATTCGACGTGGACATCAAAGACAAGAAGGGAGCTGAAAATGTGGTAGCTGATCATCTTTCTAGATGACCAGCTGAAGGATTGGAAGCAGGAATTCAAGACTCATTTCCTGACGAGCAGTTATTAGAAGTTAATGGAGCACCATGGTATGCAAACTATGTAAATTTTCTGGCCACAGGAGCAATACCAAAACATTGGACGAAACAAAGGCAGAAACAATTTCGCACATATGCAAAGAGATTTATTTGGGATGATCCAGACCTTTTTAAGGTAGGTGAGGACCAGATAATTCGTCGATGTGTGTCGGACAATGAAATTGGTGAAGTGTTGGATCTTTGTCATGCTTCAGCATGTGGAGGACATTTTAGTGGAAGGAAAACTGGGTATAAAGTTCTTGAATCTGGATTATATTGGCCGACTATCTTTCGAGATGTGCATAGGACTGCCAAGGAGTGCATCAATTGCCAGCAATTAGGGAATATATCGAAAAGGGATCAAATGCCCTTGAATCCGATTTTGGTAGTAGACATTTTTGATGTTTGGGGAATCGATTTTATGGGTCCATTCCCCACATCACATGGATATGTTTACATTTTAGTGGCAGTAGACTATGTCTCAAAGTGGATTGAGGCTGAAGCAACTCGCACAAATGATTATCATGTGGTTTGCAAATTTGTAAAGAAAAATATCTTCACCAGGCATGGAGTCCCAAGAGTAATCATTAGCGACGGAGGATCCCATTTCAAGAATTTCAAATTTGGAAGGCTGCTGAAACACTATGGGGTAAATCATCGCATTGCAACACCTTATCATCCACAGACCAGCGGCCAGGTGGAGGTATCCAATAGGCAAATCAAAGAGATCCTTCAGAAGACTGTCAAGACTGATAGGAAGGACTGGTCACTAATGTTAGATGATGCATTGTGGGCGTATCGAACTGCGTACAAAACACCGATCGGGACTACTCCATATCGGTTGGTTTATGGAAAAGGATGTCACTTACCAGTAGAGATCGCCAACCGTGCTCTTTGGGCCATCAAGAAGGTTAACATGGACTATACTGATGCTGGGAAAGAAAGGAAACTTCAGTTGTCTGAATTAGAAGAACTACGAGATGAAGCATATGAGAACGCAGCCACCTACAAATCAAAGATGAAGCGATATCATGATGCAAAGCTGCGACTGAAGGTCTTTGAAGTTGGACAAAAAGTATGGCTGTATAATTCAAGATTGAAGATGTTCCCTGGGAAACTGAGAAGCAAATGGAACGGTCCATATGAAGTAATCAGTATTACAGATTATGGTGCAGTCGAAATCCAGGACTTGAAAGGTGGGCAACCATTTAAAGTCAACGGCTATAGACTCAAACCATACATCACCACAGGTACGTTTCAGAAACTAGAGGTAGAGACAGTCGAATTCATAGCAGAGATTCCAACATACGCTACATAATCAGGTAAGTGCACGTCCGGCTGAAGACGTTAAACTTAGCGCTTGCCGGGAGGCAACCCGATCATCATTGTATAATTTCATATTATTCTTAGTATTCAATGCATTACATCCAATTTTTGATCACGGTGAGAAAAAGGCAAGTGTGGGGTCATTTTGGTAAATTTACAATACCGCGACGCGGGATCTTAGAAACCGCGCCGCGCATATCGAGTTTTCGCGATTATAATTAAAATCAGATTTTTATACGCGACGCGGATAGAAGCTTCCCGCGCCGCGGTCTTATCTTAATTTGAAATTAAGGATAATCACTTAAACAGAGCTTTTTGATAGTCATTCAAATTCCCACATTGCATATAAATAATTTGCGGAAAATTTTGATTCTTCTCACCGTGCTTCAACTCTCCAATCAATCCAACGACTGCATTCGTCTTTCATTCACAAAAATCCAAGTAAGTATCGATTTTCTCTATCTTATTCTTGGAAGTATTGAAAAATTGCTAAATGCTACTGTAATTCACAATGTTATGTTTAATCGATTAAATTAATTGCTGGATTTAGATTATAGTGTTGTATTACGCGAAACCCAAGTAACAGATTAGAAAAATTGGACTTCAATTGACAGATTGAGCGAATTTTCTTGACTGAAATTGTTCGCCGCGCCGCGCCATGTGCAGTCCACGACGCGGCGTACGAATATTCATATAGTGCGTCGCGGGTTGTCACATGCGCGCCGCGTCGAACGACCAAACAGTACAGTAATTTTTCAATTTTGTGATTTCGCAGGCACGATGTCTTCCTCAGGCAGTACTGAAACTATCGACTGGAATTCTTTGGCTACAGAAGTAGGCAGAACAGGCGCTTACAGCTTCTACAATCGTAGATCCATTCAACAACAAAAGCGAATCCTCCCCGCCAGGCCGGTCAACTGGCAGTTGACTGAGGAATCAGGGATTATGGAACATCTGCAATATTGGCTGGTTCAAGTGGGTTACGACAAAGGCGAGCTTACCTACACTTGTCGGGCCATTGACAACATCGTTCACATGGAAGGGCCCATTTACCGGGAGGTATTCTTGCAATTTCTTGCAAGTTACCAGTTTGATCGTCAGCCGCTAGGTATGGATATGGAAGAGATGGTGCAGTTCCGGTTGGGTAATCACAACCGAAGCTGCAGCTTACGGGAATTTGGCTATCGCATCAGATTGTACACTGAGGAAGAATCAGAGGCACCAGGATTTGACACCTTCCATCGACGGGCTAACTATGAGGCCGGACCCTCCAGGCCGCCTGGTAGTGATTGATGTATCTTTTTCTTTCTTCTTTTTATCTTTTCTGGGATATATGTACAAACTTATGACACTTCTATTTGTATATTTTGTTCATGTATTTATATTTTTGTATGTTTGCTTTTAATTTGTTTGTTGAGTGATGCATGATATACCAATTTGGGAAGGAGTTGTCTCAGACAAGTGTGGGGTCACCGTACCCCCTCCACTTGTCTCGACCACCGGCGTGTTCACTGTAGCGCTACAACTCCAGAATACGAAATCAAGGATCCATTTGTACGCATTATACCTGTGATATTGAGCACCAAGCAGTCTATCGTCCAAAAGGGGTAACTCTTTCTCCCTTGTTTTGAAATAATTTTATATAACGGGAACGTTGTACGGTTTTAAGTGTGGGGTGTGCACGGTCGAAAGAGATTTTTTTTGAAATCTTTGCAGAAATGATCGATTTTTCAAATTTTTAGCAATATTTTTCAAAATTTTTAATAAATTGCAATTTTAAAATGAATGATTTATGATTGTGATAGCATTAGTATTTTTCAAGAAATACTGTTTAGTTGTGATCATGCTATTAGTTATTCAAATAAGTTGAGTTTTACGAGTTTAGAAGATTGAGCTGTTTTAGGATTGGAATTTAGGAAGGAAAAGTCAATCTGTGGCCTTTGTTGTTCGAGCCGGTAGGTCTAAAATGGGTGGGCCTTATGCACCTTACCACCTAAGATCGTCTGGTCTGGGATGGTATTTCTGAAAGCTCGTTACACGGACAACATCGAAAGTCATGGACAATTCCTTAATGACCTTTAGAATCTGAACGAGTAAGTACACTTCATTGTGGACAGAAAGTTTGTAATCAAGGGTTCTCTAGAAAGCCATGAATTCCAAAGAACAACTCAATTATGTTTTCGCGAACTATCCCACTCTAACTCAAAGAGCAATAAACTTTGAAACTGAACACAGTCAGAAATTGTTTGATTCTTTATTATAATTTGTTAAAAACTCTCTTGCTTGGGGACAAGCAAGGCACAAGTGTGGGGTGTTTGACAACGCCTAGTGATATCAGGTATTTTAGGCGTTGTTGAGCCCTATTCTTGATAAAATTATATCAAATATGTCTGGGTATTCTCACTTTTCGTGCCAGGACTTGTCTGGAGAAAAAGAGTAAAAACAGGGACTAAAGGTGTACAAAAGGAAAAAGTATGGAAAGAATGGAAAATCAAGAGAACTCGTACGCGCGCCGCGGATCTATGATCTGCGCGACGCGGGCTTAAGGCGGTGGAACACATTTAAATTCCGAAGAAACGGGGAAAGATAAGTACGCGCGCCGCGGATTTCACTTCTGCGCGGTGCAGCTGCGGGAAATTTGCAAGTATAAATAGACTCATTTCCAGCCGAAAACCCTAGCAAAGACCCGGGTGTAAAATCGACCTTGAAGCTCTTTGACTCCAGGATTTCATTTTAGAAGACTCTCAATTGGTATTTTATGATTTTTGATTTAATTTCCTTTTTAGTAGCAAGTAGTTTTGTAGCTAAAGTCTTTGGGAGTGACAACCACTGACTTTGAGCTCTTAGGTTTCTGTTTAGAAACATTTGGTTACTGATTCTGTATTTGGAATTCGGATTTGGTGATTGGAATCATTCGGTTACATTTTATGTTAACATTTCGGTGTTTTTGGATGATTGTGTTTGATTGTTTGTGTTGAATGGTGTTTGGACCTTATTGGGACTGTTTTCCTTGGTTGAATTCAGTAGCTAATTGGGTTATTTGGTAAGCATTAAACCTTGGCTAATAACTGTTCAATAGGACTTTAGTTAGTAGCTAGTTTATGCTTTGCTCGGTTTTGCTAGCTTGGATACCTTTGATTGCTTCTGATTCAGAGATGTACTTCTGATTTCAGAAAGTGACTAGGTCATTTGGACATAGCTTAGCTTGGCTTTGGTGTTTGATTATTGTTTCAATTGCTAGTGATTAGGAAAATAGAAACCAGATCCTCCGACTATAGCTGTGACACTATTAGTTGGTAATCTCTCATCTAGTCTAACCACGAAGCTCCTGTGTATCGACCCTGACTACTGCTGTACTAGTGTGTGTTAGGTTTTCTTTATTTTTGACCGCACGACGACCTCTGCGCGTGTCAACTGGCTATGTCAGCGACGCGGACTCGGCTGAAACCCCGTAATTGTGCAATGGTAGCCGTGGCGCGTAGGGCGAGGAGCCACGCCGCGGCGAGCGACTGTTTGACCAGGAATTTAGTTTTGACCACGGTTTGATGGCAAATAGTGAGTCTAACCTTTAGACAGGTCTGTATGAGCCTAGTCAGTAATTGATATGTTGTGTATGTGGGATTTAGGTGATCGGACGAGCCTAGTTTGGGATATTAGCGATTATCCGGACGGTTGTGATTCAGGTGAGTATCCTCACCTTACTATATGATGTTGCATGTTAGGCATCTTGTGTGTTGTTTACAGTTATATGATTTGCTCTATATATGTGGTTATTTGTTGTTGGGCTCAGTACTGATGCGTGTCCCCTCGTAGCTGTTGTATGGCGAGTTGGACTATTGCCTTGTCCCATAGCTGTTGTATGATGGGCTGGGCCATAATCGGGAACCCAAAGCTGTTGTATGATGGGTAGAACCTTCCCGTGTCCATAGCTGTTGTATGATGGACGCCCGTAGCTGTTGTATGGCGGGTAGGGTCGGGTCGTTCTCGAGGACGGGTTGTTTAATGTGTGGGCATGTATGGTAATTTGTGGAACTCACTAAGCTTTATGCTTACCCGTTGATTTTAAAACATTTTCAGGTACTTCAGTTGATAAAGGGGTGAGCTCGGCGTGACGCCGGCGCATCGCACATTTATGATTTGCAGTTATATTATTAAATAAGATTTATATAATTATGGGACGTATACACTCTGATAATAGTTTTGATGAACACCGCTTAAGCATGTTAATAAGATTATCTATGTTTTTACTTACATTTTTAAATAAAATTTTTGATTGAAAATTGGGGCGTTACATATAAGGAGTAGTGCTTAGACTTAAACCTTAGTGTCTTTGAGGTGTCAAACTCTCATTATAAGCAAAGACTTAGAATGATGTGATGAGCGATACCTATACATGTTTGAGTTTCTAAACGTGTAAGCATGGTACTAGAATTAACATACATTCTTCTCAAAATGGTGAGCACATGAAATCGGGATCTAACTATTGAACAAGAAGTTGACGGTAACGAGGAATCACAATACCAACCCTCAATGTTTGATCGAATTGAGAAGATGTTGTTGGGCATGAAGGCCAAGTAAAAGAAGAAGATGGTTAGTAATGTGAACAAAATCCTCAAAGGTCAAGAAGCTCGATTGAAGAAGGAAATGAAGGGGATCATGGGGGATACTACCGCCTTGGGTGAGCAACAGACTAGTGATTCCTTTGATGACACGTATCATGCACCCTCGAGCAATCATAGTGCCTTAGAAGTTGAGAGGTTGAATAAGAAGTGCAACTTCAAGGATTTCAATTCTTGTAACCCACCCACTTATGATGGTACATTGACCCTGTTATTCTCCATTGTTGAAAAATATATTTTTGTATGTGACCATCACTGAAATAAGATGAACTGTTTTTATCTAACAAATATTATCAGTTTATTTCAGGTTGCTTGAATTCAAGATCAAAAACAAGAATGAATCAAGACCCAAGAATCCTTGAGAAAACAACCAAACCTAAGGAAGTGATGCTACGAACCAAAGAGCAAAATACAAAAATGTCACCCTGCTACAGCAATCACGACGCGACAGGAACAGGTGTCACGACGTGAAGAAGAGCAAACACAAAAAGTCCAGATTGCTACAGCAATCGCGACGCGACGGGGTTGCTGGTCGCGACGCGAAGCCTTCAACGCGACACCACCAACTTTTCAATCGCGAGGCTACCAACACAATGCACTAACCAGTGGCCGACCAAAAGCAACACGACAGCGCACCCTCGCGACGCGACGGCTACATGGTCGCGACGCGAAGCCAGTATTTCAGCAACTATAAATAACAAGCTCACCTCTTGCCATTCTTACACCAATATACACACACAACCATACTGATACTCTCTCAAAGAAACCCATGACCAAACAGCTCAAGACACTCAAAATTCTGAATTTGTCAACAAGAATCAAACCATATAACCGCAAGAAACAACAACCTCCACCCGACTCCAAAACTTCAAACCTCTAAACAACCTCTACCCTACAAAACCTCCACCCGACACCAATACATCCAACCTCCAAATCAACACAAAACCGAAGAAATACCATTTCAGCAAGAACAACCGAGCAAAGAACAAGAATCGACGCTTCAAAGAAAATCACCATCTTCATCTGCTAACGATAAGTTCTTTTGAAATTGTAATTCCAATAATTTACATGTAAAGTTATTGATTTATTTAAACCTTTATAAATCAATTGTACTAAAAATCCAAGACATACAAATTGAACCGTGACAACAACAATATATGTGGACTGTATTTAACCGAGACATCTAACTTCTAACTTATAACTTCTAACCTTTTTATTTATTGTAAAAACACTTTATCGTTGATAATGGCGTTTATTACATCTAACCTCTAACTTCTAACATTTACTTTATTTACCGCTTTCTGTCCATTTAAATACTGTCTAGATTAAATTTACCGCTTTATTTTATTTATTTACAGCTTTCAGTTATTTAATTTTAGTTTATATTTATTCCGCACCTCTTATTTATTCCGCACATTATAGATAAAATACTTATCTGTCACACAGTAACCGGCTTAAAAACCCTTATTCGTGGAGATCGATTATCGTATTTTCAACAATTGGTATCAGAGCTTGTGTGATTTACTTTGAAATTTTTGTCGAGAACTTTTGTGTAGAGTTTTTATAAACCACCAATAAGTTTCCTTTAAAAATTTCATCTTAATATCACTTGTTCAAAAATCAAAAAAAAAAACAATATTTGGATCATAGAAATTGAGATAGCATGTTATGTGTGTTAATGCGAGGATGATCAACGTGTGAACTTCGTCGTCACTACTCTCAAGGAATCAGCTCCTGAGTGGTGGCTTGAGATAAAAGAAAATTTGAAGGCTCCTGAATTTGAGAGGTTTTGCAAAGGATGAAGGAAATATTTTTTTTTTTACTAAAAAAGAGGTTCTTGACCTTGAAAAGATATTCCTAGAGCTGTAAAACTAGAAAATGAGTGTCGTAAAGTACAACATAACATTTCAAAAACTATTGAGCTTCGTTAGGAGGTTGGCAGCCGATCAGGCCAGCAAGGTGGACCAATTTATGGGTGGGCTTCTTTGGAATTTTTGAATTAACATTGGGGAGCCGGCCACACTCGGCCTTGCCATGAGAACGACAATAAAAGTTGAGAGTACGTTGGAGGAAAGAGATATTGAGAGGCAAGGGAACAAAAGGAAAATGGGGGAAGCTCGGGAAATAAGGAAGATGCTGAAAGTAAAAAAGAAAAGATCGGATGAAAAGAAGAATGTTTCCAAGGGACATCCAAAGACATGGTAAACAGCAATTGCTACAAGTATGAAGGAAAGGGAAAGGTGGCTAATTCTTGCTCTAGGGGAACCAAATGCTACAATTATCAAGAATTTGGACACATATCTACAAGTTGCCTTAAAACAAAGACAATAGGTAAATTCTTGAGAGACCTCATATTCCCACAGTATCTGTAAACATCATGAATGAAATTGGCCATGGTTAAGTTGACAAAGCATTACCTTTAGTTCTTTTGATGATTATGTGGAGGAAATCATTCTTAAGGGGTGGGTAATTGTAACATCCTTGTTCGGACATTCTAGTTCCAAGCTTAACAATAAAATAACAATAAATTTAAAGTTTTATAATATGACTAGAGTTAAAGAAGCCAAAAAGAAATTTTTATGAATAGTTGGAAGATTAACATTCGTTTTGAATAAAAAATGAGAAAGTAAGACATAAGGACTAAAATTGTCAATTTTGCCAAACTTAAGATATCTAAATTGGAGTTGTCAAATTCTTAGATAGTAATGAACTTATGACGAAGGTTTGAAGTGGAAAGTTGGATTTTGTTAGATATTTCCTTTAACTAATAAAAGAGCATAATTGTTGGAATTTTTAGGAAATGGACCATTTTTTCCAAATGACCAAACTATAGATGAGGATTGACTTAGTCAATGACCCATATGAAGATGAAATGTGGTTTTGGGGAAAGAGTCTAAAGTTGGAAACTTTCCTTTAAATGGGAAATCTTTGGGTGTTAAAAGTTGGATGTTTTGGATCTTAGGGGATCAGTCTTGCAAAAACTTGAAACTTAAGGTGCATATAAGTGTGGGATTCTCTCCATTAGAGCTGGAACTATTTCGAAAGAGAGAGGGGAGCTCCTTGAGAGGTAATTTAAGGGTTTTAAGAGGATGGTTAAGCTAGTTTTTGAGATTGATTCAAGCTATTAAAGTTCCTCGATGATTCTAGGTAAGAAATCTCTTGTTCTAGTTGATTGTGGTCAAATCCGAAAATGGATGATTGGGGAGACCAGTTCTCTGTCCCAAGTAAGTGATTGTTAGTTCTAACCATCTAATGATCACTATTCAATTAATGGATAATTTAAAATCATTTTGATGATATTTTGGGTCATATAAACCCTAGAATTAGGAGATGTTTAGAATCCATGGTTGACTCTTGTTTAGATTTGGGATATAATTCCTCTTTGGATGAATTAATCTAATCCTAATTGTTTCTAAATGATTCCAACCCTTGGAAATGAACCAACCAATTTGTGAACTTCTGTTGTGGATTGGAATGGATATTCCATAATATGTTCTTGTGGGACTGGATTAAAGACAATCATGGTATGATTCCCTCGTTGATGACCATTTGAAACAAGTCCTAGATGAGGAATGTAAGTATTGTGTAATGAATGACTTGAGCTTGAATAATTGTTCATTTCCTATTGGATAATAAAAACTTGAAGCATTAATCTTTTAATGAAATAAGTAATGAACACATGAAGTAACACATAAACGGAGGAAAATTAACCTGAAAACTTGTTATTTCATACACATTAAAGGTTGGAATGGTTTAAGACTTTGTTTGGGCTTGGTTGAGACAAAAGTGAGAAAAATTTTGGACATAAACCACGTTTCACACAGCCGCTTGAAGAATAACGCTAGGTTTGTACGCCCCGTGCATTATGCTAATTAAAATCATCAGGCCTCTTGATGTCGTGTGCATTAATTTCCTTCACGTTATGCGTGTCCAGTGCCTCCGTCGATTTGGCCCATGTCGGACTTTCATGGAATGTTGCTAATAATTGGGACCTTGATTTACCTCAGTCTTTGAGATTTTATTACCCCCTTCTTGGAATCAAGAGCGACAATTTATTACTTTTTCTTATAGGAGGAAAGTGACTAGGTGCAAACTTTGATTGAAGTAATCAATATTTGGACTACTTATTTAAGGTAAGTATGCTGGGAGCAAAACATCCCTGAACTAATTTTGTGGTGTGTGTGTGTGGTTTTGTTGTTATTGTTTTATACATCATTCTTATATGATAAACGAATACTATATGTACTAATTGTGCATTACTTGAAATGCTATTTTGTGGAGTTATTATTTTGAGAATTATGATGATTTTGAAAGTGTTTTAACATCCTATGTGTGCATTCATGCATCTAGGATTCGTTTAATAATTATGGGGTTACTAGATGAGGACGTCCTAAACCAATGATAGTGATAACTTGTGGTGAATTATGGTGCCTCCTAGCGAGCAGTTATGGTGGCTCATAGAGAGCAATTGTGGTGGCTCATAGTGAGCATTGTGGTGGCTCATAATGAGTATTATGATGACCTGTAGAGGATACTTGTGAGATGAGAATTAAACCAAAAGAGTTCATGACAAGAAGTTGGACTTGGGATAACGTAGGTTGAGATATTTTCTTATTCCATCATCATGCATTACATATATATATATATATATATATATATATATATATATATATATATATATATATATATATATATATATGTGTGTGTGTGTGTATACATATATGGGTTTATACTATCCTTTTGATTTGATTGAATATACTTTTAATGATGTTTAAAGATCATTGAGATATATTGATGATGTATTATACTCTTTGATATTTTACTTGATTTTGGGGGTTTTCTCGAGTGTGGTGTCGACATCATTCACTCTATAAGGGTCTACATCGGATAAACTCACTAGAAATTTCCATTGCCTAACTTATTTTGACATGTGCTCAGGTTGAAGACTATGAGAGAACCTTAGAGTTTGTTGGAGGATTTTTAGAAGGTCATGATTTGTGTGATTCTTTAAACTATGTTTTTTTACTAATTACGGTACTTCCTCTCTACAAATAACTCAACCTTTTTGGATATGATGTTTTGGGACCAATTTTTCGCATATGATGATTTAAAAACTTTGTTGAGAACTTGTGGGGTTAAAAGGATATTTTTTGTTTATAAATTACCCTTAGTGAGGGGTGTCACAATGTGGGGGTCCACTAGAGGGTTTAGAAAATTATCAATGCATGTCTGAAGAGGTTTACGAGTGGTAATATGGAATAATGTGGTGATAATGGTGACATAATGTGATATGTGTTAGCATGACAACTAATTGATTGTGCCACCGAGAGTTTTATAGAATCATTTATAGTTATCAATTACTTGGAAGTTTACGCCACAAGTACTTTGTACCGTTAAGTCACCCTTACAAAATAGTCTCGCTAGGATTCAAATTTCTGATAGTGGTGGTTAGTTTGCACACAATCCGAAAATCAATTGTACATGTCTGATAAAAAGTTGTTTTTAAGCTAAGTTTGGAATATTTTGGTTATAGTGCACACCTAGAAGCATAGCGCGACATATCACCAACAAATAGATGGCTAAATAGAAGCAGTGAATAGGTGCCTTGAAATGTATTAACGTTGTATCAGGCCAGACATCCTAACAATATGGGCTTGATGACTGTCTTAGGTAGAATGCTGGTATAAAACCTCTTTTCACAGTTTTACAAACTCCACTCAATTTTGAGTGCTTTATGGTCTAGAACCTTTGCATTTGCTACACTATGCTTGTTTAATGTCCAAGGTAGGTGAAGTCGATAAGCACTTAGAAGAAGTAGATTAGATTTTATAAGGGCTGAGGGGGTATTTATTGAAGACACAACACTTTATGAAGCTTAGGCTGACACATTTAGGAGGAAGATCCAACTTTAGGTGTGGAATGGGGTGTGTCTAATGCACATACCATGTCGGCTACGATCAGTAGCTTGTTGCCGTAAAGAGAAGTTGGCCCCTTGGTATTTTGGACCCTATGAAGTTATTGGAGGAATTGGTAAGGTAGCTTACCACCTCATACTGCACAAGGTAGCACGAATCCATGTAGTTTTCGATGTCTCCTATGGCCATCGAAACCGTGTTGTAGCTCCCTTAGTACCAGAAACACCGACCTATAAATGCTTTTAAAGATGGAATGCATGGAAGGTTCAACAGTATATGTATTTTTTTTGCTCAATTTTGATAGCTAGACACTGTGTATAGTACCTTGATGTCATTTTATTTGTCATGAATAATTAATTTGCATCTTTTGATTCTTGGAGATCAAAAAAATAAACATATATATATATATATATATATATATATATATATATATATATATATATATATATATATATATATATATATATATATATATAAAAGTTCAATAAAGAACCAAAATAAAACAAGGAACCGAGGAACCAATAGTGTGCATCGGAATTCAAATGATCGACGGCTGAAAATAAGGTTGTAAATTACTTAATTGAACGCACATGTAGCGGATCATTCTAAAAAAACCCACTTCGTTTTTTATTTATTTTTTATTTTTAGAGCTTATTTTTTATCGAAATAAAAAATCGAATATATCAAAATTCATAATTTTTTATTCTCTTTCAATAGACATCCATATCAATATAGTAAAAATGAAAAAAAAAATATTCAAAAATCTTGTTCAGATTCACAACAGTTAATCAATGTGAATCTGAACTATAGCAAGTTTTATAGAAGATTATTCACATGTGAATGATCATTGAAATTATTTTTTTCAACAATCATTGATCATTCAATAACAACTTATGTGAATTTAAATAAACATTTAGATTCAGACGTGAATCTCACTAAATTTTCCTATTGAATTTAAGTAATTCGTTTATATTCTTTACAATTTCAACATTTTGATAATATACAATTGAATTAACTAAGATTCACAAATTAATTTACTTAAAGTTACACGTGAATGAAAGAAAAATTGCTGAAAAAATGGGATACAATTATCATTTATTAGTGAATTAATATATCTAAAACTAGATGCACACTATTTTTAACCTTTTGATCATACACAAATGAATTAATTTAGATTCAAAAATTAATTTGCTTAAAATTCACATGTGGATGATAAAAATTTATTGAAAAACTCAGTACAATTACCATTTATATGTGAGTTAACATGTCTAAAACAAAATACAGTTAAAATTCACAATGTAAATATAAACTGTACTAAACTTGTATAGAAGATAATTCACATGTAAATAGTCATTGAATTCAATTTTTTCAACAAATGTAAATCATTCAATAACAACTCATCTAAATTTTAAAAACATTCTTAGATTCAGATGTGAATTCAAAAAAAATCACTTATATTTTTACTATTTCAACCTTTTGATGTCATATACAATTAAATTAATTGAAATTCAAAATGATTTCCTAAAAATTCACATGTGATTGGTCAAAAATTATTGAATAAATCGAATAGAATTGTCATTTATATATGAATGAATATATATATAAAACAATACAGTTCACTTCAAATTCGCATGGTGAATCTGGACGAACTTGAAGTATAAAAAAAACAAAAAAAATTGTATATCAATATGGATGTCTATTTATAGAGGATGAAAAATTATGAATTTTGGTATTTTTAGTTTTTTTTTTTTGAAAAAACAATAAGCTTAAAAATTTTAAAAACATAAAAAACGAAGAGGGTTTTTTGCTATAATCCTCTACATTTGCGTATAAGTAGTAAATGTACATCCTTTTTTCTGGCCGTCGATCTTTTGTATTTCGACCACACGATTGGTTCCTTGGTTCCTTGTTTTAAATTGGTTCTCTATTGAACCCAACCCTATATATATATATATATATATATATATATATATATATATATATATATATATATATATATATATGTATGTATATATATATATATATATATATATATGTATGTATATATATATATATATATATATATATATATATATATATATATATATATATATATATATATATATATATATATATATATATATATATATATATATATATGGTTTGGTTCAGTAGAGAACCAATTTAAAACAAGGAACCAATGAACCAATCATGTGGTCGGAATGCAAAAGATCTACGACCATAAAAAGGATGTACATTTACTAGTTAGATGCCAATGTAGAGGATTTTAACAAAAAACTCACTTCGTTTTTTATGTTTTTTTAATTTTTAAGCTTATTTTTTTTTCCAAAAAAAATAAAAATACCAAAATTCATAATTTTTCATCCTCTTTAAATAGACATCCATATTGATATACATATTTTTTTTGTTTTTTTATACTTCAAGTTCGTCCAGATTCACCATGCGAATCTGAACTGAACTGTATTCTTTTAGATATATTCCTTCACATATAAATGACAATTCTATTCGATTTATTCAATAATTTTTTACCAATCACATGTGAATTTTTAGGAAACATTTTGAATTTCAGTTATTTCAATTGTATATGACATCAAATCGTTGAAATAGTAAAAATATAAGTGATTTTCTTAAATTCACATCTGAATCTAAGAATGTTTTTAAATTTACATGAGTTGTTATTGAATGATTTATAATTATTGAAGAAAATTGAATTCAATGACTATTTACATGTGAATTATCTTCCATACAAATTTACTACAGTTTATATTTACATTGTGAATTTTAATTATTTTTTGTTTTAGACATGTTAATTCACATATAAATGGTAATTGTACCGGACTTTTTCAATAATTTTTTATCATTCACATGTGAATTTTAAGCAAATTAATTTGTGAATCTAAATTAATTCATTTGTGTATGATCAAAAGGTTAAAAATAGTGTGCATCTAGTTTTAGATATATTAATTCACATATAAATGATAATAGTACCCTATTTTTTCAGCAATTTTTTGTTCATTCGCGTAAGTTTAAGTAAATTAATTTGTGAATCTTACTTAATTCAATTGTATATTATCAAAATGTTGAAATTGTAAAGAATATAAACGAATTTACTTAAATTCAATATGAAATTTTAGTGAGATTCACGTCTGAATCTAAAAGTATATTTAAATTCACATAAGCTGTTATTCAATGATCAATGATTGTTGAAAAAAATAATTTCAATGATTATTCACATGCGAATAATCTTCTATAAAACTTGTTATAGTTCAGATTCACATTGATTAAGTGTTGTGAATCTGAACAAGATTTTTGAATATATTTTTTTCGTTTTTACTATATTGATATGGATGTCTATTGAAAGAGAATAAAAAATTATGAATTTTGATATATTCGATTTTTTATTTCGATAAAAAATAAGCTCTAAAATTAAAAAATAAATAAAAAAAGAAGTGGGTATTTTGGAATTATAAGCTACATGTGCGTTCAATTAAGAAATTACAACCTTATCTTCGGCCGTCGATCATTTGAATTCCGACGCTCATGATTGGTTCGTTGGTTCTTTGTTTTATTTTGATTCTCTATTGAATTTTTGTATATATATATATATATATATATATATATATATATATATATATATATATATATATATATATATATATATATATATATATATATATATATATATATATAGAATCAGGATCGGGTGATGACTCTTTTTAAAGTGAGGACTTGCGAGTACACCTTAAAAATATTGAAAAAATATAAAAAAATATATAAATAATAAAATCGATCATAGTACTATATCGGAGAAAAAAAAAATTCAAAAAAAAACTTTTCGATCATTATTTTTTTATAATGAAATAATGATCCAAAATAAAAACAGAAAAATTGCATCATTACATTTTGCAATGATGCAAATTTTTTTTTCAATTTTTTTTTGATAATGATATAGTACTATTCTCGATTTTATGATTTGTATATTTTTTATATTTTTTTTTCAATTTTTTTAAAGTGTCCTTGCAAGTCCTCACCGAAAAAAGAGTCTTCACCGGAACCGGACCCTATATATATATATATATATATATATATATATATATATATATATATATATATATATATATATATATATATATATATATATATATATATATATATATATATATATATATATATATATATATATATATATATATATCATCTATCATATATCTATCATTTCTAATAAAACAAAGCTGAAATGCCACTTGGCATTTTTTTAAGGTGCCATTTTGCCACATGTCAACGTATAATGCATAGCTGAAATGTTTTCCCGCCTAAACATGAACCTAGACATATTTTACATATTCTGTTCACGATCCTTCTTCTATGCTAATTCTGTTCTCATTTACCGATGATTGCCGATATTTTGAAAATGAAATCAACATCCTAATTACTGATGATTGCTGATTTTTTGGAATGAAAGCAATTCCAATCGCATTAAAATTCCAATCGCTATCCGTTTTGAAAATTACAGATTCCAAAATTATCTCTCTCGCATTAAAATTCCTCGCGACAATCACGGACCCTATGTTCTCCGACCAATCTCCTTATTTGAATCATCTCGATCGCTTCCTCTTTCCTCACATCCACCCTCAGGTCCGTTCCCCAAAAGCATCATGAAGACGGAGAATAAAGATTAGCTAATGTGTTCTTTGCTTTTTAGTTTCATGAAGATGTTTTCAGTGTCACATGTTTTAATTGAGGCTTATGTATACGTTTACATGAATGCTTATATGGTCCATTGTTGCAAGTATTCAACCCCTAACATGGTATCACGTTTCCTTCTTTAGAGATTTTTTTAAAGATTTTTCAGAAATTTAGGGATTTTGTTTGTTATTCGTTTCATCTCTCTATTTTACGTAGACAATTATTGGTCATCAGGTTGTATTTGAGTTCTTTTATTGATTTGAGAACCTTGGATTTGAATTTTTATGGCAGGTTACTGAACATGCACCCCAGGTGCTCAACAAAATGTCTTTGGCCGGTTACAAAATAATGAATATGTTATTAATCTTCATTTTCTCATTTTTCTTTTGAAAAGCCAACGTAAAAGTATCAAGCAACTACATCCCATGATTTCCATCATTTTCTCATTTTTCTTTTCAGCCTTCATGGTGGTTGCAACTAAGAAAGGCGGTTTGTCATCTGGAGATGTGGGCAGTGTTTAAATACAATAATATATCGGTTGACGTCAAAGTTGACATAAATCATAGGTTTGCAAGTCTCCACCTGGATTTTCATAATACTAAGTAATATATAATCTTTTCAGTTTTCATGTTTCACCTAATATTATGTTGATTTGGCATATTGCTACACCATCTACTTTCATAGAGATAGGTGCCCTCAACCAAGACCATTGCATCATTCAAACTCTGTGATTTCAACTCCAGCAAGTTACACATTTCGAAACCTTTATTTTTTCAATTATTACAAGTTTTTCATATAGATGTCTGTATGATTTGGTTGTGTCTGTGTGTATACAGGATGCGTTTATGCGTATATATAGAATCTTCTAGATCAGTTCAACACAAGAAACTTTTGTTTATTCAGCTGGTACCTTCAACATCACAGGCAGTTTATCTTTACATTATAACATCCTACTTTAGTCCCTTTTGTTACATAATTATACTTTAAAGTATTTTCTAATTAAGGCATTATACTTTGAAAATTATACCCATTTTGTGTCCTATTTTGATTTTTTGTTAATTTGTGATGCAATGGAATTCGGATACCCGTAGACAGGCTATTCACGATTTCAGTTGTGTAGACAGTGAATGTCAACAAGATTCTTAATTATAAAAGAAATTCATTAAATATTTTTTTAGTTTTTGGTCTTAAATTGCGTACAAGCAGATTGGATATTAGGAAACTGTATATATTTGGTTGGTGTAAGGCACTTCATGATGCAACATCAGACAACAATGGTGGCTAGCAAAACTGCATCTATATGTTTTCAAAAAACTGTATAGTTTTGGTTTGTATTTTTATATTTGTACATGCTACTTAGATGTCCAGTTCTATATGTTTTCAAAATTTTCATATTTGATTTTAATATTTAATCTTTTATTTATTG
Source organism: Cichorium intybus (assembly GCA_023525715.1). NCBI lineage: Eukaryota > Viridiplantae > Streptophyta > Magnoliopsida > Asterales > Asteraceae > Cichorium > Cichorium intybus. Next base: position 57,313,962 of record CM042015.1, read on the forward strand.
CAGAAACACATTATCAAGACTGCATCGTAACATCTGATACAAACACATGAGCCATAGGGAAGATCTGGTGGTCTACTAGCAATACTGGTTATAGAATTAGCATCAAAGGACATGAATTGCTAAAACAAAAACATCCAAGAAGTTGATTAAATCAATCAAAACCACGTCAAAAAACAGTTAATGTTTTCTTTTACTGGTGGGCATACTTGCTAAATAATACACATTTGTCAAAACTGTTTCTCATAGTCTGTTTGTCTTATTTACTCTTATCTTCTTTGTACTCAATTGTAACATTGTACTTTCAGTTTTTTCTTATTGTGGCACTACACTTTGAAAATAAGGTAAAGCAGTTATGTGAAGATTTACACATGATTTTTTAACAATCATTTCATATGCATTGCAAAATCATTGTGGAACCGGTTTTTAACATAAAGGTGAAGGCGTCTATCATATATTAATATTTTACTCGCAAGGGTATAACTGTCTTTTGCACAGATGCAAGCTGATTTCATTTGGATAAGTAACATTGTCAAATGCAAGCTGATTTCATTTGGATAAGTAACATTGTCAAATTGTGCACATATATCATTTCTATTTGATAGTCTCACATTCCATTTCATGTAGATACTAAAGCTTTACTTAAAAGTAAAAAGTGTGAGAAAAAGTCATTTATTATTTTCTTCTTGGCCGTTTCTGGCTTTCTACAGTATTATTTTGTTACATCCTACTTTAAGAATTTTGTGTAGTTTTGCATTTTGTAAACCATCGTTTGTTATTAATAGTTGTTAATTTTTTGATGATGAAAATGACTAATTAATTGAAGTTCTTATTTTTTTAACAACCGAAAATTATTACAATGGCGATTGAGTTTCATGGATGATAATAGTTCAAAGCTTGATGTTCTCATGATTCTTATTGAATTGTTGGGTTTGATTTAGGATTGCTAACCAGTATATTTTAAATGGTCACTTAGTTGCAATGTTATTTTATTTCCATTCAATAAAATAATGGTGGCACTAAAAAACCGAAATTTGATTTAACGGGTCTAAAGCCACCAAATGAAGGACCGGAACCTTTAAAAAAATTGTAAAAAATTTATGAATGTTTCTAAAAAGGCGATATTCCATATTAATCATTACATTTTCTTATTTTTTTTCGGTTCACTAAATATTTTTTCTAACATAACTACTTAGAGTTTTTTTTTCAAAAAGAAACACTATATAAAACTTTGAGTTCTATGAAAGTCACTACGGTTTAAAATATTTTCAGTTTAGCAGCTCAAAATATTTATTTCTACCATTAAACCACTGAAACTTTGTATTTTTTTTAAATGACCATTAACTAAAAATATCAACTTCCAATTGTTTTTGGCAAATGTTACCGGGAAAAACTTAATGTAGGTGTATTGAAAATAAAAATAATAAACATCAGTGGTTAATACAGATATTGGCTACATAATGATCCACATCAAAATAAAGTAAGATACTATAATATATAAACCAGTGAATGTAGCTATTTCTTGAGTTCAACCATTTTTTAATCTCATCGAGAAATTAGTTAGTATTTATATTTATAGTTTGTATATTTTTTTTTGCTATGTTTATTTGCTAACCGTATAACACACGGGTTAATAATCTAGTATATATATATATATATATATATATATATATATATATATATATATATATATATATATATATATATATATATATATATATATATATATATATATATATATATATACTATGAGTAATTCCCTGATATTAAGAATATCTTCGTACTTTTACATATAAACATTTCACGACAAAGAACTCTCATACTCAAATATTCAACTACACATTTTTAAGATGTAAATATAAAATACCTAACGGAATCATACAAAAGATTTTAAGATTTATTGACTATGCAACTAGTGTTTGTATGCTCTAAACACTAAAATTTGAAAAGTAGGATAATAAGCAAACTCTCCCAGCATTAACCTTATAGAACTAAACCCTAGACTCTAGAGTACAGGCGACCCATGGATCCACAATTCCACATATATCCTAGCCTTCCCATCAGCTGAGAATAGAAATGGCGAGCCCTAAACCCTGTGGTTTTGTGACTTTTGTCTCTTTTATTCTTTAAGTTCCTTTCCGCTACCGGCTTTAGTTTGTCTAGAATAAGTCCCTTAAGATTCGAGAAAACAACCATTTCTACCCTTAAAACAAAACAAGTCATCTATAGCAAAAACTAACGATAAACATTCAATGGTTTGCAAGATTAGTTTGATAAAACCATCATATTTTTAACAAAATTCATCCATGTTTCTCTAATTTTAGGGTTTGACGGCACCTTCTTAGATATTTTGGGACCACTTAAATTAAATGTATATTATGTTATCATTAAAATTCGGATTTAATATAAAATATCATTTGAAATTGTTGATAGACTGATTTTAAATAGTAGATAAATCTTATCTTATGGGTAGAGTTCCCGATTGAATCAAACTTATCTATATCACTTAAAACTCACACATTCGGTTATATCTCCATCTATATAAACACGTGAAAATTAGCAACTCAGATATATGAGAATACACACATAAATTCGTGATTATTATTTGTTGAGGGTTTACAGAGAGCTTTTGAGATCAATTGGAAAACTAGTCCTACACATCAGATCTGAAAATCTCAATGGAAATGGAAACAGGTATATAATCTTCGTTTCTTTATTTCTTTTTATCTGATTCGCGATCAAGATCTAAGGTTTATGCTTCGGCACTTATGTTTTGGTTATCGAAAATAACCAACACACCTAGCCTGCGGGTTCAAGGCTGTTATCTACATTGGTAAAATTCATTTTGAAACCTTTTTTAAATAATAAAAAACTTTTCAAAAAGATATTCCGAGATACTCGAATTGTAAAAAGCGAGGGTATGGTAATGGCGCAGTAGTAGGTTGCTCCAAAGGTCCAGTTTGTTTGGTTTTCCTATTCATAGATCATCTCCTAAGAATCAATTCAAGTGCTGTGTACGTGTAAATTTTGAGTAGCATTTTTTCAACAGTAGTTCTTTAAATCAATAGAGCTGAAACAAAGTGTAACAGACATATGAATAAATTAAAAAATTTATTTAATAATACGTAGTAAATAACAAGCTAGGACGTAACATACATGTTACAAAATAAATATACAAATAAATTGTCTGGTTCATCAGGAACATGAAATCATTAACCTGATGCCTCAACGTGGCTCCAGTGGTTTGTAACAGAGTTAATGAAAACAGTAGCTTTTCTATCAATTCGAGGATCCGCCCAATGTCCAGCTCTGTCTTGATCACTTGGATATACTTTGTAGGCCTTCATCGAATCATCCCAAGTATCGTTACCACCTCCTCTTTGACTCTTCTTAAGTTTGAAGATGCCGAAGAAAGAAAAGGAAGACTTTCCCTGAGACTTGCGTCCTCCCATTTCTCTGAAGGATCGTAAAACAGTTGTTATAGATAGAACAAGTAAGACTATCTGGACTTGTAGCTACTTCTGTTAGCACAAGTGTATTTTTTGGCTGATAGGAGTCAGGCTCTCTAACATTAATTTATAGAGCTATACTACCTCTGATGGGGTGAGACTTGAGAGTGAATCCAAGGCAAAAGAGAATCTTAAGATTGGGGCACAGAACATGTTACTACGACCTCTCCTTCAAATGTTGACTAGTAAAGGCTTGTTATCAAGACCATTGTATTTGCCCTTTCTTTGTACTTTCTAAGCTTTTATGATCTGTCCTTTAAGTTAAAGGGATCATAATATATTATTCCCCTCATCTACTAATTACTATCAATTATTAAGCTAGAAGTGATCAAAATATTACGTCCGGTTTACTCCGTAGTTGGGGGTACCTCTAGGGATTATTCTAGTACATATATATTACCAGTTTTTTTATTCTGTCAAATCAAAATTTGGCCACTTTCATAAACAAATAACCCTTGTGGTTTGGTCTTTTGTAAGTTACAGTTATTGATTTTGAGAGGTGACTTAACGTGATTTAAGAATTAGCATGTACTCGGATTTATCATATGATAATTTCCATATATTGTCATGGTTTAGAACTATGGGAGCTTTTAAGTATAACAGATATGTCATACCGAGAGTTCTTCAACATTTCACATATTGTACGTAAATCCATGGATGAGTGGCATGATAGGTTCGGTACAATATAATACGTTATCAGGTTTGTTGCCTCTAAACCCAAGTTTCCTCCTTTCATCCATTATACACTATAACAAAAACTAACATACTAGGGCGAACTTGAAATCGAAAATTTTGTCGATGGTAAGGTGTAGATTAATGTAGAACCGGTCACTTTGATCTCCCGGAGACAGGAGTTGCATCAGTTGGGCAATCCATAAGAATGTGATAGCGTCAATAGAATCTGCAATATTTTCCATAGAAAGGGATTTTCCGTCAAAGAGGAACATACAAATGAAGTTATGAGCCATATTATACGTTATCACATTTTTGAGATATTACTTGTATGTGACTTAATTTCTATGTCGAGTCTTTAACTTTGTAATAATTATATGCTACTTTTACTTTTTTATTCAGTATTTTGACATCTTATTGTTTTTACAGCTATCGACAAAGATTAGTTTAGTAGCGAAGGCTAGTATATGGTATACTGGTATTGCTGAGAGTATTGCAATGATTCTTTTTTGATAGAAAGGTTGCACCTAGGATTATTGTGCAGCTGTTTCTTTCAAAGTATCGATAAATTAGATTTAATTCTTTTTCGTGCTTCTGTATAGAATGTTCTATTATATATATATATATATATATATATATATATATATATATATATATATATATATATATATATATATATATATTTGCAGTTTCCAATTAAAGAAAAAGTAGCACACGTTTCCTCGTTGACGGTCAGAGATAAAGTGAAGTTCCAGCTAATCACTTACTCTTTCTAACCTGAATCTTTACGTCCACATAACAATCAACATCCCGAAAAACGGAAAAATAATATGTAAAAAAATATTAAGCACTTTTGACATACCGTGTATTTGAAAGAGTACAGGCGGTTTTGGTGGGCTACGTTCAAATTAAGTTCGAGACAGCTAATTAATGTGAGAATACATTTGAAAGAGGAAATAAAGGTGACTTGATTTAACTTTATAAAGGAGTTAGACTATTTAGTAAAATATAATTTCAGAAAAATATCATTTTACCGGATCAAACTTCGATGCAGCGGTGCAAAAAAAAAAGGCAACACGTTTGTCTTGGCTAATGTGTTTCCAAGGGTGCATCAATGGATACACCGCCACTTTCATCCCTTTTTCATAACTAGCGTAAAGCAACTATATTATGATGTCTACATCGGTTCTTGGACAAAAATGAACATTTTTAAAACAAGTTCAAGCGATGAAATTCAACAAGGTTGCCCATTAGTTTTAGGTTTGCTCATTCAATCGATTAGTCAAAGAATTAAATCAAGCATTGTTTACCAAGTCGGCGATTTCTATTTCGACAGTAAAACTGTGGGGATCTTGTTCCGTTTCATGTTCTCTTGTTCTCTTTGGTTATTAATCAGTCATTGCGGTTTGTTATTTGGCTTTCAAAGATGCAAATTAATATAGGTGGACATGGCAAATAAATTACTTTAAAAAGAGAATCTTCCTTTTTCGGCCAACATTTGTGTAGTACAAAGCAAACCTACTGAATCGAACGAGAGATGGAGAGAAAAAGTGTGATTGGTGTAACAAAAGTAATGAGAACCACATAAGGTCTTCTTTGAACTTGCTTAGATGCCACCATCACCCCAATAGAACTTTATTTGTTACCATCCAACCCAAATCTTATTCAAAAGCAGAAGATTAAGTCTCAAGTTGATCAATTAAAAAGTAGAAATAATCGTGGTTGTCCTATATAAATATGATTGAAAGGGTCCATGATCTGGTGGTAGTAGAATTGGTTTGATGTAAGTCCCCCTTGACACACAAAAAATAAATTAGGAACAAAATTAGGATGCGTGACTTGGCCATTAAAAAATATGATGTAATTGGGTGAGAGAAAAAGACTATTGAGATAACTCATAACAAATAAACAAATATATAATGTAATTCTAAAAATAGTTTAACAGAGTTACTGAGATGAAATTTGTAGGGGTGATTATTGTTCAAATTAAAAGAGAGGTACTATTTTTATAATTAAAATAAAACAACAAATTAAAGATCTAAGAGTTACTTTTACAATTATATATAACTCGTCATCTCCTTATCGTCAAGGGGTAGGGAAGAAAGAAGGTATAAAACATTGGATATCAAGTGTGGAGGACCATCAGTGGTACAGAGTTCGGGTGTCATCGATGTGTGATCGAGGTACAAATCCGTACTAATCTTCTATAGGGATTTGAATAGTGTGACAAGATGGAATGCCTATGATGTGAGTTTTCGTGTTTATTTTGTTGCCGCCTGCATTAGAAGTTTTTTATGACATTTATATGATTACATCAAAAAAGGTTTTATGTTCAATGCATGAACAATTTCTTGTAAAAAGTAGGAAATATGGGTGGCATATGTATCGAGAACGAGCGAAGTAACTTATTACACAGTCTTCGTATTAGTCGTCGTACAGGGTGTGAGTACATGACAGAGAACCTATGCTTTGATTATTTAGTTGTAAGCATACTTGTTGTGCTAGATGAATAGAATTGAGTTTTATGGACCGTTCTAGATAATATAATTTAGTTCCTTAAAATGTGTCACCAAGGGTGGAAAGAAATTCGAAAAAAAAACTTTATTTGATCAATTGTTGCATTGTTTTTGTTGGAGCTAGAAATACTCTATACTGTGCTAAAATATTCTTTTTGTATTTATGAATATTCACTTTCTCCTTTAAATAGGAAAGAAAGTGATCATTTGTATATGTGCACCAAATATTTAGTCTTTAGATTTCAAAAAGTTCTCAATGGCTGGGAAACACTTTCATTAGCCACATGTTCTTCATATATTATTTAATCTTTGTTATCTATATATTAGTCATCATTTGTTTTTTATTTTATACCGATTATCTTTTAGATATTTTTTTAACAATAAATTTACAAAGGTTTCTAGCCAATTTTTTTATCATCGCACAACCCTAATAGTAGTGCAAACGTTTTGTGATAAAAATTTTCACTGATCTCCAAAACTAACCAACCGCAACAGCAGTGTACACTTCTCATTACGGAACATTTTTCACCCCTGTTCGCAATCCACCAAACTGCAACAGCAGTCCGCTACTCTCATATGAAGAATTTTTTCGCTGTTGTTGCAGTCTTCTCACCCAAAATTCTGCTTCCGACCGTCTCCTCTCTTGACCAAAACCTCTTCTCGCCCAAAACTCTCATCCTCACCTAAAATCGTTTCCTCACAAAAAAAAAAAAAAAAAAAAAAAATTCAGCACCACTTTACTCTTTTTATTTTTAACCAAGTTCTTTTTTAAACATCATATTTTTCGACATCGTCCAAAGCGAAATTTTGAGGAAACTATTTTTATCATTACATTATTTCTCTCAAAAATTGGATTTTATCGTTACATCGTCTGAAGTGAAGTACTTCATTTTTTACGAACCATCTCACATCCGTTTTTATTCTATTACGACTGATCAGAATAATGTGGATTTAATTCCACATATTGCCGTTGTCATTTTTCATTGGGTCGCCGGACTATTCATCACCTCATCGATTGACGAATCAGAATAATGTGGATTTTATTCCGTTCGTTACTTTTGTTCACAAGCATTCGACCGAATATATTTTTTATCTGACGTTCTCCGACCGACATGTTCCGACAAGATATTCCGGAACCGCAATTTATTGATCATCCTCCAGTTTACGACTGAAGGATCATCTCACTTCGCTCTTCAGCGTCGCGTCCGCAACCGATGATCTTTTTGGTCATTCAGCCATTATTCAACATAGCAGAGATTATTTCAGCAGACGTTATTCATCGTTTTACCGATATTATTTGTTCAGCATAGCAAAATAGAGTTGACCGAGACCTTCATAAATCTAGGGGGAGCATGCGAAGCTCCTGGTATCCGAGATTCTCCGACCCGGATTATTTATTTTTGATCGTTTACATGTGATAAAAATAGTGGGAGAATTCATGAGGAGCATCCAGATCGTTTGATTTGTTTCTCGAGTCGTCTGCAGACGAAGATTTATTTGGGACTACGATACGATGTCACACTAATTTTTGGTCATCACTGATCAGAGCACTTATTATGCAGATTCAGAGCACTTATTATTATTGTTGGAGTTTGGATTTTCGAAGACATCTGACGATGAAGACGTATTTAGTGATGTGACATGACACTTATTTTTAGTCTCCCGAGATCAAATTCATGGTACTGTTAGATGTCTCCAGATCACGATTATTTATTATTCAGACTCTATTACAGGGTGTTTATTATGTCTTAGCATGTCTCAGTTATTCGAGGAACAATAGATGATTCAGACTTTTGTTGACGACGTGTGATCTGATCATTGAGATCTTCAGTTGCGGAGTAGAGGCAGTCCTCTGGACTTGATCAGTAGTTGTGGACTGATCAGTTGTAGATTGTGTACCGATCAGTTTCCCTAGTCACATGTTCTTCATTTATTATTTTACTCTTTGTTATCTATGAAATCAAGATTACTCATAGTTTGTTCTTCAATTTCTACCGGTTATCTTTAAGATGTTTATTATTCCGCATGTTGCTAGCCACTACGAGTCCTGACAGTTTTTCCATTGATGTATGTATGAAAATAGCAAACTCACTAGACCTTAGGCTTAGTCGGTTATAACTTTATATGTATGTAATCTAGGGAATCATATTTCAAGTGGTAGTGGAAGGGGACAATAGAAAAGAAAAGGCTTAAGCATGAAGACAGCGTAGGAATTTCAAAGAGACATAACACTCTTATTATTTATTTTACTTTTTGTTTCTTTCAATATTGTTAAAGATAATGTTAGGATGTATTTGAATAGCTAGGGTATTTAAAAATTAATTGGGGTGTTACAAATATATCAATGAAATAGTTTAAATGAATTAGGTTTTATGTAAAGACTAGAATATGTATAAAACAAATTAACCAAAACAACTCTTTGATTAACAATCAAAAAATATCACTAAAAAAAGACTGATTGTGAAGCTTATACATTTTTCTCTATTTTGTATCTAATAGATATCTGATATATATAAGCCTCTAAAGAACATAACACATTCTTTGTAATAATGATAATCACTACTATGTTTAGATCCAATCTAAACACATGCTTGCTTTGTTGTCTCCTCCTTTTTGAGCTGGAGATTCCAACAATCACCCCCGAATCTCTAAGTCCTTCTAGAGACGTCTTCAATCCTGAATGTGAATATGTTTACTTCTTCCATGAAAACTTCCACTTCTCCTGACTTTACGCTCCACCTTTCCTTTATTCTCCATAATACTCACTCAATAGTAAACAAACCAAATAACTAAAAGCATAACACATAAATAAAGATAGTGAATAATTTTGATTAAAGCCTTAATCCAAACAATCACAAACCGCAAACCAGCACTTGAACGAACTTGATTCTCGACTTTTTCCGGACACCCGACCTCTACCTCAATCACATCCAAAGTCTTCCATCAAAATACTGCTGATTCATCTTCAATTAGATTTGCCTCTTGCTTTTCCCACTTAGGACACTCATTGCTATAGTGACCAAATTCACCACACTTGAAACATTTAACGTGACTTTTATCCCGTTAGAAACGTTCCCCATCCCGACTTTTCCCGGACCCACGACCTCTTCCCCGGCCACGTCCAAAGCCATCCTGATTTGAACCTCCACTGCCACAATGCTTACAAACGTTCGAATTTTCTTCACTAGCCAACAATAAACTATCTTGAACGTCCTCCGTTTTTTCCGTTCCTTTTATACGCTCCTCGTATGCCTTCAATCTACCAACGGCTTCATCAAATAACATTGAATCCAACTCGAAACATTGTTCAATTGACGCCACGATTTGAAGAAACGACTTAGGCATCGAATCTAACAACCTTTTTACCAAATCACCTTCTTCAATCTCATATCCAAGACTCCTTGCTTTTGAGGCCAACCCCGATAATTTTGTCACAAAACTATCAATAGATTCATCCTCCTTCATGCGCAAACCTTCAAGCTCCCTTTTCAAGGTTGCAACCCGAGCCGTCCTCACCCGATCCACACCCAAATACCGTGTCTTCAAACCATCCCACACCTGTTTTGGATCTGTGTAACTCGCCATTTGCAACACCATCTCTTCCGGTATAGCTTGAAACAAGAAAGCAAGTGCTTGTTTCTTCTTCTTTAGATTCGTTTCTTCGCCTGACACCCTTACATCAACCGTCTCCCATATGCCGTGAGCATCCATAATAGATTTCACTTTGACCGCCCACACCGGATAATTTATTGGGGTTAAAACGGGGACTTGATACGTCATCGGACCTCCTTCTCTAGCTAGTGCCATTGCCTTTCTAATCTTTCTTTTGACAACCCCAACCTCTTTGATCAAGCTTGTTCGGAGAGCACTCTTCCACCGGTTGACAAGACAAGGTCACACCCTCCTTTACCGTCTTCCGTCACACCCGCAAAACGAACCGAACCAAAGCCACCTGCTTTGATATCTTCCCGTCCGTTTATTATGCACCACCGGTTAGTCTCTCGTTTGAACAAACCCGATCAAGAGAAATTGGGGCTGTACACCCCCATCGACCGAACGCCGCTCTGATACCAATTAAAGACTAGAATATGTATAAAACAAATTAACCAAAACAACTCTTTGATTAACAATCAAAAAATATCACTAAAAAAGACTGATTGTGAAGCTTATACATTTTTCTCTATTTTGTATCTAATAGATATCTGATATATATAAGCCTCTAAAGAACATAACACATTCTTTGTAATAATGATAATCACTAGTATGTTTAGATCCAATCTAAACACATGCTTGCTTTGTTGTCTCCTCCTTTTTGAGCTGGAGATTCCAACATTATGAACTTGGTCTTACCTAAAAGGTAGTGCGATGATAGAAAGGTCGTAGGCTTCAAGTCTTAAATAGTCATGCTATGAGATGGAGATTTATTTGGTAAATGGATTTGGGGAGTAAGATTCAAAGTGAAGCAAAGGTAAATAAAAGTAGCGTTGATAAGTAATTAGAATCGTTGATGAAGTAAGGAAAAACGTAGTATTTCCCATGTAAATAAAATAGATGCTTATTACATGCCAATAAGTATTTTAAAAGAATGGTGAATATATACAACGTAAATGGTTTGGGCCAGTAGGATCCAAGAATGATTTAAGTGTCACAAGCGAACTAATCTATTGATGGGACCAACTATAAAGTTGAAGATGGATGTCAAACTGATGTATACTTAATGAAAAGACCTAGACTATAACTAGTTTTAAGCTAACTATGACATTGCAATAACATAAGAAAGCATTGGCTCATAGTAAAATAAATGAAGTGATTGAAACTCTATAAAATGATATGTTGTTCTTTCTAAACCATTGGTTAATTATGAGTTTTGACTACTATTACTACTTGTCAGTTACGAATCATAATTAAGAGTGATATTAATATTTTTTTGGAACCGGCAAATTTAACTCCTTGAGGGTACTCAGCCTTGCAGCCCAGGGCGGTTGGCAATTACCTATGGCGCAAAGCCTTTTCCCTCTACCTGTTTTTCGCCGACCATGGAAAATCCCCCACATGGGGTTAGTAGGAGTCGAACTCCAGACCTTCCACCACATGGGTATATAACCCGGGCGCATCCACCCAGCTAGGGTGGGCTTCACTTGTAAGAGTGATATTAATTTGGTGGAAGGTACAATCCTAAACTTAATTGTCAGGTATGATTGGTGTTTTAATGCCGAAATTAATCATCGATTTTGGAACATAATTTAGACCGATATTAAATATGTTTGTGGTTAGAACTTTGTAACTAATTATTGATAATGAGGTGTTACAATACAAAAATTAAATGCCTATTACCAGCTATGATTGCCATCCAATGCAAATGCGGAACTCAAGGTTCAAAATTTGTTTCCCGATAGTGATCAATGATTCCTGTGTTCTACAAGATATCTTTATAAACTTAAGACATGGATAAGGTCAATCTCAAGGTTCAAATTCTGTTTCCCGATAGCGATTTATGAAGACCATATTAGACTACTCAATTGAACACATCAATCTAGTCATGGCTCGGCCAAGCACTTTAATGTAAAGATCAAATCATCGAGGGCCCACATATATCGCTTCTCCTTGTTAGGAAAGAAGGCACAGATAAACTTTGAGTACATAGTTTCTGTCTACTCATCATGTCATACATGGACATACCCTTTATAACTGCTGGTTACAGACAACGTTTGAGTAAACCAATCCATGACAGACTTGCAGAACAAAACCTCATGTATCTCTGTTTGAAGAATAAGAGATATTATCATATTTAGAATTACTTTTGACTTAATCCATGAAGTAATCTTTAAGTGCGGGTCGTTCCAATACTTAAAATCTCTATCAAGTACTCATGAGTGTTAGTCGTAATCTGTATGCTATGCCCTATCACTAAGGACAATCTATTAACACTCCATGATAATCTTAAATCACTACTCACTTCCAAGAGTATGACCAACTGTGGAGGGTTGAGTAATTAATAATTGGGAAGTGGGTTCTAAACATGAAAAACGAAACACAATAATAAATTAATGCAAATGGTAGTAAGCCAGCTTATTATTAAGTCACCACATAATAATCACCAAATCATATATAATTTATATTGTTACAAGTTTCAAATCATCAAACTAACAACTAAAACATTTATGGCACCTCATCAGCAAATCTAACCCCTATCGACCTAGCATGATCATCATGCTTGGTCCATATTAACGTCTTAGTGAAAGGATCAGCCGAATTCTCATCCGATGACACTCCACTCACTATGACGTCTCTATCCTCAACTCGATTCTGAAACGTATTGGCACTACTTGAGTAAATGCTTCGACTTCCCATGGTCCTTAGGTTCCTTAGTCAAGGAAACCGCACCCTCGGTATCACATAAGATATCAAGGAGTTCATTGATGTTATAGACAACACCAAGATCACTAACGAAATCCTTCAACCATGTAGTCTCATTTTCAACATTACTAGCTGCTATATACTCGGACTCGTATGTGGAGTCAGCCATTGATTTCAACTTGAACCTTTTTGAAGTTATCACTCCTCTATATGAATACTCAACATATCTCTTTGTTTTCTCAGATGCTTAATAATGTTCCGAACTGCCCATCTAATGACTTTTGCCAGGTTCTCCTGGATCTGACTCACTATGCTCAAAGCATACGAGACATCAGGTTGAACACATATCATGACATACATGATCGATCTTATAACAAAAGCATATGGCACTCAATTGATTCTGTCCAGTTCTTCTTTAGTACCGACACATTGATCTTTAATCAATTTTATGTCATAAGTAGAAACGCTTTCTTGGAGTCTTGCATCTTGATTTCTTCATGATCTCATCCAAGTATGTACTTTGGCTAAGTCCTATTAGACGTTTTGATCTATGTCCATAGATCCATATACCAATACCAGGTATGTATGTTGCATCTCCTAGGTCGTTAATAGCAAAACATTTCCCGAGCCAAGTGTTTTCACTTAGTTATCATACATGGACTAAATCTCACTCTCCATGGCTTCTTTCCATTTGGCAGCCTCTGGCGGTGCCATTGCTTCCTTGTAGTTGGATGACTCATCTGCACTAAGCAGTGCATTATCTCTTATGTAATTCTTAAAATTTTATGGATCCAAAAACATCTTATGTTTAATGGCATGTTAATCCCATCTATGCCTCAAGTCTCTCATGCTTAGAGGACCTTTATCACATAATATTCTTGATCAAATCATCCAACTAAAAAATCTTGTGAATTATACTTTACCAACGATCAGGTGACCTTTATACCATTAGTGTAACACCACGTTAATTTCGGTAAGTAAGTTTATGTTAATCATGGTGTGATTACGATATAAAATAATGTTATAGGTGTTTGGATGGTTAGAATACCTTTAAGATAGAGTTTTCGTGTGAAAAACGCTAAAAATGAATGACCCGGGTCGTGTGAATCAAACCAAGTTGAGTTGGAAGACTTAAAACAATGTTTGAAACAAATTTGGACTAACTCGGGTCGTGTTAGTCAACCCGGGTCGGGTTTTCAGCCGTAAAAATTCAGCATAGCAGCAACAGCCTCAACCCGGGGCGGGTTTTGAAACCCGGGTCGTGCTGCATAGGAACCCGGGTCGGGTTCTGGAAACCGGGTCGAGTTTCATGCTGACCCACTTCTTTTTAAATGCGATTTCAGCCATTTGGGGGATTTCTTTCGAACCAAAAACGCTCCCAATCCCTAGAAAACACCCTAAAGCCCTTGAAGTCGAATCGGAAGCCTAGGACTCGAGATTTTGAAGTAAGATTCGATATCTCGCTTCCTGAAGGTAAGATTCTATTTTCTAGCTTCAATTGATCGGTTGATTTGCTTGGGAAGGGTTGGTTCTAGGTGGTATTGATTACCCACCTGCAACTATAGAAGTATTAGTATGAAATTCATGATTTGGATGTGTAGTAGGGTTGTGATTCAAACCCTAAGGCTTGTTATTGGTTATAGTTGAGTAGATAGAACTATTGAAAGTGAATTCAAGGTATTCACATAGGTGTGGTGTGTATGTGGTATGTTGTAGGTGTTGAAAGAGGTGAGAAGACACCTTGGCCTACAAATTGTACCATCTGGAACGGGGTAAAGCTGCTATAAACTCTACTTACATGTTAGTTGTAACATGTTATATATGTTTATGATGCTAGTTGATTCACAAACATGTAGAAATTACTACGTAATTCGGGTGTGTCAAGTGTTAGAAATCACTTGTTATTACATGTGAGTTTTGTAGTTATACACAAGATGATACATGTAGTAAATTACATGTATATTATGTAGACACATAAAGAATTCTATGTGATTATATGTGTTAGAAGTTTGGGGTTACGATGTGAAGTAACCGACATTAAGATGAGAACCTCGTGTTCATTTGAAGTAAAGTTTATACATCACTAGATGAGTACTTTATGAATAGGTACAACTAGGATATTAATGGGTTGCTTAAAGGGTACTTAGCAACCATAGAGAAGTATGCAAAATGAATATATATATATATATATATATATATATATATATATATATATATATATATATATATATATATGGTGAAATACATGCAGTATGATGTAGTATGTATACGATACTTGTGATTTTACAGGTATGCAGGGACTATTGGGCTTGAGTACCTTACGGTCATGGTGTTGAGCCTTTATGGCCAAGTGATTGGGTTAAATTACCCAAAATATATTGTGGGAGCTTGTACGGTTCATGCAGACCTTATTAGTCGAGCGAGGACCTGTACGGTTCCAACTATACGGCATCTGTGGCTAGGAGATTGGATTTAATATTCAACTATACGGCCTCTGTGGCTATGAGATAGGATTTGATATCCAACTATACGGCCTCTATGGCTAGGAGATTGGATTTGATATCCACATATACGGTCTCTGTGGCTAGGATATTGGATTTGATATCCAAATATACGGCCTTTGTGGCTAGGAGTTTGGACTCAGTGTCCAAATATAATAGCCTTTATGGCTAAGCGGTTGGGGTTAATTACTCGACATATTGCAGGAACCTTTGTGGTTCATAACGGCCTTGCGGCTACGCGGTTGGGTTTAATAACCCAATATATGGTAAGAACCTTTGTGGAACATATATCGGCCTATGTGGCTAAAAGATGGGGCTTAATTTCCTAATATATATGATTAATGCTTTTGTGCTCATATTATAATAAGGGTAGTGGTGAGTCTTAGTGATTCGAAATGATAAAAGTTGTAGAGGAGATAAATATAAAATCCTTATGGCTTACGATCTGAAAGGTCGTAGAATAAACAATTTCATGTTGGAAATCAGTGTGACAAAATAACGTGTAGTGATACCGAGTAGTGATACCGAGTTGTCGGTTAGGTGTATACTTGTGTTACATGTATTACGCCATACTTGTTTATTAGTGGTTTAGGTATCAGTAGATACTGGTGTATTAAAGAAAGAATACTTGTAGTTATTAATAATAAAGTATAGCTGGTTTGATATGTTTATATGAACCAGTACTTATGAGTTGTTGCAGGGAATAGCTACACCCACGAGTTAGGTGATGTATTATATCTTAAATAAGTTATTCATGACCTTGTATTGTTACTCACTAAGCCTTATAGCTTACGTGTATGTGTTGTATTGTATGCAGATTAACAGTTGTAGCGCCCGGCTCGGATCGTGGGACGATTCTCAATGGTAACTTCTTGTAGATTCCAGAGTACACGAGTACCCAATTATACTATTTGATATTATAAAAGCAAACATTTTTGGGCATACTCTGTGTTGAAACTGGGCGTTACAAGTTGGTATCAGGGTCGTGGTTTAAGTGAATTAGGTGTCTATAGAGTAGATTCCTAGACTTAAACCTTGAAAGATAATAGATTGTATTGTTAAATTAGGTATATATTAACATGCGTGTTATATATATGACCTGATTATTGCTGAATTTTGAAGTATTTGAAGTAATCCGATTTTCGAAATTTAGGGCTGAGAGCCCGAGTGGTGGCCGGGTTTGTTATAAGACTCGGTACAAAGAGGGGCCAGTAGCCTAGTGAAATGAAATCTGACAGAATGTTGGGTAAAAACTGTTGATATTATACATAAATTACTACTTATTATTGTAGGGGTACATGTAAAGTAGACGAGTCGTCTTGATGCTCGATGAATAGAGAAACATGGAAAGTAGACGAGTCGTCTTGAGGCTCGATGAATAGAGAAAGAAGGAAAGTAGTAAAATGTCCACGGGAGTTAGGGGCAGCAGTTATAGAAAAAGGTACGTAAGTTATTCTTTGAAATAATAAGTATTTAGTTAGAGCCGGTGACTAGAAAAGTGACCAGTAGACCACACCATGGTGAGGGTCAAGAAAAGAGTAGGACAGCTTTTGCTGATAGAAAGTGACTAACGTGTACTAAAGAAAGTCTTTAGAGTTAGTCAATGTGTGGAATACGG
The DNA here is from genome assembly GCA_023525715.1 of Cichorium intybus. Classification (NCBI taxonomy): domain Eukaryota; kingdom Viridiplantae; phylum Streptophyta; class Magnoliopsida; order Asterales; family Asteraceae; genus Cichorium; species Cichorium intybus. The sequence goes on from CM042015.1 coordinate 57,331,132, forward strand.
TAAGGTGGAGTTGTTACTCAATTTTTCCTTTCCATTTTATTTTGTAAGAATTCCACCGTATCGGTGGCAAGTATTTGTAGAACGTTGTGAGGCAGCGTTAATACGGTAAAGAAGTGACGGTTAGCTTTATGTGCTATATAATTAAGCCTTTATGGCCGAAATATTATGGTTAGCAGAAGTTGGGTTCAATATGAATCGGTATTATGGAATTTATATTGCTAAATTCTATAAAATGTGACATGTTAGAATAAGTGGTCTCGGATGTTTAAAACGAGAATCATTTCCCTTTGCTTACTAATGGAATGGGTGTATGAAAGAATAATTGGATTGTTTAAATACAACTTATGTAGTTGGGAAAGATAGAGATAAACGCTTTGGCCGACTAAGCCAGGGTGTTTGAATGTAATTGTTTTGCTATGTCTAGCTTGTCAACAGGTTATAATCATTTCGAGTTGGGAATGTGAATAAGGGAGAGTTAGCCTTAAAGAATTGTGTATGGTTGGAATGAAGTAGCTAGTAGATTTATACTGAAGTGAGTATAATAGTGATTTCAATTGTGATTGAAAGAAATCTTGTTATCCTAAATCAAACTAGTCACTACCCAAGACGAAAATTATTAAGAAGAAAGTATGTGTACTAGCTAAAATTGTATACCGCTGTTAGAGGTTCTGAGGAACTCTGTGTATAGACAGTAATAATAGTAACCGAAAAGTAACGCATAGCGAAGAGTTTGTGTTTCTTTTGTATGGAGAATGTAATTGGTTAGCTATGTAACAAAATTTTCCACTGACGAGTATAAGTGGTATAGATTGCATAATACTTAAAAGTATATTGATACTTAGATAGAAGAGGCGTGTTTTAACCGTGAAGAGAGTAGTTATCTCCCCGAAGATCATTCATTCATGAATGAATCTGAGATCGGAAAATGGTACGAGGTGCCACGATTTGATTAGAGAAACGGTACAAAGTACCATGAACGGGTATTAATTGGTAATAGTAGTAGACGGTACGAGGTATCATGATTTTATATTATGTGACGATTGGTACGTGATATCGATCGGTGACACTTTGTGATAATTGGCACGAAAATACCATATAGTGTATAGTACTAAGGTACTATGTAAAAAAGCAAAGTGATAGTATAATGTTGTATACGATATAAAAGCTACGAGTTAAGTAGTAACTGGTTGGGATTGTGTATATTAAGTGTATACCAACCAAAATTGTGCTGTAGTATACCATATATGATATGTTAATGGGTGGCTAATACTAGACACGTTTAAGTCTAGTATGTAGATGTTGTAACTTGATGTACAAAGTAAACTAAATGCAGAACTGTTGTGACTAGCAAGATGCACTAAGCGGATACTCATGGTTCAATAAACCGAGTATGTGCGGCTCGTAGTGCTGAGCAAAGTAACACAGTCCAATTCACTATTGTGATAGAGAGATAAATTATAAGTAGTGACGACACGAGAACATCGTTATTACGTGTGATGTGTTGTTTGAGAACAAAATGGACGTGTAATAGATGTTTTGTATAACATATGTTATGTGTATGGTGATCACTTAGTGAATATCTAGTGATCATATGTAGTATGTAGCAATCACATCATGAGTATTTTTGTGATCATAAGTAATAGTAAAGATAAGTAGTAGTTGCACATCGAATACTTTACAACCATGTAGCAGGTTGTGACTATGTATATATGTATATGAGTATACATCTTAGAGATGATTGAATAATTATGCTGTATGATACAAAGATATATATATGCATGTACAGTAAGGAAAGTAGATTAATATAGTATGTATAGAACTGTATTAATGTGATCTCGGTTGTGATTGATAGGACCATTTCTTTAGCAATCAAACCCATCACCACCAAGACGAGAGATGAATAGAAGTTAGAGTTCCTATCGTGTAATGGGAATTCGAATATAAATGAGAATGTAGGTTTATAATGAAACCTTAAGCAATTTGATAAGTTGCTACGAGATTCCGAGGACGGAATCTTTTGAAGGGGGAAGAATTTGTAACACCACGTTACTTTCGGTAAGTAACTTTATGTTAATCATGGTGTGATTACGATATAAAATAATGTTATAGGTGTTTGGATGGTTAGAATACCTTTAAGATAGAGTTTTTGTGCGAAAAACGCTAAAAATGAATGACCCGGGTCGTGTGAATCAAATCGAGTTGAGTTGGAAGACTTAAAACAATGTTTGAAACAAATTTGGACTAAAGCTTATGTTTTTACGATCTTAATCTGTATTTACTTGAATGATGCTATAATCCGTGGCCACCCGGCCAATAGAGTTGGCTAGGCCCCCGATTAGAGCGCGAAGCCAACGAGTTCAGTCGAACAACGTAACGAGGCTCTTTCTTTCCTCTCAAGCAGCATGAGCAGAATGGAACGGTATCAAGGGTCGTAGCGAGAGGACTAGTAAAGCCTCTAGGCCGGGTTTTCAGCTGTAAAAATTCAGCATAGCAGCAACAGCGTCAACCCGGGGCAGATTTTGAAACCCGGGTCGTGCTGCATAGGAACCCGGGCCGGGTTCTGGAAACCGGGTCGGGTTTCGTGCCGACCCCACTTCTTTTTAAATGCGATTTCAGCCATTTGGGGGATTTCTTTCTAACCAAAAACGCTCCCAAGCCCTAGAAAACACCCCAAAGCCCTTGAAGTCATATTGGAAGCCTAGGACTCGAGATTTTGAAGTAAGATTCGATATCTCGCTTCTTGAAGGTAAGATTCTATTTTCTAGCTTCAATTGATCGGTTGATTTGCTTGGGAAGGGTTGGTTCCAGGTGGTATTGATTACCCACCTGCAACTATAGAAGTATTAGTATGAAATTCATGATTTGGATGTGTAGTAGGGTTGTGATTCAAACCCTAAAGCTTGTTATTGGTTATAGTTGAGTAGATAGAACTATTGAAAGTGAATTCAAGGTATTCACATAGGTGTGGTATGTATGTGGTATGTTGTAGGTGTTGAAAGAGGTGAGAAGACACCTTGGCCTACAAATTGTACCATCTGGAACGGGGTAAAGCTGCTATAACCAGGTGAGTAACTCTACGTACTTGTTAGTTGTAACATGTTATATATGTTTATGATGCTAGTTGATTCACAAACATGTAGAAATTACTACGTAATTCGGGTGTGTCAAGTGTTAGAAATCACTTGTTATTACAGGTGAGTTTTGTAGTTATACACAAGATGATACATGTAGTAAATTACATGTATATTATGTAGACACATAGAGAATTCTATGTGATTATATGTGTTAGAAGTTTGGGGTTACGATGTGAAGTAACCGACATTAAGATGAGAACCTCGTGTTCATTTGAAGTAAAGTTTATACATCACTAGATGAGTACTTTATGAATAGGTACAACTAGGATATTAATGGTTTGCTTAAAGGGTACTTAGCAACCATAGAGAAGTATGCAAAATGAATATATATATATATATATATATATATATATATATATATATATATATATATATATATATATATATATATATGGTGAAATACATGCAGTATGATGTAGTATGTATATGATACTTGTGATTTTACAGGTATGCAGGGACTATTGGGCATGAGTAGCTTACAGTCATGGTGTTGAGCCTTTATGGCCAAGTGATTGGGTTAAATTACCCAAAATATATTGTGGGAGCTTGTACGGTTCATGCAGACCTTATTGGTCGAGTGAGGACCTGTACGGTTCCAACTATACGACCTCTGTGGCTAGGAGATTGGATTTGATATCCAACTATACGGCCTCTGTGGCTAGGAGACTGGATTTGATATCCAACTATATGGCCTCTGTAGCTAGGAGATTGGATTTGATATCCAACTATACGGCCTCTGTGCCTAGGAGATTGGATTTGATATCCAAATGTACGGTCTCTGTGGCTAGGAGATTGGATTTGATATCCAAATATACGGCCTTTGTGGCTATTTGGACTCAGTGTCCAAATATAATAGCCTTTATGGTTAAGCGGTTGGGGTCAATTAGTCGACATATTGCAGGAACCTTTGTGGTTCATAACGGCCTTGCGGCTACGCGGTTGGGTTGAATAACCTAATATATGGTAAGAACCTTTGTGGAACATATATATCGGCCTACGTGGCTAAAAGATGGGGCTTAATTGCCTAATATATATGATTAATGCTTTTGTGCTCATACTACAATAAGGGTAGTGGTGAGTCTTAGTGATTCGAAATCATAAAAGTTGTAGAGGAGATAAATATAAAATTTTTATTGCTTACGATCAGAAAGGTCGTAGAATAAATGATTTCATGTTGGAAATTAGTGTGACAAAATACCGTGTAGTGATACCGAGTAGTGATACCGAGTTGTCGGTTAGGTGTATACTTGTGTTACATGTATTACACTGTACTTTTTTATTAGTGGTTTAAGTATCGTTAGATACCGGTGTATTACAGAAAGAATACTTGTAGTTATTAATAATGAAGTATAGCTGGTATGATATGTTTATATAAACCAGTACTTACGAGTTGTTGCAGGGAATAGCTACACCCACGAGTTGGGTGATGTATTATATCTTAAATAAGTTATTCATGACCTTGTATTCTTACTCACTAAGCCTTATAGCTTACGTGTATGTGTTGTATTGTGTGCATATCAATAGTTGTAGCGCCCGGCTCGGATCGTGGGACGATTCTCAATGGTAACTTCTTGTAGATTCCAGAGTACACGAGTACCCAATTATACTATTTGATATTATAAAAGCGAAAATTTTTGGGTATACTCTGTGTTGAAACTGGCTGTTACAATTAGCAAATATAAAACACCTTGATCATCATAGGAAAATGCAAATAGATAAGGTGACCAAAGTCTACAAGCATTTCACAAATGATGCACAAGTGATTTTTAGGTGGATTGCATAGATTTGATGTTTCAGAATAAGGCCTTTATAAATGTTTTATTATTTTAACATTTTAAAACATTTTTGTATCATGAATATTTTATGCATAAAATATTTCATGGTACTTATTTGTGGTTTCACATGTACTAAATCAATATCTTATATTCGATGTAGTTTGTTAAAATTTAATATCCAATATTAAGTTTGTCGGCATAACGATAGGAACCGATTTTTAAATTTTTAATAAAACTTCCTTTTATTATAAAGTTATGAAGTTTAGATTTAGTTTAAAAAACATTTTAAACCTTTTAAATATTTAAAATTTTGCGCATTTGTAGCATTTCAAAAATTAAAACTCCTTTTAATAAAAACTCAATCTTTATACATCTTATGTATAAAATTTATTATTTAAAATTCAAACTTCAAATTGATGTTATTTTTGTTAAAATGTCCTTATGTGTTGGAAACATATTTTCAAACATACAACATTAAATAACAATAATATAAACATCACAAGCATGCATCACAAGATGTATAAACAAAGCCATTTTCTAGAAATGAATATCGTGAGCCATCACAACAAGTATTAAGACATTTCCTAAAGGACTGAATGAGGACACTTCAAGGATCTTTAAAACACCATGTCTTGAAAGGATCTTCATAAGCTCTATCTTGTTACATTTTGTAATCATAAACAAACTAGTCTAAACTAATTTTTTACATACAAAATGAATAAAATGGTATAATACATATTTATCTATTACATCATCATATGAATGAATAAATAACAACCACAAGTGTTCTAGTGGCTTGTTTATACACAACATCATCATATGAAATAAAGAACATTTTGTTTTTTTCCAAGGAAACTTTTATATAACCAACATGGATGAAAAATGGTTATATAAAAATAAACAATTTTAAAACTATGAGTTGCCAAAGAAAATAAATATGAATATTTCTTAGCCAAAATAAATCCATATTTTTTCCAAAAACCAAAGATTATCAAACATTTTAAATCATTCTTGCATATAAAAGATTACTCTGATACCACTGATGATACCACTGATGGGTTTTGATAAATAAAAAAGAGCGTTTTACACTAAAAAGGCAACGGAAACATTTAAAAATAACTAGTTTAATTTTATACAATTTTAAAACAAAACCATCAAGGATCCATTTACATAGCTAAGGATTACATTTAAAACATACATAAGATGTTTTAGAAAGACAACCTTTGGAGCCTTTGATGCCACCTGGAATTGGGGAGTTGAAGTAGATGGCAAAAACCAAGAAGCTTGGTCTTCTCTATAAGTATCCACCACCAATAGTAGGTCACTTGGAATGCTAGTTCCTTTCATGTATAAAGAACTTCTTAAGACTTTAAGTGCTTAACACAATTAAGAAATAAAGAACAAGAACTTCTAGTCACTCAAACTTGCAACTTATGTTCACAAAATAGCAAATTAGGGAGAGAGTAAGAGTAGTCGACGATTCAAGAGAGGGAGAGAGAAACAAGATGCAACCTTTGTATAAAACTCTCTTTTATACCCATATGTGTTATCCAATATCCATACTTTCATTAAATGCAAAGATATGATCTTTTTAGAGGTATGGGTGGTGTAAGGCAAAGTTGACAAGAAACCTCCATTCCCGATACTTAAAATCGGCCAACTCATGGAGAAAAGGACAATGATGTGGCAAGCACTCAACTTTTAATAAAGTAATGTTATATGTATAAGTTAGTGGAATCCAAAGAGTCCAAAAACTTGTACATGAATTGATATATCATACCATATGATATAATAAATAGTTTCTATCATTTTAATTATTATTTTCATAAAACAATAATTATTCTCTAATTAATACAATAGTTGAATTTATTTATTAATGATCAAATACTAAATAAATATTCAATAAAAACCAATTTGATAAAGGTGTGACCTTATATGATCATATGTTATTAGTAATATCATTATATAATGATTCTTGAGCATATAGATCCAACAATCTCCCAATTCCATAAGATTCATTATGGATTGACATATACGGTAGTTGATGTCTTGCAACAGGCTACTGTCACTAACAACACACGAAGAGGTGCCATCCATCAACATCCAATTCCAAGAGCTCAAAGAATAAGGTAAGTTTGAGTAAGGCACCTTAGATGTCTAACTCTCAACATATAAGAAGAACACATCTCATCTTGACTACATACGTTAACCATTTTAAAGAATAGTAATTCCTATACATGAGTCACTAATACGTATCTCATGTCGAAAGAAATAAAGATGTTTACCATTGTTCAAGAATCACTTATGATTAACGATCCATGAAGTGATTCTTGAAGCCGGTCATATCCACTAGTTGTTCTCCAACAAGTACATATGAACTTGGATGCAACACTTTGCTATTTCATATCATGAAATCAACCAATCTGATTCGTATTAATCTTAATGCATAGTTGCTTCCAAAACTATGAGCAACTATAGACGATTTAGAATAAACGAGTTTACTCATGGATAAAAACATGCCAATATAGGACCCAATAACATTAATGCAAAACAGGTATCTGATATATCAAAAGAGATTACATGTTATTGTTCTATAGTTCAGAATATCCATATATTTATAAAGTACATATTTAGATCCAATCACTAGATAATCGAAGCCCAATACCTTTTGCATGTGTTTCAAACTTGTTTTGAGAAAGAGACTTTATGAGTGGATCGCTAGATTATAATCTGTATGAATCTTTTTAATGTGCATATTTCCCAATTCCAATTCCCGACGAATGAAATTGTATTTTCATTGAACGTGTATAACCTTGTTGGTAACCATTCGGTGTCTTGCGATAACAATGACACCAGTATTGTCACAAAACATCTCAATGACATTCTTTATGCTTGGGCAACCTCTAGATCATCGTTGAACTTTTTCATCTAATCAACTTCTTGAGTTGCCTCTGATGCAGCTATATACTCAGATTCCGTGGTATAATGTGCAACCACATCTTGCTTTAAACTTTTCCATTCAATAGCCCCTCTATTTAGGGTGAACACATATCCCGACTATGACCGAGAGTCATCTCGATCAGTGTTAAAGCTAGCATCGGTGTAACATCTTACAACGAGCTCTTCATTAACTCCCCCATAAACTAGGAACATGTCCTCGGTCCTTCTCTAGTACTTAAGGATGTTCTTTAAAGCCACCCAATGTTTTTTGCTAGGATTAGCTTAATATTGACTAGTCAAACTCAGCGGATAAGCTACATCCGGCCTTGTGCATGTCATGACATACATAATTGAGCCAACTGCTGAAGCATATGGTATGCGACTCATTTTTTGATCTTATCATCTAAACTAGGACATTCTGTCTTAGAAAGAACGGTGATAGGCAGCATAAGTACAATTCCTCGTTTTGAGTATTCCATTGAAAAGTGTTTTATGACTTTATCAATGTATACCAACTCATCCTTTGACAAAGCTGACACCAAAACTCCCCAATCGGTCAACTCCACAGTTAAAGATGATGCTCTACATCAGAAAGTTGATGCCTTAACCTCTATTCTGTCCAAATTCAAAGCTTCTCAGAATCAGGAAGCTATGGTCAAAGAAATTGTTGAACTGAAAACCAAGATCGCTGCTCTTGAAAATCGCGACATCACTCTTCATCTAGACAACCAAGTTCAACAGGTCATCTCCGATGGTCTTGCAAAAATTGATTCTCACAGGGAATCAGATGCCATAAACATGATGAAAATAGCACAAGCATTACTCAGAGAAGCAGAAAAATGTCAAAAGCAAGTTCCTGACATGGTTAATGAAGTAAATGAGAAACTCAACTCCACACTAGAACACTTATCTGGTTACTTCAGTGGAGTTCTTGCCGAAAACACCTCAATGCGAAGAACTCAAGCTCTGCTTCTTCAAATCATAACTCATACACTACAATCCATCATTGGTACACTGGAAGGTCCTCTTCAGCAAATGAAAATCAGCACAAGTCTGATTATTCAATTCATGGAGGATTTCAAAGACATGTTGGCTACACCGCTTCCTGAGTCTCTCAGAAAGGCAGTCGACGACATCACTTCCAAGCTTGGTACTATCTTAGACCGCCTGCGTGTGCCACCTTCAGTTCCTGCCGGCGCCCAGGAGGGGGAAAGGCGGATGATAAACCAGAAAATCCTCAAACTAATGACATTGTAATAGACACCACTGCTAATCCAAGTGGGACCACCAAAGAAAATGATGAGGATACCACAGGAGATCAACATCAGAAACATCAAGATGGTGAAAAAGACACCCATGCTAATGAGGATGAAACCCAAGAAGATACACATACTGATGATGATGAAATTCATACTAAAGAATCAGCAAAAGATCCTCTCATCAATAAGTCTCCAAAATCTCCCTCAAAATCTCCTCATTCTTCTCCGAAAACTCAGAATCCAACGGATGAGACTCATTCAGAATATGAGATTTTCATATACTCACCAATCAAAGAATCCGATCCCCCAGAAATTAAGGAAAAGAAATCCAAATTCTTCGATTCTCAAGCTCATCAACATGCTGAAGACTTCAGCAACTCTGAGTCCGATCCTGACTCAAACAAGGTTGACCCAAGTGGTCTCACAAAATCTCCCGTTAGAACTATCTTCATAAACCCTCTCGTTCCTCGACCTCTAAATGATTCTGACTTCAAACCCTTCAAAACATACAATCCTCCTCCTACATCTCAACACAACTTGGACATACCTTTAACTCTGAACGGAGACAAGTATATCTACTCGCTCAATTTCGCACAAACCCCAGGATTCAACAAGGATATGGAAGCATACCACTGGAATAAAAGATTCCTGATTACGTGCACCAAACCTCAAAATGAGACATGGTCGATCGATCCAATCACAGCAGTACGAAGTCTTAAGAAAAGAAGCTTTCAGAAGGCCAACTACTATGAATATGAAATAATCAGAAACAACAACTATGATAAGCCAATTCTGGTAACTAAAGCTGATTTCCTAATGATGAATCTAGCAGATATCTTCTTGATTGTTCGGAAGCTGTCAACTAAGGAATATTAAGTTGCAAGAGAAGCTTACGTCGCAGCCAAAAGATTCTTACACCGTCTTCTAGAAGAATTCTGTACTGCTGATGCTGAGCTATTCAAATTTGTTAATCCGAAAGATCCATTCCCAGAAAAGATTGACCTTTCCATGCCTGAAGTCTAAGATCACTTGAAAAGAGGTGCCACCTTTGATCCAGTACTTGGACTGGTTTACAAAAATCCAAAGCAGAAAGGATCCCTCTTCTTTCTTCGTGCTGATCAAATCCGAAGACTCCCCAGCGTGAACGTAACTGAATACATCAAAGCCATTAAGAAGTCACAATCATCGAATGCAGAAGCAAAGAAAGAACTGTTACTGAGAGTGGAATGGCTACTGGGAGTTAGGAACTTCTGGTCATATGCTGTGAGACAAGGTGTACTGGATAAACCTTGAAGATGCTGACTCAAACCCCTCGATTGGTCACCGAAGGGGGAATTGTTAATGCTAAAATCAGATCGTTGACCAACTCGTAGTTTGATGTATTAGGATTGTAATGTCAAACTCTTTATTTTGATGAAATGTTAGAAAAACCACTTCTGTATGAATGATTTAAGTAATGAACAAATTGTCATGTCTTGTGCTTTATATTCTTAACTAATATCTCGGGTAAGTTGTGTTCTGATAATCTTGTAATCATCCGAAATCCAGTCATGGATTTTGGAACTTCAAAGAATGTCAAGATCAGAAAGTACACTTCTCAGAAGAAAGAGTTCGGAAGACTATACTCCGAACTAACTCAGAAGATCAAGACCAACAAGACCATATTTCCAAGATACTCTGATTCAGAATTGCCAGGACTCCGAAATCCACTCAGGATTTCAGACTATCAATACAAACAATTCAAAGGAAATATCATACTTAATCACTCCACAAAGAAGACTGAAGATCAGAAGAACGTCTGGAAGATAAGGCAAAGGATAAGCACTTCAACGTATAGGATATGATTAGACTAGATCAGGCGTGGCCCCCTAGAAGCATGTCTGTTGTACTTAGAGTATTATTATATTATATACAAGCCACCCTAGTCTGACATTATATTATTATATTAGTTTCACCGTTCTTATCTGACTGAAGAGAGACGTGTTGTCTACTCTTCAGTCCATAGGTCCTTATCCGAAGGTCCTCCCTTAGTATATAAAAGGGAGACCAAGTCCATCTTCAGTCCTCATGAGTTTGAGAGACTTTATGTAACACTTTCACATTTATCAATACAATCTCTCATTCCATCAACGCTCTTGTTCTTATCTGCATTTCTTATTATCTTTACTGTTCTAGCACTCTTATTTCCCAGTCCTTATATTTCTAAGTTATATAACTGTTAAATCATATTGTTTATTGTTGAGCTATTAAGATCTATTCTAAGTATTACCTCTTCATTATAATTCCGCATCTATCTCAAGTCTTCAGACTTGTCCACCTCCGAAACTTCCCAGTTTCGGAACTTTACTTTCCGCAATCTTACTTTCCGCACTTACTTAGAATATTTGGCGACAACAAATACATCTCAGAGATAAATAAGTTCATACGCTATTTCCTTTAAGGTTGTTACCTTATTCAAATGCGTCTATTAAACATTAATTTGTTTATTTTAAAGAATTATATAATTAAATATGAATTTACGCAACAACTTCATATGTATGTTTTGGTTAATCATAGTACCTTACCAGGGCAATGTAGTAATTTTGTTTATATAAATTGCCATTAAAATAACACAATTATAATTAATCTCAAATTCATTTAAAGGAGTTCAGATTTTATATAATCATACTTTGAAGGGTAGTTTGGTAATTGTACATAATGAGAAAAATACATTTACATGGAGAAGAGTAAATTGGTAATTTGATGTCTGATGAATGCATCTTTTTGCTGCAGGGCAATTACGTAATTCGTTCTTTTTGTCCTTTTGCCCCTACACCAATACCCATTTGTTGCATAAGGAAAATACTGCAGAAATCATGCTCGAGGTATTGGGAGGTCCATGTGTTCGCTAAGAGAGATCGTTAGAGAGAGGGTGGTCCGCCGGGCACCTTCATCGGGGACTCCGCCTTTTTTGTACAATTTAGCATCTGAGTGGTGTTGTACTTTTTTATACAGTTTCACATCTGAGTGATGTTGTAATTTTTTGTACAATTTAGCATCTGAGCGGTGTTGTACTTTTTTGTACAGTTTAGCATCTGAATGGTGTTGTACTTTTTTGTACCGTTTAGAATCTAAGCGGTGTTGTACTTTTTTGTACACTTTAGCATCTAAGCGGTATTCTACTTTTTTGTACAATGTAGCATCTGAGGGGTGTTGTACTTATTTGTATAATTTAGCATCTGAGCGGTGTTTTAGTTTTTTGTACAATTTAGCATCTGAGCGGTGTTGTAGTTTTTAGTACAATTTAGCATCTGAGAGGTATTGTACATTTTTGTTCATTTTAGCATCTGAGCAGTGTGGTACTTTTTGTACAATTTAGCATCTGAGCGGTGTTGTACTTTTTTGTACAATTTAGCATCTGAAGGGTGTTGTACTTTTTTTTTTACAATTTAGCGTCTGAGCGGTGTTGTACTTTTTTATACAATTTAGCATCTAAGCGGTGTTGTACTTTTTTGTACAATTTAGTATCTAAGCGGTGTTGTACATTTTTGTATAATTTAGCATCTGATTGGTGTTGTACATTGTTGTACAATTTAGCGTATGAGGGGTGTTGTACTTTTTGTACAGTTTAGCATATGAGCGGTGTTGTACTTTTTTGTACAGTTTAGCATCTGAACGGTGTTTTACTTTTTTGTATAATTTAGCATCTGAGTGGTGTTGTACTTTTTTATACAGTTTTGCATCTGAGGGGTGTTGTATTTTTTTGTACAGTTTAACAGCTGAGCCGTGTTGTTATTTTTTGTACAATTTAGCATCTGAATGGTGTTGTACTTTTTTGTACAGTTTAGAATATGAGCGGTGTTGTACTTTTTTGTACAATTTAGCATCTGAGCGGGGTTATACTTTTTGTACAATTTAGCATCTTATTGGTGTTGTACTTTTTTGTACACTTTAGCGTATCAGTAGTGTTGTACTTTTTGGTACAATTTAACATCTGAGTGGTGTTGTACTCTTTTGTACAATTTAACATCTAAGTGCTGTTGTACTTTTTTATACAATTTAGGATCTGCGTACAATTTAGTATCAGAGTGGTGTTGTACTTTTTTTTACAATTTAGCATCTAAGGGGTGTTGTACTTTTTTGTACAATTTAGCATCTGAGCGGTGTTGTACTTTTTTGTACAATTTAGCATCTGAGCGGTGTTGTACTTTTTTGTACAATTTAGCTTCTGAGCGGTGTTGTACTTTTTGTACAATTTAAAATCTGAGCGGTATGAGTGGTGTTGTACTTTTTTGTATTGTTTAGCATCTGAGCGGTGTTGTACTTTTTTGTACAGTTTAGGATCAGAGTCGTGTTGTACTTTTTTGTACAGTTTAGCATCTAAGCGGTGTTGTACATTTTTGTACAATTTAGCATCTGAGTGGTGTTTTACTTTTTTGTACAATTTAGCATCTAAGCGGTGTTTTACTTTTTTGTACAATTTAGCATCTGAGCGGTGTTGTAGTTTTTAGTACAATTTAGAATCTAAACGGTGTTGTACTTTTTTGTTCATGTTAGCATCTGAGCGGTGTGGTACTTTTTGTACAATTTAGCATATGAGCGGTGTTGTACTTTTTTTATACAATTTAGCATTTGAAAGGTGTTGTACTTTTTTTACAATTTAGCGTCTGAGCGGTGTTGTAGTTTTTAGTACAATTTAGCATCTGAACGGTGTTGTACTTTTTTGTTCATTTTAGCATCTGAGTGGTGTGGTACTTTTTGTACAATTTAGCATCTGAGCGGTGTTGTACTTTTTTTATAAAATTTAGCATCTGAAGGGTGTTGTACTTTTTTTACAATTTAGCGTCTGAGCGGTGTTGTACTTTTTATACAATTTAGCATCTAAGTGGTGTTGTACTTTTTTGTACAATTTAGTATCTGAGCGGTGTTATATATTTTTGTATAATTTAGCATTTGATTGGTGTTGTACTTTGTTGTACAATTTAGCGTATGAGTGGTGTTGTACTTTTTATACAGTTTAGCATATGAGCGGTGTTGTACTTTTTTGTACAGTTTAGCATCTGAATGGTGTTTTACTTTTTTGTACAATTTAGCATCTGAGCGGTGTTGTAGTTTTTAGTACAATTTAGCATCTGAGCGGTGTTGTACTTTTTTGTTCATTTTAGCATCTGAGTGGTGTGGTACTTTTTGTACAATTTAGCATCTTAGCGGTGTTGTACTTTTTTGTACAATTTAGCGTCTGAGTGGTGTTGTACTTCTTTGTATAATTTAGCCTCTGAGCGGTGTTGTACTTTTTGTACAATTTAGCGTCTGAGTGGTGTTGTACTTCTTTGTACAATTTATCCTCTGAGTGGTGTTGTTTATTTTTGTACAATTTAGCATCTAAGCGGTGTTGTAGTTTTTAGCTCAATTTAGCATCTGAGCGGTGTTGCACTTTTTTGTACAATTTAGCACTGAGCGGTGTGGTTCTTTTTTGTATAATTTAGCATCTGAATGGTGTTGTACTTTTTTGTACATTTTAGCATCTGATTGGTGTTGTATTTTTTTGTAGACTTAGCGGTGTTGTAGTTTTAGCACAATTTAGCATCTAAGCGGTGTTGCACTTTTTTGACAATTTAGCACTGAGCGGTGTGGTTCTTTTTTGTACAATTTAGCATCTGAATGATGTTGTACTTTTTTTTACAATTTAGCATCTGATTGGTGTTGTACTTTTTTGTAGACTTTAGCGTATCAGTAGTGTTGTACTTTTTGGTACAATTTAACATCTGAGTGGTGTTGTACTCTTTTGTACAATTGAATATCTCAGTGGTGTTGTTCTTTTTTGTACAATTTAGCATCTGCGTACAATTTAGCATCAGAGAGGTGTTGTATGTTTTTGTATAATTTAGCATCTGAGCGGTGTTGTAATTTTTGTACAATTTAGCATCTGAGCGGTGTTGTACTTTTTTGTACAATTTAGCTTCTGCGCGGTGTTGTACTTTTTTGTACAATTTAGAATCTGAGCGGTATGAGTGGTGTTGTACTTTTTTGTATAGTTTGGCATCTGAGCGGTGTTATACTTTTTTTGTACAGTTTAGCATCCGAGTCGTGTTGTACTTTTTTATACAGTTTAGCATCCGAGTCGTGTTGTAGTTTTTTGTACAATTTAGCATCCGAGCGGTGTTGTACTTTTTTGTACAATTTAGCATCTGAGCGGTGTTGTACTTTTTTGTACAATTTAGCTTCTGAAGGGTGTTGTACTTTTTTTTTACAATTTAGCGTCTGAGTGGTGTTGTACTTTTTTATACAATTTAGCAACTGAGCGGTGTTGTACGTTTTTGTACAATTTAGTATCTGAGCGGTGTTGTACATTTTTGTACAATTTAGCATCTAATTGGTGTTGTACTTTTTTGTAGAATTTATCATATAAGTAGAGGTGGCAAATGGGTCGGGTCGTGTCGGGTTCGTGTCGGGTCAACACACTAAACGGGTTGAGAGGGGTGAACCCGGACACGACCTGTTTACATAAACGGGTTGAAAGTTGTAACCCGAACTCGACCTGTTTAACCTGTTTCAACCCGACACGACCCGCTAACCCGTTTAACCTGCCAACCCGTTTAACCCATTTAACCCGCCAACCCGTTTAACCTGTTTACCATCCAAATTACATAAACAATAAAACAACTAGATACAATACAAAAGTTCACGTAAATAACACCTAGAATCTGACAAAAAAAACAGAATCAAACTCATATGAACTAATATTAAAATCAGACTTGAATCCAGAAATCGTTGAACTAATATGAACCTAGAATCGAGATATGAACCTGAAATCGAGATATGAACCTGAATCGAGATATGAACCTGAAATCGTGAACCTGAAATTAGAATCGAGCCTGAAATCGCTGAATCGAGATATGAATCGTTGAAACTAATATTAAAAAACAGAAACAAACTCATAGAAACTAGAATCGTGAACCTGAAATTAGATATGAACCTGAAATCGCTGAAACCGTCGTGTCTGAATCGTGAGCCCCTTTTCCTCGCTGAAGTCGTGTCTGAAGTCGAGAATACGAGATCGAGAGACTCGAGATGCGATGCTGTCCTTTCCTTCTGAAGTCGAGAATACGAGATCGAGAGACTCGAGAAGACGAGAATACGAGATCTGAAATTGTGAAGACTTGAAGCCTGAAATCGTTGAAGACTCGAAGACCTGAAAACCTGAAAACCTGAAGCTTTGTAATCGTGAATCGGAATTGAAGACTTGAAGCTTTGAAATCGTGAATCGGAAAACCTGAAATAGTGAAGACCTGAAATCGTGACTGCGTAAATCTTGAAGACTTGAAGGCTTGAAGGCTGAAGCTAATATCTTGAGTGTGTGAGTGTGACTGCGCCTGCGATTAAGTGGAAAACCTGAAATCTTGAAGACTGAAGCTGATATCTTGAGTGTGTGAGTGTGACTGCGTGAATGAAAGAGGAAATCTGAAACCCTACGATTAAGAATTCTCCTGGCCCAAAAATAAAATGTAATGTAAATGTTATTTTGGTTTTAGCCCACTCCAAGTCTCCTGGCCCAAATATATATATATATATATATATATATATATATATATATATATATATATATATATATATATATATATATATATATATATATATATATATATATATATAAACGGGTTACTCGGGTCATATTCGAGTTAAAAGTCTTGACCCTAACCCAACCCGTTTAAATTTTCGTGTCGTGTCGTGTCGACCCGTTTACTTAAACGGGTCGAAACCTCTTACCCAAACCCGCTAATTTCGTGTCGGGTTCGTGTCGGGTTGTCGTGTCGTGTCTGATTTTGCCAGGTCTACATATAAGTGGTGTTGTACTATTTTATACAGTTTCGCATATGAGGGGTGTTGTACTTTTTTTACAGTTTAGCATCTGAACGATGTTTTACTTTTTTGTACAATTTAGCATCTGAGCGGTGTTGTAATTTTTGTACAATTTAGCATCTGAGTGGTGTTATACTTTTTTGTATAGTTTAGCATCTGAGCGGTGTTGTAGTTTTTTGTATAGTTTAGGATATGAGTGGTGTTGTACATTTTTGTAAAATTTAGCATCTGAGCGGAGTTGTAATTTTTGTACAATGTAGCATCTGAGGGGTGTTGTACTTTTTTGTACAATTTAGCACCTGAGCGGTGTTATTTTTTTGTACAATTTAGTATCTGAGTGGTGTTGTACTTTTTTTTGTACAATTTAGCATCTGAGTGGTGTTGTACTTTTTTGTACAATTTAGCGTCTGAGTGGTGTTGTACTTCTTTCTACAATTTAGCATCTGAGTGGTGTTGTTCATTTTTGTACAATTTAGCCTCTCAGCGGTGTTGTAGTTTTTAGTACAATTTAGCATCTGAGCGGTGTTGTACTTTTTTATACAATTTAGCACCTGAGCGGTATTGTTCTTTTTTGTACAATTTAGCATCTGAGTGGTGTTGTACTTTTTTATACAATTTTGAATTTGATTGGTGTTGTACGTATTTGTACACTTTATCGTATCAGTGGTGTTGTCCTTTTTGGTACAATTTAACATCTGAGTGGTGTTGTACTCTTTTGTACAATTTAACATCTAAGTAGTGCTATACTTTTTTGTACAATTTAGCATCTGCGTACAATTTAGCATTAGAGTGCTGTTGTACTTTTTTGTACAATTTAGCATGTGAGGGGTGTTGTATTTTTTTGTACAATTTAGCATCTGAGCGGTGTTGTACTTTTTTGTACAATTTATCATCTGAGCGGTGTTGTACTTTTTGTACAATTTAGCTTCTGAGCGGTGTTGTACTTTTTGTACAATTTAGAATCTGAGCGGTATGAGTGGTTGTACTTTTTTGTACAGTTTAGCATTTGAGTCGTGTTGTACTTTTTGTACAGTTTTGTATCTAAGCGGTATTGTACTTTTTTGTACAATTTAGCATCAGAGCAATGTCGTACTTTTTTGTACAATTTAGCATCTGAGCGGTGTTATACTTTTTTGTACAATTTAGCATCTGAAGGGTGTTGTACTTTTGTTTACAATATACCGTTTGAGCGGTGTTGTACTTTTTTATACAATTTAGCATCTGTGCGGTGTTGTACTTTTGTGTACAATTTAGTATTTGAGCGGTGTTGTAAATTTTTGTACAATTTAGCATCTAATTGGTGCTATTCTTTGTTGTAGAATTTAGCGTATAAGTGGTGTTGTACTGTTTTGTACAGTTTCGCATATGAGCGGTGTTGTACTTTTTATACAGTTTAGCATCTAAACGGCGTTTTACTTTTTTGTACAATATAGCATCTGAGCGGTGTTGTACTTTTTGTACAATTTAGCATCTGAGTGGTGTTATACTTTTTTGTACAGTTTAGCATCTGAGCGTTGATGTAGTTTTTTGTATAGTTTAGGATTTGAGCGGTGTTGTACATTTTTGTACAATTTAGCATCTGAGCGGTGTTGTTTTTTTGTACAATTTAGCATCTGAGTGGTGTTGTACTTTTTTGTACAATTTAGCATCTGAGTGGTGTTGTAATTTTTTGTACAATTTAGCGTCTGAGTGGTGTTGTACTTCTTTGTACCATTTACCATCTGAGTGGTGTTGTTCATTTTTGTACAATTTAGCATCTCAGCGGTGTTGTAGTTTTTAGTACAATTTGGCATCTGAGCGGTGTTATACTTTTTTGTACAATTTAGCATCCGAGTCGTGTTGTACTTTTTTGTACAGTTTAGCATCCGAGTCGTGTTGTAGTTTTTTGTACAATTTAGCATCCGAGCGGTGTTGTACTTTTTTGTACAATTTAGCATCTGAGCGGTGTTGTACTTTTTTGTACAATTTAGCTTCTGAAGGGTGTTGTACTTTTTTTTACAATTTAGTGTCTGAGTGGTGTTGTACTTTTTTATACAATTTAGCAACTGAGCGGTGTTGTACGTTTTTGTACAATTTAGTATCTGAGCGGTGTTGTACATTTTTGTACAATTTAGCATCTAATTGGTGTTGTACTTTTTTGTAGAATTTATCATATAAGTGGTGTTGTACTATTTTATACAGTTTCGCATATGAGGGGTGTTGTACTTTTTTTACAGTTTAGCATCTGAACGATGTTTTACTTTTTTGTACAATTTAGCATCTGAGCGGTGTTGTACTTTTTGTACAATTTAGCATCTGAGTGGTGTTATACTTTTTTGTATAGTTTAGCATCTGAGCGGTGTTGTAGTTTTTTGTATAGTTTAGGATATGAGTGGTGTTGTACATTTTTGTAAAATTTAGCATCTGAGCGGAGTTGTAATTTTTGTACAATGTAGCATCTGAGGGGTGTTGTACTTTTTTGTACAATTTAGCACCTGAGCGGTGTTATTTTTTTTTGTACAATTTAGTATCTGAGTGGTGTTGTACTTTTTTTTGTACAATTTAGCATCTGAGTGGTGTTGTACTTTTTTGTACAATTTAGCGTCTGAGTGGTGTTGTACTTCTTTCTACAATTTAGCATCTGAGTGGTGTTGTTCATTTTTGTACAATTTAGCCTCTCAGCGGTGTTGTAGTTTTTAGTACAATTTAGCATCTGAGCGGTGTTGTACTTTTTTATACAATTTAGCACCTGAGCGGTATTGTTCTTTTTTGTACAATTTAGCATCTGAGTGGTGTTGTACTTTTTTATACAATTTTGAATTTGATTGGTGTTGTACGTATTTGTACACTTTATCGTATCAGTGGTGTTGTGCTTTTTGGTACAATTTAACATCTGAGTGGTGTTGTACTCTTTTGTACAATTTAACATCTAAGTAGTGCTATACTTTTTTGTACAATTTAGCATCTGCGTACAATTTAGCATCAGAGTGCTGTTGTACTTTTTTGTACAATTTAGCATGTGAGGGGTGTTGTATTTTTTTGTACAATTTAGCATCTGAGCGGTGTTGTACTTTTTTGTACAATTTATCATCTGAGCGGTGTTGTACTTTTTGTACAATTTAGCTTCTGAGCGGTGTTGTACTTTTTGTACAATTTTGAATCTGAGCGGTATGAGTGGTTGTACTTTTTTGTACAGTTTAGCATCTGAGTCGTGTTGTACTTTTTGTACAGTTTTGTATCTAAGCGGTATTGTACTTTTTTGTACAATTTAGCATCAGAGCAATGTCGTACTTTTTTGTACAATTTAGCATCTGAGCAGTGTTATACTTTTTTGTACAATTTAGCATCTGAAGGGTGTTGTACTTTTGTTTACAATATACTGTTTGAGCGGTGTTGTACTTTTTTATACAATTTAGCATCTGTGCGGTGTTGTACTTTTGTGTACAATTTAGTATCTGAGCGGTGTTGTAAATTTTTGTACAATTTAGCATCTAATTGGTGTTATTCTTTGTTGTAGAATTTAGCGTATAAGTGGTGTTGTACTGTTTTGTACAGTTTCGCATATGAGCGGTGTTGTACTTTTTATACAGTTTAGCATCTAAACGGCGTTTTACTTTTTTGTACAATATAGCATCTGAGCGGTGTTGTACTTTTTGTACAATTTAGCATCTGAGTGGTGTTATACTTTTTTGTACAGTTTAGCATCTGAGCGTTGATGTAGTTTTTTGTATAGTTTAGGATTTGAGCGGTGTTGTACATTTTTGTACAATTTAGCGTCTGAGCGGTGTTGTTTTTTTGTACAATTTAGCATCTGAGTGGTGTTGTACTTTTTTGTACAATTTAGCATCTGAGTGGTGTTGTAATTTTTTGTACAATTTAGCGTCTTAGTGGTGTTGTACTTCTTTGTACAATTTACCATCTGAGTGGTGTTGTTCATTTTTGTACAATTTAGCATCTCAGCGGTGTTGTAGTTTTTAGTACAATTTAGCATATGAGTGGTGTTGTACTTTTTTATACAATTTAGCATCTGAGCAGTGTTGTTGTTTTTTGTACAATTTAGCATCTAAGAGGTGTTGAAGTTTTTTGTACAATTGAGCATCCGAGCGGTGTTGTACTTTTTTGTACAATTTAGCATCTGAGCGGTGTTGTACTTTTTTGTACAATTTAGCTTCTGAAGGGTGTTGTACTTTTTTTTTTACAATTTAGCGTCTGAGTGGTGTTGTACTTTTTTATATAATTTAGCAACTGAGTGGTGTTGTACGTTTTTGTACAATTTAGTATCTGAGCGGTGTTGTACATTTTTGTACAATTTAGTATCTAATTGGTGTTGTACTTTTTTGTAGAATTTATCATATAAGTGGTGTTGTACTATTTTATACAGTTTCGCATATGAGGGGTGTTGTACTTTTTTTACAGTTTAGCATCTAAACGATGTTTTACTTTTCTGTACAATTTAGCATCTGAGCGGTGTTGTACTTTTTGTACAATTTAGCATCTGAGTGGTGTTATACTTTTTTGTATAGTTTAGCATCTGAGCGGTGTTGTAGTTTTTTGTATAGTTTAGGATATGAGTGGTGTTGTACATTTTTGTAAAATTTAGCATCTGAGCGGAGTTGTAATTTTTGTACAATGTAGCATCTGAGGGGTGTTGTACTTTTTTGTACAATTTAGCACCTGAGCGGTGTTATTTTTTTTTTGTACAATTTAGTATCTGAGTGGTGTTGTACTTTTTTTTGTACAATTTAGCATCTGAGTGGTGTTGTACTTTTTTGTACAATTTAGCGTCTGAGTGGTGTTGTACTTCTTTCTACAATTTAGCATCTGAGTGGTGTTGTTCATTTTTGTACAATTTAGCCTCTCAGCGGTGTTGTAGTTTTTAGTACAATTTAGCATCTGAGCGGTGTTGTACTTTTTTATACAATTTAGCACCTGAGCAGTATTGTTCTTTTTTGTACAATTTAGCATCTGAGTGGTGTTGTACTTTTTTATACAATTTTGAATTTGATTGGTGTTGTACGTATTTGTACACTTTATCGTATTAGTGGTGTTGTGCTTTTTGGTACAATTTAACATCTGAGTGGTGTTGTACTCTTTTGTACAATTTAACATCTAAGTAGTGCTATACTTTTTTGTACAATTTAGCATCTGCGTACAATTTAGCATCAGAGTGCTGTTGTACTTTTTTGTACAATTTAGCATGTGAGGGGTGTTGTATTTTTTTGTACAATTTAGCATCTGAGCGGTGTTGTACTTTTTTGTACAATTTATCATCTGAGCGGTGTTGTACTTTTTGTACAATTTAGCTTCTGAGCGGTGTTGTACTTTTTGTACAATTTAGAATCTGAGCGGTATGAGTGGTTGTACTTTTTTGTACAGTTTAGCATCTGAGTCGTGTTGTACTTTTTGTACAGTTTTGTATCTAAGCGGTATTGTACTTTTTTGTACAATTTAGCATCAGAGCAATGTCGTACTTTTTTGTACAATTTAGCATCTGAGCGGTGTTATACTTTTTTGTACAATTTACCATCTGAAGGGTGTTGTACTTTTGTTTACAATATACCGTTTGAGCGGTGTTGTACTTTTTTATACAATTTAGCATCTGTGCGGTGTTGTACTTTTGTGTACAATTTAGTATCTGAGCGGTGTTGTAAATTTTTGTACAATTTAGCATCTAATTGGTGTTATTCTTTGTTGTAGAATTTAGCGTATAAGTGGTGTTGTACTGTTTTGTACAGTTTCGCATATGAGCGGTGTTGTACTTTTTATACAGTTTAGCATCTAAACGGCGTTTTACTTTTTTGTACAATATAGCATCTGAGCGGTGTTGTACTTTTTGTACATTTTAGCATCTGAGTGGTGTTATACTTTTTTGTACAGTTTAGCATCTGAGCGTTGATGTAGTTTTTTGTATAGTTTAGGATTTGAGCGGTGTTGTACATTTTTGTACAATTTAGCATCTGAGCGGTGTTGTTTTTTTGTACAATTTAGCATCTGAGTGGTGTTGTACTTTTTTGTACAATTTAGCATCTGAGTGGTGTTGTAATTTTTTGTACAATTTAGCGTCTGAGTGGTGTTGTACTTCTTTGTACAATTTACCATCTGAGTGGTGTTGTTCATTTTTGTACAATTTAGCACCTCAGCGGTGTTGTAGTTTTTAGTACAATTTAGCATATGAGTGGTGTTGTACTTTTTTATACAATTTAGCGTCTGAGCAGTGTTGTTCTTTTTTGTACAATTTAGCATCTAAGAGGTGTTGTATTTTTTTGTACAATTTAGCATCTGAGCGGTGTTGTACTTTTTTGTAGAATTTAGCATCTGAGCGGTGTTGTACTTTTTTGTACAATTTAGCATCTGAAGGGTGTTGTACTTTTTTTTACAATTTAGCGTCTGAGCGGTGTTGTACTTCTTTGTACAATTTAGCATCTGAGTGGTGTTTTTCATTTTTGTACAATTTAGCATCTCAGCGGTGTTGTAGTTTTTAATACAATTTAGCATGTGAGCGGTGTTGTACTTTTTGTACAATTTAGCATCTGAGCGGTGTTGTTCTTTTTTGTACAATTTAGCATCTGAGTGGTGTTGTACTTTTTTGTACAATTTAGTATTGAGCGGTATGAGTGGTGTTGTACTTTTTTGTACAGTTTAGCATGTGAGCGGTGTTGTACTTTTTTGTACAGTTTACCATCTGAGCCGTGTTGTACTTTTTTTGTATAGTTTAGCATCTGAGCGGTGTTGTATTTTTTTGTACAATTTAGTATCTGAGCGGTGTTGTACATTTTTGTACAATTTAACATCTAATTGGTGTTGTACTTTGTTGTAGAATTTAGCGTATGAGTGGTGTTGTACTGTTTTGTACAGTTTCGCATATGAGCGGTGTTAAACTTTTTGTACAGTTTAGCATCTAAATGGTGTTTTACTTTTTTGTACAATTTAGCATCCGAGCGGTATTGTACTTTTTGTACAATTTAACATCTGAGTGGTGTGATACTTTTTTGTATAGTTTAGAATGTGAGCGGTGTTGTACTTTTTTGTATAGTTTAGGAACTGAGCGCTGTTGTACATTTTTGTACAATTTAGCATCTGAGCGGTGTTGTACTTTTTGTACAATGTAGCATCTGAGGGGTGTTGTACTTTTTTGTACATTTTAGCATCTGAGCGGTGTTGTTTTGTTTTGTACAATTTAGCATCTGAGTGGTGTTGTAGTTTTTTGTACAATTTAGCATCTGAGTGGTGTTGTTTATTTTTGTACAATTTAGCATCTCAGCGGTGTTGTAGTTTTTAATACAATTTAGCATCTGAGCGGTGTTGTACTTTTTTGTACAATTTAGCACCTGAGCGACGTTGTTCTTTTTTGTATAATTTATCATCTGAGTGGTGTTGTAATTTTTTGTACAATTTTGCATCTGATTGGTGTTGTACTTATTTGTACACTTTAGCGTATCAGTGGTGTTATACTTTTTGGTACAATTTAACATCTGAGTGGTGTTGTACTCTTTTGTACAATTTAACATCTAAGTTGTGCTGTACTTTTTTGTACAATTTAGCATCAGAGTGGTGTTGTACTTTTTTGTACAATTTAGCATCTAAGGGCTGTTGTACTTTTTTGTACAATTTAGCATCTGAGCGGTGTTGTACTTTTTGTACAATTTAGCTTCTGAGCGGTGTTGTACTTTTTTGTACAATTTAGAATCTACGCGGTATGAGTGGTGTTGTACTTTTTTATACAGTTTAGCATCTGAGTCGTGTTGTACTTTCTTGTATAGTTTAGCATCTAAGCGGTGTTGTACTTTTTTGTACAATTTAGCATCTGAGCGGTGTTTTACTTTTTGTTACAATTTAGCATCTGAAGTGTGTTGTACTTTTTTTACAATTTAGCGTCTGAGCGGTGTTGTACTTCTTTGTACAATTTAGCATCTGAGTGGTGTTTTTCATTTTTGTACAATTTAGCATCTCAGCGGTGTTGTAGTTTTTAATACAATTTAGCATGTGAGCGGTGTTGTACTTTTTGTACAATTTAGCATCTGAGCGGTGTTGTTCTTTTTTGTACAATTTAGCATCTAATTGGTGTTGTACTTTGTTGTAGAATTTAGCGTATGAGTGGTGTTGTACTGTTTTGTACAGTTTCGCATATGAGCGGTGTTAAACGTTTTGTACAGTTTAGCATCTAAACGGTGTTTTACTTTTTTGTACAATTTAGCATCCGAGCGGTATTGTACTTTTTGTACAATTTAACATCTGAGTGGTGTGATACTTTTTTGCATAGTTTAGAATCTGAGCGGTGTTGTACTTTTTTGTATAGTTTAGGAACTGAGCGCTGTTGTACATTTTTGTACAATTTAGCATCTGAGCGGTGTTGTACTTTTTGTACAATGTAGCATCTGAGGGGTGTTGTACTTTTTTGTACAATTTAGCATCTGAGCGGTGTTGTTTTGTTTTGTACAATTTAGCATCTGAGTGGTGTTGTACTTTTTTGTACAATTTAGCATCTGAGTGGTGTTGTACTTTTTTGTATAATTTAGCGTCTGAGTGGTGTTGTACTTCGTTGTACAATTTAGCATCTGAGTGGTGTTGTTTATTTTTGTACAATTTAGCATCTCAGCGGTGTTGTAGTTTTTAATACAATTTAGCATCTGAGCGGTGTTTGTACTTTTTTGTACAATTTAGCACCTGAGCGACGTTGTTCTTTTTTGTACAATTTATCATCTGAGTTGTGTTGTAATTTTTTGTACAATTTTGCATCTGATTGGTGTTGTACTTATTTGTACACTTTAGCGTATCAGTGGTGTTATACTTTTTGGTACAATTTAACATCTGAGTGGTGTTGTACTCTTTTATACAATTTAACATCTAAGTGGTGCTGTACTTTTTTGTACAATTTAGCATCAGAGTGGTGTTTTACTTTTTTGTACAATTTAGCATCTAAGGGCTGTTGTACTTTTTTGTACAATTTAGCATCTGAGCGGTGTTGTACTTTTTGTACAATTTAGCTTCTGAGCGGTGTTGTACTTTTTTGTACAATTTAGAATCTACGCGGTATGAGTGGTGTTGTACTTTTTTGTACAGTTTAGCATCTGAGTCGTGTTGTACTTTCTTGTATAGTTTAGCATCTAAGCGGTGTTGTACTTTTTTGTACAATTAAGCATCTGAGCGGTGTTTTACTTTTTGTTACAATGTAGCATCTGAAGTGTGTTGTACTTTTTGTTTACAATTTAGCGTCTGAGCGGTGTTGTACTTTTTTATTCAATTTAGCATCTGAGCGGTGTTGTTTTTTTGTACAATTTAGCATCTGAGTGGTGTTGTAATTTTTTGTACAATTTAGCATCTGAGTGGTGTTGTACTTCTTTGTACAATTTAGCATCTGAGTGGTGTTTTTCATTTTTGTACAATTTAGCATCTCAGCGGTGTTGTAGTTTTTAGTACAATTTAGCATGTGAGCGGTGTTGTACTTTTTGTACAATTTAGCATCTGAGCGGTGTTGTTCTTTTTTGTACAATTTAGCATCTGAGCGGTGTTGTACTTTTTTGTATAATTTAGCGTCTGAGTGGTGTTGTACTTCGTTGTACAATTTAGCATCTGAGTGGTGTTGTTTATTTTTGTACAATTTAGCATCTCAGCGGTGTTGTAGTTTTTAATACAATTTAGCATCTGAGCGGTGTTGTACTTTTTTGTACAATTTGTACTTCGTTGTACAATTTAGCATCTGAGTGGTGTTGTTTATTTTTGTACAATTTAGCATCTCAGCGGTGTTGTAGTTTTTAATACAATTTAGCATCTGAGCGGTGTTGTACTTTTTTGTACAATTTAGCACCTGAGCGACGTTGTTCTTTTTTGTACAATTTATCATCTGAGTGGTGTTGTAATTTTTTGTACAATTTTGCATCTGATTGGTGTTGTACTTATTTGTACACTTTAGCGTATCAGTGGTGTTATACTTTTTGGTACAATTTAACATCTGAGTGGTGTTGTACTCTTTTGTACAATTTAACATCTAAGTTGTGCTGTACTTTTTTGTACAACTTAGCATCAGAGTGGTGTTGTACTTTTTTGTACAATTTAGCATCTAAGGGCTGTTGTACTTTTTTGTACAATTTAGCATCTGAGCGGTGTTGTACTTTTTGTACAATTTAGCTTCTGAGCGGTGTTGTACTTTTTTGTACAATTTAGAATCTACGCGGTATGAGTGGTGTTGTACTTTTTTGTACAGTTTAGCATCTGAGTCGTGTTGTACTTTCTTGTATAGTTTAGTATCTAAGCGGTGTTGTACTTTTTTGTACAATTTAGCATCTGAGCGGTGTTTTACTTTTTGTTACAATTTAGCATCTGAAGTGTGTTGTACTTTTTTTTACAATTTAGCGTCTGAGCGGTGTTGTACTTTTTTATTCAATTTAGCATCTGAGCGGTGTTGTTTTTTTGTACAATTTAGCATCTGAGTGGTGTTGTAATTTTTTGTACAATTTAGCATCTGAGTGGTGTTGTACTTCTTTGTACAATTTAGCATCTGAGTGGTGTTTTTCATTTTTGTACAATTTAGCATCTCAGCGGTGTTGTAGTTTTTAGTACAATTTAGCATGTGAGCGGTGTTGTACTTTTTGTACAATTTAGCATCTGAGCGGTGTTGTTCTTTTTTGTACAATTTAGCATCTGAGCGGTGTTGTACTTTTTTGTACAATTTAGTATTGAGCGGTATGAGTGGTGTTGTACTTTTTTGTACAGTTTAGCATGTGAGCGGTGTTGTACTTTTTTGTACAGTTTACCATCTGAGCCGTGTTGTACTTTTTTTGTATAGTTTAGCATCTGAGCGGTGTTGTATTTTTTTGTACAATTTAGTATCTGAGCGGTGTTGTACATTTTTGTACAATTTAGCATCTAATTGGTGTTGTACTTTGTTGTAGAATTTAGCGTATGAGTGGTGTTGTACTGTTTTGTACAGTTTCGCATATAAGCGGTGTTAAACTTTTTGTACAGTTTAGCATCTAAACGGTATTTTACTTTTTTGTACAATTTAGCATCCGAGCGGTATTGTACTTTTTGTACAATTTAACATCTGAGTGGTGTGATACTTTTTTGTATAGTTTAGAATCTGAGCGGTGTTGTACTTTTTTGTATAGTTTAGGAACTGAGCGCTGTTGTACATTTTTGTACAATTTAGCATCTGAGCGGTGTTGTACTTTTTGTACAATGTAGCATCTGAGGGGTGTTGTACTTTTTTGTACAATTTAGCATCTGAGCGGTGTTGTTTTGTTTTGTACAATTTAGCATCTGAGTGGTGTTGTACTTTTTTGTACAATTTAGCATCTGAGTGGTGTTGTACTTTTTTGTATAATTTAGCGTCTGAGTGGTGTTGTACTTCGTTGTACAATTTAACATCTGAGTGGTGTTGTTTATTTTTGTACAATTTAGCATCTCAGCGGTCTTGTAGTTTTTAATACAATTTAGCATCTGAGCGGTGTTGTACTTTTTTGTACAATTTAGCACCTGAGCGACGTTGTTCTTTTTTGTACAATTTATCATCTGAGTGGTGTTGTAATTTTTTGTACAATTTTGCATCTGATTGGTGTTGTACTTATTTGTACACTTTAGCGTATCAGTGGTGTTATACTTTTTGGTACAATTTAACATCTGAGTGGTGTTGTACTCTTTTGTACAATTTAACATCTAAGTTGTGCTATACTTTTTTGTACAATTTAGCATCAGAGTGGTGTTGTACTTTTTTGTACAATTTAGCATCTAAGGGCTGTTGTACTTTTTTGTACAATTTAGCATCTGAGCGGTGTTGTACTTTTTGTACAATTTAGCTTCTGAGCGGTGTTGTACTTTTTTGTACAATTTAGAATCTACGCGGTATGAGTGGTGTTGTACTTTTTTGTACAGTTTAGCATCTGAGTCGAGTTGTACTTTCTTGTATAGTTTAGCATCTAAGCGGTGTTGTACTTTTTTGTACAATTTAGCATCTGAGCGGTGTTTTACTTTTTGTTACAATTTAGCATCTGAAGTGTGTTGTACTTTTTTTTACAATTTAGCGTCTGAGCGGTGTTGTACTTTTTTATTCAATTTAGCATCTGAGCGGTGTTGTTTTTTTGTACAATTTAGCATCTGAGTGGTGTTGTAATTTTTTGTACAATTTAGCATCTGAGTGGTGTTGTACTTCTTTGTACAATTTAGCATCTGAGTGGTGTTTTTCATTTTTGTACAATTTAGCATCTCAGCGGTGTTGTAGTTTTTAGTACAATTTAGCATCTGAGCGGTGTTGTACTTTTTGTACAATTTAACATCTGAGCGGTGTTGTTCTTTTTTGTACAATTTAGCATCTGAGCGGTGTTGTACTTTTTGTATAATTTAGCGTCTGAGTGGTGTTGTACTTCGTTGTACAATTTAGCATCTAAGTGGTGTTGTTTATTTTTGTACAATTTAGCATCTCAGCGGTGTTGTAGTTTTTAATACAATTTAGCATCTGAGCGGTGTTGTACTTTTTTGTACAATTTAGCACATGAGCGACGTTGTTCTTTTTTGTACAATTTATCATCTGACTGGTGTTGTAATTTTTTGTACAATTTTGCATCTGATTGGTGTTGTACTTATTTGTACACTTTAGCGTATCAGTGGTGTTATACTTTTTGGTACAATTTAACATCTGAGTGGTGTTGTACTCTTTTGTACAATTTAACATCTAAGTTGTGCTGTACTTTTTTGTACAATTTAGCATCAGAGTGGTGTTGTACTTTTTTGTACAATTTAGCATCTAAGGGCTGTTGTACTTTTTTGTACAATTTAGCATCTGAGCGGTGTTGTACTTTTTGTACAATTTAGCTTCTGAGCGGTGTTGTACTTTTTTGTACAATTTAGAATCTACGCGGTATGAGTGGTGTTGTACTTTTTTGTACAGTTTAGCATCTGAGTCGTGTTGTACTTTCTTGTATAGTTTAGCATCTAAGCGGTGTTGTACTTTTTTGTACAATTTAGCATCTGAGCGGTGTTTTACTTTTTGTTACAATTTAGCATCTGAAGTGTGTTGTACTTTTTTTTTTACAATTTAGCGTCTGAGCGGTGTTGTACTTTTTTACTCAATTTAGCATCTGAGCGGTGTTGTTTTTTTGTACAATTTAGCATCTGAGTGGTGTTGTAATTTTTTGTACAATTTAGCATCTGAGTGGTGTTGTACTTCTTTGTACAATTTAGCATCTGAGTGGTGTTTTTCATTTTTGTACAATTTAGCATCTCAGCGGTGTTGTAGTTTTTAGTACAATTTAGCATGTGAGCGGTGTTGTACTTTTTGTACAATTTAGCATCTGAGCGGTGTTGTTCTTTTTTGTACAATTTAGCATCTGAGCGGTGTTGTACTTTTTTTGTACAATTTAGTATTGAGCGGTATGAGTGGTGTTGTACTTTTTTGTACAGTTTAGCATGTGAGCGGTGTTGTACTTTTTTGTACAGTTTACCATCTGAGCCGTGTTGTACTTTTTTTGTATAGTTTAGCATCTGAGCGGTGTTGTATTTTTTTGTACAATTTAGTATCTGAGCGGTGTTGTACATTTTTGTACAATTTAGCATCTAATTGGTGTTGTACTTTGTTGTAGAATTTAGCGTATGAGTGGTGTTGTACTGTTTTGTACAGTTTCGCATATGAGCGTTGTTAAACTTTTTGTACAGTTTAGCATCTAAACGGTGTTTTACTTTTTTGTACAATTTAGCATCCGAGCGGTACTGTACTTTTTGTACAATTTAACATCTGAGTGGTGTGATACTTTTTTGTATAGTTTAGAATCTGAGCGGTGTTGTACTTTTTTGTATAGTTTAGGAACTGAGCGCTGTTGTACATTTTTGTACAATTTAGCATCTGAGCGGTGTTGTACTTTTTGTACAATGCAGCATCTGAGGGGTGTTGTACTTTTTTGTACAATTTAGCATCTGAGCGGTGTTGTTTTGTTTTGTACAATTTAGCATCTGAGTGGTGTTGTACCTTTTTGTACAATTTAGCATCTGAGTGGTGTTGTACTTTTTTGTATAATTTAGCGTCTAAGTGGTGTTGTACTTCGTTGTACAATTTAGCATCTGAGTGGTGTTGTTTATTTTTGTACAATTTAGCATCTCAGCGGTGTTGTAGTTTTTAATACAATTTAGCATCTGAGCGGTGTTGTACTTTTTTGTACAATTTAGCACCTGAGCGACGTTGTTCTTTTTTGTACAATTTATCATCTGAGTGGTGTTGTAATTTTTTGTACAATTTTGCATCTGATTGGTGTTGTACTTATTTGTACACTTTAGCGTATCAGTGGTGTTATACTTTTTGGTACAATTTAACATCTGAGTGGTGTTGTACTCTTTTGTACAATTTAACATCTAAGTTGTGCTGTACTTTTTTGTACAATTTAGCATCAGAGTGGTGTTGTACTTTTTTGTACAATTTAGCATCTAAGGGCTGTTGTACTTTTTTGTACAATTTAGCATCTGAGCGGTGTTGTACTTTTTGTACAATTTAGCTTCTGAGCGGTGTTGTACTTTTTTGTACAATTTAGAATCTACGCGGTATGAGTGGTGTTGTACTTTTTTATACAGTTTAGCATCTGAGTCGTGTTGTATTTTCTTGTATAGTTTAGCATCTAAGCGGTGTTGTACTTTTTTGTACAATTTAGCATCTGAGCGGTGTTTTACTTTTTGTTACAATTTAGCATCTGAAGTGTGTTGTACTTTTTTTTACAATTTAGCGTCTGAGCGGTGTTGTACTTTTTTATTCAATTTAGCATCTGAGCGGTGTTGTTTTTTTGTACAATTTAGCATCTGAGTGGTGTTGTAATTTTTTGTACAATTTAGCATCTGAGTGGTGTTGTACTTCTTTGTACAATTTAGCATCTGAGTGGTGTTTTTCATTTTTGTATAATTTAGCATCTCAACGGTGTTGTAGTTTTTAGTACAATTTAGCATGTGAACGGTGTTGTACTTTTTGTACAATTTAGCATCTGAGCGGTGTTGTTCTTTTTTGTACAATTTAGGATCTGAGCGGTGTTGTACTTTTTTGTACAATTTAGTATTGAGCGGTATGAGTGGTGTTGTACTTTTTTGTACAGTTTAGCATGTGAGCGGTGTTGTACTTTTTTGTACAGTTTACCATCTGAGCCGTGTTGTACTTTTTTTGTATAGTTTAGCATCTGAGCGGTGTTGTATTTTTTGGTACAATTTAGTATCTGAGCGGTGTTGTACATTTTTGTACAATTTAGTATCTAATTGGTGTTGTACTTTGTTGTAAAATTTAGCGTATGAGTGGTGTTGTACTGTTTTGTACAGTTTCGCATATGAGCGGTGTTAAACTTTTTGTACAGTTTAGCATCTAAACGGTGTTTTACTTTTTTGTACAATTTAGCATCCGAGCGGTATTGTACTTTTTGTACAATTTAACATCAGAGTGGTGTGATACTTTTTTGTATAGTTTAGAATCTGAGCGGTGTTGTACTTTTTGTATAGTTTAGGAACTGAGCGCTGTTGTACATTTTTGTACAATTTAGTATCTGAGCGGTGTTGTACTTTTTGTACAATGTAGCATCTGAGGGGTGTTCTACTTTTTTGTACAATTTAGCATCTAAGCGGTGGTTTAGCATATGAGTGGTGTTGTACTTTTTTGTACAATTTAGCATCTGAGTGGTTTGTACTTTCTTGTACAATTTAGCGTC
This sequence comes from Cichorium intybus, assembly GCA_023525715.1. Taxonomy (NCBI): domain Eukaryota; kingdom Viridiplantae; phylum Streptophyta; class Magnoliopsida; order Asterales; family Asteraceae; genus Cichorium; species Cichorium intybus. The sequence goes on from CM042015.1 coordinate 57,363,717, forward strand.
TGAGTGGTGTTGTACTTCTTTGAACAATTTAGCATCTGTGTGGTGTTATTTTTTTTGTACAATTTAGCATCTGAGCGGTGTTGATCTTTTTTGTACAATTTAGCATCTAAGTGGTGTTGTACTTTTTTGTACAATTTAGCATCCGAGTGGTGTTGTACTTTTTGTACAGTTTAGCATCTGAGCGGTGTTGTACTTTTTTGTACAGTTTAACATATGAGCGGTGTTGTACTTTTTGTACAATTTAGTATGTGAGCGGTATGAGTGGTGTTGTACTTTTGTGTACAGTTTAGCATCTGAGCGGTGTTGTATTTTTTTGTACAGTTTAGCATCTGAGTCGTGTTGTACTTTTTTTGTACACTTTAGCATCTAAGCGGTGTTGTACTTTTTTGTAGAATTTAGCATTTGAGCGGTCTTGTACTTTTTTTTATAATTTAGCGTCTGAGCGGTGTTGTATTTTTTTGTACAATTTAGCATCTGAAGGGTGTTGTACTTTTTTTAAAATTTAGCGTCTGAGCGGTGTTGTACTTTTTTATACAATTTAGCATCTGAGCGGTGTTGTACTTTTTGTACAATTTAGTATGTGAGCGGTGTTGTATATTTTTGTACAATTTAGAATCTAATTGGTGTTGTACTTTGTTGTAGAATTTAGCGTATAAGTGGTGTTGTATTGTTTTGTACAGTTTCGCATATGAGCGGTGTTGTACTTTTTGTACAGTTTAGCATCTGAACGGTGTTTTACTTTTTTGTACAATTTAGCATCTGAGCGGTGTTGTACTTTTTGAATAATTTAGCATCTGAGTGGTGTTATACGTTTTTGTACAGTTTAGCATCTGAGCGGTGTTGTAGTTTTTTGTATAGTTTAGGATCTGAGCAGTGTTGTACATTCTTGTACAATTTAGCATTTGAGCGGTGTTGTACTTTTTTTTACAATTTAGAATCTAAGCGGTGTTGTTTTTTTATACAATTTAGCATCTTAGTGGTGGTGTACTTTTTTGTACAATTTAGATATGAGTGGTGTTGTACTTTTGTATAATTTAGCGTCTGAGTAGTGTTGTACTTCTTTTTGTTCAATTTAGCATCTGAGTGGTGTTGTTCATTTTTGTACAATTTAGCATCTCAGCGGTGTTGTAGTTTTAATGCTAAGACAAAATATCATGTGCTGATGATTCTCATTGGTAAACCACAATGAGTATGAAGCACTAACAACTTTTCTCTCAATCCAACCTCAAGTTTTCTATGACACAAACTTCTAGACACTTTGAATTAAGCCACTCAGAGTCGAGAGTAACAAAATCTTTGTCGATGGTTAGATTGCGTACCGTAATCTATCACACGCACCAATCCATTCTCAACCACCTTATCTTTCTAATGCAAGAAATAGAAGATTCATCATTTAAAACCAAGTGATGATGATATTTCGAAACTCTATTCCAGTGATCTTTGCTACAACATCAGTAGTAAATGTGAGGCATCAACAACCATTCTTACCTACAATTCTTCTAATCCAAGAGTTGGATGATTTAGTGTAGTATACCATACATTGATGACATTTTGAATCTCTAGCTGATGGGTATATCTAGTAACCAAGATATATTACATGCTCACACCATTCTTATCCTATTTTTCTTCTAATAAAGATGTTTGTGATTCAATATGGCTTTACCTCACATTGATGAAACATCGAAACTCTGGGTCAGTGATCGCTGTTGAATACCACAATAGCTGTGAGACCCCAACACTTCACCGAAACCAAAATTGGCATCAGGATGGTACACTTCGTAGCGTTTAGATACCATTGATAACTACATCGAGATCTTTGATCAAGGATATGGTGACATTCTTCATGACTCTATGATCCATAGATACTGCGAGAAGTCTCCTCCTGAGCCAAGGGTGGGTCCTTGAACAACTATGGTGAGAATCTTCATGACTCTATGATCCACAGGATTTTCGGTCATCGTTCAACTCATGAAGCGCCAGTGAAAGACAAATTCAAGAATTTCTAGTGATGGATCGTGAAGTGATGTTCAAGAGTTTCAACACAACATTTTTATCCCTGAAGAAAGGTGAAGCGTATTTCTAAGTGACAGACTGCATTGAATTCCTCCTCAAACAATTCTGTTGATACATTCGTACCTTTAGTGATCGAGAAATGAAGAAGTGAAAAATCAGACTCCATGTACCAATCAAAGTCAAATCAAAAGTTGAATGTGTTGATTCAAGACCTATGCTGAAAGAAATTAACATCTACTCCAAATGTCGTTTAACGGGGAGATTGTTAGAAGTTTTTTGTAGTGTTCAACTGAAGGCCTAAAACCAGATGAAGCTTGAAGACAAATGAAAGCATTAAACCAAGGGGGAGATTGTTGGGTCATATTTCTGTGGTTTAAGCTTTGCATTTAAATGGGCTATAATCAAGATTTAAGAGCTGTTTGGAGTTTTCGGTCACGGACCAAAAACACCATGATTTCGGTTGTGGTGGACCGAAATCTCTATGAGATTTCGGTGGGCTTTGAGTTGGACTTATGGTTTTCGGTAGGCTTTCTTTGGTGTGGGCTTAGGGTTTAGGCGTAGGTATTTATACCTTTTTTAGCCATCATTTTTGTTGTTGATTGCCTTGAGAATTGTGCAAAGTTAGAGAGAGAGAGAGTATTTGTTCAAGCAATCGATCATCATCTTATGTACCAGACTTTGGATTAATCAAGGTGTGCATTGAAGATTATTCTTTTTCTTGTTCTTGTTTCGTGGTTATTCACACGATTGGATTCCGCACAATCGATTGTTTGTTTGATACCAATTGATCTTGATAGTTTTGGACCTACACTACTTACTTCCGAAAGTATGAACGACTGTGGCTGTTTGAATAATCATATTATTCGGGATTTACCACATATTTACAAAAATGCTACCTTTGATCTTAGCCATACTTTTTTTTATCTAAAGGTCCATATAGGGTTCTCAAGATATCATAATTTTTGAGATCTCACAAGAACCTTACTCTCTCTCTCTCTCTCTCTCTATATATATATCTATACTATACTATAAACCATACATATAGTACAAGTGTCTTAATGCATAATGTCTTAATTTTTAAGATAGTACAAACTATTGATGCATCTAGGTTTTGAGCGGCTAAAATTTTCAAATACGTATTTGAATTTGAAATTTGAAAGATATGAGCTGAGTTTGAAATTTTTATTGAACCCTGTGTCCACATGGATGAATTATTTAAAGAGGACACACGGTATCCAATCTCATCCACGTTTTGAAATTCATTTATCTCTCTCGACAAACCTATTTCATCTTCCATCTGTCTAAACCCTAATTCCAGCCACAAGCAGCATCGAGCACCCCCACCATCTCAGCACACTCACTACTTCCCACTGCCACCACCGTTTTCACGACCATCCACCACCGCCGTCAATATCCACTACCATCGCACCATAGATCTAAACCACCAAACGGCCACCACTCACGTTAGCACACCACCATCGCACCACTCTCAGAGCACGTCTCTATCACACCCTCATGAAATCCTTAGATCTAAAATTGCTGCTTTCACCAAAACCGTCTTCATCCGAGCCACATCTGCAGTTTGTATGATATATATTTTTGCGTGTGTGTGGATCTGATATATGATATCTTTTTAGTTTTTGGTTTTCCTTTTGCAGGAATTGAATCTAAGTTTTTATACAACGCATGATCAGAGATTATGTGGTATGTCATGCATATAATTTCCATTTTATTTGGTAAGTTTTTATTCTTTTAAAATCATTTTTCTGTCTAAACGTTTGAATATATATTCCTTGTGATCTTACCGTCACCACCATCTTTAGGAGCAATGGTTTTAGAATCTGGATAAAAAAGGGTTTGAAAATGGGTTTTTAGATTTTTATCTATCTCTTTATAGACCGGTGTTTTTCAGATGGTGGAAAAGTGAAGGAAATAGTAAATCAGTAATTTGCTTTCAGTTTTACGGGTGTGTGCGAGTTGGCCAGGGGCTGATTCAGTTTAGATGTGCATGATTCTGTATGCAAGGTTCCTTTACTTTCTTGGAAAATATTATTTATGTAAATTGATTATGTGTTTTTTATATAGCAGTTGTCACATCAGTTGAATAGATACAGCAGCAGCAAATAGCAGTGAGGATGACTGCAGGAGCAGGTCACGAAAAATGTGTATTAGAAGTCTTCACTTGGCTGTGTACGTATTGAAGGAGTGGTTTTGACTTCATTTATGATTAAGGTTGAACAAGGAAGTATACTCGAAAAAGGTGGGTTAAATAAAACATTTATGAATAAGTAATATTTTTAGGGTATTGGTCAAATGCTCGGAACTTTACGAACGGTCATTTAAGACCAAAATGAGGCTCATGAATCTGAATGTACATAAATCCATTAAGATTGATTTATTTTTCTACTGTTCATGAAGCGCAACACTCCATTAAATTTGATAATTTTCTTTGGGTGTTTTTAGAAATTGATTCCTTCTATTTGCTTTAATTTTTTTGATACAATATCGATCTTATTAATCGATATATACGTTTGTTTATCAGGCATGGTTAGAATTTATTTGATTTTCAATTTGTTTCATATAATTTTATTATAGATTTTCTAATTTTGAATGAATTTATTTTGAATATAGGGTTTCATGAGCAAGAAGATGAACAGAAAAAAAAAATTAATAAAGAGTTAACCATGATTTATTTTGTCTAAAAATTTACGCATTTGTATACCCACAAAAACTTTTTACAGGAACTATTATCAACTTATAGTACTTTTGTGCATAGAATCGGAACCGTTAATCTGCATTTTAAGTCTTTTGCTTATTTTATTATGTTGTTAATGTGATTGAAGCAAATCATCTTTGCCTTATTACAAATATAAAAGTACAAATTCGTGTTGAAATGAAGACAATAAGGAAGTACGTGGCATTGTGTGCGTTTTTATGTGTGTATGCATGTTATATCTTCATGCCTGATATATATGTGTGTATGCATGTTATATCTTTGTGTATGATATTTGATGATAACTTTTTGGAACCTATACCCCGCCCAAGGTTTTCATACCTTTAAAATTTAAAAATTTTAGAACATTTCATTTTTTTAATGTTTGGTGATAATTTTTTGAAATTTAACTCTCGCCCAATATTTGCATATTTTCATATCTTGTTTTGTTTATAAATATGATAATAATCATTCAATCAAAATCCAAACAAACTAAATTATCTAATTACTGGAAACGTCAAAATATTAAAGTTTCTTGGAAATTAAAACCAATACATCAAAATACCTAATTTTTTAACCTTTAAATGTTAATATTATGTGTTTGTTTCTTTTAATCAAAGTAAAATATTTTAATAAGATGAAATGAAATAAAATATGTCTAATATTTTAATAATATGTCTAAATTTCATTATCTATATATTATGTATATTTCTTTATTTTTTGTTTGATTCTTCGTTCATTCGGTCCCAATTGCATAATCAATTTTCAGATGGTTAACATTCACTCCGGTTCCAAATCTATGCATCCCGAAAATCATTCGCCGAAATGAAACTAATGTTTGCCGCCGAACGGTAATTAATTGCCACAAGAACTATTCAACGCCGCCGAACGGTAATTAATTAGCTCTGGACCAAGTTTTTCGGATTTTTAAAATTTGAAATTTTTGGAACCTTATCTCCCGCCCAAACTTTTCGGATTTTCAAAATTTGAAAACTTTGAAAATTTTGAAACTTAGCTCCCGCCCAAGTTTTTCGGATTTTCAAAATTTGAAAACTTTGAAAATTTTGAAACTTTGCTCCCGCTCATGTTTTTTGGATTTTCAAAATTTGAAAAAACTTTGAAAATTTTGAAACTTAGCTCCCGTCCAAGTTTTTTTGGATTTTTAAAATTTGAAAACTTTGAAATTTTTGAATCATCAGCATCTATATGTTTGACCCAGATTCCAGGTTCCTAGATTGCGACTGATGTTGGCAAACACTGCTCTTTTCTACCACTAGGTACAATCGGGTTTATTTTTATAAATCGTTAGTCCATGGCTTTATTCACACTTGACTTTCTATTAAACTAACTTAATTGCTCTTATGGGACATATTTAAATAGCAACATAGTTAACTATTCTAGATGTGTAAGCTACTGTAACGTCCAAAAGTGCAATTTAAGTATACCCATCATTTTATATCTAATATTCGGCAGATGCAATTGAAAGCACCAATCATTTTGTATCTAATATCCGGCAGTTGCAATTGAAAGCAATTAGTGATGACCCCCATCAAGACCAAAGGGGAAATAAGGTGTGGTATCAAGCTTTTAACAACCTAAATTTTCTTTTGTAGTATTTCAGGTTACTCTTGGATTATGATGTTTTACCAAAGGGGAAATAAGGTTTGGTATCAAGAAGGTTGTGTCTTTGGTTGAATTTAACAAGATTTGATTTGAAGATGGGAGTATTTTAAAATCGACACTGTAGTACAAGATTTTGTAGCGAATCTACAAGTATTTATAGCAGACATTATTTTAATCTATTTCTTTGTGAATTTTTTATAAGTCTTTGTACTTTGAAGTATCTACCCAATGAAGGCAGTGTATCTTTAATTATTTTTCTTATTAGAACAATGTACTTTGAAAACCGTAGTAGTAAAAATTGATACAATTGGGTAGACACTTGTTGGTATGTTGTTTGCTTGGGACTTAGTAATCTATTTGTAAATATGTTGGTTTAAAAGTATGCGATTTGAATTTAGTGATATGTTTAAAAAATAAAGCAGTGAAAATTGATACAATTGGGCTCTTTTGTTTCAAGAGGTAAGATCATCTCAATGTTAGTAGACTTTTCAAATACTTACATTGGGGTTTGACAAAATTTTTTTTGGCTTTTTTGGTCAACAGAATAACATGAATAAGTAGTTGTATTAATAGTTTTAATTTTTAATTTATCAATTTTTTATTATAAACCTCAAACTCGTGTTTCATTTTGGTTTGACTTATCTCTTTTGAGTTAAATAATGAGTCCGTCAAGACGTTTACGATATTATAAAGTGAATTTGTACAAAATAAAGCCAATATATTCCATTACATATCTTAAAATGTTGTACAATACAAATACTACTTCCAATAAAATTTGCATACAACCTTATATTTCAGCGAAATGTTTAATCACATTATTTTTATTTTCTTTAAATAAGATTGACTTGCCACTTGCATTGCATTTTCTTTGAAATGACATGTTTTCCTAAAAACTATGCAACCTCATCTCTTAACTAACCCTGAACGTTTAGATTATGACATATTTTTGAAAAGAATTTATGAACGTTTGTCAAAAGTAATTAATTATTGAAAGAAAAATATTCACCGCCTCCCTCCGCCCCCTTCAACAACCGTTGCATTACGTGGGTACTCCACTAAGATTAGGACACATGGTCATTATTATTTTGAAGTGTTCGATAAAAATCTCTATAACAAACATATGGAATTCCCGTAAAATGATACCAAAATCTTGCGAAAACAAATAGCCGAAATGAAACTACTCGCCGTCCGCCGCATTGCGCGGGTACGCAGCTAGTATATATATATATATATATATATATATATATATATATATATATATATATATATATATATATATATATAATTGCATTTGAATTCTTTATAATTTATGTACTGCACTCAACAACATGCTCTTTAATTATGTTTAAATTAATTACCGATTTGTTGGCTAGACCTAAACATATATTGGGTTAATATGATAAAAAGAAGCTATATATTGGAATTTTTTGTGGGTTAAAGCTTAAATTATTTTTTCTTAAAAAAATGTTATATTTTTAAATTTTTCAATTTGACAATTTTAGCTGGCTTTCGAGTGATCTTCCAGTTTTAGAAATTCTTTTTCGAAAAACCCTCAACTTTTTTTTCTAACAAAAATCCCAAGTTTTTATTTTTAAAAAACCCCTCAAATTTGACAAACTCTTTCTTTTAAACAAATTTTTTCTTTTCGCACATTATTCATATGTTTTTTATTGTTGGTGTTTATGGTGTTTTTTATAATTTTAACATTAGAATCTAAATGAAACATTTGATTTTTGTTTTAGAAAAAGAGAAGGACATTGTCTCTAGTTATTGTCGACAAAATCCATATTAAAATATATTTATAGGATGCATTCTAAATTGTGTTAAGCATTTAAAGGGTTAAGAAGTTCTTTATACAATAAAGAAATTAGCATTGCAAGTGCCTTACTCTTGGTGTTGGATACTTGTAGTAAGGACCAAGCTTCTTGGTTTTTGCCATCTACTTTAACTCTCCAATTCTAAGTGGGACCAAAAGCTCCAAAGGTTGTCTTTCTAAAACATGCTATGTATGTTTTAAATAGCATTCTTACCTATATAAATGGATCCTTGATGGTTATATTTAAAAATGGTATAAAAACAAACTAGTTATTTTTAAATGTTTGTGTTTCCATTTTAATATAAAACGCTCTATTTTGTTCATCAAAACTCATCAGTGGTATCAGAGTCATATTTAATATGTAAGAATGATTTAAAGTGTTTGATAATCTTAGGTTTTTGGAAACAATGATGGATTTACTTTGGCTAGGAAATATCCATATTTGTTTTCTTTGGCAACTCGTAGTTTTAAAATTATTTTATTTTTATATAACTATTTTCCATGCATCTTGATTATATAAAAGTTGTCATAGAAAAAACAAAGTGTTGTTTATTTTATATGATGAGGTTGTGTATAAATAAGTCATTATAATACTTGTGGTTTTTATTTATTCATTCATATGATGATGTAATAGATAAATAGGTATTATATCATTTTATTCATTTTGTATGTAATAGATTAGTTTAGACTAGATTGTTTATTATTACAAAATATAACAAGATGGAGCTTATGCAGATCCTTTTAAGACATGGTGTTTTAAAGATCCTTGAAGTGTCCTCATTAAGACCTTTAGGAAATGACTTAATAATTATTGTGATGGCTCACAATAATTATTACTAGAAAATGGCTTTGTTTATACATCTTGTGATTCATGCTTGTGATGTTTATTTTATTATTATATAATGTTGTATGTTTGAAAATATGTTTCCAACACGTAAGGACACTTTAACAAAAATAACATCAATTTGAAGTTTGGAATTTTAAATAATAAAGTTTCTACATAAGATGTATAAAAATTGAGTTTTTTTTAAAAGGATTTTTAATTTTTGAAACTCTTCAAAAGCAAAAATTTTAAATACTTAAAAGGTTTAAAATGTTTTTTAAACTAAATCTAAAATCCATAAATTTATAATAAAAGGAAGTTCTATTAAAAAGTTAAAACTCGGTTCCTATCGTTATACCGACAAACTTAATATTTGATATTAAATTTTAACAAATTAAATCGAATATAAGATATTGATTTAGTATATGTGGAACCTTAAATAAGTAACATGGGATATTTTATGTATGAAATATTCATGATACACAAATATTTTAAAATGTTAGAAAAATAAAACGTTTATAAAGGCATTATTCCAAAACATCAAATCTATGAAATCCAGATAAAAAATCAATTGAGCATCATTTGTGAAATGCTTGTACATTTTGGTTACCTTGTCTATTTGAATTTTCCTATGATGGCCAAGGTGTTATATATTTGCTAATGGGATAAAGGTCACCTAATCGTTAGTAAAGTATAATTCATAAGATTTTTTAGTTGGATGATTTGATCAAGAATCTTATGTGATAAAGGTCACCTAAGCACGATACTTGAGGTATAGATGTGATTAACATGCCAGTAAACATAATATGGTTTTGGATCCATAAAATTCTAAGATTTACATAAGAGATGTAGTTGGGTATCGTAACCTACTCATCGACATGATTACTTGTGTTGTGGGTTACCGCCTCAAGTGATTATGTGTGATGTGGATATTATCTTTTCAATTTTAATTTAAAGGTTAATTAATATTAACAGGAATTATATGGAAGATATTATATGAATCTTATAATTTTGTAGATGACAACCCCTTCTATAACCACCTCCTCTCTCCCCACTCGATCCATCCTCGAAAAAGAAGAATTGACCGAGCCCAACTTTCCTGATTGGTTCAGACAACTGAGGATTATCCTCAAACTTGAGAAAAAGGACACTGTCCATGATGAACCTATCCCTAATGAACTCCTAGCCAATGCCTCGAAGCAATTAAAAGATGCTCGAACGAAGCATGTGAATGACTCACTTAAGGTGGCTTGCATCATGCTTACCACTATGTCTCTTGAGCTTTAGAAAACTTTTGAGTTCCATGATGCGTTTGATATAATAAAACATCTGAAAATCATGTTTCAGCTTCAGGCCAGAAAGAAAGGTTTGACACCTTAAATGCTTTCATAGACTGCAAAATAGCCGAGGGTTCTTCTGTGAGTGCTCATTTACTCAAAATGAAAGCTTACACTAAGAAGCTTGCTCGCCTAGGTTTTCGTTTTGGTGATGAGCTAGCAACAGATGTGATCCTTGCCTCTTTGCCAAAGTCATTCAGCCAATTATTGTTGAACTTCAATATGAATGACTTGGAAATAAGCATTAATGAGCTTCACTCGATGCTCAAAAATGTCGAAGGAAATATCAAGAAATCCAGGAATCAAGTGTTGATAATTCCCGAGGGTCAAATCTCTAAGAAGAAAACTGGTAATGTTACCGGAAAGGGAAAAGGGAAAGTCCTTAAAAATGACAAAGGAAAGGGAACGGAAGCCTCGTTCGTCTAACCTTCTTGTAAGACCCTAATCTCGAAATGTTCAAGTTTGTGGCTTAAAGGAATTAAGTTTGTAAATTAAAGAACATGAGTTTTGGGGTTTTAGAAAAAAAAGCATATTAGCGACGCTAATATCGTTATTAGCGCCGCTAATGTGGTGCCAATCGGTAGGTTTGTACGTTTGTAGTTAGCGACACTAACTTTAGAGTTAGCCATGCTAACTGTCCTATTTGGGCGAAAACCCTAGATTTTCATGCTTGGGCCGTATTTAAGAGTGGGGAACCCTAGGGCAGCACCATTTACACCCTTTCAGCCTCCAAACTCGTTTTTCTCTCTCTAGGTTTCTTGAATGGGTTTTTCCATAATTTTAGTATTCTTGGATGGATTTTTGAAGCTTTGATAATGCTACAAGGTTAGTGGCATGGCTAAAAGACATTCATCAAGTGGGAAATTAGCTAAACTTATTGTTTCCAGACCATTGTGAGTAAATTTCCCACCTTTCTATGTTTTTAAGTTTATTCTTGGGTTGTTGGTGGGATTTTATGGATTGAAATGGAGTATTGGTCCCTTTTTAGTGTTGTTCATGTTTGGAAAGGACAAATTCTAGAACTTTATGCCTTAAAGTCCTGATTTAGAACCATTAAGTTGGTTTAGAGAGTAAGCCAAACTCTCTTTGGTGATTTTGTGGAGTTTAGGACCATTTTAGACTTAGAACTTGTTCATAAGCTTGCAAGGTTATGTTTGGATGTTAAAGTTAGGATTTTTATGGACTTAGGGACTGGTTGGAAGGTCCCTGGAAGAATTTAGACATTGGCTGAATGGATTCTTGTGCCTGATCATAGTTACCGATGCTAACTAGGGAAGTTAGCAGAGCTAACTATGCCTGTTGACTTTTGTTGACATTTACCTTTGACTGTTGACTTTTTGACAAGTTTGACTTTTGGTCAAACTTGAGGGTTAAGGGTACCAGTCATAGAGGTTTATCCAGGTTAGGGTTTAGAAAGTTCTAAGTAGAGTTTATCCTTGTTAGGAAGTTCGCATTGTCGGATCTGAAGACCCGCATGTGGAGTGTTGCTTGGCTTTGCAGATCACGTGAGTATTCTCACTCTACTATGGGTGAAGTTACATGCATTTGAACTTAATTATTGTGTGTAGTAATGTACGGTAGTAAGGCATGCCTTATGTTATTTGGCTGTTGAGCTGATGATAGAAACCCGATGGGTTAGGCTCTATGTTTGTGCTTGTATGTGTTAGTCGTTAGATTCGTTCTAGCGACTGAAGAATGAGTTGATCAATCTGAGGTTGCTGCATGATCAAGGATGATGCATGACCGACCATACCTAGGCACCCAAAGAGCAAAGAATGAGTTGATAACTCCGAGAGATGCTGCATGATCAAGGACGATGCATGACTGGTCGTATCTGGGCACTCAAGGATGTTCAAATCCGAGGGTTGTTGCATGATCAAGGACGATGCATGACCAGTCGTACCTGGGCACCCGAGGGTGATGATTGTGTTTATGTAATGAATTATGTGGTATTTTGGGGAACTCACTAAGCTTTGTTGTCACACCCCCGGCTAGTGGCGGAATCACCGAGCGGTAATGACGGTAAACAGTTTGTTCTCACAACCATTGCACAATTTCAATATTAAACAAACTTTTTATATATATCAGAGTAATATTACATTGTGACCCAACGTTTGACAAAAACGTTGCCCGATTATTTTAATAAATGAAGCTATCTGATTTATTACGCAAACCAAAAAGTTCCTACAGTTCCATTTGCTCACAACCCTCTGCATCTTTAATTGTTTCCTTGGAACACAATATCACTTTGAAAATTCAACATAAAGTTGGTGAGTTTACAGGTTTTGATGAAAAATTCGGGTATCTCCGCTGTTTAAAAACATTTTTACCTTTTTATAAAACTGTCGATATTTATATATTAATTTATGGTATTTCCCACGAACCGAGCTACAGTGCTACTTAGAGCCTTATAACCGAGCTATCCTGGCGTAAAATGACCCCTCTTGACGTTTTTCCAGACGTCAACGGTGTACTCGAGATGTCAACACCCAAGACAGTTCAGAAGAGTCGTATATATTGACCACATGGGTGAGTTTGCCTAACTGTATACGTATACCTGACCTCTCTAGCCCTTCCTTAAGAAGGTTAGCGGTTATAAGTCTAAGGGACTTATGACGATAACTCTAGTACCGCAATGAGCTTTTGTTATTCGCGTATAAGTAATTTTTGTATATTTGTTTTATAAACAAAGTATACCTTATATAAAATATATATATATCGCGTATCACTTAATTAAAAGTGTATCAAAGTATATATTTTTAGCGTTAATGTATCGTAACAATATGTTTACTTTTCGTAATTCATCATAATAATATTATTATTATCTTCTATAATAACAATAGTATTATTTCATTATTTTTATCAACATATATTGTAATATTTCATGCTTTAGAGATGATACCCTCCACTCATAATAAACGTAATTAAAAACAAATATATCTTACTTTGACATGTATTCCCCCCTATATTTGAAAATAATAAAAGCGATAAAAACAAGGGGCCGTAAACTTACCGTAGGGTGTTCGCGGAATTTTTCCGAAAAAAACAAAGCGGCGGTCGACGGTGGCGGACAGCGGCTAGCGGCGGCGGTTAGAGACGGCGGAGGGAGGTGGTGATTGGAAGTAGAGTGGTGGTGATGATGGAGAAGTCTCCTCCTCCATTCTATTTATACTAGTTTCAAAATCCAACCTCGAAAAAAGTGCCGCCACCTCGTGCCGGTGTGTCGTGCATGCGTCGTCTGATGGCATGCGTCGCGACATGCAGTGAGTAGGTGTTGCACATGCGTCGTGACACATGGCACACATGCGTTGCTCCATGTGGCGCATTTGTGTCCACATTCTCGGTATTTGTGCCGTTGGAGACTCGTACGAAAGTTTTGTTGACACTAAAACGTGCGTAATATTACGACGTTCGATTTGATATAAAATTTTTGCGTTTACGACTCCCGGTTGTCGCATATCTTTTAGTTAAATTTATTATATATATATATATATATATATATATATATATATATATATATATATATATATATATATATATATATATATATATATATATATATATATATATATATATATATATATATATAACGTTTTAAGAAAATACTGATTTGTCGTTTTCGGATAATTATAACTTTGTTATACGATATCCATTTTTGACGTTCTTTATGTCAAATTGTTCCCTTTTTCGAGTAGTATTTGTTTAACTTATCATAATGCTAATATGATATATTGATCGTTAAAACAATACCTTATATATTATGTTGGTCGTTATTACGTATTCAGGGCTTTGTTTGGGTGTCGGATTTTTACAATTGTCACATCCTCCCTCTGTTAACAGAAATTTCGTCCCGAAATTTAGCTTGCTCTACTGGTTGAAGTGGCAGCAATGAATAAGTGTGGGTACTTTTGCTTCATTTGATCTTCTCGTTCCCAAGTAAATTTTGGACCTCGTCTAGAGTTCCATCGAACTTTTACTATAGGGATACGACTTTGTTTAAGTTTCTTGACTTCCCGATCCATGATTTCGATAGGTTCTTCGATGAAATTTAGTTTATCATTAACTTGGATTTTGTCTAGGGGTATGATGAAAGTATCATCGGATAAGCACTTTTTGAGGTTTGATACGTGGAAAACATCGTGTACTTGCTCTAGTTCTTGAGGCAGCTTAAGTTTGTAAGCGACAGGACCAATCCTTGTGAGGATTTCAAAAGGTCCTATGTATCGTGGATTGAGCTTTCCTCTTTTTCCGAACCGTATTACGCCTTTCCACGGGGAGACTTTTCACATGACTTTATCTCCAACTTGGAATTCCAGAGGTTTTCGTCTGACATCAGAATAGCTTTTCTGACGGTCGTGTGAAACTTTTAGTCTATCCCTGATTTGTATTACTTTTTTCGTGGTTTCTTGTATGATTTCTGGGCCGGTAATTTGACTATCACCAATTTTTGGCTAGCATACCGGTGATCGACATTTGCATCCGTATAAAGTCTCAAAGGGCTCAACCTTGATGCTGGTATGGTAATTGTTGTTGTAAGAAAACTCAGCCAAAGGTAGGTGAGAATCCCATGCGTTACCAAAATCGATTATGCATGCACAGAGCATATCTTCCAGTGTTTGAATTGTTCTTTCACTTTGGTCATCGGTTTGAGGGTGGTAAGCTGTGCTCATATTAAAACGTGTTCCTAAGGCTTTTTGTAATGATTGCCAGAATCGCGAGGTGAATCTACTATCTCTATTAGAGATGATGGACATAGGTACTCTGTGCATCTTGACAATTTCTTTAAGATAGATTTTTGTCAGTTTCTCCATTTTATCAGTCTCCTTAATAGGTAGAAAATGGGCGGATTTCGTCAGGCGGTCGACAATCACACAAATGGTGTCACAACCACTTGAAGTTTTGGGTTATTTTGTGATGAAATCCATAGAGATTTGTTCCCATTTCCATTTGGGTATTTCTAGTTGTTGAAGTAACCCGGATGGTTTCTGATATTCTGCCTTGACTTTAGAGCAAGTGACGTAGGTGGAAATTTCAGCTTTCATATTCGGCCACCAGTATAACTTTCTCAAGTCTAGGTACATCTTGTCTGAGCCAGGATGAATCGAATATCTTGATTTATGAGCTTCCTCCATGACTAGTTTTCTAAAGCCTCCGAACATTGGCGTCCAGATTCTGTTCATGAAGTACTGAGTGCCATTGCTCTTGATTTCGAATTGTTTATCCATGCCGCATAGGGATTCATTAACGATGTTTTCTGCTCCTAATGCCTCTATTTGAGCATCTCGGATTTGAGTGGCAAGATTCGAGCGAATGGTCATTGTGAGTGCTCGAATGCGTAGTGGCTTGGTTAGTACCTTTCTGCTTAAGGCATCCGCTACTACATTTGCCTTGCCTGGATGATGGTGGATTTCACAATCATAGTCATTCAACAATTTTATCCATCTTCGTTGCCTCATATTGAGTTCTTTTTGATTGAAGATGTGTTGAAGACTCTTGTGATCTGTGAATATGGTACTCTTGGTACCGTATAGGTAATGCATCTAGATCATCAAAGCAAAGACTATTGCTCCTAGTTCCAGATCATGAGTGGTGTAATTAATCTCATGAGGTTTCAATTATCTGGAAGAATAGGCAATAACGTTCTCTCTCTGTATTAATACACATCCCAATCCATGATGTGACATGTCGCAGTATACAACAAAGTCATTTATTCCTTCAGGAATGGATGCTATCGGTGCCTGACACAACATCTGCTTTAGTCGTTGGAATGCAGTTTCTTGTTGGTCTTCCCACACAAACTTCTTCTCTTTTTGTGTTAAGGTGGAAAGAGGTTTGGCTATTTTGGAGAAATTCTCAATAAATCTTCTGTAATAGCCGGCTAAACCCAAAAATTGGCGTATCTCTGTTGGGGTCTTTGGTGTTTCCCAGTTCTTAATTGCATCTATCTTGGAAGGGTCAACGTGAATACCCTTACTGTTTACCACATAACCAAGGAATTGTACTTCTCTTATCCAGAATTCACATTTTGAGAATTTGGCGTACAACTTCTCTTGGCGTAGCAATTCCAAGATGATACGTAGATGTTGGCCGTTTTCTTCCTTGGTTCGTGAGTATATCAATATATCATCAATAAACATGATCACGAATTTATCCAAGTAGGGCTTGCAGACACGGTTCATGAGATCCATGAATACTACTGGTGCATTAGTTAATCCAAAGGGCATAACTAGGAACTCATAGTGACCATATCGAGTTCCAAATGCAGTCTTTGGAATATCTTCTTCTTGCACTCTTAACTGATGGTATCCTGATCTCAAGTCGATCTTTGAGTAGTAGTTTGAACCTTGGAGTTGGTCAAATAGATTCTCAATCCTCAGGAGAGGATACCGATTCTTGATGGTTATCTTATTCAAGTCACGATAATCGATACAAACTACCATCTTTCTTCTTGACAAATAAAACTGGAGCTCCCCAAGGTGAGAAGCTTGGTCTAATGAAGCCTTTGTCAAGAAGTTATTGTAGTTGGCTGGATAGTTCTTGCATTTCTGATGGTGCTAGTCTGTAAGGGGATTTGGCTACTGGGCTTGCCCCAGGGACTAGGTCAATTCGAAATTCGACCTTTCTGGGTGGAGGTAGTCCAGGTAAGTCTTCCGGAAAAACTTCTGGGAAGTCGCGTACCTCAGGAATATCGTCGATCTTTTTGCCCTCTTTACTTTTATCTACCATGTGTGCTAGGAAGGCCCAATACTTTTTGTGGAGATATTTCTGGGCTTTAATGCAAGAGATAAGTTGTAGATTCTTTCCTGGTTTGTCTCCGTAGATGATGAGAGTTTCATTGTTTCGTAGGGGTAATCGAATGGCTTTCTCGTAACACATAAGTTCCGCATGATGTAGGGACATCCAATCCATACTAATTATGACATCGAAACTCCCGATATTCATTGGCATCAGGTCGACACGGAAGACATGGTCATTTAGGGTTAGGTTACAATCTATTAATTTTTCATAAGTATGGTCGGTTTGACAGTTGGCCATTTCTACCATGTATGGTTCGTTTTGTTTAATGGCTTTGTGATTTAAAAGATTTTTAAACTTTGGAGATACGTAGCTCATGTCAGAGCCGGAATTGAATAGTATAGTTGCATATAAGTGATTGATAAGGAACGTACCAGTTACCACTCCTGGTTCCTGGCGAGCTTCATTCGTTCCAATCACAAAGGCTCGACCTCTAGTGACTCCTTCTTGGTTTCTGTGTTTCGTGCAGTCTCTCCTTATGTGGCCTTTTTCTCCGCATCCGTAACAAGTTTTATCCTTTCCAGATCCGGACCCCGGGTTGACGTGCGGTGGGCGTCGGCAGTATTGTTCAGTATGGCCTATCATATTGCAGCGGTTACAGTAATAGTTTTTGCAAAATCCTACATGATGTAGATTGCATTTATTACACTTGGGTACATTCCCATTATATGACCCTTGAGTGGGTACTGTAACCGCATAAGCCTTGCCGTTGTCTTGTTTGTTCCCTTAGAGTCGATGCGTATTTCCTTGATGACCACTATCAAACTTTCTTTTGAAACCCCCGACCGTAGTGTTGTTGACGGAATTTTTATTGAGGGTTCCGTTACGAATTGCTTGATCCACAAGATGATGTGCTATCTGTTTAGCATTGTCATATGTGGTGGGTCGGGAGGCGGTAACCATGCCTTGGATTTGAGGTGCTAGGCCCCAAACGTATCTTTCTATCTTTTTATATTCCGGGGTTACAAGTCCCGGACATAAGGTAGCAAGATCGTTGAAATGGCTAGTGTAGGCCTTCACATCAGATCCCTTCATGGTTAAAATCCAAAGTTCTTGTTCCAGCTTCTGGACTTCGTTTCTGGGACAATACTCCTCGGTGAGCATTTGGTTGACAGCGGTCCATGGAAGGGAGTATGCAACGTCAATAGTCATGGAACTCATTCGATCGTTCCACCAGCTAAGGGCTGCATCGACGAAGGTGCAGGTGGCATACTTGACTCGGTTATTGATGTGGCAATTGCTAATGTGGAATACAGATTCCATCTTTTCAATCCATCGAGTCAGGCCAACGACTCCTTCCTTCCCAGAGAAGGGTAGGGTTTACAGTTCAAGAAGTCCTTGTAAGTGCATACCCGATTGCCGTCTTTGTGTATGGCACTTCCCCCGAGTTCACCACTTTGTTGGGGAGTGGTGTTCCTATTAGCTTCTTGATTGGCTAAAGCTAAGGCAACTCTTTCTGCAACAATTTCCTCCACTGCTGCAGAATCGAATAAAGGGGTGTTTACTCCTATTAGTGGGACTGGATTTGTAGTTGGTGGGGTTGGATTCGGAATTCGTCGGAAACGACTCGGAGTGGTTTGTGATTGCCTATTTGGTACAGGTTCAGGTTCCGCTTGGGAAACCGGACTATTTCGGGTACTGCGTCGGGGAGGCATGTTTATGTTTTTGGTAGATAATATAAGATTTAAATGTTTAAAATTTAATTTACGCAAAAACACTTAATAATAATAATAATATTATATATATATATATATATATATATATATATATATATATATATATATATATATATATATATATATATATATATATATATATATATATATATATATATATATATATATATATATATATATACATGTGTGTGTCATAATTTTGTACATCATTCTACAAACATAGTTATCCGATAATTGTTACCCATTATCTTACATTCATCCATCCACTACTTCGATTACGCCTACTTTTATTTATTTATTTTTTTTCATATCCGCACTATAATGAAAGCTTGCTGCTAGAGGAAGTGGGAATAGTCGTAGAGGTTCCCCTGGCGTGTAGTCTGCTAAGGGTACGTACGCATTGTATGATATTATCAAGTTAGCTTGCTAAGGTATTACGAAGTCGTCGTTTTCGATTGGATCCATGGGTGCTTACCAAACGAAAAGAATATTTTGCAAGATTTTTGGAAATAACTAATGAAAGTCGCAGATAGCGTAATACGTATAATTATTCGTATTTGTATATGTATCCTATCAGTGACGTTCCTAAAATTTTAAAATTTCTAAAGGTATTGATTATTTCCTTATTGGTTTGCAACATCATTCTGTCAGACCCTTTCGACAACTCCATTCCATAATGCACGAAAGAGGCGGGGGGGGGGGGGGGGATGGCAGGCGCTAGGCTCTTTAACAACCGGCCCCCTTAGGGAACATTAAGGACCCTCCTATACCTCTTTAGAGCAAAATAAGAATGGATGGGCCTAGTCATGATCTGACTAATGACGTCAAGTATTAATATATATATATATATATATATATATATATATATATATATATATATATATATATATATATATATATATATATATATATATATATATATATATATATATTAGCTTTATAGAACCTATGACTATAGTTCTAATACCCTATGGTTTACTTAATTCTCTATAGTCAATGGCTCTGATACCAATCTGTCACACCCCCGGCCAGTGGTGGAATCACCGAGCGGTAATGACGGTAATACGTTTGTTCTCACAACCATTGCACAATTTCAATATTAAACAAACTTTTTATATATATCAGAGTAATATTACATTGTGACCCAACGTTTGACAAAAACGTTGCCCGATTATTTTAATACATGAAGCTATCTGATTTATTGCGCAAACCAAAAAGTTCCTACAGTTCCATTTGCTCAGAACCCTCCGCATCTTTAATTGTTTCCTGGGAACACAATATCACTTTGAAAAGTCAACATAAAGTTGGTGAGTTTACAGGTTTTGATGAAAAATTCGGGTATCTCCGCTGTTTAAAAACATTTTTACCTTTTTATAAAACTGTCGATATTTATATATTAATTTATGGTATTTCCCACGAACCGAGCTACAGTGATACTTAGAGCCTTATAACCGAGCTATCCTGGCGTAAAATGACCCCTCTTGACGTTTTTCCAGACGTCGACGGTGTACTCGACATGTCAACACCCAAGACAGTTTACAAGAGTCATATATATCGACCACATGGGTGAGTTTGCCTAACTGTATACGTATACCTGACCTCTCTAACCCTTCCTTCAGAAGGTTAACGGTTATAAGTCTAGGGGACTTATGACAATAACTCTAGTACTGCAATGAGCTTTTGTTGTTCGTGTATAATTAATTTTTGTATATTTGTTTTATAAACAAAGTATACCTTATATAAAAGATATATATCGCGTATCACTTAATTAAAAGTGTATCAAAGTATATATTTTTAGCGCTAACGTATCGTAACAATATGTTTACTTTTGGTAATTCATCATAATAATATTATTATTATCTTCTATAATAACAATAGTATCATTTCATTATTTTTATCAACATATATTGTAATATTTCATGCTTTAGAGATGATACCCTCCACTCATAATAAACGTAATTAAAAACAAATATATCTTATTTTGACATGTAATCTCCCCTATATTTGAAAATAATAAAAGAGATAAAAACGAGGGGCCGTAAACTCACCGTAGGGTGTTCGCGGAATTTTTCCGAAAAAAACAAAGTAGCGGTCGACGGTGGCGGATGGCGGTTAGCGACGGCGGAGGGAGGTGGTGATTGGAAGTAGAGGAGAGAGTAGTGGTGATGATGGAGAAGTCTCCTCCTCCATTCTATCTATACTAGTTTCAAAATCCAACCTCGAAAAACATGCCGCCACCTCGTGCCGGTGTGTCGCGCATGCGTCATCTGATGGCATGCGTCGCGACATGCAGTGAGTAGGTGTTGCACATGCATCGTGACACATGGCACACATGCGTTGCTCCATATGGCACATTTGTGTCCACATTCTCGGTATTTGTGCCGCTGGAGACTCGTACGAAAGTTTTGTTGACACTAAAACGTGCGTAATTTTACGACGTTCGATTTGATATAAAATTTTTGCGTTTCGACTCCCGGTTGTCGCATATCTTTTAATTGAATTTCTTATATATATATATATATATATATATATATATATATATATATAATAGAACGTTTTTAGAAAATACTGATTTGTCGTTTTCGGATAATTATAACTTTGTCATACGATATCCATTTTTGACATTCTTTATGTCAAATTGTTCGCTTTTTCGAGTAGTATTTGTTTAACTTATCATAACACTAATATGATATATTGATCGTTAAAACAATACCTTATATATTATGTTGGTCGTTATTACGTGTTCTGGGCTTCCTTTGGGTGTCGGATTTTTACAACTGTCACATCTGTACTTATTCTTTAACCCTAACTGTTTTTCAGGTATTTGCTGGCTTGAGCTTGGAGCACAGAGCGACTGTACGGCATCTGAGATTTTGATAATATAGTCTTCCGCTGAATAATGTTTAGAAATATTTTTGTTAAATACGATTTTATATGTTTGAATGCTAAGTTTGAATTTGAATGGTTTTTATTTGAGAACGAATCTTATGTATCTGAACCGCTTTTAAACGAAAAATTTTATTACTGGATTTGGGACGTTACAAGTTGGTGTAAGAGCCTTGGTTTGAGGGATTTGGATGAACATGAATGTGATTCCGAAGATATGGATGACTAGGACTGTGATTCCAAACTCAAACTAGGGATTCCCTTACGTGTTCTTGTTTGATTGTTGCTGCTTTTAAATAAGGTTTTTAAGTAGTTAGGTAGAGTAACATGTCGAAGATTCCCTTACATGTTCTTGTTTGATCGCTGCTTGGGAGTTGGAAACATGGTATGAATACATGACTTATGGTTTATAACGGGGTACTTGTGTTTGAAAAGAACGAGATGTGATGCGTATAGTCGGCTAGAGCTCAAGTAAGTGATTTAATTCCTAAAATATCCATGATGTTATGTGATGATGTATGCTAGAAATAGGGTAAGGATCAACTCAAGAAATTGTATGATAGAATTGGCCTAGATCATAGGGATCTCTTTTGCCTAGTTTGTTGCTTACTGTGTGCAACTTGCTATGTGCTGCTTGTGTGTGCCTTTTGGACCTATGCTTGTACTATTAGGAAGTTAAGGGAATGCTTTAGGTTTATATGTAATAGGATCGAATAGCCTTAGAATTCTTGAACCGGCCTTACTGGCGGTTCTTTTTTTGGTTGTGACTTTAAGGTAGGGACATCTATTCGACTATATATATATATATATATATATATATTCTTATTGCATATGATTATGCATTGACGAACGACTTGACAGTGTGAGTGGAAGTTCTTGTGGTGCGGGAGAGATGTGGAAATCCTAGGTAGGCTAGGAAGAGTGTTAGGCACTTCGGTGCATGGTTGTTTGCATGATATTCGAATGCCCGTTAGAAGGGGTGATGCGACTTACAAAACACGGAAAATCTTCGGAACAAGTACGAATAGGTGTGGAAGGTAGTACAAGGGCCCGTAATATTGGAAGCACAAGATTCGTACTTGGGACGAAGGGAGACCCGTGGGATCTAAGGAGTTTGTAGACGAAAGAATCGTAAGTGCTATGTGTTATGCGGGTGTTGTAACCCGTTTCTTGTCGGATGTCAGAATGAGGAAGGGTGATCTAAGAGGAAATGATTTGGGGCTCGGGTCGAGTTCACGAGGCCGAGTTGGCCTGAGATAAGTAATGAGGATATTCGATATTTGGTCGTCTCACAGGTGACTAGGGCTCTGTCCAAGATGCTCCCTCCGATGATTGATTCGGTTAAGGCGGAGATGCTAGTGTTGTTTGAGGAATGGTTCGCCACGAAGGAGGAGGCGATGATGGCTTGGTGGTAGGATAAGACAAGGAAGGAGAGCAACGAGTTTGTGGTAGCTGCTCGACATTAGATCCAGTTTGATGTTGTGCGGAAGTAGAAGAGGCAGGATCAGGATATGGGTTAGCCGTGAGTGAATTAGTTTCGGGCTGTAGTTTCAGATAGAGTGGGGGGCCCTTACTGCTGAGACGGTAAGCTGGAGGTGAGGTTTTGTGTTTTATGCAATCGGATTGGCCACATCAGGGCTCGTTATGTAGGATTATCAAGGGATGCTGGTCGGGGTTCGCGTTTTGTTGCCTGAAGTGTGAAGGTGTTCGTCAAGTGAAGACGGAGAACCCGAAATTGGATGCGGGGCTTAGCAGCCGGATGTCGAGGTAAAACCTCGCCGGTTGTTGCCGGTGTGTTTTCGCTGTTTTGTTTTGTCGCCTTCGGTATTGTTGCTTCTCTTTTATGGCCTTGAATACGGGTAGTTGGTTCGGGATCTATCTCGGAGTGGGCATGAGTAGGTAGGTTGTCGTCGGTGGTGTTTCCAGTGAGTGAATAGTGGATTGCTTGTGGAATGGTAGCAGCTGTTGAGTCAGTCGTTAGTGGGTTCGAACCCTAAGTGGGGGGAGAGTCGTTGGGTTAAAATATGAAGAATTGTGGTTGTGCATTTTCGTTGGGTTGTGACCGTTTTGATGGGATCTCCTGGCTTTTTAGATCGCCCTGGTAGACTTCATTGTTGGTGTTGGGTTAAAAAGGGATCGGCGGAGGCAGTTTGCGGCGATAAGATGAGGATGTTCTTTTATGCGGTGGCGAGTTTCAGATATTTAGTGTAAAGCAAGTGGAAGTTAGTTCAGGTTGGGCATGGTACAAAATTTTGACCGGGCATCACTTTTCCTTACGCAACAGAAATGAGTGTGTGCGCTTCGTCGTCATCGTTCAAGGGTTATTAGGGGTTCAACGTCTAGTGGTTCTGAGGGTTAAGTCGAGTTCTGCGTAGTCGATGGTGGATGATCATTGTGTGTTGTATTTGTAGATGAGACCATGGGTCAATAGCTGGGTTTAGAAGTTGTTTCGTGTAGTAAGAAGATTTCATCAGTGGTTGAGTCGGTCTGTGTTGGTTGTGCTTTCGTTATGGTGTTTATTCCGTTCGGGTAATGGCGTTCGTGGTCGGTCCGGAGATGTCTTCGATTGTTGCATTGGAGTGGTTGTCTACACGTTCCGTTTGGTCAGATTGTCGGTTGAGTGTGCTTATGCGTGTTAGGATTGTTTGGAATTTCCTAAAATTGCGTTTGGTCTGATTGTCGGTTGAGTATGCTGATGTGTGTTAGGATTGTTTGGAATTGCCTGAAGTTGCGGCTAGATTCATGTCAATGATGTGGTGTCGCTCGGAGGTTGATGGTCTTGTTGCTATTCTTGGAAGTAGATATTCGTTAAGAGGTAGGTTTCTGGTCAAGGTTGATTTAGTCGTTAGATATTCGGTTAGCTGATCGGGTAAGAGCGTGGGTGATCGTCGGTATCTTCTTCTGAGTCATGATCTTCAAGTTCTGTTCAGCTGTCGTAGTTCAGGGTAAGTAGTAGTGGTGGTACGTGCGGTAGATCAACCGAGAACGTGTGAGCAGGGATCGTTTGATAGCATGTTCATTCGTTCGGCAGCATGAGCACCTCGGTTCTTCAGCATCGGGAATACTAGGCGCGGTTATTTAGGTATCCTCTCAGGAGGATGGAGCATCAGTGTAGGGAGCGCTAGGTATTGCTGGAAGTTGTGAACAGTGCGTTAGGGATCGGTCGGATAACCAATTTGGGAAGCGGTTGTAAGCTTTAGCATGTTATGTTTTGGATCGGGTTTGGATTGTCAAGATAGGGATTGGGTATCTCCTTTGGAAAATGTTGTCTGCACGGAAGTCGAACTGGTATCTGGTAAGTATATATTTTATTGTCGAGTTGGAGAAAACTAAGTAGTCGTGGTCTCGGTTCGGGTGTATTGTGAGTTGGTTTTCGAAATTTGTGGGAGATCGTATGTTTTCTGTGTGTATTTGGGTCGATAAGGTTTTGACGTAAGATGGTGATTATCGGTTAGACCAGCTTGGTTTGGCTTGTGCATAGGATCGGTAGTAAATCAAATAAGTTTTGTCACCTGAGTTTGCTACAGATGGTTGAGTAGTTGATCTTAGGTCAGGAACCTAGAGTCGGATTTGGAAAGGTTGTGTGTAGCCTTGGGGGAGGATTGATGAGTGTTCGGTGTTGTTCTCGGTCGCCTGATCTGTTCTTGCGACTTAGGGAAATCAGAATGAATCAGGGAAGGACTACGAGTCCGGCTGTAGGCTGGACAGAGCGGAGAACCTGAATAGGGTACGTCAGCGAAGGACTATAAGTCCAATCGTGAGCTAGGCGGAGCGGAGCACCTGAATGGATGAAACAGGGAAAACCTGCGAGTTCGGTTGCGAGCTGAACGGAACGGGGAACCTATGATTCCATGAATGATGATGAGTGCTAGAATAGCCCGATGGGCTGTACATGAGTGGCGTATGGCTTGTTTGGATCTTGGTTGTTCGGATACTCTTAGACAGAATTCTTGTGGGTCGGTAGATCGGTGGTTGTGGTAATGTGAATAGTTATCCGGTGTTATGCATTTGGGTGTCCTTAGAGATGGTTCATGTTAAAGTGTTGTTCATGTTTGGAAAGGATAAAGTCTGGAACTTTATGCCATAAAGTCCTGATTTAGAACCATTAAGGTGGTTTAGAGAGTAAGACAACCTCTCTTTGGTGATTTTATGGAGTTTAGGTCCATTTTGGACATAGATCTTGTTCATGAGCTTGCAAGGTTATGTTAGGATGTTAAAGTTAGGATTTTTATGGACTTAGGGACTGGCTGGAAGGTCCCTAGAAGAATTGAGACCTTGGCTGAATGAATTAAGAACTTAATGGATTCTTGGGCCTAATCATAGTCAGTGACGCTAACTAGGGAAGTTAGCGGCGCTAACTGTGCATGTTGACTTTTGTTGACTTTGACCATTGTCTGTTGATTTTTTGACCCGTTTGACTTTTGGTCAAACTTGAGGGTTTGGGGTACTGGTCTTAGAGGTTTATCCTGTTTGGGGTTTAGGAAGTTGTGAGTGGAGTTTGTCCTTGTTAGGAAGTTCACATTGTCGGATCTGAAGACGTGCGTGTGGAGTGCTGCTTGGCTTTGCAGATCAGGTGAGTCTTCTCACTATATTGTGGGTGCAGTTACATACGTAGAAACTTAATTACTGTGTATAGTAATGTATGGTAGCTAGACGTGCCTTAAGTTATTTGACTGTTGAGCTGATGACATAAACCTAATGGGTTAGGCTGTATGCTTAGGCTTGTGTGCTTGTATGTGTTAGTCATCAGATTCGTTCAGGTGACTGAAGAATGATTTGATCAATCTGAGGGTTACTGCATGATAAAGGACGATGCATGAGCGGTGGCACCTAGGCACCCGAAAATCAAAGAATGAGTTGATAACTCTGAGAGATGCTGCTTGATCAAGGATGATGCATGACCAGTCGTACCTGTTGGATTGTGGAAAATGTCCCCATTAGGGTTTGCATTATTATCACGTGAATATATATTACAGACAATTATGTAATTACAATAAAGATCCTGAACTATACAATTGGATATAAAAGGACCTATAAACTAAACAATATAACGTTTGTTGATTAACACTCCCCCTCAGTTTGAGCGGGAGGTTCTCGAATGTTCAAACTGTCCCGAAAATCCAAAAATAGTTGTGCAGGAAGGCCTTTAGTAAAAATGTCTACAAACTGGTAAGCTGAAGGAACATGCAAGACACCAACCTGCCTAATAGCAACACGTTCCCTGACAAAATGCAAATCTAATAATTCCACATGTTTGGTTCTTTGGTGCTGAACCGGGTTAGAAGCTAAGTACATAGCACTTACATTATCATAAAATACAACCGTAGATCTAGTCAAAGGGCAGGAAAGTTCGAGAAGAAGATTCCTGAGCCATGGAGTTTCGGCAACCACGTTGGCTACCCCTCGATACTCAGCTTCGGTGCTAGACCGAGATACGACGTGCTGACGTTTGGAAGACCAAGAGATCAGATTGTCACCAAGATAAACAAAAAACCCAGAGTGGATCGGCGTGTCAAAGGACAGCTAGCCCAATTAGCATCAGTGTAAGAGACCAAACGATCGGTATGAGACGGACGAATGAACAGACCGTAGTGAAGAATGCCCTGCAAATAACGCAGGATGCGCTTGAGGGCAAGGAAATGCGGTTCACGGGGATCAAGCATAAAGAGGAAGATCTCCTGAACC
Source organism: Cichorium intybus (assembly GCA_023525715.1). Lineage (NCBI taxonomy): Eukaryota > Viridiplantae > Streptophyta > Magnoliopsida > Asterales > Asteraceae > Cichorium > Cichorium intybus. The sequence continues at coordinate 57,391,084 of CM042015.1, forward strand.
ACATAGGCAATATCCGGACGAGTGAGTGTAAGATACTGCAAAGCCCCAACGAGACTTCGATATAGGGTCAGATCGGAAACCGGTTTCCCTGATGAAGAGATTTTTGGTTTGGTGTCCGTAGGTGTGCTACACGGGTTGCACGTGGTCATATCAGCCCTGTATAGGATCTCCTTAGCAAAAGCAGTCTGTGAAAGAAAAAGACTATGCGAGGAGCGAGTAGCAGCAATAACAAGAAAGAAAGATAGAGGACCTAAATCCGTCATGGCAAACTCAGATGATAGACGAGAGATAACACGGGTAATGAGAGAGTTGCTAGACGCTGTGAGGATGATGGAGGAGATAGATAGTCTCAAAATTGCGATGAAAGGTGAAAAGAGATGTGTCAGACCTACTACTAGTGAAACCAAGGGAGGAGATGAAGACAGCGAACCGCTGATACCAGGCACGAGGGGCCTATTTAAGGCCATATAAGGCCTTATGTAGGCGACAAACATGATCAGGGAAATCCGAATGCACATAACCGGGAGGCTGTTTCATATACACTTCGTCCGTTAAATCACCATGAAGAAAGGCATTTTTAACATCCAACTGGTGAATCGGCCAATGCCGTGAGACGACAATGCTGAGAACGGTGCGAATGGTAGCAGGTTTAACAACCGTACTAAAAGTGTCATCAAAGTCTAACCCCGGTTGCTGCGAGAAACCCTGAGCGACTAATCTGCCTTTGTAGAGATCGAGGTTACCGTGCGAATCAAATTTATGCCGGTATAGCCATCGACAGCCGACAATGTTTGCGGCAGGAGGGCAAGGGACAAGATCCCATGTATGATTGTCAGTCAGAGCTGACATTTCCGCATCCATGGTGGATTTCCAATTGGGATCTCACATGGCCTGAGCAGATGAGCATGGAATGGGAGATATGGAGGAAGTCGTTGAGAGATTAAGAATGGTGCGCGACTTCAATGAACCAGTTTTGGAGCGAGTTGTCATTGGATGAGCAGCCTGCGAGGGAGGGGCTGGGGAGGGGAGGGAGAAGGAGAGGAAGGAGGGGAAGGGGAAGGGGAATGAGAAGCAGCGGGCAAGGAAGGAGCCGCGGAGTCGGCGGGAGTGTTGACCGAGGGGGGGGGGGAGAATAGGGAGTGGGTCATCTTCGGGAGTGAATTAAAGATAGTCAGACGTAGTGGGGGAGGGGTGGAAGTCAGAATAGGGGAAGTGATCTTCGTCAAACACCACATGGCGAGAAATAATGACACGTTGAGTGAGAAGATCAAGACACTTGTGACCCTTATGGTCCGGAGCAGGGCCAAGATAAACACACGCAAACGATCTAGGAGAGAGTTTGTGGGGGAAAGTGGAGGATGTGTTAGGGTAACACAAGCACCCGAAGACACGGAGATGATCGTAAGTCGGAAAAAAAACCGAAAAGAACCTCGAAAGGGGTTTTAAAGGATAGGGTGGTAGTGGGAAGGAGATTAAGAGTGTGAACAGCAGTAAGAAGCGCTTCGGTCCAGAAAATAGCTGGTAAGGATGCCTGAACGAGAAAAGTACGCACGATGTTGTTTATTGTGCGAATAGAGCGTTCGACTTTCCCATTTTGCTGGGACGTGTACGGACAGGAGAAGCGAAAGGTAATGCCGTGAGATTGAAGGTACGTTAGGAGAAGTCGGTTGTTAAATTCATGACCATTATCACACTGAAAAGATTGGATGGTGGTGTTGAACTGAGTTTGAACATACATTCTAAAATTGCAAAATACACTATAAACATCAGATTTAACACGCAGAGGAAAAACCCATAAAAATGAGAGAAATCATCTAAGAACAAAATGTAATATTTAAAACCACTCAAGCTAGTAACAGGTGAAGTCCACAAATCAGAATGTATAAGTTCAAACACACGAGTTGTTTTAGATAAAGAAGGTGAAAAAGACAAACGACAATGTTTTCCATGTTGACAAGCATGACAAAGTGGAAGTTTATTATTGCTACTAGGGATAAAGCGACGCGACTGCAGAAACCGAAGAACAGAAGATCCCGGATGACCTAAGCGACAATGCCACACAGGAAGAGACACCATGGCCAAGGCTTGGTCATGAAGGGAGGAAGGAGTGCACGGATACAAGTCACCAACACTGTCGCATCGTTGGAGAAGAGTATCGGAATCAAGATCCTTCATAGAAAAACCAAACGGGTCAAATGAAACAGAAACCCAATTATCGGTGGTGAATTTACGAACAGACACTAAATTTTTAATTATTTTATTTGACACAAGAACATCTTTAAGAGAAAATTTGTTATTAGAATAAGGAAGAAAGGAATGACCAATGTGAGAAACCGGGATAATAGCACCATTACCAACCATAATAGACTTAGAAGTGCAAGGTGTAAGAGAATGCATATTACCTTGGTTAAAGTTCATGTGCGAGCTAGCTCCCGTGTCCATGTAGTGTTGATTATCCAGAGGCGGTTGAATTGACATGGCTTGAAAAACGGATGCTAAATCGGTCGGTTGAGAGGTGGCATTTGGAACCGTTGGTTGCTGAAAAAAAGTAGCTTGATTTGGTGGTGGGCCAGCCCCATACAAAGGCCTGTTAGGCGTAAATAATGGCTGTCCAAAATAAGCTTGATGAGGCGCAAAAGAGACAGCAGCGTGAGGCTGCACATGCATAGCTGGAAGCCCAGCAAAAGGCGTCTGTTGCGCCGGCATAAAAGAAGAAGCATGGGCCGACATTTGATGAGGAGAAGCAACATAAGGTGGGCCAGCAGAAGGCATAGAAGGGCTGTTCCAATTCGTGGCAGTAGGAAAAAAATTTCCATATTGTTGCATTTGTTGAAAATTGGAGTTTGCACTTGGATGGGACCCATTATTCCTGCAAATATAGAATTTTGGCTTGCACATGTACCTGAAATTTGGTTAGTATTGGTAGAAATACTAGAATTACCCCCCCCCCCCTTTGGAAGTAGCCCGGTTATTATTACGGTTTTTATTCCATTTATTTTTCGATTTTTCGGAGTTGGTTTGGGTGGAATAAAGAGCCGTAGTGGTGGTGTTTGTCGGGTCAAGCATCAAATCATTGCTATCTTCGCGATGTTCATGGAGAAGTAACATATTTTTAGCTTCCATGAAGGACGGGAAAGGTTTGGTGTTTGTGATAACATCGATAATACTTTGGTAGGAAAACGGCAAGCCACGAAGTATTTGCATAACGAGCTCAACATCGGAAATTTCACACTCAACGTCGTGAAGGGAATCGGCTAAATGCTTGAGATTATGACAATAATCATGAATGGAAGACGCACCTTTCTTAGTGTTGCGGAATTGCTCTTGTAGTTGAAGCATTCTTGGCATCTTATTATTAAGAAAAAATTCGTGAAGATTATCCCACATGTCTTTGGCGGTGCACGAGTCTTTTGTAATGACTTGCAAAACCGAAGGATCACATGTGGAGTAAAACCAAGATTTGACGCGTGAATCAATGGAGTACCAATCTTCATCGTCTTCGTTTTTGGGTGTGGATTTTCCATTTATATGACCGGAAACTTTGGCCCCGGTACAAATGTCCTTGAAGATACGGCACCACAACTTGTACTTGGACCCGTCCGATGTCAATTTAAAACTAAAAGAGTTGTAAACATTGGTCACCGCATACACAAGTTGTTGAGCCGTAGGAACATTGGATGAGGTATCAGCAGCGGAGGTCATTGTGCGATTGGAAAATCGAAAAACAAGATGAAAATAAAAAAGAACGTAATAGTAACCGGAAAACTAACCTTTGGAAGAGGGATTGTAGTAGATGTACCGTACTAAACACGGAAGAAACAAAGGCGTGAAGGAAGCGGAATGATGGAGATCGAAGCAATGCGTGAATGAAGAATACGTATGTGACAGTCGTGAGTGAAGAGCAGGAGGAATCAATCATGATTGAATGCAGTAGGAGAGAAAAAAAATCATGGGTTGTCCAAAGCTTCAAATCGGCGCATGTATACCTTGCTTGATACCATGTTGGATTGTGGAAAATGTCCCCATTAGGGTTTGCATTATTATCACGTGAATATATATTACAGAAAATTATGTAATTACAATAAAGACCCTGAACTATACAATAGGATATAAAAGGACCTATAAACTAAACAATATAACGTTTGCTGATTAACAGTACCGGGCCACTCGAGGATGTTTAAACCCGAGGGTTGCTGCATGATCAAGGACGATGCATGACCGGTTGTACCTGGGCACCCGAGGGTGATGATTGTGTTTATGTGATAAATCGTGTGGTATTTTTGGGAACTCACTAAGCTTTGTGCTTACTCTTTCATCCTAACTGTTTTTCAGGTATTTGCTGGCTTGAGCTTGGAGCATGGCGCCACTATACTGCATTTGAGGTTTTGATAATATAGTCTTCCGCTGGATAATGTTTACAAATGTTTTTGTTAAATACGATTTTATATGTTTGAATACTAAGTTTTAATTTGAATGATTTTTATTTGACAACCCGTTTTATGTAAGCATGCTACTGACTTTGATAGCTTTCACTGCAACGAGAAAGGACACTATAAACGCAATTGTCCCAAATATCTTGAGGAGGTTAAGACTCTTTCAAGTTGTTGGAGACAAGAATCAAAATCAGTTCCAAATATAGAAAAATCATCCACAAAAATTTCTAAGGACTCCCCGACCATATCTGAACAAATACTTGTCATAAGCCTTTGAAAACTGACCGAAGCATTACATAACCCAAACGGCATTCGCGAAAAAGCAAAAGTACCATAACGGCATGTGAATGTTGTCTTAGCTTGGTCCTCAGGGTGAAAGTAGCTATCTGGTTGTAACCAGAATATCCATCAAGAAGACAGTAAAATTTGTGAGTGGATAACTTTTCTATAATTTGATCAATAAATGGTAAAGGAAAATCGTCTTTTGAAGTAGTTGCGTTTAATTTGCGGTAATCAATACAAACTCTCCACCCGGTTACAGGGAGGTGACAACACCTAGTAATATCAAGTATTTTAGTCGTTGTTAGGCCCTATTCTTGGTGAAATTATATCATATATGCATTGGTATTCTCACTTTTTGTGCTAGTGCTTGTTTGCAAAGAAATGTCATAAACAGGGGCTAAATGCGGACAAAATGAAGAAATTTGAAGATAAAGTGAAAAAGAGTCGACTGAACACATGCGCCGCGGGAGTCAATGTGTGCGCGACGAGCCACGTCAAAAGTAAGGACCATTTCTCGTTGCCATTCATTAATCAGATTGTGGAGAAGCTAGCCGGACAGAAATATTATTGTTTCTTGGACGGGTACTCGGGGTATAATCAGATTGCTATTCACCCAGAGGATCAGGCTAAAACGATGTTCACTTGCCCTTATGGTACTTTCACGTTTCGAAGGATGTCATTCAGCCTGTGCAATGCTCCAACAACGTTCCAAAGGTACAAGATGGCAATATTCTCGGATATGATTGGTGATGCACTAGAAATTTTCATGGATGATTTTTTGATTTTTGGTTCCTCATTCGATGCGTGTTTAAATCAATTAGAAAATGTCTTGGAAAGATGCGTGGAATCGAATTTAGTGCTTAGTTGGGAGAAAAGTCATTTTATGGTTTGGGAAGGAGTTGTTCTAGGTCACATAGTTTCCGTGAGAGGATATGAAGTGGATAGAGCAAAGGTCAAGGTTATTTCTACATTGCCACCCCCGACATCAGTGAAAGGGGTGAGATTGGTTTTAGGTCATGCAGGATTTTACAGAATATTCATTATAGACTTTGGCACCATTTCCAAACCTCTTTGTGGTCTTCTACGGAAGGATGCACCATTTATTTTCGATGAAGAATGTGTCAAAGCATTCAACATCTTGAAAAATAAACTGGTCGAAGCTCCGATTCTGAAACCTCCCGACTGGACCCAACCCTTTGAAGTCATGTGTGATGCAAACGATTACGCCGTCGGTGCGGTGTTACACCAAAGGATCGATAAAAATCCTGTAGTTATATGTTAGTAAGACCTTTTCTGAAGCCCAGTTGAATTATACAACAACCGAAAAAGAATTTATTGCTGTAGTTTTTGCTCTGGACAAGTTTAAATCTTACATTTGGGGATCGAAGGTGGTGGTCTATACTGATCACAGTGCTGTTCGCCATCTACTTGCAAAGAAGGAGTCAAAGCCAAGGCTGATAAGATGGATACTGTTGCTCCAAGAGTTTGATGTGAAAATAAAAGATAAAAAGGGAACAGAGAACGTGGTAGCTGATCATCTCTCACGATTGCCGGTAGAAGGATTGGAAGCAGGGATAAAAGATACATTTCCTGACGAGCAGTTGTTGGAGCTTAATAGTGCACCATGGTATGCGAACTACGTTAATTTTCTGGCCACGGGGGCGATGCCGGCACACTGGACGAAGCAAAGGCAGAAATAGTTCCGCACATATGCTAAAAGATTTATCTGGGATGATCCCGACCTCTTCAAGGTTGGGGAAGATCAAATCATTCGTCGCTGTGTCCCGGATAATGAATTTCCCGAGGTGTTAGAGCACTGCCATGCCTCAGCATGTAGAGGGCATTTTAGCACGAAAAAGATGGGGTACAAGATTTTGGAGTCCGGATTGTACTGGCCAACTTCACAAGGATATGTGTATATCTTGGTGGCCGTTGACTACGTCTCAAAATGGATCGAAGCCGAAGCCACTCGCAGCAATGATCATCACGTGGTTTGCAAATTCGGTAAAAAGAATATATTCACTCGCCATGGAGTTCCATGCGTAATCATCAGTGATGGGGGGTCACATTTCAAGAATTTCAAGTTTAGACGACTGTTGAAGCACTATTGGGTCAACCATCGGATTGCAACACTGTACCATCCACAGACAAGCGGCCAGGTGGAATTTTCTAATCGACAGATCAAGGAGATTCTCTAGAAGACAGTCAAGACAGCCAGAAAGGATTGGTCACAACGATTAGATGATGCACTGTGGGCATACAGAACTGCCTATAAAACACCGATTGGAACTACACCCTATCGGCTGGTTTATGGGAAAGGATGTCACTTGCCTGTGGAGCTAGCCAATAGAGCGTTGTGGGCAATCAAGCAGGTCAACATAGATTATGACGCAGCTGGAAAAGAATGAAAACTGCAACTTTCTGAACTGGAAGAATTACGGGACGAAGCTTATGAGAATGCAGCCACATACAAATCAAAGATGAAGCGGTACCACGACGCTAAACTAAGACTGAAGACTTTCGTGGCAGGGTAAAAGGTGTGGCTCTACAATTCAAGGCTAAAGATGTTCCCTAGAAAGCTGAGGAGTAAATGGAATGGATCGTACGAAGTCGTTAGCATCACACAATACGGTGCTGTCGAAATACGAGACCTAAAGGGAGGGCCGCCATTTAAAGTCAACGGGCATAGGCTAAAACCTTATGTCACTTCGGGTACTTTCCAGAAGTTAGATGTAGAGACAGTTGAATTTGTAACCAACATTCCAGAATACGATCAATAGCCATGTAAGTGCATGTCCGGCTGAAGACGTTAAACTTAGCGCTTGTCAGGAGGCAACCCGATCGTCATGTGTATAATTTGCATTGTTTTTTGTTTTAATTGAATTTAATTGGTCACAGTAAGAAAAGAACACGTATGGGGTCATTTTGGGAATTTTACAACACCGTGACGCGGGGTCCTTGAGTCCGTGCCGCGCGTATTGGTATTTTTGCGATTGTCGATAAGCCTGAATCACATCCCCGCGACGCGGTTAAAAGCCTCCCGTGCCGCGGCCATATCTGATTTCAAATTTAGAGATAATCACTAAAACAGAGTTTTAAACAAAACCCAATACCCCTAGGCTGTATAAAATCGGAATTGCACAAATCATTCAGTTTCTTACTGTTAATTGATCTTCTGCAGCTCGTAATCGTTTCTTCGTCGTTCTTCTACACAGCAAAGCAAGTAATTCATCTGAATTCCTCTTTAATGATGTGATTCTAGGACCAAATTAATGATGCCATTTAGTTTAGAACACTGTATACAATAAAACCTAGTAGTTAGATTAGCGAAATTGGTTTGTAATAGCGTTAAATTGATGATTCTGTTTTGAGTTTCATATGCCGCGACGCGGTGGTTCACACAATGCGCCGCGGGGTATGAACATTCATATGGCACGACGTGGCTTCTCTCATAGCACGTCGCGGGTGACGCTGAACAGGAACTTACATTCTATTTTTGCTAGATTTTGTAGAGGAAACTGTCTTCTTCAGGAAGCTCTGAATCTATTGATTGGAAATCATTGGCTACTGGGGTCGACAGAGTTCTCAGTTACAATTTTTACAACCGCCGAGCCATTTATCGATACAAAAGGATACTTCCCATGCGAACGGTCAATTGGGAGTTGACCTAGGAGTCCGGTATTTTGGAGCATATGAAAGACTGGCTAATGCAAGGGGGGTATGAGGCAAACGAGCTAATTTACACATGTCGGGCCATCGAAAATGCGTTCCAGATGGATGAGTCGGTTTATCGCGAGGTGTTTTTATAATTCCTCACGAGCTACCATTTTGACCATCAGCCACTGGGCATGGATACTGAGGAGATGATCACCTTTTGGTTGGGGAATCACAACCGAAGTTGCAGTTTGCGGAAGTTTGGGTACCAGATCAGACTCTATACACAGGAGGAATCGGAAGACCCTAGGTTCGGTCCGTTTCATAGACGCGCCAGCTACGCCCCAAACGACTCCTTTTCGTATGCCGACTATTGGGGCACCATTTCGTCCACCCGGTATCACGAAACACTATTTGGGAGGGCTTGATGCATTTACCGGCGCACCGGATGTTGCACCGATTATCTCGACCATGTTATGGCCACGGGCTGATGAGGAGCGGGTCCTACCACGTGAGTTGCACCTCATGTGGGCTTTGACAAGAAAGCTCCAGACTTGTAACATTCCATATTTCATCGCTAAGTACTTCAAACAGCTGACGGACGCACCACTGAACTACATAGTGATTGGTGGTGGGCACTTTGTGACACGGCTGGCACATTCTTACGGGCTGTTGTCCAAACACAACACTCGCGAGTTGACAGTTATTCCTCTAGTCGTCTTCAGCCCACCGACCACGGTTTCACGGGACGTTATCTATATTGATGACGGGGTTACATCTGTCGAGCGATCACCATTTCCAGTCTTGCGTGGCGAGCCATCAACGTTAAGGAAGAGACCGCGGGTAACGGTCAGCTTGCCCCAAAGCATCTCCCCTGCAACTATGGAGTCAAGATTCCTCGCCGACGTTGCTAACTCTCTTGCTTGGGGACAAGCAAGGCACAAGTGTGGTGTGTTTGACAACACCTAGTAATATCAAGTATTTTAGTCGTTGTTAGGTCCTATTCTTGGTGAAATTATATCATATATGCATTGGTATTCTCACTTTTTGTGATAGTGCTTGTTTGCAAAGAAATGTCATAAACAGGGGCTAAATGCGAACAAAATGAAGAAGTTTGAACACGCGCGCTGCGGGAGTGCATGTGTGTGCGACGCGCCACGTCAAAAGTAAGGCGGTGGAGGAAATTCAAACCGCGAAAAAACGGGGATAAGGCTCTACGCGCGACGTGGCTATCAACTTTACGCGACGCGACTTCTCATTTTTCACAACTATAAATAGAGGCTTTTAGGTCGAATTCCGGAGGCGAAGATCAGACCCTAAGGTGGACTTACGGCGACTTTGGCTCAAGTTTCGAGATTTCAGCAACCCATTGTGGTATTTTTATGTTTTCACTTTGTTTTCAATGTTAGTTTAGTAGTTTTTAGCCTTTAGCTTGGTGTTTCTGGATAGTGACAACGAGTAGCAGTAGGTTAAAGCTCTTTAATTTCGTATTTTATTGTTTTGCATGTTTTGGATTGAAGTTTAATAAAGTTAATCATTCGGTTCATGAATTATTGCACTTTTTACTTTTATTTATGCTTGGATGCTTTTGGATTTGATTGTTTGTTTCTGATTCTGAGTTTTGTTTCTGATTCCAGTAAGCAAACTTAGTTTAGAAATTGGTTTAGTTTCGTTTAGTGAATGATAGATTTGGTTTTTAGCAATTGTTTGGATATTGTGTTTTTGGATTGTTTTGGGAAAGTAGAACTTAGTCCCTCTGGCTGTAGCGTGACACTACAGTTGGTAAGCTATCGTCTTGTCTTGACCACGAAACTCCTGTGGATCGACCCTGACTACCACTGTACTAGTGTGAGTGAGGTTTATTTTACTATTTTTGACCGCACGACGACCTAGGCGCGTTAGCGGGGTGGTAACCTTTTCACTGTTTTCCATCTCCACAATCGTGATGCCGGCCTCTTTGGGAATGGTTTGGGTTGGGGTGACCCAACTGTTGTCAGATATTGGGTACACGTTTCAGTCATCCAACCACTTCAAAACTTCTTTCTTAACGACTTCACACATGTTTGGATTGAACTGTCTTTGAGTGTCTCGTGATGGTTTTGCGAAGGGTCGGTAATGATTCTATGTATGTAAATTGCCGGACTCGTTCTTTTGACATCTGTTATTGTCCACCCAACTACTGCTTTCTAAGTGTGCAACACCTCATCAATGCCACTTCTTGCTCTTTTGTCAGATCTGTAGCGATGATTACCGGGAGAGTTACATTGTGGCCAATAAAACCATACTTGAGATGTTCTGTTAATTTCTTCAACTCCACAATAGGTGGTTGCTCCAATGACGGCTTCATCTTCGAATCAATAGAAGTCGAGAAAGCATCAATCGGGTTGGACCAAGTTGATGTGCGACCATAAATAGCATTCAAAAATTCTTTTTGCGCATCAATCTCTAGTACCCTGTCACTTTCACAAAAAAAATATCCCCCAAATCATTGCCTATGTCGGTGAGCATCTTTGCGGTATGCTTGTGAACACAATCTCCGATAGTGCCGATCATAAAACAATCGCTATGATTTGGATGGTTAGCGTTTGGTGAAAAGGCTTGTAGTCTCAACTTGTGGTTTCCAAAAGTCACATCAATCGCACCGTCTCGAACATTGATTTAGGTATTGACAGTTTCCAAAAAGAGACGACCAATAATGACATTTTGTTGTTTGTCCTTGGATTGCGTATCCGAATCGATGACGACAAAATCAACGAGGTAGTAAAAAACTCCCACTTTAACAATGACGTCCAGCAAAAGTCCTATAGGGACTTTTTGTGACAAATCGGCCATAGTAACAGAAAAATCAATAGGTTGTAAAGGACCAAACTCATATTTGTCATACAAACTTCCTGGAAGAGCATTGATGCTAGCTCCAAGATCAAGAAGCCCCCTTTTGATTTTAATATTTCCAATTTCAAAAGTTATCAAGGGTGCTCCATGATCTTTGAGCTTGGGTGTAAGAGCACCCAGAAAAGCAGCACTAACATGTGTTGTGCTATTGCCTTTTATGGGGATTCGATGTCGTCTTTTGTGTGTGCACAAATCTTTAAGGAATTTTACATAAGTTGAAATTTCCTTAATCGCATCGATAAGTGGGAGATTGATTTTTACTTGACTAAAAGTTTTCCAAATATCATCTGATTGAGGCCCAGTTTTTCCAAAAACATATTTTTCGGTTTTTGTCTAAAGCTGTTGGGTAGGGGTGGTATTAGCCTCCACAGACTCCTCCCCAACTTTGGGTTCATCCGATTCATGCATTTTTCCTTTAAGTTTGGCTTTTGATGGATCTTTTTCATTAACAGCTTTTGAATTTTTCACACTTTTATCATTTTCTGACTCATCACCAGAAGATACATAATCCTCCACCACCACCTCATCCTTGGGTGGTGTAGGCTTATGCACATTATTATCAAAAGTTTTTTCATTATGCAAAATTTTTACCTCATTGGGGTGCGACTGATTTGAATTGCTTGTTGAAGCTCTCGCATGTTGCGAATTGACTTGTGTAGTGCCCGAAAAGTTCCACGGTGGTCGTCGATTCATTGCTTCGGCAATTGCCCAACTTGTTTCTCCAACGCCGCGATGGATTTTGAGTCGTTTAGCTTTTCTTGATTCCCTTGAGTTGATTATGGGCCCCGATTTTGATTTTGATTCGTGTTGTTGTTGGAATTATTGCCCTCCAATTGGAATTTGCATTCGTGTTGTTGTTCCTGCAGTTCGTATTTGAGTTGTTGTTTCTCCACCGGTCATTGTTGTTTTGGTTGTTGTAATTTCCTCTTTGTGGTAGGGTTCTATAAGCATTATTGTTGTCATCTTTAAAATCAAGATGGTCACCGAAAGAGTAGAACACTTCTTCAACATCTCCATCTTCATCATCGGTGTGTGCAAACATACTCCCTTTCTTGCAATCTTTAGTTCTATGTGAACCATCACATAGTGAGCAAACAGGGCGGGATTGAGGTTTTTGCTTGAGTTGGTTCACCTCGGGTGTTAACTTCTTCATTTGTGCAAGCATCTCGGTTATAACATCATTGGATTGAGTGGATTTTACGAAACGTACGTTCTTTCCCTTGTGAGTGGAGGAACGTGTGGGATTCCCATTCATGGCAACTTCATTTATGAGATCGTAAGATTCTTGAAGATTTTTGTTTCTCATGGAGCCATCGGTGGCCGCGTGAATGGATTGTTGAGTTTGCAAATCCAAACCATTGAAGAATGTTTGAACTTGTCTCCAAAGTGGAAGTTCATGGTGGGGGCATCATTGCAGCAACTCATAGTATCATTCCCAAGCCTCGTAAAGTGATTCGTCGTCTTCCATTTGGAATGGCATAATGTCATTGATCAACATGTTGGTTTTGGCGGGCGGGAAGTACTTCATCAGAAATTTGTTGCCTAGATGCTCCCATGTGGTGATTGACTCGGATGGTAATGAGGAGAACCAAATCTTTGCTGGGCCACGTAAAGAAAATGGAAAAAGTCGAAGACTGAGTGCATCTTCTTCTACCCCATCAATTCTAAACATGTCACAAATATCCCAGAAGCTAGTGATGTGCGTATTGGGATCACTATCCGGTAACCCGTCGAATTGGGCACTGTTTTGCACCATCTGAATGGCATGCGTCTTGATCTCAAAGTCAACGGAGATGACTGTGCCGAACTACGAGTGCGTATACAACTCGTTGAACCTGAAAACACAAAACACGAACAAAAACACATAAAAAGGAACAAAAATTAAATCAGCAAATAAATTAGGTTGCTAAGCACAATAGCTCCCTGGCAACGGCACCAAAATTTGATCGCAGTCGTTGATGCAACAAATTAGCTAGGGCAATGTAAGTCCCAAATTCACTCCAAAACAATATCAATCAAATAATGGTTCAATTGGTGCAGAAATCCAATTGAAACACAATCAAGAAATATGAAAAGATGAAGTAGAAACACGAATCAAATGATCAAATGCACTCGTTTGTATTGATTGAACGATCGGTACAATGACCACACACACACACACACAAGCATCACACGAATTCACTAAGCACCCCACACAAGGATTTCGACTCACCAATCCTAAACACGCCTACACAATGGCTATTTATACCATCTAGATAAAACAAGCCCAATACACATGAAGCCCAAACCCACAACTAGTCTAACAAGCCCAAAACACCTACAGACCAATTAAAGAAAGCATAACCCACCAAAATAGGGCCCAACAGGCAAGTAAGGGTCGAATCCACGAGGAGCTTATGGTTAACAACTAGTTCTAACAGATTTAACGTAAACAAATTCAGAATAACATATATTGCAAAGGTTTAATTCAATAATAAAATGATGTGATTGCTCACGGTTTCAGTTTTGATTCCTAAACAATGTAATATATCAGTTTCTACTAATTTTGCGTTCATTCAGATTACATAGACATAATAGTATTGTTACTTACTAAATCTGGGATAAAACTATGTAAAATTCGCACCCTCCGTCCTACACACCACTGTGGATGATTTGGCACGGTGGGGAAGATCACAATAGAATTGTCTTATACTTAATCAATCAACAATTTCAGAACAAGCAATGGAAATCTAGTCATATGATTTAATAGAAAACAATCCAAATACTGTTTTCATGAATCTAAAAGGTTCAAATCTAAATACAATACTGAAAAGGAACTTAAAACCTACTCCCGGTTGCGATCACGGGATGATTTAGCTACTCATGACTGTGAACGATGCAAACATTGTGTTGGAGATGATGAAGATGCAAAAGAGGTTGAATGTTAGTTTTGGATTGATTGGATATGTTTTGGGGATGCTTTGGACCTTGGAAAAGTACCAAAAACCTCTGAAAAATCGTTTGGGAAGTGCCTTGGGTCAATGGGATAAAGTCTCATTAAATAGAGTGGCTTAAATAAGGCAATTTAGGGTTTGTTTGACGGTGGCGTCCTAGGCCAGCGTCTCAGACGCCCTAGGACACTGGATATAACTCTTCACCTATTTACGACGTGCAGTGTTCCACGACGAGACGCCTCTAAAACGTTGGGTGTCTTAGGATAGCGTCCCAGACGCCACCTAGGACGCTGATGGGCTTCACTACGCTCTTGGGTTTGCTTTTCCCTCAAAATTAGCTCAGAGTTCCAGGTCACTGTCTGGACCGCTGCCTGGGACGCTGGCATTTTTCTTCAGCTTTCGGTGTCCGTTTAATGCGTAGTTTTCGCCCAAAATTCCCGTTTTAATGTATTTCACTCAATTCCATCAAAAGTAGGGCCATTCTTGGTTAAACAAAGCTTAATTTATCATGTTAATCACATCTTACTTCAAACCAAAATGGCCCGATCAGGGCAAGCAGTAGTTTACATGGGGCATGCAAATTTGAAACGGGTCGTGCAGCCCATATTAGCGTCGCTAATATGGGACATTAGCGACGCTAATGTCGTGCAGAACTGTAAAACTTGCAAAAAATGCTCGTTTCGGATGAAAACACCCCAAATTCAATTTCAGAGCATATTAGGGCGATTTTGTGTCAAATTGAACATGGAAATTCGTAGGGAAGCATAAAGAGACTTGAATCTAACCCCGTAAAGGCGCTCATGATTCCTAAATTATTAAGGTGAGTAATTTCTCGGTTTTGGGGTTTTGAAACCCTAACTTTTAATTTCGTGTTTTAGCTATAAATTGTTGGATATATTGTTAGTATATTGTTAGTAGATGTTTCCTTGAGTTATTCATGTGATTATTGTGAAGTTTCTACGGTTGAATGAGTAGAACCACATATTTGGGGGTTTTGGTAAATATAGCATTGTTATTTACCGGTTATACTCCTTTTTCCACTTTTGATTTCTATGCCTTCTACATTAGATGTTGTTGAGATGATTATGGATGTTGGAGAATTCATTTAGACTGTGGTAATACAATCAAGTCTAGTGGACAGGAGCCCGGTACGCGTAATTTGGGAATTCCACATACTAAGTCGATATCAGGTGAGTACTCTCTAGTACTTATGTAGAGTTATAATTATTATATGTGTGTGTGCTATGTTGTGGTTATTGTTGTAATCACTTGTGGAGTAAATTGTTACTTGTAAGTACCAATAGTTGAGTCAAATATACATATTAAATGTATAAACAGAATAGATGTTAGAGTGATTGCTTTATAGAGTTCTTCAGTTGGATTGTATAATCAAGAGGCTTGTTGAGATGGAGTATGATTGGTTTTAAAAAATAAAGAGTCCATGTGAGTGTTCATGAATGAGTTATGATTAAAAGGAGTTCATGCAAGTGTTCATGTACGAATTATGAGTAGCCCAGTTGTGGTACTTACTATGAGTTGATGTTTACTAATAATTAGTTGGTGTTGTAAGCTAACATGATTTCAAGTTTCAGATATAAAGAGGAGATGTTTAATTGGAAATGAGAATAGCAAGAGAGAATGATGAGAATGTGCATTGAGAGACATATGTGGAGTATGTTGGAGATTACTCACTAAGCTTTTATAAGCTTACACTTTAGTTGTTTGTTCTTTTGTAGGTATCTGTAGCAGTGATATGGAAGACATGTGATAAAGAGAGATGGACAACATACACATGTCCTTAGTCGTGTTGGATTTTTTATTTGTAATATCTGGTCTATTTTTGTAAGGACCTTTTGTATAATTAATCATGTTGATAACATCTTGTTTCCATAGTTTGAGTACAAGTATGCCCTTTTCATGTGTTAATGTTTTAAAATTTTTGGGTGTACATTGTATGAAATAATGGGTGTTATAAGTTGGTATCAGAGCGTGGTTTAAGTGAGGTAGGTCTTTGATTGTAGAGTCCTAGACTTGAACCGAGGAGAGAGATTCCTTATCACATGCCTGGAAAAGATCCTGTTGCAGATGTTAGCGTGTGAGTTGAGTATAACTTTTCTATTATATTTGTTATTTGTTATATTCTGTATGTGAATATATATATGGAGTAAGATAAAGGACAAGTTGATGAGACGAGATTTTGGCTGATATGAGATATGAACCAACGAGGAGACACGAAATTCAGCCAATAATGAGATGTTAGTTGAAAATGAGATGATATACCAATTGATATGAGATTCCAGATGATGGAGAAATTCCAACTGACGATGAGAACGAGTATGAGTATGAGCATGAGTTGAGCGTGAACTAAGACTTTAGGTATGTGAGTAACTTTACTTAACATATTAGTTGTAATTGTTGTGTGTGGTTAATTGTTGATAATACATGTAGTAGAATATGTTTAAACTATGTAGACACATAAAGAATCAATTATGATTATATGTGTTAGAGAATTGTCGTCATAAAGTGTAGTAATCGGCATCGAGATGAGAATCTTGTGTCCACTTGAGGTAAGGTCTACATATCACATAACCAGTGCTCTGCAATTATGTATAACTGAGATTCTTATTCGTTTGCTTGGCGAGTACTTACCAACCATGGAGAAGTGTGCATAATGAGTATATAAATGGTGAAAAATATATAAAGTATGATATTGTATATATAGTGCTTGTTGTTTCATAGATGTTGTAACATCCCAAAATTTTAGGGTAAAATTAAAAAACATTAAACGGACACTTCAATATAAGAAAAGCCACTTAATTAATTTTGACAAAATTCTATAACTTATAAGTTTAATGAAAACATCCCAGGATTAGCAAAAGTTAATGAAATCACAACATAGCGGAACTTCCATTCAAAAACAGTCCTCCAATGAAGCAACACAGTGTATACACGTCACGCCTTGCCATCCATGGTACCTGATGTACCTGAAACAGTAGTTTATATAGGGAAAGGGTAAGCACGGAGCTTAGTGAGATCCTCAAAATACCATACGATCCATCACATAACATACAACACACAATAACCATTCATATGTCTGTGAGACTCACGGGCTATCCCTATTCCGCCTGAAGACTCACGGGCAGTTCCCATTCTGTCTTATCGCTCGCAGGCTTTTCCCGTTCCGTCTAATGACCCGCAGGCTATTCCCATTCCGCCTATTGGCTCGCGGGCTATTCCCGTTCCACCTATTGGCTCGCGGGCTGTTCCCGTTCCGTCCACAAACAATCATTATCATAGCAATAATCCATACAATTATCATAACAGGTATGACTACCTTAGTCTAAACTATCTTCCTTCCTACGCATGCAATATCACCTATAGTATAGTGAGAAGACTCACCTGATTATAGTTGACTATATCGTTTATCTTTCTCGGCTTTGTATTTCCTTCAACTTTAACTGTTAACATAATAAGAAATCTATCATTTCTTAATCGTTAACTATATTATAGTCGCATCATTAAACCATTCAATAATTCCAATATGATACTCCATGATTTATCAAGTAAATAACGGCCAGGTAGAAGACTAGATGGGGTGGCAGGTAATCGGCCTAGTCACCGTCCTCGTAAGTAAATCAATCGGTATTATTTTCGGAAATTACGAATTGAATAACGACATTTTAAGGTTTTTGTTTACTATTGTTAGAAATTAGTATAATATAACATATGTTATACTTATTAAATATTCTACTTCTTAACAAAAACTATTTTACAATACCTAATTAAGCTATAGAAAGGTTTGTAGTTACCTTATGACCAGTCGTCGAGATCTATAACTCCTTCGTTAGGCTTTTGAGCTTCCTTCCGCTCACTTGCTTACACTCTAGTGCTTAGAAACCTCTATATATTGGATTGAGATTTAGTTGTGTGGTTTATGAGATGTTTTGAGGGGTATTTATACTTGAATTCTTGAATAAAAAATGGCATGACACTTTTGACAAAAGATTTTAATAATATAACTTTGTTGAAATTAATACCTTCTAGAATCAGTCTGTTCAAGACTGGTTTAGCCGACTTTAAACCCATGAAATTCACGTTATTATTTGATATTCCAGAAATTTATCTCAATACCTTTCCAGGGATGTATTTTACGTATTTATACGATTTTTCGATGATTTATTATGAATTTTTGAAAACAGACTATCTAATCTGTCAATTCCGAACTAATCAGTAAAGATTGCATTTTTTACCATAGATAATATCATTTTCAAGCTTACTATTATTTTTGGTAATTGTACTAGACTCAATTTTTAAACTTTGTGCACTGGTTTGAGGTCCAAACGATTTTTCTAGAATTAATTATGATTTTTCTAAAAACGACACAAAATGCTGATTTTCATATGAAATTGTAACTAAAGTTTTTCTTAGCTTTATAACTACCAATGATCATATAATTCGTAACACTGTTATTTTAAGTATATGTTATAATCAGGATACGGGTCTTACAAGTCTCCCCCACTTATTTGGATTTCGTCCCGAAATCTGCATTCTCGAACTCCTCTATGTATTTCCCATCGAGTCCTTATGTCCTTCAAAAATCCTCATCGTCTTATTGCCGAAACTTTACAAGATTTAATTATCTTTCACTTTCAACATTCACATACCTCTGTAATAATGCTTAAGGTCCTATTATTCTCACTCACTCCATACTTCTTTTCTTCTAATTACTCTAGATGTACAAAAAAACTCTAACTGTTTCTCACAGTCCCACACATCGACTTGACCGGCTACTATCTACAGTACATATTTAGTACTTTCTAATCTACCTATATACATAGTTAACCTAGTTAACTGGAAACACCTAATTTTAACACTATTTCGTATTTATATGAATTCGTCATATTTCAACACACATTTGCCTCAATTCAACATTTCTTTTAAATACTTTTTCGCTAAATAAGTCTATTTTTGTAAATCTCCAAATTTTTGTGTTTCACCGAAATATAAAATTTACATAATCTTTTTTAAGTTTTTTTTTTTTTTTTTTTTGTTTTGAGTACTGAACACTCTTTAAACTATTTTCATTATATGGAGACATAAAATTTTGTTTTTATTTCAAAAGTCTCTTTATTATCTCGTTCTCACCAGAGGCAAGCAGGGAATTTTGAAAAAATATCACTTGGGGTAGTGAAAAGTCGCATCTACTGTAGTTAGTTTGAATTTCAGTAATTAAAACGGGAGGTGTCCTTTTAGTTCCGTGTGTCCTTTTGGTTCCAGCTGCAAGATACTATATATACAGGTATGTAGTATCATTCATTTTCAGTCTCATCCTCTCTTATCACTAGTTTGTTCGTAAACAAACTCATATTTAAAGTCGAGTCATGGAAAACATATCTTCAATGGGCGATCTGTCGAACCCTGGACCTGGTTTTCCGCAAGGAGAGGGTACTTCAAACCAAGAATTCTTAATAGAGTTCGGTGACTCTAACATTCTAGACATCTATCATCCATACTTCGATTACCTTTCTAATGTTTTGTTTGATTTTGAATTATGTTACAGTCTTCCAGATATACTACCAATAGAGCATCTCCACGATGAGCCGGAAATTTTTCCCGAGTTGAACATTAACTCAGATGATCCGGTGCATGCATCTGACTTTGCACTTGATCAGACTCCATGCCTTCTACCAGGTTAAATTCTTTTGAATGATCCATTTATAAGTATTCTATTTTGTTTTATCATTTGACATGTTTCATTTGTAGACCCATTTGTGGATGGTTGTACTGACTACAATCCATTCATGGACGTGCACCCAACAAGCAGGGAGTTTGTCCCCATGAATCAAGAATTCATGGCTGGTATTCAGGATGAGAATCAATTACAGATGACTCATAACATAAATATTGAATTGAATCCCGAGTTTGGGGTTGGTTTTCAATATCAAGATCATCTTCGGTTGATTCAAAGGAATCTAAAAGGATTTCAGAATCCTGAGATTTTAGTTGAAAACCAACAATTATTACCGATAGAGGCCACTAATTTTGATGAATCAATGTCCATCTTTGGGTCAAAAAATCAAGATCATGTTCAAATGATCCAGAATGATAACAATACAATTGGATTTGAACCTTCTAGTTCAGAAAACATAGCAGGTGGCAGTGGAAGAGGTTTCAGACATTTATTAAGTAGGGAAATAATAGCTGAACACTTTAACGAACCAATTGAGAAAGCTGCGAAGGAACTCAACATTGGAATGACACAATTAAAAAAACGCTGTAGAGAATTAGGTATCAATCATTGGCCCCAACGACAACTTACGAGTTTGCAAACCCTTATTGATCGTGCTGAGGTAAAGAACTACATTTTTTTTAATTCCTTTATATCATAAGGTTGAAATTACTAAAGTTATTTGTGCCACAGGAATTTGGTAATGAATTTATTGAGGCAACAGAATTATCGGGAGATTTAATACCCAACCTAAAAAAAGAAAAAGAAGCGATAATTGAAGGGTCACAATCGGGTCTAACAGACGGCACAAAGAAGCTAATACAAGCTGCTCATAAGTTTGTATTTAGGAAAAGAAAAATTCAGGAAAAGGGGGAAACTTCATCAAGAACTCATACACAGCAGCAATCTCCGCCATCTAATTCTGGTATGAGTAGTATTAACCCTGGTTTACTCGAGTCTTCGAGTGAGGAGAATTTTTTAGGCTTTGTAGGTGACCTAGCCTGGTTTCCTCCTTCTTATAGCTACCCCCAGCTGGTTCCGAATTAGAGCCCTTCCTCATCACTGCCCTACTTACACACGCCCCAAATGAGTCAATATTTAGCCCCTAATCATGCGGTTACAGGTTCCAACCCTATTGAGACCCCATACCTTGGAGCTCCTCCTCCAATAACTGAAAGCATACCACTTCCAAATCCTCGAAAAGGTACAAGTCAACCTAATGATGACAAAGATTGGAGTGTAGAAGATATTTTCTCGCTTCTTTCTGATTCTCTGGTTTAGGTTAGTAGTTCTGTAAACTTTTCTTAATGTATTAATATAAAGTTGTAGTAATGAATTAAATATATTGACGTGTTACTATAATTTTAATAATTTCATCGATTCAATATAATATTCATGTTGTTCCCTTAATTTTGTATTCCTCTCCCACTTGGACTAAAGTCCAAGTCTGTTTATTCGATTTATAACTTTTTTTTTACGAGCCCTTACTCTTGAACGAAAAACAAGCCCACTCTGCTCAGCCAACAACTTGCATCGGGGGCAAACACTATCTGAATAAACATGTTTCGATAATGTAAAGATGTTTACATCAACCACCATATGTTACTCATCCACTTGCGACCCTAGTCAACACCTCTATCGTCAGTTACCTCAATCACGAGTGAGTGATCCAAACTCTCAATCCACACGACCTGATCAATCACTCAAGCAAGATCAATACAAGGGTAGGTAGCCTCACTATTACACAGCACTAGGCATGTACAGAGTTGACTCAAAAATACCCGGCATCATCTCAGGCGCCGCTTGCACCTCTTTAACCGTGAGTTGGAAAACTCACACTTGCATCCTTTAGTCCCTGTCTGACTTGTGCGCCCATTAGTTGAATGAAAATTAGCTACCACAATAGCATTTTGGCATTCTCCCTTTCAACAGTCTTTAAGCTCAGTAATCAACTTAAGCATGATCGGTCCAACCAAACTGGTATGATCGCATCTTAATTGTTCCTACTGAACCTCACAATCAACATTCAAAAATTGAATGGATAAAAGTTTACCACATTACACTAGCATTTAAGTTAATTATGCCAGACACTCACATACTCAGCTCCTTGGATCCTTCGTGATAAACTCCCGACTCGAACGTGGATCCTGTGCTTTCGATAGTAGGAGCTCTACTACTACCTTCCACACCTATCCATATTCGTTCCAAGACCCGTCTCGAAATATCCAATTCGCGTCTCACCGATAATTTTAACACATATGCCCTTACAAGGCATATGTCAACCCTTCTAGGAATACTTGGAATCCCACCCCCACCATGCTATTCTAACTAAGACGGAACTTCTTCCAGTGATGATAGGTTGTTTCGCGAACGTAGTTGTATACAATATCGAACTAAACAGTCTTTCAAATAAGAGAATCTTCCCTAAGGCAACAACCAAACAAGGAACATGCAATAAGGTCAACTCACACATTCTATGACTATTTAGTCCATATTGTATACAACTTAGTGGAAATCTCTAAGCAACCTATCGGCACTAGGCATTTCAGCAAACATATACCATATGTTTTTTTAACATCCACAATATTAAATACTTAACCCTTTTGTCATACTGGCGTCGGCTGGCGGTACACACTGTGTCTTCAGTTCACCCTTCATAAAACATCCTTCTTTTGTAAAAATGTTTTAAGAAAACTCTTAAGCCTCAACTTGAGTCCAGAACTCACTAAGTGAGCCTGATTCTCTCAAGCTGTGCTGGTATCATGTAACATACCAAAATTTTAGGGTAAAATTAAAAAAAAATTAAACGGACACTTCAATATAAGAAAAGCCACTTAATTAATTTTGACAAAATTCCATAACTTATAAGTTTAATGAAAACATCCCAGGATTAGCAAAAGTTAATGAAATCACAACATAGCGGAACTTCCATTCAAAAACAGTCCTCCAATGAAGCAACACAGTGTATACACGTCACGCCTTGCAATCCATGGTACCTGATGTACCTGAAACAGTAGTTTATATAGGGAAAGGGTAAGCACGGAGCTTAGTGAGTTCCTCAAAATACCATACGATCCATCATATAACATACAACACACAATAACCATTCATATGTCTGTGAGACGCACGGGCTATCCGTGTTCCGCCTGAAGACTCACGGGCAGTTCCCGTTCTGTCTTATCGCTCGCAGGCTTTTCCCGTTCTGTCTAATGACTCGCAGGCTATTCCCGTTCCGCCTATTGGCTCGCGGGCTATTCCCATTCCGCCAATTGGCTCGCGGGCTGTTCCCGTTCCGTCCACAAACAATCATTATCATAGCAATAATCCATACAATTATCATAACATGTAAGACTACCTTAGTCTAAACTACCTTCCTTCCTACGCATGCAATATCACCTATAGTATAGTGAGAAGACTCACCTGATTATAGTTGACTATATCGTTTATCTTTCTCGGCTTTGTATTTCCTTCAACTTTAACTGTTAACATAATAAGAAATCTATCATTTCTTAATCCTTAACTATATTATAGTCGCATCATTAAACCCTTCAATAATTCCAATATGATACTCCATGATTTATCAAGTAAAGAACGGCCAGGTAGAAGATTAGATGGGGTGGCAGGATCCTTTCAACATTTTAGCCTTTCGGAAAATCCAACAACCAGATCCCAAGTAATCGGCCTAGTCACCGTCCTCGTAAGTAAATCAATCGGTATTATTTTCGGAAATTACGAATTGTTATAATAACGACATTTTAAGGTTTTTGTTTACTATTGTTAGAAATTAGTATAATATAACATATGTTATACTTATTAAATATTCTACTTCTTAACAAAAACTATTTTACAATACCTAATTAAGCTATAGAAAGGTTTGTAGTTACCTTATGACCAGTCGTCGAGATCTATAACTCCTTCGTTAGGCTTTTGAGCTTCCTTCCACTCACTTGCTTACACTCTAGTGCTTAGAAACCTCTATATATTGGATTGAGATTTAGTTGTGTGGTTTATGAGATGTTTTGAGGGGTATTTATACTTGAATTCTTGAATAAAAAATGGCATGACACTTTTGACAAAAGATTTTAATAATATAACTTTGTTGAAATTAATACCTTCTAGAATCAGTCTGTTCAAGACTGGTTTAGCCGACTTTAAACCCATGAAATTCACGTTTTTATTTGATATTCCAGAAATTTATCTCAATACCTTTCCAGGGATATATTTTACGTATTTATACGATTTTTCTATGATTTATTATGAATTTTTGAAAACAGACTATCTAATCTGTCAATTCCGAACTAATCAGTAAAGATTGCATTTTTTACCATAGATAATGTCATTTTCAAGCTTACTATTATTTTTGGTAATTGTACTAGACTCAATTTTTAAACTTTGTGCACTGGTTTGTAGTCCAAACGATTTTTCTAGAATTAATTATGATTTTTCTAAAAACGACACAAAATGCTGATTTTCATATGAAATTGTAACTAAAGTTTTTCTTAGCTTTATAACTACCAATGATCATATAATTCCTAACACTCTTATTTTAAGTATATGTTATAACCAGGATACGGGTCTTACAGATGTGACGAGATTTCTGTATACTTGTACTTTGTGGTTGAGACCACATATTCTGTGGGGCAACATAACTATTACCTATGGTTGATCACAATGAATGCTGAGATAGCCAAAAGGTATGAGTTGAGAAAAACGGTGAGTGTGTAGTTGATTGCACACTATAGTTGATTATGAGTTGACGTGCTGAGTGTTGAATTTTCTAGTTTGGAGTTGTCATATAATGAGATATTTGTGACAGAGATGTCGGGGACAGCTGTGTAACCACATAAAGGATACGTTGTGGTTATAATTGAGAGAACCTAGAGTGGTTCATGTAGACCTTACTCGTCTATAGATTGGGTTAACTGCCTAATAGATGTGGCTGAGACCATATATTTTGTGGGGCCGCATAACGAGTAGATGTGGTTGAGACCACATATTTTGTGGGGCTGCATAACAAGAAGACGTGGTTGATACCACATATTTTGTGGGGCCGCATAACGAGTAGATGTGGTTGAGACCACATATTCTGTTAGGCCACATAATGAGTAGTTTGTGGTTGAGACCACATATTCTGTGGTGCCACATAATTAATATCTTGTGGATCGGACCACATAACGAGTACCTTGTGGTTAGAGTAGTAAGGACCTTTGTGACTCAAACAAAAGGAGGAGTGACGGTGAGTCTATATGGCTCGAGATCGTAGAGTAGACCCACTAGACTCATAAAGGATGTTGATTGAAATCAGAGAATGGTACGAGGTCCCATGATTTGATCAGAGGACAATACGAGATATCGTGATACAACATTGAGTGATGAAACCGAAGGATGGTACGGGGTACCATGAGCTGAGGCAGTGTGGTGCCAAGTGTTGTGCTTGTGTATAGACAGGCATGTACTTTATGGTGATCTGGAGTAATGAGACATGTACTATCCTTGCTTGTGGATAAATAAGAACATAGTGGTAAGCTTGTATGGCTTGAAAACCTTGTGAGTTGAGAAGAGGACGAATCAAAGGCTGAGTAACAGTACGGGGGTACTGTGAGATAGAACAGTGAGTAATACTACTGAGAAGTGTTGCTGTGAGTAAGTGTGTTTGTCATGTAGTCGTGTTGAGAATGTGTGCGATTTCTTACATGTTGAGCGAGATAGAGTTTTTTAAACACATGATGAGAAGATATGGGTTAAAAAAAGGAGGAAACTAATTATGATTGTGATTGATAGGATTCATTCCTTAGCAATCAAACCAATTACTGCCAATGAGAGAAATGTGTGAATGTCGAAATGACAAGACTATTTGCTCATATGAGAGGATGGATAGTAGATTTTAATAGAATAATATTGAGTTGTTTTCTTGAGATTAATGAGTTAGTCGGGTGATGAAATATTATCTCACCGTAGAGATTGCAGTGTTGGATGTTATTATTTTCTTTGTGAGCCGTGTGTAGAGATTATGGTGAGCCGTATGTATGATCTATTTTGTATCATCCTGATGGATTAGAGATTGAAATGATAATGACGCAGAAATGGCAAGAGGAAAATTATTACTCATAGTTTGTCAGGAGGAATATATGTTGTTTTGTTGAGAATTTATTTGATAATAAAATCGTTGAGTCTGATAGAACTAATGATTGAGTAAGAATGTGATGTGGATTGTCTATATAAGAGAGGATGTAATGAGTGAGTACAGCGAGAGAAACAACATGAAGTATGCTGTTAAACCGAGATGAAGAGGAGCCATTCTTGGTGAAGGATTGTTAGTTGTATATTGGGTGAAAACCTAATATATGTGCTGAGGTGGGAGCAGAGATAAATGAGCTTTTGGAGAAGTTGTAATCAGTTTTGGTGATAAGACAAATGAAAGGGGTATTTTGTGACCAGAGTTTCGAGGGTTAAATACAAAATTTAAAGGAGGCGCGAGTGAAACTTGACATAGTTTCTAATATTTTATTGTATTCTGGATTTATTCCAGTAATACTGAGTTGTGTGACATAGGTGAGACATTTTAATGTCTATGTTTTATATGTTATATGAGTATTTCTCCTACCCTGATCGATGAAAATATGTTAGTAGGAGGAATCAATAACTGGCGTGTTGCGATCGGAGGAATGAATTATGTGAAAATGAGTTTGGAATCAGTGAGACCGTTTTTCCCTATTGATTTAGAGTAAACCATTTCAAGGAGATTTGAAACGAAAGTTGTGATACCTGAGATGGTATTTGGGTCCCAAATGGTTATACGGGACTAGGGTTGAAATAGAGAGTGTATGGTACACTGAGAATGTGGCTCGTTGTGAGCCATAAATATGAGTGTATGTAATTAGTGATAGCTAATATGGCTATAGAGGTCATCTTATAAGGAAGATGGTCAGCGTTGAGATTTTGCAAAAAGAGAAATTGAGTGAGAAAATTTGTAAGTGTAATGTGAATCGAGGAACTTTGGTTTACATAGATATATTATGAGTAAACAAGACGGGACGGTATGTACATATCATATGACATGACGAGATGATAATATCATTATCATATGTGATGTGTGATTGCGGTGGTGAGGTGGTTGTATAAACCATACCTATTCCAAGAGGTTCCGAGGACGGAATCTTTTGAAGGAGAAAAGAACTTGGAAGACCCATTTTCTTTTTAACATGCTTGTTAAGGTAAGTAGAGTCATTACCTTATAGTTGGTATGGTTCTAGCTATGAGTTGCTTAAAGTAGGGGTGTAGTGATCTTTTCTGATTGCCTTTGAGTTTTGAGTTGTATGATGAGTAAGAAGATATTAAAGCCTTTCTTATATACTAATCTTGTTGTGATTAAGATTAGTTAGGTTGTTGTATTAGTTTGGGTGATTAGAAACCCATTTGGAAGAAGTTTGAGCTTTAAAAATGCCAAAAGAGGTTATACGGGTCATGTAGAGTCACACGGATCATGTATAGATGACTTAAAACTGATCTGAGACAGTGCCAGACCTACACGGGTTGTGTATAAATGCAGTGGGGGCAATGTGGGGCATTAGCGATGCTAATGTCTTGCAGACCCATAAAACTTGTAGCAAGTGCTCATTTCAGAAGAAAACACCTCAAATTCAATTTCAGAGCATATTAGGGCGATTTTGTGTCAAATTGAGCCTGGAGATTCATAGGGAAGCATAAAACAGATTCGAATCTAACCCCGTAAACGCGCTCAAGATTCCTAAATCATCGAGGTAAGTAATTTGTCAGTTTTGGCGTTTTGAAACCCTGACTTTCAATTTCATGTTTTAGCTATAAATTGTTGCATATATTGTAAGTAAATTGTTAGTGGATGCTTCCTTGAGTTATTCATGTGATGTTTGTCGAGTTTCTACGGTTGAATGAGTAGAACCACAGATTTGGGGGTTTCGATAAATATAGCATTGTTATTTACCGGTTATACTCCTTTTTCCTCTTTTAATTTCTACATCTTTTGAGTTAGATGTTGTTGAGATGATTGTGGATGTTGGAGAATTGATTTAGACTGTGGTAATACAACCAAGTCTAGTGGACAAGAGCCCGATACGGGTAATTTGGGGAATCCACATACTAAGTCGATATCAGGTGAGTACTCTTTAGTACTTATGTAGAGTTATAATTAATATATGTGTGTGCACTATGTTGTGGTTATGGTTGTACTCACTGGTGGAGAAAATTGTCACCTATAACTAACAATAGTTGAGTCAAATATACATATTTATTGTATAAACAGAGTAGATGCTGGAGTGATTACTTTAAAAAGTTCTTGAGTCGGATTGTACAATCAGGAGGGTTGTTGAGATAGAGTATGATTGATTGTAAAAAAAGATTCCATATTAGTGTTCATGAATGAGTTATGATTAAAAGGAGTTCATGCAAGTGTTCATGTATGAATTATGAGTAGTCCAGTTGTGGTACTTACTATGAGTTGATGTTTACTAATAATTAGTTGGTGTTGTAAGCTAACATGATTTCAGGTTTCAGATATAAAGAGGAGATGTTTACTTGCCAAAGAGAATAGCAAGAGAGAATGATGAGAATGTGCCTTGAGAGACATATGTGGAGTATGTTGGATATTACTCACTAAGATTTTATAAGCTTACACTTGAGTTGTTTGTTGTTTTTCTAATGAGAATAACAAGAGAAAATGATGAGAATGTGCATTGAAAGACATATGTGGAGTATGTTGGATACTACTCACTAAGCTTTTATAAGCTTCCACGTGAGTTGTTTATTGTTTTGCAGGTGTCTGTAGCAGTGATAGGGAAGACAAGTGATAAAGAGAGATGGACAACTTATAGCCTATCTTTAGTCGTGTTAGATTTTTTTATTTGTAATGCCTGGTCTATTTTTGTAAGGACGTTTTGTATAATTAATCATGTTGATAACATGTTATTTCCATGGTTTGAATACAAGTATGCCCTTTTGATGTGTTAATGTTTAAAAAATTTTAGGTGTACTTTGTATGAGATACTGGGTGTTATAAGTTGGTATTAGAGCGTGTTTTAATTGAACTAGGTCTTTAAGTGTATATTCTTAGACTTGAACCGAGGAGAGAGTCCCTATCACATGCTTGGAAAAGATGCTGCTGCAGATGTTAGTATATGAGTTGAGTATAACTTCTCTGTTATATTTGTTCTATGTTATATTCTGTGTGTGAATATAGATATGGAGTCAGATCAAGGACGAGTTGATGAATTGGTCACACCCGGTTGGACCAATAGTGGATGATGAGACGAGATTTTGGCTGATATGAGATATCAACCAACGAGGAGAACCAGAAATTCAGCTAATAATGAGATGTTAGCTGAATATGAGATGATATACCAATTCAGATGAGATTCCAGTTGATGGTGAAATTCCAACGGATGATGAGAACGAGTATGAGTATGAGCATAAGTTGAGCGTGAGCTAAGAGTTGAGGTATGTGAGTAACTTTACTTCACATATTAGTTGTAACCATTGTGTGTGCTTAATTGCTGATAATACATGCAGTAGAATATGTGTAAACTATGTGGACACATAAAGAGTACAGAATCAGAATACGTTGCTGCTTCAGAAGCTGCTCAAGAAGCTGTCTGGATGAGAAAATTCATTGAAGATCTAGGGGTTATTCCTTCCATTCGAGACCCTATAGAAATCTTCTGTGATAATCTAGGTGCCATAGCTTAAGAAAAGGAACCTAGGTCGCATCAAAAGACCAAACACATTCACCGAAGGTATAACTACATACGACATGAAGTTAAGAGTGGTGAAATAAGTATTCACAAGGTTCATACAGATCAAAATTTGGCAGACCCATTCACGAAGCCTTTACCCCAAGCTAAGCATGAAAGTCACGCTACGGGTATAGGACTTCGTTTTTCTAATGAATGGATTTGATTTGTGTTTAGTGTTTTATGAATATGAAACTATGTAAACAAAATAATTATGTGATATATGTGACGTGATGTTTCATTCATAATTTTGTGTTTTATATTAGCATGTTTAATCCTTGAATAATCTAATTATTCTAAATGTCCATAGTCGATCATAGTTATGGGAGCAACTATGAAGTAAGACTAATATGAATTGGATTGGTTGACTTTTATGGATAAAAGTAGCAAAAGGTTGCAACCAAATTCATATGTACCTGTCAGTGAACAAGTATTGGACTTGACCCGCTTCAAGATCACTCCATGGATCATCGTCATTAGTGATTCTTGAATAATGGTATTATCATTGTATCCTTAGACCTAAGATACATATTTGGGACTCAAGTGTAGGGAGTGCTATGCTTTGATACGTTTCACCGTTGTTCTTGAAAATAGACAACCATAAAGGCCATACTCAGGTATAGTACTAACTATATGAGGGGCGTATGTAGTCAAGACGGGATTTGTTCCTCTTATGTGTTGAGAGTAAGACATCTAAGGCGCCTGATTAAAAGTTGAACATAAAATGAGAATGATTAAGATCCATGTCTCATGTTCAACATGATGTCTATGACAAAGGGATAATTGATACATAACCTAGGACATCAATTAGAGCCTTGAGCTTTTGAAGAATTAGATGTTGTTGAATGGCATTATGTCATGTGTTATTGGGGGCAGTGAAATGTTGCTAGACATTCATCACTGTCGTATCATTCTATGATGCAACATTGTGCAAGTGGGAGATTGTTAGTTCTATATGCCCAAGGATGATCATAAAATGATATTACTAATAACACATGATCCTATAGGGTCACACCAACAACATGTATGACACCAAATTGATCATTTATTGTGTTAAATTTGATTTAACATTAAATGATACTAAACTTGCAATTTAATCTTGTAAGTTATTATTATTTGAGGTAAATAATAATAACTCCAAAAATTAAAGGTTGATTACTAATTCATATGTGATGAATTAATCAAGTATAACAATTAAATTATTTAAGTTGTTAAATGATTTAATTGAATTATAGTAAACCTTTTATTTAATTTAATTGGTAAGTTAAATAAAATATGCATATTGTGATATATATATATATATATATATATATATATATATATATATATATATATATATATATATATATATATATATATATATATATATATATATATATATATATATATATATATATATATATATATATATATATATATATATATATATATATATATATTCACTACGTTAAGAATGCATTTTTAATTGGTTTATTTATACGATTTATGGCTTAAATGTTATTCCATTAATGAAAGGTATAAAGGGTTATTATTTATAAAACTTATTAGATAAGTTTATAAATAATAAAAGCAAATAACTCATTTGTTTATTTCCAAATGGAAATGGCCGGCCACACATACAAACATGCTCATAAGCATGGGTTTGAAAGTTGAAAAAGCAAGAAGGAATATTGTGTTTATCTATGTGGAATATTGTGTTTATCTATGTCTTGACCAAGGGAACAACTAAGATAAAATAAACCTTCTTTTTCTTTCCTTTTGACTATAATATGGCCGGCTCATACAAGAGTGAAAGAGCTATCCATGTACAAGAAATAATCAGCCAAAATACTCTTAACATCCTCTCTTGAACATTTGATAAAATCCGATTTTAGCTTCAAGGAGAAAAGGAGTTTATTTTGCATGTTTTGGAACTAGCATTCTAAGGTATTCTTGCTTGTGGTGGACTTAACTATAGAGGGAAGCTATCTTGATTCCTAGCCATCACAAACTCGTTCATATTAAGCTCAAGAAGAAAGGTTATGATCTTGAACATTCACTATGTTTGTTTTTCCTTTTATCTCTTCATGCATGTAGCATGATCCTCTTGAAAAGAAATTCGCGTTCATCATTTAAGCTTCCGTTGCAACTTCAAGTTTTTAAAACCTATGAAATTAACATGGATTTCTAACATATTTGGGACGATCCTGATCTTTTCAAGGTTGGGGGAGGATCAAATAAAGCCATTGTGTTCCTTATAGTGAAATTCCCGAGGTATTGGATCATTGTCACGCATCGGCCTATGGAGGAAATTTTAGCGCAAAAAAGACAGGGTACAAGATTTTGGAATCAGGACTTTATTGGTGAACAATATTCAAGGATGCGTACAGAACAGCAAAGGAATGCATAAACTGTCAACAGTTGAGAAACATTTCGAAATGAGACCAAATGCCATTAAACCCTATATTGGTTGTGGATATTCTAACGCCCCGATTTTCATACGCTTTGAGAAGTGTAATATTTTATATAAACATTACGTGTCCAAATGTCAACTTTTAAAAACTGTTCTCATGACGTTGAGTCACGTCTTAAAATTTCGGTCCCAACAAAAACATTTAAATTTTAAAAATGTTTAAACAACTTCGGGGGTTACAACTTCATATCATACTACACCATAGAAAGCAAGTTAGGATACAAACTGTTACATCAGCCAAAGCTCACTCCTTCTAAAATCCCAATTTCTTCGGGTCATCTACTTGCTTCTATCCCTCGTGTCTAGAACCTGGGATACACGACATAAAATAAAATACGTAAGACGAAAACGTATCGTGAGCTACATGGGTTTGGACACAAAACATTTATAAGCATAACTTAGTTCTTTTCAAAATCATTCTAAACCAATCATATATTGACGCTTGCTGTCAAACCTTTTGTAACAACATAGAAAGATATTTTGCTTTCAACATTTTCCTTTAGCTAGAATGGTATCTCAACATGCTTGCTTTTTATACTTTAGGGATTAATCACTCTTGGTGATACCCCAAGTCTATACCAGAATGGAGAGAACTTGATCAGTCCATCCTGGCCTCATTAGCTTAGGACATCTACTTTGCGAAGGGAGTGGTACCGTCCCAGTAGATTCCTTTATAGTCCCCTTAGGGAAAATCATTGTCCGAGCCAAACATTATCCTTTCATTCACATTACTTTGTATTACATTACATTGCTTGCTTCAAAATACCAGTCATTAATAAACATAACTTTGCTTGTTGTCAAACATTTGCTCAAATACTGAATAAGGCTTGATGCCAAGACATTCTTTCGTAACGTTAATGCCAAAACATTCTTTCGTAAGGCTTAATGCCAAAACATTCTTTCGTAACATTAATGGCTTGATGCCAAAACATACTTTCATAACATTATGGCTTGATGCCAAAACATACTTTCAAATCAATATGGCTTGAAACCAAAACATACTTTCAAAATCATCTTATAAAAATTTCATAATCATATTATAACTAAAATGAGTTTCATATCATTTAATATTCAAAAACGTCACATAAAAGCTTTATCAATAATTTGCCATGTACCCTATAGTGGGAAAAAGCCACATGTACTCACCTTGGTAGCTAGGTACGTCTAGCTACACTAATCCACAGACCTCTAGTCGTTCGTTGCCTCCAAACGTCTTTCATTCTCTATTAATCTAATAGATATTAAAACTTATTAGAAAACTAAAAATATAGTATTCATCTAATCATTCTTCAACTACTTCTAGTCATTATCTAAGTTCGTTCCGGTGGCTAAGTATGGGTCTTAAATCATAAAAACCATTTTGGACAATTTTACCCTTTTGTCCCATTTTGACCAAAAATGGTATTTTTAGATTCTACAATGTTATTTTAGCAACATTCAATTTTTTACATCTTTATAAGCTTATCTTTATGCTTAGATGTCAAAACATCTTTCATATTACTCATTTATGTCATTTTGACAAAACTTCAATTAATAAAGTTTCTAAAAATAGAAATCATTATAGAACATGTTATTTATGATTACTTGATACTAACATGTTCCCAACACTACATAAGTGTCGTCCCATTTTACATTTTACCTTTAAAGCATCTTTAATAATACAATATGACTTATATACAGTCAAATAAGTTCTAATGATACTATTACACTTTCAAACAACTAACCTTAGCTTGTATTCCACTAATTTCATACCATTTTTTAACATACTCAAATTTGTCTCCATTAAACATTGGAATGCCTAATTCCATTCCTTTTTTATTATTTCAGCATTTCAATTCTAGAGCTAACCAATTCACGTTTCCAAATTAATGTAAAATTGCAATCAAGTCATATGTTTTCTTTCATGCTATTTTAATATGTACCAAATTGTCCCAATAAATGGGAATTCACAATTCCATTTTGTGGTTCTCTTTTGTATAATCATAAGGCATATTAAAATTTTTATTTGCAAAAGTTCCTCATAAGATAAAACTCATGCTCTTTAACTGATCATTCAACATGAAAACCGGAATTTTATTCCTTTATCACTTCTATTTATAGCGTTTAATTATATGTTGCATAACATATCCCAAATGATAAAACTTTGAGCATTCCTTCCCATGTATTCAACAAAATCCATGTCAAACCAAACATTCACAACCTCTTGTATGTTCT
The DNA here is from genome assembly GCA_023525715.1 of Cichorium intybus. NCBI lineage: Eukaryota > Viridiplantae > Streptophyta > Magnoliopsida > Asterales > Asteraceae > Cichorium > Cichorium intybus. The sequence goes on from CM042015.1 coordinate 57,425,433, forward strand.
TGAACTCATAAAGAACCATAAATCAGAAAATCAAGTTCCACCTCAATATGCATTTATAAGTTTTGAACTCAAGAACTAGGGTTTGAGAAATTACCCTCAATATTGACCAAAATCACGAATCTTATACCCTCTTCAAGAATTTACTACTTCAAATCATGTTTAAAACCTCAAATCAATACCAATTTTTGAATGCATTAAAGATTCCAAGCTTAATAGCCTAGGGTTCCAAAAATCAAACCTTTACCTTTAATCTTTCTGTCCAAAAATCTGAAATCAAAGGGTAGAAACACTTTTCCTGCATAAAATCGGACCATGAAGTAACCTTTTGACTACCCTTGGTTGTCCGCCGTCGTACCCCGCCGTAGCCGCTGCCGACAGCAGTGATTTCCGGCCAACAATTTCGACAGCAGCAAGGGATGTCGACTCCGGTCGTTCACTTCATAATCTGGCCACAAAGGACCAACTCCGGTCACCTGCTGAACCATCGCCGGTCTTGTGCACCACCGGCTACCGTCCGCTGCCATCCTTGCCGTCTCTGACGGCCGTCGATCTCCCCTAACAGAAGCGGGTTACCATCATTTTCCTTCCAGCACCTGGGTTCTGACTCGATTGGACCAAAAATGAAACTCACACAAACCTTAATCGTCCTCAATATCAACATATCTCTCTCTTGATCGCAATTATACACACACAAGAGTGTGTGTGTGCGATTTCTTCACTTCTTCCTCCCGATTCTGATTTCGATATCTCTCTCTTCTCTTTGATTTCTCCAACTCACACACACAATTCAGATGTGTGCGTGTTGGTTGCTTTGATACTCACGAATTTTCCTCTCCCGATTTCATATTCATGCACACGAACCCTATTGAGTATATTTGTGCTGAAGTGCTTGACCATCAGAAGACCTGATGCTTTTGAGTAGAAGACCCCGAAGTCTGAAGACTCCGAAGGGTTCATCCTGGAGGATCCGAAGGATTAACTATAACAACTTTTGAAGGCACGCGTGTTTAGTAGACTACGTGTTGCATGAAACTGTATTCCTATTGGATAGTACACTGATAAGATATTCTCCGATTTTGTTTGTACTATTGGTATCTCTAATTATGTATATATATCATAGATACATTACCGTGTCGGGTGTGACTTTGATCCACAATTAATTGTAAAACCCTAACTAGTGAAATCAAAGCATTCGGCACACTTTATCCATTTCTCATTGAGTTCTTGAATGTTCTTCATACAATTGTGTGTTTCTATTGCTTGCATATCATCAATTTGTCTTTATACTTGTTATACTTCACTATTTGATTGAATTCAACGCCCAACAAGTGGTATCAGAGAAGGACAACTCGAAAACCTGTTTTTAGAGTCTCATTTCATTGTTACAGTTCTAGATCTAAATTTTTTTCTTAAATCTAGTATTTCGCAACTGTTAACTATCTCTATTACTCGTTTTTCTGAAAAGACTCTGTTGAAATTCGTTCAAAATGACTGATTCTACTGCTACTTATGCTAATATGCTCAATTATGCCAATCTGATTGGCTCATCCACCAAGGCTCCTGTTCTTGTCCCTACTTACTACGATTATTTGGCTGATCGTATGAAAGATTACCTTGAAGGTTTAGATGAAGCGAAGGATATCTGGAGATCTGTCAGAGATGGTCCTCACACTGACATTGAAGGACGATTCATAGATATTGATGATGAAGATGCTGAAGTGCTTAATGCTGCTAGCTTAAAAAAGGTCAGAAATGACAAAAGAGCCATGCGAGAGCTTCGAAGTGGACTTGGTCCTGATGTTAGACATCACATTTCGGGTGAAAAATCTACAAAGGAAATCTGGGACAGACTCGCTGTGAGATTTGCTGGTGACAACACTCTACAATCAAGTGTTGTTCAAGAGGTGTTAACTGACTTTGGAAACTTCAAGCAACAAGAGAATGAATCCTTGGAGCAAGCTTATGAACGTTACAGTAAAATGGTGTATGATCTGGAGAAGTATGGTGAAACCCAAAGTCAACAAGAAATCAACATCAAATTTCTCTACAACTTAAGGCCTGAATGGAGAGCCATCATGCCGATGATTAAGTCTTATGAAAACATTAATACATACTCTTTAGTAGCTCTCCATAATCTCATAAAATCTCATGAACCTGATATATGTGGAAGAAGAAGTGAGAATGCTGGTTCTAGTTCATTAGCTCTTGTGTCAAATATTGAAGAAGAAGAAGCCAAGGATGAGCCTGATGGTTACATGGAAGGAGAATATGGAGACACGATTGCACTGTATGCTGCAAATAATCGTAGGTTCAGAAAACCCTTTTTGAACAAATCCAATCCAGGAAAACCATTTGCGAAACCCTTCAACAAAACTTCCTACACTTTGAAACTCAAACCTGAGATCTATGCACCTAAGGAAGAAACCCCTAAATCATCTCCAAAGCCTGTTGAAACTAAGACTTCGGAGGTCCAAAAAGACAGATCTGAAGATAAGAAGATTGATGGTGACTCAGGGTATGACTGCAACTACTATCACGACAAAAATCATTTTGCTAAGGACTGTATGCTGCGAAAGAAGAATGAGAAACAAAATCAAGTTAAGGATGAGGCTTATTATGCTAGAAAGTTGGATGAAGCAAGAGAGAAGACCAAGGACCTAGCCCTGATGGCTGCGGAGGATTACTCAGGAACATATCAAGTTTGGTCATCCGACTCCGACGACGAAGAAGTAAGAAATTCAACTCATGGTGCTTTCATGGCCTATGATGATGGTATGTGCTTTACGAATATCACTTCTAAGGAGACTGAAAGTGAAGAGGAAATGGAAAACGAAGGATATACACTTCTGGGTTATGAGAGTTCGGAGTAGAAGAAAGTGACAGAAGCAGGGATTCCGAAGCATTGTTCTGATGACTCTTCGGATGAGGATGAAGAAGTTTTCCTAATGGCTAAGGACACATTCTTGACCATCCCTAAACAGGTATCCAAACTTCTCTTATCTTTTAAAATTCATGTATCTAAATCTTCTGCTATTATTGATGAAATAACTCGTGATTGTTATGTGATGCATAAACTACTTGTTGATTCCAAAAATAGGGAAGAAGTCAGTGAGCAGGAGACTCTCAATTTGAGGGGGAGAGTAGAAAGTGTGAAGCTATCCCTAGAGAAAGCAATTTAAGAATCTTTGTGTTAGAAGAAAATAGTGAGAAATATTTGAAAAAAAATGATGTTGTTCTGAAACAAAGAAACATATTTTGTGAAACTGCTAAACGTTTGTACTCTTATATTACTCGCATTTACCATTTAGCTGATGTATGCAATGCTCAACACAACAAACTACTGCCCTTCATAGAATTTAAGCTTAAAAACGTAGATATTATTTCCTATGAATGTGAGTCAATCGTATCTGGTTCCGAAGTGCCTAACACTTCATATATGCATGGCTTAATTTCTATGGAAAAATATCTTACTGCTGACAACTTGATGAAAATGCTCCCAAAGGAAATTCCAATTTTGCAGAAAAACATTGCTTTTATTGAAAACAAATCAGAAGTAATTGTTGAAACTGAATCCGAAAATGAATCATTATGGAGGAAATTGATTGTTCTTCCTTGTCTATAATTAAACCTTCCTCTGTATCTGCATCACACTGCGAAGGCATCTCACAATTGTCTTCGGTTGACAAAGGCAAAGCAAAAATCGATTGTGAAAACGAATTATCTGAAATTCCAAATGAAATCAAGGAAATTGAAAATACAAAAATACAAGTTTCTGATGAATGTCTCTCTTATGATCAATATCTCAAAACCAATTCAAAAAGACTAATCTATGTTGCATGTATCTATCTGAAGGTTTCTTATTTCAAAAACTCTATTTTTGTGAAACCTGGAGGTTTACCTTTGGTTGACAATGATTTGGAGAAACTTCTTGAGGAGGATAATTACACAGTCACTGAGGAAGGATTCTTCTCATCATCAAAAATGATTGAAAATAACATGAATGAAAAACTGGAAGTAAAAATAAATGTGCGAAAACAAGATTTATACGGCCATAACATCTACAATCGTCTTTGCTATGAAAAAGAAAAGATTCCTAAAAACATGACTTATCTTTTAAATTTTAAAATGATAATCACATTTATAATAATAGAAATTACAAACAAATTCAAGTTATGGAAAAACCCATAGCTCCGAAGATGGATGTTTTTCAGTTAATGGAATCCTGTGAAAATGTACCTCTTACACAATCTTTTGAAAATGCCGTTACAAAACCTAAGATTGTTATTTCCAAACCATCAGTACAAAAACCTCAAATTCTGAAAAGACCACAACTTCAAAACTTCACATCATCTTTCAAAACAAAACCAGCAATTGTGATTACAAAACCAATCCAAAAACCAGCTGCTGTGAATTTGAAAGCCAAACAAGTATCAAACCTTGTAAAATGGAAAACACCCTTCGTACCTTCAAAAACAACCAACACGAAGGCTTCCACTTCTGGAACAAAAACAGTGGATACGAAGGATTCAAATGTTAAAAACCAACTTTCCAAACCATCCTTCATACCATCAAAACCAAACTTTCCAAATCCCAAGTTTCAAAAACCCTCAAGAAAATGTAACACCCAAAAATTTTCGCAATATATTTGAACTTTTAAAAACAACCTTTATAAGAGAAACTATGATTTTACAAAAGATAAGTATCACAAAACCAAATTATATCGAAATAAACTTAATAAAGTGCGGAAGCAAAATAATAATAATAATGTCCCAAAATGGAAATTCTTCTAGTAGTGGTATCCCGGTGCTCCAAGTCACGCCTCAGCCTCTTTGATCTTAATATCTGAAAATGTTAGGGGGAACCGTAAGCATAAAGCTTAGTGAATTCAAACACAGACATCATACCAATATTCACATTTACTAATCCAAATCCATTTCCAATTATAATTACATTAATAAGCAAGGAACAAATCAATGCTTATATTAATAGGGAGGACTTGTAGGTTTGAGCCGCACCAGGTAAATCCCGTATGCTTTGGCCCCGATCCCCGCACCTCATAAAGAGTATAACGTTGGTGATCTTACCTAACTACCCCTCATAGTATTAATCAATCACATACAGTGCACATGTACGATTTTATAACAATAACATAGCATGCTTTAAATATTATATCTAAACAATCACACACGAGCTATCTAGCAAACATAAACACTAATACAGCGGTGTGAGAGAACTCACCTTGAGTGAGTGAGTAACAGATAGGAGTCAATATAAGGCTACCAAGCTTGTACAAACTTCAAGGCTTCACCTAAATAGAACTAAAGGTTAGAAGAGTGAAGTTGAAACTAAGAAATGAGAAAGGAGTAATCACAGCAAGGTCTCTAAAACAGTCCTGCTGATCGGGACTGAATTACTCCAAAATTCACAATAGAAACATAGACTTCAATAATTTTTTCAAGAAACTACAATGGCTTAGGTTTCCAGAACCATAAGGAACTCTTCATAACTCCAAAGGATGTAAGAGATATGAATTTTACAAAAAGACATGTCACTGCAGTCTTTGGACGGACAGTCAGGTGGTGTTGGCCAATTCTACCCAACTTTTGGGTGGCATTAGCCCCAACCAAAAATCAGAGGAATATTAGACACAACAATACAAGTCTCAGAGTTGGAATCGATTAAAACTGATTTCCCAAGCTCTAGATATAAAAATCACAAGGTTTTCAATCACAGAATCAGCATAAGCTGGTGACTGTCCATTGACCTGGAGTGTGGGTCCATTCTAACCAAGTTATAATAAGAATTAACGACCCATATTCTGCAGATATTAAAGTAACTATGTAATTTACATGTGGGTATTTGGAATCACTCAGGATCATTTCCCAAACCCTAGTAATGATAAAAACAAAATGACATATCACAACAGACCCGGATCAGACCCAACAGCAGAGAAGCTGTTGTTTCCCATAGGTAAAGACCTTTTTATCGAGGGTGCCTTTTAAGAAAGTTACCTAACTCGATTTGTGAACTTTGGGCACTGATATGGGGTCCATTTGAGTTATAGAACTCGAGATATGATTTTTACAAGAAGGGGGACTCACCAGCGAAATCTGACAGAAACCCTAGGTTATGTTTCGAAATTCATAACTCAGTATCTAAACCTTGAAATCAAAATTCCTCTGGTCAGAACCTGGATATATGTCTTGGGAACCTTCGGTTAAAGTTTCGTGGCAATCCGACCTTTCAATCTCCGGGAATCGCCCAAACAATGTGGCTATGTTCTCAAATCCGGGAATAGAGAGGGTTAGGGAGAGAAAGAGAGCCGTGAGGGAGAGGGAAGGAATGAAGGAAATTAGGGTTTTGAGCCCTAATATACTAGATCAATGGGCTAAACCCTAAAGCATTTGGGCTAGAAGAACATTTAAGCTCTAATTGGGTTTGGCTATAAAACCCATGGACTTAATTATATGATTAAAAGATGGCAATAATTATAAGCCCAATCTTTCAATTAATCATATCTTAATTAAATAAATTAATATAATACCACATAATTAATTAATTAAAAATAAATAAAGTACCGAGAAAAACCGGGGCGTTACAAATCTCCCCCACTAGGAACGGACTTCGTCCTCGAAGTCATCGCCAACAAATAAATCTGGATAATGAGCCCTCATCTCGTCTTCCGGTTCCCACGTCCATTCCGAACCCCGTCTATGTCGCCACTGAACGTTAACCAAATTTATAGTTTTGTTCCGAAGGGTCTTCGTTTCCCGATCTAAAATCGCAACTGGTTGCTCAACATAGTTGAGACGCTCATTAAACTGGATATCCTCCAATGGTACCACCATGGTATCATCAACAACACATTTTCGTAACTGAGACACGTGGAAAGTGTCATTTAACTAATAAGTAATTAATATTATTATTATTTACTCTCTTTTCTATATAATAAGTATATTCAATTATTAAAATATAGACAATAATAATGTTTCTAAAAATTGGGATGTTACAACTCTCCCCCAATTGAAAACGACTTCGTCCTCGAAGTCACTGCTAGTGATCCAACATGAACCGTATACACGCTTCTCCACTTCTGGCACTCAGATTCATTCTGAACCCTTTCATTGCTGCCACTGGACTTTCAACGTTCGAACCATCTTGTTACGCAAGGTCTGTGTCTTCTTCTCGTTGAGGGGGATCATCATTTCATGTTACTAAATGTACGTGTACTCAATGATTCTCGAAAGTGACCATAATTATTCCATCTCCCAAAACACGTTCACAACTGAGTCACATGGGAAATGGTGATGGATCAAGCTCAGCTCGTCTGGTAACTCTAAACGATACCCTACTTTACCCACTTGTGTAATACCTGTGCAAAGTTTTTCACCCTGGCCATCAACGTTCCCTCTTACGAATCCAAATCACTCGTATTTCTGGCGAAACACACAACAATCTGCAGACCTCACCTGGAAATCGAGGTCCAAACACCTCGTAATAATGTAAATACCACGATAACCACCTGTGGTAACATAGCAAATCTATACCAATTGTAAAATTAGTGTCGTGCTGAGCATAATACTCGTACTCCATAATACCTGATGACTGATATTGTCCCCGAAAATAGGCATATGGAACTTATTATCCGTAAAGACTAGTGCAGATACCGCACCTATATACAAATACTATGTACTGACATTGTACAAAAACTGTGAATATACAATAATCTGGTACTGCAACTGTACCTATACACACTAATTGGTACAAAAAGTATACCCACACGCTATCAACACAAATCTACCAGCACATTAATATCCCTTAAATTTGGCGGTGTATAGCAAAACAAATTTGGTCTCCTACTGAAAAGGGACTTTACGCTCGAGTGTAACATGACACTAAACCTAGATGTTTCAGCAATAGCCGAAAATCACCCGTAACTCTCTCGCAATTGGGATTCTCGAACAGAACGGCCTCTTCCGAAGACTTACTACGATCTACAACACTAAAATAAGTACGACTTCTCCCAAGCACAACTCCTCAAGGGACTACCAGTCAAACACTGGTAAAGAATTGGACACTGGTAAAGAAGTATCAACAATTAGTTTCGCCTTACCGTAATAGGAAAGCATCTCATAGTCACACTCTCTGACCATAACAAGCCACTTCTTCTTCATGCATGATTAGACTCTACTGATCTATTATGAATCTACAACTCTTGCGATCAATATATATGGTACACTTAACACCTTAAAGATAATACTTTCGTAACAGAACAACAACTCGCAGCAGCGCTTTCTAACTCCACCTCTAAACCTCCATACGATTTAAGGCTGAAACCTACCATGGAAGAGTTTCTTGTTCAGTCGTGTTTCCTTCTTGCAAGTGATACACTCGACTAGTGTACTAACCAATGCCTTTTCATGACATCCATGACGCTCGTCCTCCGTCTTCGATTCCACCCGAAAATCTTCAATTCACTCATTCATCGAGTAGTACAACCTCGTCCTACACTCTTGTTTCCTGCATGCTGTTGATGTATTGGTGAACCTCAGAGGTATCACCATAAACTCACAGTTACTGTAACACGTGCCAACGTTCTATCCTTCGAGTATATACTCCTAGTTCGTTACTTGTGGTAACTTGACTTCAGATCAAACCTTGAGAACCATGGTGTTCCCAGAAGGTTTCCAACAAAGCATCCATCCTTGGGTCATCTTGAAACACATCAACAAACTCTCTGTTAATGAACATGTCTTCAACCATCTTCATCTCTCATGCCAACGCGTATACTGCCATGTATGCTTGACACTCGACACTGCTACACTATAGCATATCTTTTTGATTACTCACAACTGAACCCAACACTGCACCCCGCATAACGACTTCACTCTATAGTAAGAGTTCTCCCCTGCTTGGTTTTGAACTCATATCAGTTTGCAACAACAAAGAACTTAACTTCGAACACGAATCACTACTCTATCCTCATGATCACACATAGTCCACACATCACTCTCGTGATCACATCATTCGGTAGCTTCTCACCACTAACCACTACTACGACCTCGGTATACACGAGCATCTATTACGTCTTATCGTATGCGACTTTCACCACAATAGGGTAACCTACGTGTCCAAAGGTACTCCCAAGTAACACGTTAAAAGTACAAGGAACGAACGATTAAGTGTGACTACTATAAAAAGAATTCTAAGGAAACAAAAGTAATGCTCCGCGTAGCATCATCAAACTCTTAATCACCGATACGTAACACATCTACGTAACAATTTAACCACGTATCGAACCTACGGGTTATGTGAAAACCACTCGTTTGGAACACGTCCTCTAATTCCTTATCAAGTTTATTGTAATTTTATGTTAAACGATAAGAAAATTTAGCTACCAGAGTCGCATCCGGTACCAAATCAAGGCGAAACTCCGCTTGTCGAATAAGTGACAAACTAGGGAGTTCTTCCGGAAAGACATCGCTAAAGTCGGAAACAGTAGGGATATCGACAAGTGTTACTGTAGATGAGCAACAAGCCAAGGCCAGACGGGGAATATCCCGCAAAATAATAAGTTCTCCACCTCTAGGGTTTTGAACACGAATTTGTTTCTTCCAACAATGGATTTCCGCATCAAACGCGTCAAGCCAATCTATGCCTACAATAATGCAAAGCTCCCGTATCGCAATAGGAATAAGATCAATGAAGAATTCAACCCCAGAAAACTCGAGTGTGTAACCCCGATAAACATCGGTGACATATATAGTTTGGTTGTCAGCAACCTCGACTATCATTGGGCGAGCAAATTTTCCGATACTCCGGTCCAAACAATTAATAAAAGTACGGAATACCAAAGAATGAGTGGCACCGCTATCGAACATAACAACAGCGGGCTTAGAATCTAGCAAATATGTGCCTGATTCACAATTATATATGATTTTTATAACAATCGAGAATGTCATTCGAAATAGAACAAAGTTATAGTGCAAGAGGGGAAAGAAAAGTATTTGACGTAAATAAAACCCTTATCACTCAGTTCCTGAAGATGACTATGAAATTCTTTCATCTCTGGTGGTGTCAGATGATAAGAAGCCTTAGCTACCGGAGCTGCGCCCGGCACCAAGTTGATACGAAACCCTACTTGCCGAACCGGCGGCATTCCAGTTAGTTCCTCCATGAATACGTCACTAACTCGGGAACAATCACAACGTCACTAACCACCACGATCGCTGAACAAGAAGCTACGGATAGGTGAGGTGTATCCCCCCACTTGGATTTCAACCCGCACCTGCTTACGATGACATGAAATCTCAGCTTCAAAAGTATCCAGCCAGTCCATGTCCACGGTGACACATACTTCCCTCATAGCAATGGGGATCAAATCAATAGAAAACTCTAAGCCAGAGATCTCTGGAGTACAACCGCTATATACCTCGGTATAAAGAGTCTGGTTGTCTGCAACCCGGACAACCATTGGACGAGATAGTCTACCAACATCTCGTCCCAGACGATTAGAGAAGAGCGAGAAACGAACAAATGAGTAGCACCGCTATCGAACATAACAACAGCGGGCTTAGAACTAACCAAGTACGTGTCTGCTTCAACAGTTTATAACAACTTATGAACATGAAAACCTAAGGGGTATATATTAGAAACATGTCTAGCAGAAATAGAGGAAGATTTAGACGGTATCCGCATCCGCGGAAAAAGAAAGATATTAGAGACAATTCAGCATAGATATTTCTAGGAAGACGAACACTCAGCTCACCGGAAATTTTTCAACCTTGCCCCGACCCGAAATCGGCACCGGTGTTTCAAATAGTAGGGGCCCTTCTACTACCTTCCATACAAGTTCCAATCTCGCATTCGCGTCTAGTTTCAAAAGTTCCAGTTCGCTCTAGCCGTTTATTTATACAACTCTCTCACATGATAATACTAACAAAGTATATAATCTTAACATTTTAAGGCCAGTTGAAACAATTCAACAAAGTAAGAAACATATGAAACAAAGCTTACAAGGCTGGTTGACTGGCACACCGCGAGATCTTCCACTACCAGTCTTAAGAATTTTTACTAAAATCTTTTAAAGAAAATATTTTAAAGAAAATAAAATTTTAAGAGCCTCAAATTTGAGTCTAGAACATCCCTAAGAATGCCTAGTTCCCTCAAATGTGTGCTCTGATACCAACTTGTAACACCCAAAAATTTTCGCAAAATATTTGAACTTTTAAAAACAACCTTTATAAGAGAAACTATGATTTTACAAAAGATAAGTATCACAAAACCAAATTATATCGAAATAAACTTAATAAAATGTGGAAGAAAAATAATAATAATAATGTCCCAAAATGGAAATTCTTCTAGTAGTGGTATCCCGGTGCTCCAAGTCACGCCTCAGCCTCTTTGATCTTAATATCTGAAAATGTTAGGGGGAACCGTAAGCATAAATCTTAGTGAATTCAAACACAGACATCATACCAATATTCACATTTACTAATCCAAATCCATTTCCAATTATAATTACATTAATAAGCAAGGAACAAATCAATGCTTATATTAATAGGGAGGACTTGTAGGTTTGAGCCGCACCGGGTAAATCCCGTATCCTTTGGCCCCGATCCCCGCACCTCATAATGAGTATAACGTTGGTGATCTTACCTAACTACCCCTCATAGTATTAATCAATCACATACAGTGCACATGTACGATTTTATAACAATAACATAGCATGCTTTAAATATTATATCTAAACAATCACACACGAGCTATCTAGCAAACATAAACACTAATACAACGGTGTGAGAGAACTCACCTTGAGTGAGTGAGTAACAGATAGGAGTCAATATAAGGCTACCAAGCTTGTGCAAACTTCAAGGCTTCACCTAAATAGAACTAAAGGTTAGAAGAGTGAAGTTGAAACTAAGAAATGAGAAAGGAGTAATCACAGCAAGGTCTCTAAAACAGTCCTGCTGATTGGGACTGAATTACTCCAAAATTCAAAATAGAAACATAGGCTTCAATAATTTGTTCAAGAAACTACAATGGCTTAGGTTTCCAGAACCATAAGGAACTCTTCATAACTCCAAAGGATGTAAGAGATATGAATTTTACAAAAAGACATGTCACTGCAGTCTTTGGACGGACAGTCAGGTGGTGTTGGCCAATTCTACCCAACTTGTGGGTGGAATTAGCCCCAACCAAAAATCAGAGGAACATTAGACACAAAAATACAAGTCTCAGAGTTGGAATCGATTAAAACGGGTTTCCCAAGCTCTAGATATAAAAATCACAAGGTGGTCAATCACAGAATCAGCATAAGCTGGTGACTGTCCATTGACCTGGAGTGTGGGTCCATTCTAACCAAGTTATAATAAGAATTAACGACCCATCTTCTCCATATATTAAAGTAACTATGTAATTTACATGTGGGTATTTGGAATCACTCAGGATCATTTCCCAAACCCTAGTAATGATAAAAATAAAATGACATATCACAACAGACCCGGATCAGACCCAACAGCAGAGAAGCTGTTTTTGCCCATAGGTAAAGACCTTTTTATCGAGGGTGCCTTTTAAGAAAGTTACCTAACTCGATTTGTGAACTTTGGGCACTGATATGGGGTCCATTTGAGTTCTAGAACTCGAGATATGATTTTTACAATAAGGGGGACTCACCAGCGAAATATGACAGAAACCCTAGGTTATGTTGCGAAATACATAACTCAGTATCTAGACCTTGAAATCAAAATTCCTCTTGTCAGAACCTGGATATATGTCTTGGGAACCTTCGGTTAAAGTTTCGTGGCAATCCGACCTTTCAATCTCCGGGAATCGCCCAAACAATGTGGCTATGTTCTCAAATCCGGGAATAGAGAGGGTTAGGGAGAGAAAGAGAGCCGTGAGGGAGAGGGAAGGAATGAAGGAAATTAGGGTTTTGAGCCCTAATATACTAGATCAATGGGCTAAACCCTAAAGCCTTTGGGCTAGAAGAACATTTAAGCTCTAATTGGGTTTGGCTATAAAACCCATGGACTTAATTATATGATTAAAAGATGGCAATAATTATAAGCCCAATCTTTCAACTAATCATATCTTAATTAAATAAATTAATATAATACCACATAATTAATTAATTAAAAATAAATAAAGTACCGAGAAAAACCGGGGCGTTACAGAAAAACATTTTCAAAAGGTACAAACCTGATAGACACATTCCATCATTGGCTAGACAAAAATTTGGATTTGTTTAAAGATAAAAAACTTTCAGTAAATGATTTCAAACTCGCATACGAAGAGTACCTATGTACTTCTACGTTATGCAGTTTAATATCAAGGAAATCTATAGTTGAAAATTCAAAACAAAACTGGAAGAGGAATGACTTGAATGAAAACTTAATTCCAAAATCAAAATCCTCAAAGTCATCAAATTGTTCAGAAATCTCAAGAACCAGGACAACATCAAAAACCTTTAAGTCAAGATCATCCAAACAAATATGGGTTCTGAAGACTTCCAGTATTTCAATCTCTTCGGACTCATCAATTCTAATAAAAAGCACTTCGGAATCATTTTCTGGCTCATCTTGCTCATCACATGAGACTTTTGAGAATATGATCAATCTAAATGCAAATGAAATATCTGAAAAGGCTGTTGATAAATGGATTCAAGAATTCTTTTCTTACCCTGAGGACCCAAGATTGATTGGGTACCAACTCTTTCTTATGTCAAATGAGCGGTACGATGCAAAATGGTACATGTATAGTGGCTGCTCAAGACATATGACTGGGAAGAGGGGGTATCTCAGGGATTACAGAACATTGGATGATGCAGGGAACGTTCACTCCGGTAACAAGGAAACTTGTCAAATTCGGGGTTATGGCAAAATCACGAATGGGATCAATGTTTCCCTTGAATCGGAAAGAAAGGGATCAATGTTTCCCTTGAATCTAAAGCCAGTGACTGGTGGTCAATCTTTATGTCTTTTATCCAAAGCTAATTCAGATGTCAGCTGGTTATGGCACCGAAGACTTGCTCATTTAAACTTTAAAGACTTAAACAAGTTAGTGGCTATGGATTTGGTTCGTGGTATGCCGGCTCTAAAGTTCGATAATGACTCACTTTGTTCTGCTTGTGAACATGGCAAGCAAACAAAACAAAGGCATCCAACTGTGATTAATCCTAAAATCACCGAACATCTTTCATTTCTTTACATGGATCTTTATGGACCATCCACAGTGGAATCAATTGGGAAGAAAAAGTATATTCTTGTGATTGTTGATGACTATTCAAGGTTCACTTGGGTCTTATTCTTAAGAAACAAGTCAGATGCAGTTGAAGAAATCATCAATTTCTTCAAGAAAATGGAAATAATGCGCAACAAGAAAGTCTGAACTATACACAGTAACAATGGTTCGGAGTTCAAGAATCAAACTCTTCATGGATTTCTGAAGACAAAGGGAATTAGTCACAACTTCTCAGCACCATATACTCCTCAACAAAATGGCATTGTAGAAAGACGTAATCGTTCCCTATGTGAAGCAGCTAGAACTATACTCAACTTTGCTAATTTGCCCATGTACTTCTGGGCCGAAGCAATTTCTACTGCATGTTTCACACAGAACAGATCATACATCCGCAAGAGGTTTCATATTACACCTTATGAAGTACTCAACCGAAGAAAACCCAATGTCAAGTTTCTTCATATCTTCGGTTGTAGGTGTTTTATTTTGAACTTGAAAGATCATTTGACAAAATTCAATGATAAATCAGAAGAAGGGATATTTCTTGGATATTATCAAAACTCAAAAGCATACAGAGTCATGAATAAAAGGACACGCAAAATCGAATAAACCTTCAACCTTTCATTCGATGACTACTATATCAAGAAATCACTTCATCCCTTTCCAATGTCATCTATCTTTCCAAAACCTGTTGTTGATGCATTACCAATTACCACCTTTGATACTGACTTCAATCTTCTCTTTGATCTACATGTGAGGGCTGTGGACTCCGAAGCAAGAGCACCAGATAATAATGTATCTGAACTATCCAAGCTCATAGATAGCCCCGAAGACTCACCAACAAGCAGTGTTCAAAGAGCATCTTCCGTTGAGGGGGAGCCATCCAACAGAAATGCAGGGACTTCTGTTTTCGAGGGGGGGCACAACAATTTAAGTCACAATCACCCTCTCCATGAAACATCACATATCATGTCCCTGTATCCTTATGTCTAGGGGAGCCAGAAATATCTACTCTGAATGTCTCAACTCCAATCTCTTCGGATAATGGCAGAACAACCTCTCTAACAACTGCTGTCGAGGGGGAGAATATTCTTAACTCTACCTCACCTTCCACCATTAATTCTTCACCTAATACAAATTTCATAAATTCAAACAATCACTTAATTATAGATGATTTTCCATCCACTTCGGGGTATCCTTCACATATTGAGGAAATCGATGCTGAAGGACCACCTGAATTTGATCCAAATTTTCCATCTTTGGAAAAGTGGACGAGAAATCATCCTCCATCACTTGTCATCGGTAATGTTTAAGATAAAGTCTTAACTCGTGCACAACTACACCAAAAACAACCAGATTTAAACAAAACTTCAGAGTTATGCATGTTCAATGTCTTTATCTTAAAAGTTGAACCTAAGAACGTTAAAGATGCATTTGATCACCATATTGGATTGAAGCAATGCAATAGTAATTACAAGAGTTTGAAAGAAACAAAGTTTGGAGACTTATTCCAAAACCTGCAAATGCTTCAATCGTTTGTCTCAAATGGGTATATAGAAATAAACTTGACACTGAAGGCAATGTGGTTAGAAATAAAGCAAGGCTGGTTGTCAATGGTTATTGTCAACGGGAGGGGATTGATTACAAAGAGACATTTGCTCCTGTTGCCAGACTCGAATCAGTTTAGATCTTTTTAGCTTATGTTGCACACAAAAATTTTGATGTCTATCAAATGGATATCAAATATGCATTTTTAAATGGTGATCTCGAGGAAACTGTGTTTGTTGAACAACCGCCTGGCTTCGTAGACAAAGAAAATCCTAACCATTGCTATGTGTTAGATAAAACTGTCTATGGTTTAAAACAAGCACCTAGGGCTTGGTATGAAACCTTGATAAAGTTTTTAAAGGAGTCAAATTTCAAACAAGGCGCGGTAGATCCAACACTTTTTAGAAAGAAAGTGGGTTCTCACTTGATGTTAGTCCAAATTTATGTGGATGACATTATTTTCGGATTCACTCGGAAAAGATTTTGAAAAAGTAATGAAAAGAAAATTATAAATGAGTATGATGGGAAAGATTAACATCTTTCTTGGATTACATATCAAACAATCTAAGGAAGGAATTTTCATCAACAAACAAAAATATACAAAGAGTTTACTTGAACGCTTCGGAATGACTAACTGCTCCAAAGCGAAGGTTCCATTACGTGCAGGTACCAGGTTGAATCCATCATTGGACAAACCGAATACTGATCTCCAAACCTACCAAAGTATGATAGGATCATTGCTTTATCTCATAGCCAGTCGACCAGACATAATGTTCGCAATGTGCAATTGTGCACGTTATCAAGCAGATCCATGCGAACCTCATTTGGCTGCGGTTAAAACAATCTTTCGTTATCTTCACAACACTCCTGCGTATGGTTTATCGTATCCAGCAAACTCAGGATTCTACATACAAGCTTACTCAGCTTCAGACTTGGGTGGATGCTCCATTGATTGCAAAAGCACTTCAGGGGGTTGCCAATTTCTTGATGGCAAGCTTATCAATTGGCAATCCAAGAAGCAAACATGTGTATCAAATTCTTGATGGCAAGCTTATCAACTGGAAATGATGTAAAGAGGGACTAAAAGCGTGAAAAATGGATGAAGTTTGAAGATAAAGACAAGGTAATTGAATTCGCACGCGTGCCGTGGGTATGTGCAAGGGCGCGATGCGCTGAGTCATGATTGAGGTGGTGGAGAAGATTCAAATGTCGAAGAAACGGGGATAAACTAGCACGCGCGCCGTGGAATCTAAGTACGCGCGGACTGTGGAGAAGATTCAAATGCAGCAAAGACCTGGCATAGGAACGACCCCCAAGGCTTCTTTGACTCCGAGTTTCAGTTTTTAGTCGACCATAATTGGTATTTATGTTTTTCTCTTTTAATTTCCAAGTAGTTTAGTAGTTTTGGTAGCCTTGGCTAGTGTTATTGGGTGTGACAACCATTGGCATTAGTTTTTAGTTTCTGAACGTTTATGTTTTCTATTTTGGAACAAGTTGGATTTGAGTTTTTATTAGTTAATCATTCGGTTATTGTTAATTGCTCTCTTTTGGATGTTTGATTGTGTTGGATGTTTTGATTTGATCTTTGTTACTTCTGCTTTTGAAATACATTTCTGATTTCAGTAAGTACTTAGGTTAAGTATTGGTTTTAGTTTAGTTGATGCTTGATTTGGAATTGTTGAATGTTCACGATTTCCGGATTGTTTTGGTAAAAGTCGGAAACTAGATCCTCTGGCTGTAGCGTGACAATACAATTGGTAATATGTTGCCTACCTTGACCACATAACTCCTGTGGATCGACCCTGACTATCACTATAGTAGTGTGTGTTAGGTTATTTTTACTATTTTTGACCGCACGACGGCCTAGGCGTGTCAAGCTTACAAAGATAAATTTGATGACGACCTGTATCTAAGAGGAAGGTTTTCCTGCTAAGGAGGAGATTGTCCATTTGAGGGGAGATTGTTGAAAATTTTCTGCAGTATTAAACTAACGTTCAAGTTCAAGTGAAGCCTAAAGATAAATGAAAGCATTAAACCAATGGGGAGATTGTTGGGAATTAATTTTAGTTTGGTTTAGTCTTTTATTTATAAGGGACTAAAATTGTAAAATATTATACTTTGAGTTTTATTTGGAAAATCGGTGTAGACCGAACAACACTAGGTTGTTCGGTTTTGGACCTTGTGGTCCACGCTTGGTGGATTGCTTCTCATGGGCTAGGTCATTAGTGTGTTAGGCCTAGAGTATTTAAGGCAAAAATGACAACATTTGTAGGTTGATTGCCTTACTAAGTATGCTAAGCTAGAGAGAGAATTAGTGTATGTTCTTGGCAATCACCAACTTATGTACTAGACTATTCAATATAGTGTGCATTGAAGTTGATTAATCTCCTTGTTGTTCTTATTGTTCATTGATATCTTTGTGATCTAGAGAATATTTGGGACCTACAGCTAATAATAGAATCAAACATCTAACTAAACATCAAAACTACATGAGCCCGTAATCTCGATCGTGTAACAGCAGTAATGCTCTCATGATTAGAATAAGCTCCTATGCATTAGTGTCCCGCATCCTACTAAGTCCATGAATATAGTGCAAATGTGAAAAACACATCCTGTATTTAAGGGATTTAAAGATCAGAAGTTTTGTTTGAGTTTTAGATATACCTGAGTTGCCAAATGGTTTGGCTTTGGAGCATCTTCCAATCTTTCTGTGACTATATCTGTAACATTCGTGTTTTAGGCCTAGGAGTTTTCGGCTTAAACTAATAAAATAAAACTTATTTTGTAAATAAAGAAAACAAATAAATGAATAAATTTAATAATTTGTTATATTTTTATATTGTGAATAAATGAGCCAAATATAGTTTTAAAATCTATTCATAAACCAACGTGAGAAATTTTGTCATAAGGACTAAAAGTGTCAATCTGGCCAAACTTAACCATTCTGCTTTGACTAGTTAAGAACTTAGAAGGATTAGAAAATATTATGAGGGAATTGATCTAGAAAGTTAGAGTAAGTTAAATAATTCATTAAGTTGATATCAGTGACTAAATTATGAAGAATTTTAGCATAAAGAACCATTTGTGTCAGTTTGGGAAACTAAGGGTTAATGTTGACCTAGGCAATAAATTAAGCGAATTAAATAATTATATTTGGGGTATAAGTGTCAATATAGAGACTTCTAGTTAGAATAATTGACTTTATGGGTGTTGGGTGAAGAAAGGGCAAACTTTAGGGACCATTCTTGCCAAGTCTTGAAGTATTTGAGGTTTTTGATGGGCGTTTTCCCCCATTTCTACAAAATCACGATTTAGAGAGATATAGAGGGAGAAGATGGTGATTTATTGGGTTCTTGAGCGATTTCAGCGTGGTTTTGATGATTCTTGCAAGCCCTTGAAGTTTCCTAGCAATCTAAGGTATAAACTCTCCTTTCTAGCTTTAGATTTTCGAGTTAGGGTTTGGGGTTTGGACCCAATCTAAATTTTTATGTTGGGATGAGGTCTTTCCTACGATTTCCAAGGTTTTTTTTATGTTTCTAAGTTGTTGGGATTCTACATTCAATCAATGGATGCTCTAGATTCGATTACTTGATTGATTTGGGTGTTATGAACCCTAGAAATTGGGGATTTGATGATTAGTTGAGGAATATAGAAATTAATGGATGAATATGGTGGTTTTGGATAAGGGGATTCATTTTAATGATTTCCTAAGGATTCCAACCCTTGATGTGTAATCTTAAACCTTGAATCACTAAAACATGGGAATTGGGTGTTGAAATGGGTTTTATTCATGTATATGATGAAAGGATCTTTTGTTTAATGGATGAATGGGTTTATAGCATCAATTTGGAAGTAAAAGTGGAGTAAGGATCATTTCCTAACTATTCCATAGAATGGAAGAAGGAATCTCCACTTGTATTCATCATTAGATTGTTTGGAATTTGGGTATTCGATGGGTTTAACCATTTAGACCAATGATTGGAATTGGAGATTCATGAGGCTATCTTCTTTAGTGTTATTTGGGAATGACTCCTTTAAGGGATGACCTTGGTTAATAACTTATTGGGGACTTCATGGTGTCAAGTGTAATGATTGACTTGGAACAAAGTTCATTAACCACTTGTCAAGAGATAAGAACCTGAATTGTGATTTCCATTGGTTTAAGTCATAACACTTGGATTGGGAGTTGAATACTTGGAAATGAGTTCTTAGATGTGCATTTTCATGTATAATTAGTCTTGGGTCGAATTGGAACTTGAATTGGGTCAAAAGGGAGTGAAAAGGACCAAAAATGAAGCTACAGCACCTGATACACGACCCGTGTGCTGATATGCGACCTGTGTGAAGTTTCTAAGGTTTCTGTCCAGTTTTGCCTTGGGTGCTACACGACCCGTGTCAGGCTACACGACTCGTGTAGCTGGGTTTGGCCAGATTTGTCACTTTTTGGGTTTTGAGCTTTATGGTTTGGGCTTTGGGTCCTTGTTTTAATGCCAAATTTGGGGGATGTTTTAACTAAGATTTTCCTTATATTAGAGAGCTAAAGACTTCATTTTAGGGATGGTGGATGATAGTTCCTTCTTAGTTCAAAAGAAGTAGTTATAGTGCGACTTTTAGATGAAACGAGTATGACACCTTCCATTCTTGTCTTGTAGGAAGAAGGTATATTGTAATGACTCGGAGGTGAGACTAAGGACTTGAGTTATCACTCAACTAGGAGGATTTTGATGGAAGAGTTGATGTCTAGAAGCGTCTCCAAATGCATCAACCTTGTGTGGAGTTAGTATTGACTCGTCAGTTGACCTTGGGTGAGTTTACCGAGAGTACACATCCCTACTATTACCTTTTGAGTGTGTTATCAACTATTTTCATGCATGCTTTTATATCCTAATTGTTGTATGAGTACTATGTGTGCATTGCATGAAATGATCCTTTTAAAGATGTTTTCAAACAAAGACTATGATGTTGTTTTTGAAAGACGTTTTGAGCATCCTATTATGCATTTCATTTCATATAGGATGGGATTGACCGTGTGAGCCCTTGAGAACGAGTTTTGCCCTTTTCTCATTTAAAGAGGGTGAGGAGACATTATGGGTTTTGCCCTTTTCTCAATTAAAGAGGGTGAGTAGATGTTATGAGTTTTGCCTTTTTATCAATTAAAGATGGTGAGGAGACGTTGTTCCCGACAATAGGGAACCGCAGGAGGGGTTGCTACCCCTCATGAGGCTAGTGTCATGGCCACTAGTCTTAGTTCAACCTACATGGGGATCGAATGGTATGCTTTGTGCGTGTTACTTGTGAACTTGGGTTGGTGCCATTAAGGGCGAGATGGAGTTTTATGAGATGGACATGGGATAGGATAGTTGCATTATGCATTGCATTGCATTTCATAACTATCCAATTATATCAAATCTTTATGACGTACTGATGTTTTTATACAACTGTGGAGATGATGAATTATACCATTTTAAAGTCTCTGTCAAACTATTTTTAGGGGTTGTCCTGAGTGTGGTGGTTACACTACCCACTCTGAATGGACAACCTCGGGTAAGCTCACTAGGCATTTCAATTGCCTAACTTATTTTGATGTGTACTTAGGTTGAGGGTTTAGAGGACTTTAGAAGAGTTGGATGTTTAGAAGGCCACGGATTCTGTGGTTTCAATTAACCTGTTTAATGGTATTTGGATTGTAACAACCTCGCTCTTTTATAAACCAAGACGTTTTATTTTAAGTAGGACCGAATGGTTTTTCCGTAACTTAAACTCTAAACTATTTCTCATTAAATTCCATGTGTTTAAGAACGGGTTTGAGCAAAAAATGACTTATTTTGAAGATGTCGAAATTAAAGTTTTCACTTAAGGATGATTTTTCAATAATGATGATAAACCATGGGTTAAAATGATGTTTTTATGAAAAGCCTTAAGCGAGGGTGTTTCAGTATCCTACCCTGTAAATTCCCAGTTTGAGACATATCAGAACTGGCCCAACAGTTGCCCTGGACCGTTTCTTGGTATGTCTCATGACCGGACTCAATCCCGATGTAACTGAATTAGTGGAACGATGTATCTCTATGAATGACTTGTACAGAGTCAGCATCGAATGCATCTCCATGATAGACTTGTCTTGATGACTCTTCCTGTACATCTGAATAAACAGATCATACTGGTCGGTCAGCGAGTCGAGGATAATGTTGATGCTCAACTCCCGATTAATAGGATGACCAAGTCTGCTCAGTTCGCTAATGTATCCCTCAATCTTGAGAACATGCGCACCGATGCTACTACCTTCTACTAGTTTTCCACCTTCAACCTCTTTGTAATTGCACGTATGTCGTAGTTGACTCATGTGTTCGAAAACTATTCCTATAATAGTTTATTGGTAGTTGTTTCTGTTGTACTAGTGAAATTTCCTCGTAAAAAGAGTGCATAAGCATGCTTTGGAACTACTGATTTGTGTAAAGATTGTAATTAACCGTCTATTACTCGGAAATATTTGAACAGTAGGAGGGGCACGGATTCTGGTTTCCGAATAGGGTCCGAAACCAGAAGCGTCATCCCAAATAGTAACATTGTAAGTGGTGTAGATGATTTATCAAAGTATACAAATGTATTTATCGAGTATAAATTAGGTATTTAACACATAGTAACTTGTATTCTCCCCCTAAAAGATTCTGAAAACGAAAAGAGGGGTATGAAACTCACCCTTGAAGCATGATCGGTTGTGAAAAAGGGGTGTTGGTTCGGAAGTTCAGCAACAGGAGGATGATGTCCTGGGGTTCTCAGAACCTAAGGACCTTCGGATAAAGCTTTTATCCGATGGTTCTATGAAAAGTCAGTGTGTGTAAACGAAATATGAGTTGGGTATTATCGTGTAGAATCATCAAAGGAAGCTAACTTACCAAGGATTTGAGGTTTTACGATGGGAAAATTGGCGGAGGATGGCTGTTCACGGTGGTGTTGTTGAAGTAGTGAGTAGAAAGGAAGGGGGTGGATGTTGAGAGCTGAGAGAAAATAGAGAGGATTGAGAGAGTTTTTGAGAGAAATTTTGGAGGAGGTCTGGTGAGTTCATGGTGTATGGGTTCAAAGGAGTATGGGGAAACGATTAGACAAATGGGTTAGTTATGCTTTATGTCAAATCAACTAGTTCTAGGTTTACTTTGTAGCAGTTGACCTTGTGATTTGATTGACATGTGCATTGGAACTTGTTATTTAATAGGTGCTGGGAGTGAGGATTAGGAAGATGGTCTCCTATTAGGAAATGAATGTAGCATGGGAATGGTAAGTTCCGGGGATGGTGAGTCCGAAAATGGTATTTTCGGAATTCGATTGGCAACAATTTGAGGTTCATCTGTCAATGTTTCGAGTGATGATGGTTAGATTTCGGAGGGTTCGGTTTCCGACATTCACTCGGAAACCTGGGCATCCGTCCGAATACAAGTTCCGAGTCGAGTTGGGGGGGGGGAATTTTCGAAGGATCATTCTATGAATATCACTCGGAAGCCCTAGCAACTTCCGAGTGCTAGTTCCGAATTGGATGTTACTTTCTAACCTTAACTTGCGGTTCTATTCCGAACTCGGGCGGCTTCCGAGTATATTTCCGAATCAGTTGGGATTCCGAAAAGTCTTGTGAGGTCCGAAGTTGTCTAAGGGTTGAAGTTTATAAATCCGTAAGTTGGGATTTCTCGAGGGATCATGGGGAGACTACCATTCCGGTGTAGTCTTATTAATTGTATTCCTACCACTCGCTACATGATTGTTTTGGATAAGTGTGCGTAGTAGTGCAATTTTCAATAAGACACTTTAATAGTTATGAAATTACACTTTTCATTATATGAGTAAACGTACTCTTTTTTTGCCACAGTTGACTTTTGTTGACCAAATTTTTACAATTATCAGATCATCTACCCGTTAGAAAGAATTTCTTCCCGAAATTCCGCTCTTGAGCATACCCTCAAGGGTTTGGGAAGAGATGTGGGTATTTTTGTTTCATTTGATCTTCGCGTTGCCAAGTAAATTCCGGTCCACGCTTAGCGTTCCAGCGAACCTTTACTATTTGTATGCGACTTTGTTTTGTTCTTTTGACTTCGCTATCCATGATTTCTACTGGTTCCTCGACAAACTCAAGGTTCTCGTTCACTTCAATCTCATCGAGTGGAGTAATTAGGGTTTCATCGGACAGACACTTCATCAGGTTAGATACGTGAAAGGTGGGGTGGACGTTACGGAGTTCTTGGGGCAGGTAGAGTTTGTAGGATAACGGACCGATCCTGGCAAAGATCTCAAATGGCCCAACGTACCTAGGGTTTAGTTTCCCCCGTTTTCCAAAACGTATCGTCCCTTTCCATGGTGAGACTTTTAATAGCACACGATCGCCCACCTGAAATTCTAGGGTTTTGCGTCGCTTATCGGCATAGCTCTTTTGTCCATCGCAGGATGTTTTCAATCGTTCTCGAATCTGAACGATTTTCTCCGTTGTTTCTCGTATTATTTATGGACCGTTGAGTGTGCTGTTGGGTACTTGTCCTTTGGCTAGCTGAGTGTCTCCCACTTCAGCCAAACACAATGGGGATCTGCACTTGCGTCCGTATAACGCATCGAACGGAGCAACCTTAATGCTAGTGTGATAACTGTTGTTGTACGAGAATTCGATCAGTGGTAAGTGGATGTCCCATGCTTTACCAAAATCTATCACACAGGCTCTCAACATGTCTTCCAGCATTTGCATGGTTCTCTCACCTTGTCCGTCCATCTGTGGATGGTACGCTGTGCTCATGTCTAGTCTCGTCCCTAAGGCTTTTTGCAATGATTGCCAGAACCGTGAAGTGAACCGGCTATCCCTATCCGAGAAAGTAGAGATCGGTGTACCGTGTAATTGTACGATCTCCTTGATGTACGTCCTTGTAAGCTTCTCCATTTTGTCTGTCTCTTTGATTGGTAGGAAGTGAGCGGACATAGTTAGTCTATCGACGATTACCCATATGGTGTCCAGTCCACCAGTCGTTTTTGGTAATTTGGTTATGAAGTCCATGGTTATCCGCTCCCACTTCCACTCGGGTATTTTCGGTTGTTGTAACAATCCCGAGGGCTTTTGATATTCTACTTTAACCTTGGTGCAACTCAGAGACTTGGCCACATAAGTAGCGATCTCCGTTTTCATGTTTGGCCACCAATATAATTTCTTGAGGTCCAAATACATCTTGTCAGACCCGGATGAACAGAGTATCTCGTCTTGTGTGCCTCGTTCATGATAACATCTCTGTATCCACCAAACCTTGGCGTCTAGATTCAACTCATGAGGTAACAAGTTCCGTCATCCTTGATTTCCAGAATTTTTATCCATCTCTCGCAAGGCTTCACTTGCGACATTCTCAGGTTTTAAGGCCTCTAGTTGTGCCTCTTTGATCTGAGTGGTTAGTTGGGACTGGATTTTTATTGATAATGATTTCACTCGACGGCCCGAGTATTGTTTCCGGCTAAGAGCATCTGCTACTACGTTGGCCTTGCTTGGGTGATAACGTATCTCGTATTCGTAATCACTTAGTAGCTCTACCCATCGCCGTTGTCTCATGTTGAGCTCCTTTTGATTGAGGATATGTTGGAGACTCTTATGGTCAGTGAAAATCATACACTTTGTGCCGTATAGATAGTGTCTCCAGATTTTTAACGCGAACACCACAGCTCCCAACTCGAGGTCGTGCGTAGTGTAATTGACCTCGTGGGCCTTAAGATGTCTCTAGGCGTAAGCAATGACCTTTCCTCTTTGCATAAGTACGCATCCCAGACCTAGATTTGATGCATCACAATAGACCACAAAATCCTTCGTTCCCTATGGAAGGGACAGGATGGGCGCGCTGCACAAGGCTTCCTTCAGGGTCTGGAAGGCCGTGTCTTGTTTATCTTCCCACTTAAATGTTTCGCCCTTCTGCGTCAGTGTAGTAAGTGGCTTTGCAATTTTGGAAAAGTTATGTATGAATCTTTGGTAGTAGCCAGCAAGGCCCAAAAACTGGCGGATATCCGTTGGCGTTCTTGGTGCTTCCCAGTTTTTGATGGCTTTGATTTTGGAGGGGTCCATATGTATTCCTTCCTTGCTGACCACATGTGCTAAGAAGTCAACCTTTCGTATCCAAAATTTGCATTTTGAAAACTTAGCATACAACTTTTCCACTCTCAATGTCTCCAGGACTTGGCGTAGCTGTTGACTATGCTCCTCCTTACTTTTTCAATAGATGAGTATGTCGTCTATGAATACTATCATGAATTTGTCTAAGTAAGGTCTGCATACGCGGTTCATTAGGTCCATGAATACCGCAGGCGCATTAGTCAATCCAAAAGGCATTACTACGAATTCGTAATAGTCGTAGCGTGTTTTGAATGATGTCTTAGGGACATCATTTTCTTGGATCTTGAGCTGGTGATACCCTGACCTTAGGTCGATCTTTGAAAAGTAACTCGACCCTTGGAGTTGATCAAAGAGGTCGTCAATTCGGGGTAGCGGGTATCGGTTCTTGATGGTGAGTTTGTTCAGCTCCGGGTAGTCTATGCACATGCGGAATGATCCATCTTTCTTCTTTACCAACAACACGGGTGCTCCCCACGGGGAGAAGCTTGGTCTGATGAACCCTTACTCAGTAGTTCGTTCAATTGGCTGGACAACTCTTGCATTTCCGTAGGGGCTAACCGGTATGGTGCTTTCGCTACTGGAGTGGCTCCGGGTATCAAATCGATCGTGAACTCTATTTGTCTGGCGGGTGGTATTCCTGGAATATCTTCTGGGAAGACGTCGGGGAAGTCGTAGACGTCTGGAATTTCTTTGATATTCTTTACTTCTTTCTTTTCGTCGACTACGTGCGCTAAGAAGGCATGTGTCTTTTCTGCAGGTATTTTCGGGCTTTTATGCAAGACACGATATGAAGACCGGTACTGGGCTTGTCACCGTAGACAAAAAGGGTTTTGTCATATGGTAGGTGGAGTCGTATTCCCCTATCGTAACACATGATATCAACATGATGGGGAATTAACCAATCCATACTGACAATCACGTCAAAGCTCCAAATCCTAACAGGCATTAGATCTATTTGGAAAGTGTGGTTGTCGAGAGTAAGTGTACATCCTATGTATATTTCATTCATATTTTCGGTTTTTCCGTTTGCCATTTCTACCGTAAATGTTTCGTTGAGTATTTGTGGTTTTTGTTTTAGTAAGTGTTTAAACTCTCGGCTTACGAAGCTCATCTCCGCTCCACTATCGAATAGTATGTTAGCATAAGAGTTGTTGACAAGAAACGTACCGGTAACCATGGTAGGATCTCCTACTGCTTCCGCACGCCCTATGGCTAGGACCTTCCCGTTTCTCCAAATGGTCTTGTTATTAGGGCAATCCCGTTAGTAGTGTCCCGTCTCTCCACACCCATAGCAGGTTTGGCTCACTCCTGTGTTGGAGGCTGGGGCGGTTTGTTGAGTTGTGGCTCTATAGTACCTGGAAGTGTGTCCTTTTCTGTCACAGCTGGTGCATTGCATGTCCTTGCAAACCCCGTGATGGTGGAAGTTGCATTTCTCGCACTTGGGTAAGGTTCCACTGTATGTCCTCGTTGGAGCGGGGATGGCAGGGACAGTGGCTGGATGAACTATCACCACTTGTTGTCGTTTAGTATGTTCCTGATGTTGTTGGCCTCTTCCCCTATTCCAGGGTTTCCTTTTGAGGTCTCTCCCTTTTGGTGGTTCAGCTTTAAGTATCATAGTGCCTTGTTGGACACCGTGGTCAACTAGTCTCTATGCCAACCACTTAGCACTGTCGTAAGTGGTCGGGCTTGCGGCTTCCACGTTTCCTTGAATTTGGGGTGATAGTCCCCAGATGAAACGTTCCACCTTCTGAGACTCTGGGGTGACCATCGACGGGCATAAAACGGCTAGGTCGTTGAATCGGTTGATGTAGGCGGTTATGTCAGAATCCTTCATGGTAAGATTCCACAGCTCTTGTTCTAGTTTCTGAATCTCGCCTCTAGGACAGTACTCGTCCAACATCATCTTTTTCAATGTTTCCCAGCCCATGGAATTGGCTAAGGTGAGCATCATGGTTTTTACGTGACCATTCCACCAGGTTAAAGCTGCATCGGAGAATGTGCACGTAGCGTATTTTACTTTAAATTCTTCCGGGCAAGCAGAGATCTCGAACACCAACTCCGTCTTTTCAAACCATCGAGTGAGGGCAATAACTCCGCCATCCCCACGAAAATTCATGGGCTTGCAGTTAGCGAAGTCCTTGTATGTGCATACTCGCTGATGGTTCTGGGTTTCTCCGTTTGTGGAGTCATTGGTGCCATTTTTGCTCCCGCTGCCATTAGTGTCGTTAGGGTTTTGTTGTGCGACAGCGGCTGCTACTGCTACAGCTACAGCAACCTGGAAGGTGGCAGAGTCCATTAGTGGTATCTCGGGGGGTCTCTGCTTCGCCACGCCTGGTGTTCCTTTGTATGGGCGGCATGATTCTGCTATAAGGGTTTAAGATTGGACGTTGGTTAGTTGTTAGGAAAAGTAGACGTATAAGGTGTCACTATAATGTTTCACGTTTTTTATTTGTTTGTCACTCCCTAATTGTAAGTAGTAAACACATTGGTAGTATTATATATTCGCACCATAATACTTGTGTAGTGTCATGCGTATTATAATTAAAATATAATTCAAGACATTTATATATTTCATAGCATATTGGGGATTAAACCGAAATTGACCCTCATAGAGGTCTAATTGTACATAAAATAGAATACAGGGCGACACAACAGTCCCTAGGGAATATAATCCTTAAATTGTAAAATTTGTGTCTAAGTTAGAAGATGAGTAGCTCATAGACTTTTACTCATGGATTCCTATTCTATATCAAAATTTGAGTAGTGTATACACTACTCGTCGTGAGCTTGGTCTCTTCGTTCCCTGAGTACGGCCCATTGTGCCCTTGTTTCTGCCGCTTCCCGCATAGCCTGCTCAGCTCTTAGCTCTGCACTACGGGCTCGCATCTCGCCATCTCTGAGCCTTTGTTCTACGATTTGCAGTCTGTCGTAAATGTTTCTGAGGTTCTCCCTGGTATCAATAACGGTGTCCCAGAGTGTCCCTACCCTGGACGTAGTCCGTTCATGCGCCTCGTCGAGGCGTCGGACACGAGCTGTGGTGACCTCATTGGCGGCCGTTAATTCGAGAACTTGGCTTGTGGTTGCTCGAGCTTGATCATGACTCCGTAGTTGCATTTGTTCCGCCCAGGCGGGCATTGGTTCCTAGTGAGGTTCGTTGGTTAGTAAGGGTTGATGGATAGGTAGTAACCTCTTTCGAGGAGTACGCATCCACAAAGGACCGTTAGGGTGTCGGTATACCTCAAAGCTTGGCGCTGGAGGCAGTTCATGCATATCGCGAACAGGGATGCGAGGATTCATAATTTCCAGCTCGTCTTCGGATTCCTCGTCGTCCCATTCCTCGTCATTCTATCCGTTATTTCCTTCTTCAGGTAGTAGGGGTCTTCTGGCAGATGATATCCGGCCATGGCGTCTGTACGAGAATAGGGTGTAAGAAGTCTATAAAGAAATCCTTAAATATATATAACTAAGTAGTATACACAAAATACTCCTATAGTATTTTAATCATCGTTATTTGATTATTTAGTTGTGCGTTAGTGTTTCAGACTTGTTGTTCACCGCGGCTATCCCTAAAGTTTCGTTAGTCACTCCCTGGACCGATATAGTTGATCAGGCACTATCTCTCCTAGATATGACTACCTAAACACTTAGGTCTATTCGCAGTGCCCAAATTGTCCTAGCACCTTTATGTGATTGTTATGATTGTTATAATATCATTCTAGCGCGTACGTAAAGGTGTACTTATACTTTTATAAAATTTTTGTTGACGTTTTAAAAGTATAATTGTATAGAATATCTCGAGAGTTTTAGTCCCATTGTATTTATAGTTTGTATATCTTTTAAATGGAGTGATATACTTAATTCACTATAAACAATGCTCTGATACCAATCTGTCACACCCCCAAACCGTAATGGCGGAAATGTCTAGAGGTGGGTGACTTCATGAACGATATCATAACAAAGCCAAGTAATAATGAATCCAAGCAAACACAACCATCATATTATAATTGTAAAAGTTACATAATTTAAATGGGATTGTTTCCAATAGAATTACATATGCCATCAAAAATACAAGAATGTAGCATTGAAACGCCCTTTCATCATTGCTAGAAGGTCTCTTACTGATTTCCTGAGAATACAAGTAGTTTCTAAAGAGTGTCAACAAGTAAGTTGGTGAGTTCATAAGCTTTTTGTATGAGAGAAACCATTTCTTATAAAAAGGTGGTAGTGAAAACCCAAGAAAATCCAATATTTTCTAATGAAATGTTCCGGTCTTTAAATGTCCAAAGACTAATGTATAAAATATATTTGCAACAACATAGTTAAATAAGTAGTAGTTTCACGTAAACAATTGTATAAAGTTGATTAGTTTTCCTTGTGAGCTGTAAAAACCATAACCATGCTGTGACCTAGTATGCCTCTTCGACGTTCTTCAGGCGTCGGATCGTTATGACATTTGAACACCTCAGACCTTCCAGTCTAGCTGTAGCTAGCAGCTCAGGTGCAGGATTGTCAGTCCCGTATAGATCTATACACAAATCTCACGCTCTCTTCCCGAGACTCTGGTTATAAATGATAGGACTTATTGTATAAGTACTTAAAAAGTACTGCGAATACCCGTCTCACAAAATGTTTGTATGATCAACTTGTTTACGTATAGTTGTTTAGAAAACTCATCGTTTTTCCGTCGTTATTTTATTACCCAAAATAACATAGTAATGTAGAATCATTATATACTTCTATATAATAGTCTTTGTAATTGCACGTATGTCGTAGTTGACTCATGTGTTCGAAAACTATTCCTATAATAGTTTATTTGTAGTTGTTTCTGTTGTACTGGTGAAATTTCCTCGTAAAAAGAGTGCATAAGCACGCTTTGGAACTACTGATTTGTGTAAAGATTGTAATTAACCGTCTATTACTCGGAAATATTTGAACAGAAGGAGGGGCATGGCTTCTGGTTTCCGAATAGGGTCCGAAACCAGAAGCGTCATCCCAAATAGTAACATTGTAAGTGGTGTAGATCATTTATCAAAGCATACAAATGTATTTATCGAGTATAAACTAGGTATTTAACACATAGTAGCTTGTATTCTCCCCTAAATGATTCTGAAAACGAAAATAGGGGTATGAAACTCACCCTTGAAGCGTGATCGGTTGTGAAAAAGGGGTGCTGGTTCGGAAGTTCAGCAACAGGAGGATGATGTCCTGGCGTTCTCGGAACCTAAGGACTTTCGGATAAAGCTTTTATCCGATGGTTCTACGAAAAGTCAGTGTGTGTAAACGAAATATGAGTTGGGTATTATCGTATAGAATCATCAAAGGAAGCTAACTTACCAAGGATTTGGGGTTTTACACCGGGAAAAATGACGGAGGATGGCTGTTCACGGTGGTGTTGTTGAAGCAGTGAGTAGAGAGAAAGGTGGTGGATGTTGAGAGTTGAGAGAAAATAGAGAGGTTTGAGAGAGTTTTTGAGAGAAATTTGGGAGGGGTCTGGTGAGTTCGTGGTTTATGGGTTCAAAGAAGTATGGGGAAACAATTAGACAAAGGGGTTAGTTATGCTTTATGTCAAATCACCTAGTCCTAGGTGTACTTAGTAGCAGTTGACCTTGTGATTTGATTGACATGTGCATTGAAACTTGTTATTTAGCAGGCGCTGGGAGTGAGGATTAGGAAGATGGTCTCCTATTAGGAAATGAACGTAGCATGGGAATGGTAAGTTCCGGAGATGGTGAGTCCGAAAATGGTATTTTCGGAATTCGATTGGCAACAATTTGAAGTTCATCTGTCAATGTTCCGAGTGATGATGGTTAGATTTCGGAGGGTTCAGTTTCCGACTTTCACTCAGAAACTTGGGCATCCGTCTGAATACAAGATCCGAGTCTAGTGGGGGGGAATTTTTGGAGGACCAGTCTATGAATATCACTTGGAAGCCCTGGGAACTTCTGAGTGCTTGTTCCGAATTGGATGTTACATTCTAACCTTAACTTGCGGTTCTATTCCGAACTCGGGCGGCTTCCGAGTATGTTTCCGAATCAGTTGGGATTCCGAAACGTCTTGTGAGGTCCGAAGTTGTCTAAGGGTCAGGGTTTATAAATCCGTAAGTTGAGATTTCTCGAGGGATCGTGGGGAGACTACCATTCCGGTGTAGTCTTATTAATTGTATTCCTACCACTCGCTAGATGATTGTTTTGGATAAGTGTGCGTAGTAGTGCAATTTGCAATAACACACTTTAATAGTTATGAAATTACACTTTTTATTATATGAGTAAACGTACTCTTTGTTTGGCTACAGTTGACTTTTGTTGACCAAATTTTTACAATTGTCACATCATCTACCCGTTAGAAAGAATTTCGTCCCGAAATGCCACTCTTGAGCATACCCTTAAGGGTTTGGGAAGAGATGTGGGTATTTTTGTTTCCTTTGATCTTCGCACTGCCAAGTAAATTCTGGCCCACGTTTAGCGTTCCAGCAGACGTTACAGGCTATGAGGGTGGTAGAGAATAAATGTCATTTAAAAACCGACCTCATTAGGATTCATAAGAATCCTCCTTCAAACCTTCAAACACATTTATCGTGGATGAGCCTAGTCATAGTTTGACCAATGATTTTGTTTTAATTTAAGTTTTAATAATATATAGATACTTTTCTAAATATATTTAAGGGTAAAATTTTAAACAATTTAAAATTTATCTTTGTCATATTTAATTTCATTAAAACAATTTTAATAATTCAACAAATCAACTTAAATTAAAGGGAAGCAGCTTAGGCAACAAGCTACTTAAGAAAACTAAGCAAGTTAGGAAAGTTGCAAGGCAAGGAGACTAACATGTGTACAGGAACACAAATCAGGCAAAATTCAGAACATGCAATTTTCAAGATCGTTTTAATAGTATATCACTGTTTGGATTTTAATAGATTAACACAATTCAATAAGGCAGCGGAAGATAAAGCAGATTAAATCTCAAATACTGAGAATATTATTGAGCAAGATCATATCATGTTCATAACCAAGATCATAAGTTCATAACAATTACATCAACAATAAGACGAATATGATTCAAACATTTGTTTAGATGTTAAGGTTCCAAACCAGAATCCCTCTAATGATTCACTCCCAAGATCACTAGAAGAACAAGCAGACAGAAACTCTTCAGGCTTGAAGAAATCTATCCAGAGAACCCTTGAAGGGTTATTGAAATCAACACAGAGGGAAAGGGAGGGGAGGTTTGAGGGTGGCGGCTCCTTTGGAGCTGAAGATGCCTTTATGTTGCACCCTAAGACCTCTTTTTATAGTGCATGGGCTCCTAGGGTTTCAAACTTAGGAGCCTTTTGGCGGCCGCACCCTCTGAACTTATTCTTATTAATTAAACTATTAATTAATTACAATACAATCCCTTAATTAATTTCAATAAATTAATTTATCAATCAGCTTTTGATCCAGTTTCTGATTAACTAATTTTCAATTAATTAATAAAGTGATCAATCCTCTATTATTTCTGGATCGTGAAGGCAACCCAAATATCCATGGAGCAACTTCACCAAAAGTCAGGACCGGGGTAACTATTTCTTTATTCTTTCTTTTTTGCTTAGAGGTGATGCTAATATTAATTTATATGCAAAAAATTTCGTCAAAACATGGTTGTAAGATCCAAGGATTTGAATTTTATGTTTTGTTGTTGATATTTGATCATATACAACGACACTTAGATACCATTGAATTTATGTTCTAGAATATTCACATGACCAAGCAGCACCTATGCCGCCACTACAAGCCATAATGGACTTCCATACTGTTGAAATACAAGAGTTGGATCGAGAATCAAAAATGCGGAATAATGTAAATAAACAAGATCAAGAACAAACAATATGAAGAACTGATGTCTAATGATTAAAATACAACTCAAGAACAATTCGATGTGAACTATTATGTTTGAGTGCCGTGAAGGGATTACAAAAGTTAACCCTAACAAGGGTATGAACATGCTATTTAAACAAAAACTAAGTATGGAAGGACAGACCCATTCCATAACCGATAGCAAAATTATAGGCATAAAATCTGGCAACAAATCCGATCAGCATATTTGACTCAATCTTAATTTATGACTCAACAATCTCCCCCTTTGAGTCAAAATGCGACTTTCCTTCATTCTTCAGGTTTTACTTCACTTGTTTGTCTGCCAAACACCTTCGGAATGATTGCCAGGATCCTTTTTCGAAATTCAATGTACCACTTCAACATGTCGTTGATACAAGTTTTATCATCAGCGGTGTTGGATGGGAGTTTGTTGATAATGTGAAGAATGTGTTCCAACACTGGAGTCATGTAAAGATGTTTGTCCAAAAGAAAGAATATCCTTTTAATATTCTCGAGGCCTTCCTTTGAATTGTATGCCACACTCCAGTTTGAGTTGACAATTCTTCCGATTTTACGCTTGCTCAGATTTTTTGGAGGAGGACGTCTTACAGTTAAGGGAACTTTATCCAGAACACCAGCAACTTCAACATCCAGCTTTGCCACTTCAACAATGTAGTATCCAATCATTCTTTTGATATGATCAAAAATGGGTTGATACTTTTGTTCTCTAGACAAGATATTGAACAGAGATATCCAGTCGAATAGATTCAGAAATGGAAGGTCAGCAAGAGAAAATTCCATCTTCTCTTTATCATCTCCCCTTAAAGCCAAAAACCTTGCGTTTTTAAAAGGAACATTGACCTCAGGAAGACGGGGAGACAGCTGCACAATCTTCTTCAAACTCCACGTTAAATGTTGAGGACGCGCGTTCTTCAAATAAAAAGTGAACAACAAATCATTCACTTCCGAACTAGAGAGACGGGTGTCTTTGAGTTCCTCAAACCCTCGGAACAGGAGAGCTTTTGCAGTCATCAGAAAGTCAAACTGCGAGTTTACATCATTGCTTGTGTTGTACGAGGCTATTGGTTGAAGCCAGTTCTCCACAGGCTCAGTAATTGCTTCCATTGTCATTCTTTTGTAGTGCCATGGAGGAAACAAAGACATTTGAGTTTTCAGGAGTAACTCAGCCTCTCTTTTGGCAGCTTCCTCAGCATCAAGTTTCCGAGTAAGGTTGAGAATTTCATCAATTTCCCTCTCCCTGGTCGATTTGACAGCATCCTTATCCGATTCTTGTTCTTCTACTATCTTCTTGCCTTTGTCTTTTGACGGACCAGCACCTCCTTCAGCATTTTCATTGGTTTTAACCGGAGAGTCTTTCTTCGGAGTCTCCTGATTAAGTGTACTTTCTTCATTTGTTTTCTTCGTAGTCTCCTGATTAAATGTACTTTCTTCATTTGTTTCGTCTCCCCCTTGTTTCGGAGAGGCAAAACCTTCCGAAACACCCTTTAAGGCAGCAAGAAGATTGAATACGGGATGAAGCTTAAGTGTCAGATGTCTACGCACCTGATGATTGAGAATTGGATCAGTGTCTTCAACAATCCGATGAAGGAAGGAGTCAATTTCCGATACACCACTTCGAATAGCTTTGTTCTGAGATAAAGCCGAGATAAGAATGGCAGACTTGTTACGAAGATCGAACCTGAGGAGCTGGATTTTAGTTTCTTTGGCGGCTAATTTATCCATCAAATAATTTTCCGTGGCCAAATCTGTCCTCAGTTGATCAACTCTTGTATCCATAGAAGATACCCATTCGGAATATTGTTGTTTCAATTCCGAACGTAAGGTAGAAAGTGCCTCTTTTTCATTCTTCAAATAGTTGCTGAAGTTGGAGATAACCTAATGCATATTTTCATTGTTCCGAACATGAGAGTCACGGAAATCTTGAGTAAATTTAAGAACATCTTTTTCCAGTCTGCCAATAGAGGTGGCAGAGTCTCGCATTTGTGCTTCAGATTTCTCGATGAGAGAGGTGAATTGACGCATGAGGTTAACATTTTCGGTGATCAATGTGTCCACCGAGTCCTTGTGAGCATCCAACTGGGATTGCCAATCGGAGACAGAGGGTTGCGCCGTCGATTGGAGAAGTAAATCCAGTTTGGCAGAGATTTCCGAGAGCTGATCAGATGACATCGGAACAGAAGAGCTGGGAGTCTTTAGTTTAACATTAGATGGAGATTCAAGAAAATCAGAAAGATCATCCTGGTCATCATTAACCAGTATATCTTCCTCTTCATCAACGTTGGTAAGGGGGTTGTTATGAGGGGAATCAGGAGTTGCAGTTTGTTTTGGTGATAAAGATGGAGACTTTTGAGTGTTAGTGGTTCGGAGGGGTGAACGTTCAGGTGTGGATTGCGGACTAGAATGAGGAGTGATTTTTGGTGTGGAGTCATGAGGTGGTGATGCGGGAGGAGGTGATGCAGGAGGTGGAGAAGGCTTGGTGGGTGGAACATCTTCGGAAGCAGAAGAAATCATTTGATAATCAATTCCTTCTTCTTGACAGTAACCTTTAACAACAAGTCTTGCTTTGTTCCAAATGACATTCCCTTCTTTGTCTAACTTGTTTCGAAAAACCCATTTCATTCCGAGAACAGATGCTTTTTCCGGAGTTGGAACCAATCGCCACACCCTGTTGCGTTCAAATTCATTTAGCTCATCTTGCATTGCATGGACCCAGTCAGCATGATCAAGTGCTACTTTAACTGTTTTAGGTTCAATCTTGGAGATGAACGAATGAAACATGCAGAATTCCACTTTTGAAAATAATGCGACTTGCTTTTCTTTAGCTTGAGCTCGAGTGAGAACACCAGCAGAAGTCGTTCCGATGATTTGAGATTTTGGATGATCTCTCGTCCATTTTATCATTGGAGGATAATTTGGATCATATTCAGGATTAATTTCTGAAATGATTTCTTCTGCTTCCGAATGTACCTCTGACTGTGTGTCAAGGTCATTATTTTCAACTTCATTCTCCCCCTGGAAGTGTGCATCGTTTCTATCATCAGAGTGATCTTGTTCAACCGGTAGAGTGGTGGATTCGGATTCAGGAGCCATACTCTCCCCCTGAACAGGTGCTGAACCCTCCCCCTGGATAGGAGCATCAGTAACAGAAGTTGGAGTATTGTTCGGAATCGGAACATCAGTAGAATTTTCTTGTGAAGATGCATTTTCACTGGTTGTACTTTCTATAAGCTTTAATAACTCATCTTCTTGGTTATCTTGTGCATTTGCTTTTGATGTTTTTGTGGTTTCTTGGTCATCGAACAAATTCAAGAATTCCTCATATAGATCCAGAAGAGGAATTGCAGATTTATTGGATTCGGGAAAGATGTCTTCAGTCTTTGTACTAACGTGCTTTGCTCTGGAATTGTATCTATCATCAAAGGTGATGTAGTATGTTTCTTCAATCTTTCGAGATCTCTTGTTCAGAACACGATAGGCCTTTGAGGTAAGAGAGTAGCCCAGAAAGATACCTTCATCAGCTTTTTCATCCTATTTAACTCGTTTTTCTTTGGAGTTAAAAATGAAACACTTGGATCCGAAAACATGGAAGAATTTTACGTTCGGTTTTCTCTTGTTGATGATCTCATAGGGAGTGAGATTGAATCGTTTTGTGATGTTTGATCGATTCTGAGTGTAACAAGCAGTTGCGATGGCATCGGCCCAGAAGTATAAAGGAAGCTTTGCAAAAGAGAGCATTGTGCGAGCAGCTTCACAAAGAGAACGATTTTGTCTTTCTACAACTCCATTTTGTTGAGGAGTGTACAGGGAAGAGAAGTTATGCGTGATTCCTTTATTGACAAGAAAATCATCTAGAACTTTATTTTTGAATTCTGTCCCATTATCACTTCTTATCATTCGAACTTGTTTTCGGAGAAGAATTTCTATCTGCTTGATGAAGTTAATCATGTTGATCGCCGCTTCAGATTTTTGCTTGAGAAAGAATACCCATGTGAAACGAGAGAAGTCATCTACCACAACCAGAATGTATTTGTTGTGAGCAACGCTTTCGATGGCAGATGGACCACAAAGATCAATATGCAGAAGTTCCAATGGTTCGATGATCTTTGTGTTGATGATTGTAGAATGGCTCTTCCGACTTTGTTTTCCTAGTTCACATGCATCACAGAGTCGGTCTTTGTCGTACTTGAGTAGCGGTAATCCTCGCACAAGATCACCAAGTACCAGTTTATTGATATCACGAAAGTTCATGTGAGACAACCGTCTATGCCATAGCCAACTATCATCGTTCGTAGCTTTAGTGAGTAGGCAGATGGCAGGTTTTCCTTGGATAGGTCGCATGTCCAAAGGAAACATCTCGCCTTTCCTTTTTGACTTTAAAATTATCTTCTTGGATTCCTTCTCAACCAGCTCGGAGCCATCTTCATCAAACGAGACTTTAAGACCAGTTCCGACGACTAGTTGTGAAACACTGATCAAGTTGTGCTGAAGTCCTTCAACATATGCCACTTTTCGTATCGAAATTTCACCATTTGTGATCATGCCAAAGCCTTTGATGTTGCCTGTTGCATTGTTTCCATAACTGACTTTTCCTCCATTTGTCAGCGAGCGATATTCTCGTAATTCCTCCTTCCTTCCAGTCATGTGACGTGAACAGCCGCTGTCAATGTACCATTCCGGATCATACTGTTCGTCACGTAGAACCTGCACAAGTTAGAGAGATTTAGGAACCCAAACCAGTGTGGGCCCATGTGAGAATTTATGTGAGGTAGGGAAAATGCATGATCTTTCAACCCAAAAGGATTTTCTCACAGATGACTGATTTTTCTTATTTTCAATTCGGAACACTTTCATTTTTGTGGATTGCCATTGTTTTTTAGCAAAACGAGATTTCTTGGGAGTGAACGTGTTCGAAACTTGATAATAATGAGTTCTCTGATTTTGAGAAAGATAAGTGGGATTTTGATTTTTAACCGATTGAGAAGAGAGTTTTGTTTTGATAGTAACTGTTGGGTGAATTTTGCTGGTTTTAAGATCTTGAGTAGTTTCAGGATAACGTTTTGCCTTCCCTTTTGAATCCGTTGATCCGAGAACACGAGTGGGATTCTTTGTTGTTGTTGAGATAGAGGGTTTAGGTGTTGGTTTTGGTTTTGGTGTAAGCTCAACTTTCCGAATGGGAATACGGTTGACTTTCTGGGTTAGGTTTGAGTCGAGTTTGTTTCTCCAGAATTGTTTTCTCTCTTTCAGATTCTTTTTGTACCTTGCATTCATTTGTTTCCTTTTGGCAATGAGCTATTCAGGAGACTTATGAATATAAGATGTTGAGCTGTGATTAGAATCAGACTTGAAAGTACTCGTCTTAGGGTTTAAAGGATTAGATTTCAAATTTGATGTACCCCATGAACCATTTTGAGAGACAGAATTTTTACAGTTCAATGATCCAGAAATGTAGTTTCCTCGAGACTTCCACGAGGTCATTTCGGAAAGACCTTTAGTCTCATCTGAGTTGTCAATAGGTTCCGACCAAAAGAAAGAATCACATAGATCGGAGTTATCGTTATCGACTAGGACTTTAAGTTAAGTTACATCTTTTGTATTTAGGCCTGGTTTAACGAAAACTTGATTTGGTACAGTGTGAATCTTTGGAAAAACAGTAGCTTGTTCATTTAAAGTGTGTGATCCTTCATTTTTAACAATTCTCGCAGAAGCAACTGAATTTTTAGAAATGAGATTTTTCTTAGTTTCAGTAGAATTTGATACGAATTCCGAACAGTCAATTTCATCCTCAACAGATATTTCACTCATATCACTTTCATCAAAATGTGAAATATTCTCATCAATGGGAACATTATCGGAATTTAGTTTAGAGCATAATGAATGAAAATTCTTTAGAGTTGCTGTTTTAATTTCCTCGTGATCATTTTCTGAAAAATATTCTTTGACCATACTTTTATGTTCTTTGGACTGTATATAGCTTTCAATTTTATCAAGTCCGATTCGATAAGCTTCCGAAACCTCATCAGATGAAACAATGGTTTCACACCTATGACATTCTGCATCGATTTCATCCTCTTTCAACTCAAGAAAGGGCAAAATCATTTTGTGTAAACCCCTGCCTATGTCACAATCAAGATGCAATTGAGTAATATTATTGTAAAGACGTTTAGCAATTAAACAAAAAATGTTTCTCTGTTTGACAAGAACTAAATTATCCCTTTTGACATAAATAATATCATCTCGTGCTTTAACTAACTCACTATCCAACGCCTCGATTCTCATTCGTCTCTCCTCATTCTTATTCGATATCCTGCTCAATTGATCATTTAGGTTAGAATTGCTTAGACGTGTCCTTTTTAAGCTATCACTCAAACTGGAGACAGTAAATCTAAGATCATCTAATTCAGCATCATAACTAGAAGAGCAAATATTTAAAGATTTAAGGATGGAGCGTACCTTGTTGACCATAGCCTCACATTCCTCAACTTGTTCATAGACAGGCTTCGCAGCAAAACAACTTGCTGAGGCTTGACACCCGTCGGTAGAGTAACCTCTGCTGTCGGAATGATCAGCTTTCACCATCAGACATCGACCATGTGTTGGATTCCTCACCTCCTCATCTTCCGAATCCGTTGACCAGACCTCAATAGCTACAAACTCGCTGTCCCCTTTCACCACAAAGGCTGCCTTGGTAGATGAAACATCATTCTTTTTCAGTTCCGCAATCTTCTTTGCGTAATAGGCTTCATCTTTCACCTGCTCCTTCTTCTCAGCTTGTTTTCGGAGCAAACAGTCTTTCACAAAGTGGTTCTTTCCGTTACAATAATGGCAGTCATATCCTGAGTTGCCAGCAAGTTTCTTCTCCTCATCATTCTTCTTTTTCTGACTTTCTTCCACAGTCTTTTCAGCATTGAAACCTCCTTGTCGATTTCGGTTTTTGAATTTGGAAACGTTTTTCTTGAAAAACTTCTTGGGATTTGATACCATCAAAGCTTTGTCTTCTCTGGTCAAATCATCGTCGGAAAAGTCTGAGTCAGAATCGATTTCAGCCGATTTCTTTCCGGCAGCAATCAGTGCAAGTGAACCAAGACCGATAGTCGCTTTGGCTTCCGAAATGATTTCCTTTTCATGAGATTTGAGGATTCCCACAACTTTAGCCAAAGTATAAGTTTTGAACTGTTCATGCGCTTTTATGGTTGAAACGATAGCCTTCCATTCGGAACGAAGACCATCAAGAAAGGTAACCTTTTGCTCAATGACAGTCCGAGCCAGATTGTATTTTAATAATCGACTGAGAAGATGATTGTATCGATTGAAAGTCTGGGTTAGAGTTTCTTCCGAACCTTGTGCAAAAGATCCGAAATCGGAAAGAAGAGTGGTCTGAATGGAGTGCTCAAGGTCAGCATCTCCATAATATAATTCTTTAAGTCTATCCCAGATCTCTTTAGCTGTTTCGCACGAACTAACCAGACGAAGAGTATCTGCTTGGAGAGTGAACCTGATAATTCTAAATGCTTTGATGTTGCACATTAGTTTATCTTTTTCGTCTTGAGGAATATTTGTGTGAGTGACGAGCAAGTTGTTGTATTCTTTTAGGGTTTTGATAACCCTCCTTGTGTCTGTGTGGACATGAGTTTCTTCAGTAATAGCTTGCCAGATCGTTGATCCATGTTCTTCAATTCCAAGAACATAATCTTCAAAATACAACGCCCAGACCTCATACTCTTGAGTAAACAGAATTGGAGTCCTGGTAGTGGATCCAATGCTACTTGAAAGATTGAAGGACTGAGTATGTGAGTCGTCAAAAGCCATTGATACTTGTTTACTTGTATGAATCAGAAGTGTAGGTTCAAATCAAAAGAAGAGTCGAACGTAGAAGATCAAAGTTTGATATCCAAAATCGATTGAAACTATGAAGATAATCAAAACGGATCCGTGAATGAGACAAACTCCTGCTCTGATACCAATTGTTGAAATACAAGAGTTGGATCGAGATTCAAAAATGCGGAATAATGAAAATAAACAAGATCAAGAACAAACAATATGAAGAACTAATGTCTAATGATTAAAATGCAACTCAAGAACAATTCGATGTGAACTATTCTGTTTGAGTGCCGTGAAGGGATTACAAAAGTTAACCCTAACAAGGGTACGAACATGCTATTTAAACAAAAACTAAGTATGGAAGGACAGACCCATTCCATAACCGATAGCAAAATTATAGGCATAAAATCTGGCAACAAATCCGATCAACATATTTGACTTAATCTTAATTTATGACTCAACACATACTCCAAAACAGGGTAGAATTTTTTCCAAGATTTGTGGGTCCCACACCGCCATTTGGCATTAGGGTACACCCACCACATTAGCTCATGTCAACCACAAGACCCTCATACCCTAAAACTCTCTTTATATAATGCAAATATTTTGTGTTTATTCAATGACACATTTAAATTATGAATTTTATTAATTTATGTGTTTTATAAGGTGTTGTGATGTTTGATTACAACCATGGTTACCATGTAGACTGCACCAAGAAATGGCTAACCACTAAAAACACGTCCCTCGTTTGCGAAAGTATCGACCTCACTGCACTAGGACGAGATTTAAGAAGACTTGAGAGCTCCAAGACATGTTATTTTTATTAAAACAATTGTAAACTATGGTAAATACCAAAAATAATGAGACTAGTGATGGTTATGTTATATAAATTACAAATAGAGAATTAGATGTATATGGATCTATCGACAAAATTACAGTTTTGTTTACAGAGTTTGGCTGATTTTTGCACACTTGGTACCAAAAAGTATTATCTAACAATATTTAAAAATATAGACCAAATTTGCAAGATAACTTTTTAGGACTAAAATTGCAAAAATTAGCTATAGTATAGCGAATTTTGAAATTTTGTCCCCTATTTTATAGTCTGGATTAAGAATCTGGTTCTATTTGGCAACAATGTCAACGAAAATTGAATCAGTATTTGATCATCTTTTACGTTGATGTTATATTTTATTGTGTAAAACACAAGAAATAGCAATGTGCTTCATTGATGTGTCTATTATAGCATCCTAATTTCATATTATCCATGTACATTGTCTTTAAAAGTGTTTTATCCTAAAGATTTATGTGATTTATTGGTGTAGATTATCTCATGTTGCCACTATGTTTCTCCTAAAGGTTGTTTCACAAGACTTTAAATACATCTATATGAACAAGGGGTTTGGTCTCTTGACCAGGCATGGTGTGGTCAGTTGTGCAAGCTAGCCCAGTACCGAAAATCTATAGTTAAAGCCATCCTATGTTCTATGCTCATGTACAGTTATAGTTCATACGTCGGTTTCGAGCCTGTAAGAACCAGACCGGGAATCGGTAGAACCGAGAACCGACGAATGGTAGAAAGCAAACCTGAGAACTGGACCGTTGAATACTATACCGGTTCCGGTCCTTAGCTGGTTCCGGTTTGCCGGTTTCAAAATTGAAACTAAAATAGTAAATCTATTTCAAGTTTTTTCAAACAATTGCCAAATAAAATTTAAAAACTAAACAATTCAACAAATAATAAATTAATCATCCACCGTCCTTTCATTTTTCTTTGTCTATGTTTTCTTCTATCGCTATAGATATAACAAAAAATGTTATTGTGTAAAATTTTGAACAAATTAAATTATTAAATGTTGGAAAGATTTAGAGTTAATACCAAACACAACGTCATCATCATTTAATAAACCTTCAAAGTCGTCTACTATGGGTTGCCGTGACTTTCGGTTCCAATTGTT
Organism: Cichorium intybus; assembly: GCA_023525715.1. Taxonomy (NCBI): domain Eukaryota; kingdom Viridiplantae; phylum Streptophyta; class Magnoliopsida; order Asterales; family Asteraceae; genus Cichorium; species Cichorium intybus. Next base: position 57,468,989 of record CM042015.1, read on the forward strand.
TATCACCATTATGTTGGAGAATCGGTTATTAGTAGAATTGTTTTTGACTTACTTGACTTTGTGCGATCACTATTTGGCCGAGTATGCCGTGCCCGCATATGAGAGCCGAAAGCCAAGAAGGGTTTACGTCTTTACGATATGAGACGTGGGTGGCTTTGGGAATTAGGATTTAGGAGTGCTATATTTATTTTCCTAATAAAAGTGATCGGAACATATTCAGGCATTGTACAATGTCAAAAGTTGCAAAGCATATGTTATAACATTTCTAAAAGATGTGGATTTCATGCAAATTACATAACACGTAAAACTAGTATTTTTTTTTTTTTTCTCATTTCCGGTGTTTGGAATTGTCTTTCTGTTACTGTTGGTCCTAACATTTGAACCATTTTCATCAATTTGTTGGACTACTTTTTAACACCTATTTGGTTATTATCATTTCATGTAATTGAGTTCTCTCCATAACATTTTGGATTTCTTTAACCGTCGTCAAACACTTTTATTCATTCCCAAAACAAATCATCTTTTTTTTTGTGGAAAATAATATATCATAAAACCGGATCGGGTTCGGTTCCTCAAAATTTTGAGGAACCGGGTGGAACCAAACCGGACAAGCCGAGAACCACCGAAGCACAAAACGTAAAACCGGGAACCAGACCAACAAAGTGTATACCGGTTTGATCCGGTGCCGGTTCCGGTGCTTAGCCGGTCCGAACGGTTTTTTTGAGCATGCCTAGTTCATACCTTTTCACAAAAATCTACTCAAGTAATGAACAATAGCTGATAGTTGAACAAAATTTAGAATGAAATCAGAACCAGATAAATCGGTTCTAAACATTAGGAATCAGAAATAGTCTTACCCACCTCAGTTCCGACATTACTTCCCGCCAAGAGGAACATTACTTCCCGCCAAGACCACCCCCCCCCCCACCCCGGACGAATTTCCCCCGGTTGCTTAATTTGCGCGGATACACCGAGAGTGTATGTATGTATGTATGTATGTATGTATGTATGTATGTATGTATATATATATATATATATATATATATATATATATAGGCAAAAGTTCAACAAGGGACTAATATAAACCATGGTACCAAGGGACTAATCTCATCCATACGATTGTACACTTTACGGTGGACGTGCATCTACCGGATTATAAAAAAACCCACTTTGTTTTTTTTTTTCGTTTTTTTAGTTTTTAGGGCTTATTTTTTATCCAAAAAAAAATCGGAATATATAGAAATTTATAACTTTTTATCCTCTACAAATAGAGATCCATATTGATATACAAAAAATGATTTTTTTTCGAAATTTCCGCTAGTTGAGATTCACATGTGAATCTGAACTGTTATTATGTTCACTTTTGACATTCACAATGGCATATGATATTGTCATCTGAATCTGAATAAATTTTTATGTGAATGTGAATGGACTTAACTTGATGAATCATAGTATATTCATTATAAATTATTAAAATATTGAATTGTTAAAATTTTTCTAACTAAATTAATCATATTCATATTTCGAAGTATATTTAAAATACCATATGATATTGATATGTGAATCTGAATAAATTGTTGTGTGAATGTAAATTATTTATAGTGTGAATCAGAGTAAAATCATTATAAATGGTTAAAATGTTGAAGTAGTAAAAAACTTCTAAGTAAATCCTCAATATTATATGATTTTGATATGTGAATATGAATAAGTTTTCATGTAAATATGAGTAAATCCACTTGTGAATAAAGTATATTACTTATAAATTGTTATAATATTGAAGTAGTAAAAGTTTTAAAAGTAAAATAATTACTCATATTCAAATTTTTACACTTTAGATTCAAATTTTCCGCTAGTTGAGATTCACATGTGAATCTGAACTGTTATTCTGTTATTCACTGTTGGCATTCACAATGACATATAATATTGTCATGTGAATATGAATAGTTTTTTATGTGAATGTAAATGGAATTATCTTATGAATCATAGTAAATTCATTATAAATGATTAAAATGTTGAAGTATTAAAAAATTTCTAAGTAAATTAATCAAATTCATATTTCAGAGTATATTTAAAATACCATATGATATTCATATGTGAATTTGAGTAAATGTTGTGTGTGAATGTAAGTAAATTCAATTGTGAATCAGAGTAAATTCATTATAAATTGTTAAAATGTTGAAATAGTAAAAAACTTTTAAGTAAATTCTCAATACTATATGATATTGATATGTGAATATGAGTAAATTTTCGTGTAAATATGAGTAGATTTATTTGTGAATCAAGTAAATTACTTATAAATGGTTATAATATTGAAGTAGTAAAAGTTTTAAAAGTAAAATAATTACTAATATTCAAATTTTTACAGTTCAGATTCACATTATGAATCTAGACTAGCTGTACTTATGAAAAAAATTATTTTTTGTATATCAATATGGATGTCTATTTGTAGAGGACAAAAAATTATGAATTTTGGTATATTCGGTTTTTATTTTTGAAAAAGAATATTGTCGAAAAATTAAAAAAACTAAAAAAAATAAGTGGGTTTTTGTTATAATCATCTACGAGTTGTACTTATGAAAAAAATTTATTTTTTGTATATCAATATGGATGTCTATTTGTAGATGACAAAAAATTATGAATTTTGGTATATTCGGTTTTTATTTTTGAAAAAGAATATTTTCGAAAATTTAAAAAAACTAAAAAAATGAAGTGGGTTTTTTGTTATAATCCTCTACATGTGCGTCGATATAAAAAATTTACAACCTAATTTTTAGTCGTTGATGATTTTGATTCCGACGATCGAGATTAGTCCCTTGGTACCATGGATAATTTTAGTCCCTTGTTGAACCCAACCCTATATATATATATATATATATATATATATATATATATATATATATATATATATATATATATATATATATATATATATATATATATATATATATATATATATATATATATATATATATATATATATATATATATAAGTAGCTTCCGTTGAGAATGAAAAAAAAAGTTGAGATCGCGAGATTAAATCCGGACCACATTTTTTTTTCTTGCTGTTCTAGTGATTCGGCGCTCTCGGGTATTTAGTGTATTTGAAGTTGCAGGCGTACCGCCAGCAATCAGTGATGAAACGTTGGAACCAAAAGTTAGCCCCACGCTTTTATGGTCCATACCGGGTGTTACAAAAGGTGGGATCAGTTGCCTATCGTTTGGAACTGCCAGACTCGGCAAAAATCATGTTGGATTAAGGTGTTTAAGCCATAACTATAATTGATATATGTACTTGAATTGATAGCAGCACAGTACTTTTGGGTTGCCCTCAGTAGTCCAACTGATATAAAGGTTAATAAAGAGAAGGAGAAATAGTTTATTAATTTGTTATGTGATAATAAATTAACTAGAAACATGTTAGGAATTAATCATAATTAATTGGAATTAATTTGGGATTAATTAAAGTTCAGGGGCTGGATTGTAATTGTTCAATAGTTGAACAATAGGAACAATCTGGACGAAATCACACGCACGACGTGGGCAAGTTGCATGCGCGGCGCGCTCCGTGTCTAGCCGGAAAAAGGGTTAGAGATAAGGGTTTTATCTCAGTTTGAATTTGAATAAGGTTTATCCTTTATCACCCTTTCAACTATAAATACGCATCCCCTGTTATATTATTCTCTGCCCCATTCCAAGAGACAATTCTCTGGAATTTCTCTTCTCTCTCAAGAAGAATCTATAATCCTTCTTAGACTTTTGGTTTTATAACGAGCTTTTCTTAATAAGATAATTAAGATTAATAACCTTTTCTTAGACTTTTGGGTGTTAACCATTAGAGGCACGACACTTGTGGTGCTTGCTTTCGAGAGACAAACGATACAAGGAATAGTTGTTATTTGCTATAAAAACAATAAGGTATGTAATCCAGAAACCCTATTTATTAATTTCGATTATACCTAGGGTTTCCCATAGATGTTGTTAGTTATATGTTCAATAGAGAAAACATAGATCCTTATAGGTTGCATGTGAACTTAAGAGTTAAGTTTATTGTTTGTCTGCCTATTACCCATCAGTGGTATCAGAGTTTTAGTCTTGTTTTCTGTTGAATTGTTATAATTGTAGAACTTGATCTACTAGGGTTTATTGAGATTAAACCCTAAGGGCCATAAATTTCGACTTTGGGCTAGGTTTCTGAAACCCTAGCCTCCTTCCCTGTTTTCGATAATTGTAGGGTGTTAGGATTTTCTATTTTGGTAATTATGATTAATTAATAAATGGATAAATCCTTTACCCTGGTTTTCGAAAATTAGAGGGTTGGGATTAGGATTAAATTATTGATTAATTTGTTAATCCTTATCTGATTTAATTTATTTAATTAATTGTTAATTAAAAGATTAAAATTAAATCATCCTCGAAATTTAAAAACCTGGTATTTTCAATGTTTAAAATACACCTTATATATTATTATTAATTGTTAATATTATATGTATAAGAATCAGTCAGTCAAATCGCTAGTATGCCTCATTCACGAAACTGGTCTATAAGGGGGGGTATAAGGAAACTGCCTATAAAATGGTAGTTAAATGGGTGTCCACTCTCACCCACCACTTCCTTGATCAGTGGAGGATCGTTAGCAGAACGGATTTGATTGGAAGAACCTAATCTCATTAAAAGTATAATGTTATTAGACAAAGTACTAGAACCTAATTAATAAAATCCCAAATCTAGTTACTTTAGGAAAAATATGAAAGATATGCTAAGCCATGAAATTGGACATTACACTTTATGAGACATTAGTGGAGCGTGTGTGGTTAACCGGCACACTAATAGGGGCTCATAAAGAGTGGTAATGAGTTTCTCATAAATTATCATTGTTGATGGAGCGTGTATGGATAACCGGCACATCAATTTGAGATGATAAACGATATTGAGGTTATCAAGCACATTTGCATGGTTATTCACATATTGTTTCTGATCATCGGCATCCCAGTCACAAATGGAATAGCATAGTTTGAGATTAAAACATACCATTGAATAGTTCAATGAATCTCACAGATCTAGGAAATTCATAAGACTGAAATTGATAAATGTATATCTACCTTAATGACCATTATGTTGTGATTACGACATCCCTTTTCACAACATAGTTGGGAGATTTTCGATCCTAGCCTTATATAAATAATAAGTGGGTAATTATTTAAAAGGATTATAATTAAACTAATAAGTTCTGATTTTATAAATGTCTGAATCAAGTGTCGATTCTCCTCATTCTCCTCCATCATCCATTTCTAAGAGCTTCAGAAAGTACCTGTTAAATTTGGAAAGGCTGACTGGCCTAAATTATATGTACTATGGCTTCGCAAATAGAGAATGGTTCTTAGTTTTGCTGGCAAGCCAAATCATATTGAGTGTCTGCTCCTCGTACTACTAAAGCATGGCATCACACAGTAGCCTTGTGATGGGCATGACTTCTTGATTGATGAATCCGAGGAATTTCGTTGCCTCATGTTGATGACCATTGACCCCGAGTTCCGCAGGGATTTAGAATTCTTGGGGTCAGATGAATTAGCACAGCTGGTTGAGGAAAGGTTCCGAGAACCGGTTGAGAAGGAACGAACTAGGATCGTCAAAGATCTTGAAATGTAAAAGAAGGAAGTAGCGTCGGTTCGCATGTTCTCAAGATTGAGGGATACATAGGCAAACTGCATAAAATTGGTCACCTTATTAATCGGGAGTTGAGCATTAACTTGACTCACTGATCTGTTCATCAAATATACAGGAAAGGAAATCAGGATTAGACTATCATGGAAAATGCGTTCGGTGTTGACTCTGCACGAGTTGTTCATATGAGAGGCATAGTTCCACTAATTCAACTACTTCGGGATTGAGTTCGGTAACGAGTCACATCAAGAGACGATCCGGATCGTCTGGACCGGTTCTGAGGTGTCTCAAACTGGGAATCCATGGGGTGGGACACAGTCACAAAAAGATTGGAAAATGCTCCAAAGCCAAACAGTTTGGCGACTCAGGCATATCTTAAAACTCAGAACTCCTGATCCTTATTTCCTTGATACAGTATGTGATTCTCACTTTTGCTGTATATGTATGGACTCAGTAGGATGCGGGACATTGTTGCATAAGAGCATATTCAGATTGGATTTGGAGCTCGTGCAGTTTTGGAGTTTAGTTAGATATTTGAGCATGCTATTAGTTTATAGATGCATATGACATTGTTTCGCATAATACATTGTTTTAAGGATAATTCTGGTTTAATAAATTGTTAAATTCTTCTTTTAAAACATGGTTGTTTAAAATTATTCATGAAATGTTGTGTGAATGTGTTGATAGCATAAATGGTAATAACTTGAATGTTGATGCATCCAAAGTATGTTGGATTTATGAAATGTGTTTTCTATGATTGTTAAAGTAAGTTTTATAAGAATCACTTCGACCAAAGGTCCAGATAGGTAGGACTTTGGAATCATTTAACTTGGAGTCACGTGATGAATTGAGTTATTAATAAAATTAATTGTTGCAAGAAATGAATCACCCAAATATCCAATGGATTGGATTTTGGAATCAGTTGACTTAGAGTCAGGTGATGAATACATATCTTGAACAAATTGACAAAGTCATAAATTTACATGGAAATGTAAAATATATTAAGATTATGAGCAACGGACACATCAGTCATTGTGATTTGCTCAAATCTACAAATAAAGAACAATTAGTTATACTTCATAATATTTGTAAATCAGTATGACAAATATGGCTTCACTTATCAGAATAAGCGATTGATTGAAACCTTGAACTGTTTAAGGACTTCAAAGGAAGTATAAGATCAACAGAATGTGAGTGAAAAAAATAACTGAGAAAATGTTTCACAGTTCATCCTCTTCTAAGAGCATTAATGGTTATAATGTGTCTTAGGGAAGATGATCGAGCATTGGTCGAAACAGATCGATCCTCAATGTATAAGATACAATTCCACTTAGTTTTTGATAAATTGGATATTCAACCGGTCAGATCACAAAAGCATATGTAGAAAACATCTTAGACTAAGTAGGTAGGACACCGTCTGAAATGTAAAGCAGGGTTCGCCCCTAGTTGTACATGGAAGGTCCAGGGTCATGTTGCGTTCGTCCGAACCACATAACATGCTTGTTACTGATCAACAGTGTCGTTTCATTGGCCATCCTACCTGTACCTGTTAAAGAATGTCTCTTAAGAAAAGACTCACATTCTAAGGAAACAATGGGAGTAAGAATAATCTTGAAGGAGTTCAGGGATTAACCAAGTGAAAGAACCTATAGTAGTCACTAGGCCTTGACCAAGAATCAGATTCCTGTTAAACCTGACATACTCTTCTCTTCGCAGACCGGTTGTATTAGTCACCATCATAAGGTATTATGATCTGGGTGACATAACGATTAGTGGTAAAACACTAAAGTTGGTACGGATAAGCAATCCTACTACTTGGAAGCATTGGTGAGCCCGGTTGCTACCAAATAAGATAACCTTAGGGCGAGACTCAGTCTATGTGATAATTTTACTGATTTTACACCTAGCCTAAGAACCAGTGGGAGTAATTGAATCATCAAAAGAAAGCGACATAGATAGAAATGTACTTACGCTTAAAGCACATCTGGTTGAGTGAGGCGATACTCAGAGTCAACTAATTGATTCCAAGAGAAACGCTCTCAATAGCAGATGAAATCCTAAAGGATACTGTTTGATATAACTGCACTTTGTGAGTCGTTAGTGGAGTGTGTGTGGTTTACTGGCACACTAATAGGGACTCATAAAGAGCATGCCAATACAAAAGGTACATGGCCCCGGGATTCGTCTCACGGGCACCTCGCGAGAAAGGATATTCAGATTCTCAAAATATGCCAAAAGCCAGTATTTTGTGAATAGGCTGAAAGATTCCTATGATTGTGTTAGAAGGTTTGGATTTTGGATTCTCAAAATATACCAAAAGTTTGGATTTTATGAATAGTCTTAAAGAGTCCTATAACTGTGTCGAAGCCAGTGGGAGCATCGTTGATATCTTCCTATCACTGTATGTCGGCAACATACTGTTTATAGGAAACGTCTCTTATCATTACAAAGTGTAATGACTTGGTATTAAGAGATGGTTCCCTATATTCAAGTGATAACAAAAATCTATTAGATAGATCAAAACTCTCCCAATATGCTCTTGAAGAGATTCAAGATGCATAACCCCAGGAAAGGGTTTTCCTATCATTGCAAAGTGTGATGATTTGGCATGAAAGATATAAAGAAGGTACAACACACTCACGTAGTTGCAAGCATCTATCGGATAGATGAAATCACCAGTATAGATCCTGCCAGTATTTGTATGATCTTGATAAGATTCAAGATACATGTCTCCAAAAGGGAATAGTTTCAGAAAGTCATGACACAGGGATTATAAGTAATCCTTGATTCTAAAAAATTTGGAATAGAACAGATCTGATTCCACGAGCTTCTTGGATCGATCATAAGTGTCATGAACTTGTCCTGATGACTTGATGCTTAGAGAATAGTAAGTTGGATTCAGGATATAACCTGGCTGAGAATACCGAATGGATTATTTGAACACACGTAAGAAATCATTAGGAAATGATTTGGGTGAATGTGATAATAATAATGTGAAAGGAGTTTCAAATCTGTAATTATTAACATCAGGACGTGGTGCTAAAGGACTTCATGGTTAAAGAGTTTCGTTGGTATTCTGATAGAGCGCATGTGGTTCACCGGCACATCATAACACCTCGAAATAGTCTTAGGGTGTAGTCATGTAGACTAAAGACCCCGAGAACCATGGGAAGTCATAGTGCACATCACCAGAATGGAGTTGGGAGAGAGAAAGACAGAATGACATATTGAGATATCAACGGAAGAGTATCCGATTGGATTATCTACAATGAAGTGTATCAATGTAAGACATTTTGGATACATAGAAAGAGTGAAATGTCATTTAGGGAATATAGACATAGGTATAAAACTTGAATTGAAAGTTTAAAAGAAACCAGGAAATACATAATAGTATTATGACAAATCCGACTTGGTGATTACCCCGTGGAGACTTGGTAATAAGCAGGAGTAGCTGCCAGTCAGATCTTTATGTTTCACTTTTAGGTGTTTTACTTCCTGAATAATATGATTATTCAAAAGTCCACAGTCGCTCATACTTTCGGAAGTAAGTAGTGAATTAAGACTTTCATGAATTGAATTGTAGATTGTCAAAGGAGTTAGACATAGCAATAGAGTTGCTGCAATGTTCATGAGTACTTAGAAATGGAGATTTGAGTATTGGACAAACCTACGCTCAGAGAATTACCTCATGGATCATATCACGAGTAATTCTGATATGATAATATCTTATGGTCTTGAAACGGAGACATATGAGTTGAAATTTGCATGTCGGTTGTCCATTGATAATGCGTAAACGCATCGCTAACTCGATGTTATAAAACGTATTGTTGTGTGCGATTTGATGAGTAAAAGACACAAGCATATGAGTCAAAGTTTATTTGTTCCTTTTTGCCCTAACGGGAAAAGCGATATATGTGGGCCCCTCGGTGATTTGGTGATTGACTTATAATACTAGGCCTAGCGAGGACTGAATTGATGTGTTCAATTAGAAGTCCTATATCATCACAAATCTGTACCGAGAAACATAGTACCGGACTGAGATTGATTCTGATCCATGTCTCAAGTCCGAATGATATATTGTAGAACGGAGGATCATATGATCACTTATCTTAGGACATGCCACTGAGAGTTCGACAGCAGCTTTTGGAAGCTTAAATTTGCTGGTCAATTTAGAAGTTGTACTGGGTGTTATATTTATAGACTTATCCAAGTGGGAGACTGTTGGATTAAGGTGTCTAAGCCATAACTGTAATTGATATATGTACTTGAATTGATAGCAGCACAGTCCTTTTGGGTTGCCCTCAGTAGTCAAACTGATATATAGGTTAATAAAGAGAAGGAGAAATAGTTTATTAATTTGTTTTGTGATAATAAATTAATTAGAAACATGTTTGGAATTAATTATAATTAATTGGAATTAATTTGGGATTAATTAAAGTGCAGTGGCTGGATTGTAATTGTTCAATAGTTGAACAATACGAACAATCTGGACGAAATCACACGCGCGACGCGGGCAAGTTGCACGCGCGGCGCGTGCCGTGTCTAGCCGGAAAAAGGGTTAACGATAAGGGTTTTATCTCATTTTGAATTCGAATAAGGTTTATCATTTATCACCCTTTCAGCTATAAATACGCATCCCCTGTCACATTATTCTCTGCCCCATTCCAGGAGACAGTTCTCTGGAATTTCTCTTCTCTCTCAAGCAGAATATATAATCCTTCTCTAAGGTTTTATAGCGAGATTTTCTTAATAAGATAATTAAGATTAATAACATTTGCTTGGACTTTTAGGTGTGAACCATTAGAGGCACGACAGTTGTGGTGCTTGCTTCCGAGAGACAAACGATACAAGGAATAATTGTTATTTGCTATAATAATGATAAGGTATGTAATCCAGAAACCCTCTTTATTAATTTCGATTATACTTAGGGTTTCCTATAGATGTTCTTAGTTATATGTTTAATAGAGAAAACATAGATCCTTATAGGTTGCATGTGAACTTAAGAGTTAAGTTTATTGTTTGTCTGCCTATTCCCCATCAAATCCATCCGATTTTTCACATCTCCTAACTTAAGTGTGCAAAAGGGGACCCGTCTGACCCTCTCACTAGCCCCCTTCATTGAACAGCGAATTTGGAATTAGATGTTGAACCCGAGACGTTATCGGGCGTACGGTCTCGCTTGGTGGGTCAGTTGGTGTGTAAGGAGGTGCTGAATAATTAGAAGAACCTTCCCGAGACCGAGGCGACTTGGGAGGAGCTAGAAGTGATTCACCACGCTTTCTATACTTCCACCTTGAGGACAAGGTGGCTCTTTAGGGGTGGGTATAGCTAAGCCACCACTAAAGTTCACGTATGAGAGGAAGGGTAAAAAGGGAATTACGCCTGGGACTAAAACAAACTGATTCCCTTTGAGGGTAGTTTGGTAATTTAATTAGTTAAGTTGTTGAGTTGTTGGTTTTTAGTGGAGTGCATGAGCCGGTGGCATTTTTCATGGATTATCACTGAAGATTTTTCTTCCTGGGAGATACTACCACCTCGAATGGCTAGAATGTTTCAGTTTTCTTAATTTGTCAATTGAGTCTTTTTGTAATCATTCAGTAAGAAGTGAGCAATAGAATTTCTAATTTACAGTGGGATTTAATCCATTATTGTTGTTTGCTGAGAAGAATTTGAGAGTATTCATAGCAAATTTGGTATTAGAGCAATATGGCTCCTTCAAGAACTGTGTCGTAGAGAGTAGAAGTAACGGAAGAGGAGATGGGAAGCATTCGGTCTTTGATTCAAGATTTTACCAGGCAGGTAGCACTGTTGGTGGGAAATATGACGGAGATTACAACAAACAATGGACGAATCCTGGCGTCCTTGGGAGAAACGGAGCGTGAACCACCACCACAGGGTGGACGGGGTAGTGATAATAGACCGTCGGTGGGTCAAGGAATTCGCTCAAATGGTGGGTCCAATTGGAGGTATCGTAAGTTGTATATGCCTTTATTTGATGGAAGTAATCCCGATGGGTGGATTTGAGAGTAGAAAGATATTTCTCCTTCTACAAATTGGGAGAAGAGGACAAAATCGAGGCAGCAGTGGTTTTGTTGGAAGGGGATGGTTTACTGTGGTATCAATGGGAGCACCGGATGAGACCGATTAGAACATGGGAAGACTTGAAGCTCCTGATCTTACGCCAATTTCGACCGATGCAAGCGGGGTCTCTTTACAAGTAGTGGTTGGCGGTACGCGATCTGGATCGGTGACGAACTATCAATGCCGATTTATTGAGTTTTGCGCTCCGTTGACTAACGTTTCAGAAGATGTTACAATGGGCCACTTCATTAATGGGTTGAGAAAAGATATTAGGGCTGAGGTGAGGTTAATGGGCACAAGGACGGTAGATCAAGAAATGGAATTAGCAGTGAGAGCTGAAGAGAAATTGAGCCCAGGTACGACTCAACCCAACGTCTAAAAAACTAATTCAACTACGGTACAACCATTTCTTCATCAGCTCTTTCGTTTTCGAGTGGCGGCGCTCCAGTTAACCCCCGATTAACAAATTCCACTCTCCTAATGCGAACGTCGACAGAAATCGTACCTAGTAGAACGTCACACGAGGTCCGACATTTGGACAGAAAATGAATCACTAGAGAAGAAAACAAAAGGGTTATGCTTCAAATGTGATGAGAAATGGCAGCTGGGCCATCAATGTAGTTAGCGTGAGCTTAGCATTATGTTGGCGTTGGATGACGACAAGGAGGAATTGGGGGAAGAGGAAGTACAACCCGAAGAGAGGAATAATGAGGTATGTTTAAATTCAGTAATGGGTGTAACAAAGCCAAAAATGATGAAATTGAAAGGTTCAATGCAACGGGAAGAAGTAATTGTAATGATAGACCCTAGAGCTACTCATAATTTTATATCCCTGAATGCGATTAGAAGGTTAGGTATCCCAATTAGTAAGAATGGGGGATTTGGAGTCACACTGGGAACGGGGGTAACAGTGCAAGGAGATGGCGAGTGTAAGGGGTAACAATCCAGCTGCAAGGGTTGCGTGTTAAGGAATATTTTTTTACCGCTTACTTTGGGAAATTCCGATGTTATCTTAGGTGTGCAGTGGTTAGAAAAGCTTCGACCTAAACCCTAAACCCTAAACCCTAAACCCTAAACCCTAAACCCTAACCAATTGGCGAACTCAGCTGATGCAGTTTGAAATCGAAGGGGTGACCACGGTTTTGAAAGGTGATCCATCGCTAAAGTGTTCTAAAGTTACCCTCAAGAATATGTACCGAACTTTGAAGAGTGTGGGAGATGGGATTCTGCTACAGTTTAACCAAATAATGGAAGAGAAGGGGAAGGTAGCGGATGTTCCGTTATTTCTCTAATAGTTGCTTCAAGATTACCGAGAAGTCTTTAACATGCCAGCGGGTTTACCACCAGTAAGGGGGCACGAGCACAACATTGTTCTCAAAGCGGGAACCGAGCCGGTGAGTGTTCGACCTTATCGATATCCACAGATTCAAAAAGACGAAGTCAGCCGACTCACTCAAGAAATTCTTGTGGCTGGGATAATTCAACCGTCAAGAAGTCCATTTTCGAGTCCCGTATTGTTAGATAAAAATAAGAACGGGTCGTGGAGGTTTTGCATGGTTTACCAGGCTCTTAATCAAGTGACTACCCCCGTTGAGCCCTATTCTGAGTGAAATAAATCTCATAAACTGTTATATACTCACGTTTTTGTGTCTAGTGCTTGTGTGCGAAATATGTTGAATACAGGGGTTATTAAACACGTACAAAATGGTGAAGTTTGGAATGAAGTCCACTTTTAGACGAAAACACACGCGCACTGCGGACTGAAAGGCACGCACGTCACGGAAAGTCAATAAACAGATGAGAAGTTTGAAATTCAAACAGCGAATATCGGGGTTAGAGATAAGGTCGCGCCGCGGATTTCACCCTTGCGCGGAGCTGATGGTCGAATTTCGCAACTATAAATAAAGGCTTTCAGTTCGTGTTTCGGGAGCGAAGACCCGACCTTGGAGTGAAACTCAGGCCCCATCGACTCGTATTTTTGGATTTCAGAGACCAATAGTTGGTATTTTCATAGTTTTAGTTTATTCTAGTGCTTTTTGGTTTTGTTTATCGCGTGTTTCCAACCGTTCCGGATTGTAGAACTCGCTGGATCGTGTCGGTTCTGGATTATTACTGAAGTCAGTAACATTCGACTTCTGATTTGGTTTAAGTTTAACGCAAGAATTCGATTTTAGTTAGTTTGTTGTTAATTTCGGTTTCTACAATTTATCACGTGTTAGTTAATTGTATGGCATGTTGGGTGATTCTGATTTTCTGAGTATCCATCGGGGTTAGAACATCTTAGTTTGCTTTGAATCGAGATGGTTTTTTATAGTTTGATAATTGTTAGTTTATGTTTTCGATAGTTTGTTCGAATTTTGTGAAGTGTATGGAATGCCGCCAGCAATAGAGTGACACTATAGTTTGGTTAATTTCTAACACAGGTTTTCCACTGACTCCAAGGATCGACTCTTACTTTCACTTAGCTAGTGTGCTCATAAGGTATTAAATCTTGTATTTTTGACCTTATCAACGACTGCGATGATGTCAGATTTTGGCGTCGTTGTCGGGGAGTTTTGCGCTTGAATTTACTATGTCAGTGGTATTTTTAGTTTTGTTTTTAGTATTTGATTTGATTAGTTTTTGTTTTTGACGGTCGTGTGCACCTCGTGCATGCGTACACGTCGGGGTGAACAATTATCACCTCTTCTTTTTGATTCTGAGATTGAACGAACTGTGCGCAAAAATCGTGTGCGTAGGTGCTTGATCAATATGAGTCCAGATGATGTAGTAGTCGAAGATGTTACCAATGAGCCGATAGGCGAGGTAATGGGGGGGTCGTCATTTGTACACCCTGTTTCAACAAATTTAAATGGAGCCTCTACTAGTAGTGGTGGAGGTGTAGTTTCAGCCCCTACACCTATTCCACCATTTACTCAGTCTACAGTTCCATCATCGAGTCAACCGATCGCAAACCCTGTAGGGAATCCTGCATCTGCTGTGTTGACATGGGGAGCGGCGACCCGTGATGGCACCCGACGTCCGCGTCAGGCAGTGCAAATTCCACCACAACAACAACAACCACATGTTCATAAACCTCAACTACCCATTCTACAAAAACAACCACAACCACAAATACAACCACAGCTGCAACAACAGCAGCAGTATCAGTACCAAGCTGGAGATCAAGGGTACGATGACGAGGACGAGGGTTGGATGCCGCACAACCCTGTCAATCAAAACCAGCATTAGAATCAAGGTCAGGGACCTCAGCAACAACTGCAACAGCAACAACAACACCAATGGTAGGGACAACAATACTACAACAGTTAAATGCACAATAACGGTAACTTCGTTCCTCCCTTGTATTTTGCTCAACCGATCGGGCAGTCGGTCGCGTCGCATTTCCAACCGCGGGAGTACGTCGATGCATCGCCAATCTATTTTCCCGATAATGTTGAAAGTCAAATAGAGATTAGGCCTCAGCTATTAGGAGTGTTACCTGAGTTTAGAGGATATTGGCAGGACGACCCATACAACCACTTGTATGAATTTTTAGCAATAGCAAATGCCAACATTCCTAGGAGCACGATTAGGAACTTCTTTAGATTAAGATTATTCCCTTTCACTCTTAAGGATAAGGCCAAATATTGGTTTACGTCTTTGCAACCGAATAGCATCACAACGTGGGAACAGCTCAAGACAAGGTTCCTACAGGAGTTCTATCCCGCCAGTAAGACTTCAGGGATCCGAAGGGCAATCCAGGACTTCCAGCAGAAACCAGGATAGGTATTTCATGACGCCTTTGAAAGACTCAAGGAATTAATGAGATCGTGCCCGCACCATGAGTTTCCGAGGTGGCAGCTTGTTAAGTTCTTTTTCGATGGGGTGGACACGACCAATCAGGCCATGATAAATGCATTGTCAGGAGGAACCATCATGATACAAGACCCGGATATATCTTGGAGATTTTTGGAACAATTGAGCAACGGTTCTAAGACGAATTATTCAGCCAGGAAGCCGATTAGCACATTTACAGCCGCAGTGGTGGAAGCAGAAAGCAAATGGAAGAAAGAAATTCAAACTAAATTAGCAATCCTTACAAATAAGTTTAACCAATTGCTTACAGTGTTACAGAAAGAGAAAGGAGCTTACGTGCTACATGGGCAGACTATTTGTGTCAATAGTGGGGAAGTTGGACATCAGTGCAATGACTGTAAGATCACACATGTATAAGTAAGCCAAATACATGAGTACGGGCAGTTCCGAAACGCACCACGTCCATTCAAAGGAAATCATCAAAATAAGCAACAAGCAAACTTAGCACCAGGAGAAGGAAGTGTGGAGTACAGTGAAGGAAGTGTGGAGTACAGTGCTGAGGTGAATGCATTTTGCAATTTCATGGCTAAGATTAAGGAAACTGAAGATGCAAATGCTCAAGCATTGTTAAGGTTAGGAACTCAGCTCTTAAGGATTGGAAAAGACATGGAACAAGAAGTAAAGGAAAAGGTTCAAACCCAGAAAGGACAAGTAAATGAATTGATAACATTGAGAAGTGGCAAGAAGGTGGACAACAAGGTTGTTGCCCCACCCCCTAAGGATGACAGTGATGTGGAGATCGTTTTTGATGAAAAAGAGGAATTAGAAAGAAAAGAAAAGGAGGTACAAGGAGACACAAATAAAGCAGAAAGTAAGTGGGAGAAGGGGGAAACTAGTGGTATAGCTCCTTTTCCTGTAGCCTTGGAAAAGCCGGTGGACATACCGTATGGTAAGCGAGGGCCACAAGAAGAGGATATATGGGAACTATTTAGTCAAATTAAGGTCAACATTTCGTTAGTTAAGCTGATTAAAGAAGTTCCCACGTATGCCAAATTTCTGAAGGGCATGTGCATCCATGCATCTTCTTTCTCATCTTCCGAAGAAGATCGAGTTGACGGAGTATGTTAGCTCGATAATTATGGATACTATGCCACCGAAAATGAAGGATCCTGGAGCACCTCTTAAATCTGTCGATTTGGGAGATGTTAACATCAAAAAGGCTTTGTTAGATTTAGGCGCAAGTGTGAATATCCTCCCGAGACAACTCTTCGACAAATATGAATTTGGCACTTTAAGACCCACGAATGTCATTTTATAGCTCGTTGATAAATCCACCAAAATTCCACGGGGGATGTTGTCGAACTTTATAATCAAGGTTGGAGACTTTTACTACCCAGCAGATTTCTTGGTTTTGGACACTCGCCAGGTGGTCAAAGAGGAGCAACCAACGATTAACCTTGGGCGACCATTTCTTGCTACAGCGAACGCACACATTGACTGCCGCATTGGAGAGATGGGGATTTCCTTTGGGCACCAACAATCGAAGATCAACATATTCAATTCCAACAGAAGCACGATCGAAGAGCAGGAATGTTATCAAGTCGACATCATAGAAGAGTTGGTCCAACAGTATACACCTGAAGTGATGCAACAAGAAGTGATAGAGTTCCCTGAAGAAGAAGATGCAAGACAGAAAGATCCTCAGAAAGAAGAAATGGAAGAGGGATCAAGATATGAGAAATGCCTACAAGTGGACAAGTTGCCAACAGAAATTCCCAAATTGCTTAAGCCTTCACTCCAAGAGCCACCAGCATTAGACCTCAAGACGTTTCCATCTCACCTCAAGTATGCATTTCTGGGAGAAAATGAAAGTTTACTGGTTATTCTATCATCTGATTTAATAGAAGAACAAGAGAAGTTGTTATTGGAGGTCTTATCCAAGCACAAAGAAGCCATCGGATGGACGATTGCAGATCTGAAGGGAATTAGTCCCACCACGTGTATGCACTGCATTATCACAGAGGAAGGAACTAAACCCGCCAGAGATACACAACGCCGGCTAAATCCCAATTTGCGTGAAATGGTTAAGAAGGAAGTATTAATGTGGTTAGATGCAGGAATCATCTACCCGATATCGGATAGTGAATGGGTTAGCCCTACGCAAACGGTGCCAAAAAAGTCAGGAATCACAGTGGTAGAAACTAAGGACGGCGATCAAGTCTCTACAAGGCCAGTGATAGGATGGAGAGTATGTATTGACTATAGGAAACTTAATGTCGCGACGTCAAAGGATCATTTTCCGCTTCCTTTCATTGACCAGATAGTGGAAAATTTGTCAGGGCAGAAATATTACTGTTTTCTGGATGGATATTCGGGGTATAATCATATTGCAGTTCATCCAGAGGACTAAGCGAAAACAACATTCACTTGCCCCTACGGCACTTTCGGATTTATAAGGATGCCATTTGGCCTGTGTAATGCGCCAACTACGTTCCAATGATGTATGATGACGATCTTCTCAAACATGATAGGAGATGCATTGGAAATTTTCATGTACGATTTTTCCATCTTTAGTTCATCCTTTGAGGAATGTTTAAGTCAATTGGAAAAGGTCTTGGCGAGATGTGTGGAATCTAATCTGGTGTTGAGCTGGGAGAAGAGCCACTTCATGGTAAAGGAAGGAATTGTTCTCAGACATGTTGTTTCTGAACGGGGATTTGAAGTCGACAGAGCCAAGGTCAAAGTGATTTCCATTTTACCTCCTCCCACTTCAGTGAAAGGAGTTTGATCTTTTCTTGGGCATGCGGGGTTTTATAGAAGGTTTAACAAGGACTTCAACAATATCTCCAACCATTATGCGGTCTTTTGTTGAAAGATGCACCATTTATCTTTGATGAAGAATGTCTTAAAGCATTCAATATTCTGAAAGACAAATTGGTCGAAGCGCCCATTTTGAAGCCACCCGACTGGACCAAGCCATTTAAAATTATGTGTGACGCGAGTGATTATGATGTTGGGGCAGTGTTAGGGCAACGAATAGACAAGAAACCATTGGTCATCTACTATGCAAGCAAAACCTTTTTAGAAGTTCAGTTAAATTGCACCACTACGGAGAAGGAATTATTGGTTGTGGTCTTCGCTCTAGACAAATTCAGATCATACATCTGGGGATCAAAAGTTTTAGTTTACACTGATCACAGTGCAGTCCGACATCTGCCGGCGAAAAAGGAGTCAAAGCCGAGATAGATCCGATGGATTTTTCTGCTTCAGGAGTTTGATGTGGAGATCAAAGACAAGAAGGGAATGGAAAATGTTGTAGCTGACCATTTCTCAAGATTACCAGCACAAGGATTGGAAGCAGGGATACAGGACACATTCCCTGATAAGCAGCTACGGGAAGTCAACAACGCACCCTGGTATACGAATTATGTTAACTTTCTAGCCACTGGTCCAATGCCTACGCATTGGACAAAGCAACGACAAAAGCAGTTTCGTACCTATGCTAGGCGATTTATTTGGGACGATCCTGATCTTTTCAAGGTCGGGGAAGATCAAATAATCTTAAGATGTGTGCATGATAATGAAATTCCCGATGTATTGGCCCACTGTCAAGCATCCACATGTGGAGGACACTTCAGCGCAAAGAAAATTGGATACAAGATTTTAGAATCGGGATTGTATTGGCTGACGATCTTTAAGGACGCATACAAGACTGCAAAGGAATGTCTCAACTGTCAGCAATTGGGAAACATCTCAAAAAGAGATCAGATGCCGATAAACCCTATCCTGGTTGTAGATATCTTCGATGTGTGGGGAATCGACTTTATGGGACCTTTTCCCACTTTGCAAGGGTATGTTTACATTCTGATTACTGTGGATTATGTTTCTAAGTGGATCGAGGCAGAAGCAACCCGCACTAACGATCACTATGTGGTATGCAAGTTTTTCAAGAAAAACATATTTACCCGACATGGTGTACCCAGGGTAATTATTATTGACGGGGGGTCGCATTTTAAGAACTTCAAATTCGGACGGTTAATGAGACATTGGTCAACCATCAGATTGCTACCCCTTATCATCTACAAACAAGTGGTCAGGTAGAGGTTTTGAATCGTCAAATCAAAGAAATCCTTCAGAAAATTGTAAAGACGGATAGGAAAGATTGGTCACAACGGTTAGACGATGCGCTCTGGGCATATCGAACCGCTTATAAGACACCAATTGGGACAACACCTTACCGACTGGTTTATGGGAAAGGATGTCATTTGCCTATGGAGTTAGCTAACCAAGCCTTATGGGACACCAACCAAGTGAATCTCGACTATGATGCAGCAGGGAAGGAACGAAAACTATAACTATCCGAGTTGGAGGAATTGTGCGACGAAGCATACGAAAATGCAGCTACGTACAAGTCAAAACTCAAAAGATATCATGACGCAAAGCTCAAACTGAAGACATTCACAGTAGGGCAGAAAGTGTGGTTATACAATTCGAGACTAAAGATGTTCCCTGGAAAGTTAAAACTCAAAACTCAAAAGATGTTCCCTGGAAAGATGTTCCCTGGAAAGATGTTCCCTGGAAAGTTACGGAGTAAGTGGAACGGGCCATACGAGGTTATCAGTGTCACGGAATACGGTGTTGTGGAAATCCGAGATTTCAAGGGAGGGCCACCATTCAATGTAAATGGACATATGCTAAAACCCTTTGTTGTGTCAGGTACGTTCCAGAAATTAGACATAGAAATAGTCGAGTTCGTGACAGACAAACAAGAATATGAGCAATAATCAGGTAAGTGTACATCTGGCTGAAAACGTTAAACTTAGCGTTTGTCAGGAGGCAACCTGATCTTTTGTAAACTTATGTATTTTTAATTTCTTAGGATTTTTAGTAATTAATTACGGTAAGAAAAGAACAAGTGTGGGCTTAATTTGGATGTTATAATTCTGCGATGCGGGACCTTCATATTCGCGTCGCGCAAGAATTCCATTCGCGATAATCAGATAAGTCCTAAATGATACTCGCGTCGCGGATGTGACACGCCACCCCGCGGTCTTATTAGAATTTGAATTTCAAGATAATCATCAACAGAGTCCCTTTTACAATCAGATACTGCCCACTCCTTATAAATACAAATTGCATTATACTGTAAATTCTTCCGTAATTTGTGTGTGCATTTGGTTCTTACTCTTAATTCCATCAAATTCACACGTCTACAATTCAAGTAAGTTCCCTCAATTCCTTCTCTTTAGTATTCTTGAACTCACCATGGAAATCACTTCTGATATCTCGAATTACTGCTTCTGGATTGTAATGTACACTTCTAATTGATCAACAATAATGTTTGCCATGAAACCTAGTTCATAATTTTGTTGATTTAGGCCTATTAAGTTATAATTCGTAGATTTCGGTCTGAGTTTCATTCGTCGCGTCGCGTCGTATTATATTATGCGACGCAGGGGTCGAACGTTCGAAGGACGCGACGTGGGTAGTCATTACCGCGCCGCGGGTGACGCTGATCAGTAGCTCACTTCGAAAATTTTTCTGGCTTTTGTAGGTACTATGTCTTCTCGCGGGAGCTCGAATGATATCGAATGGCTTGTTGTACCCATGTATACTACCAACTTTGACCCCCGTCGCTTCCACGGCTGGTTAGTGGTCCTCTGACGTAAAAGAATCTTACCCGTGCAAACTGTTGACTGGAATCTAACTCGAGAATCAGGGATCTGGGAAACGTTAAACCCATGGCTAACCCAGCAAGGATATGAGGATAACCAGCCCACCTTCACATGTCGGGCAATTGATGCGGTCTTTAGCATGAACGAGCCGGTTTATCACGAGCCATTGTTGGAGTTCCTCACGTCATTCAACTTAGATCGGGAGCCGCTAAGTATCACTGATACAGACGTTATCATGTTTCGGTTGGGGAACGTGAATCAGTGTTGTAGCATCGTAGAGTTTGGGGTGCACTTGGGTTTGTACACACAGGAGGAGGCCAACGGGGAAGGCTTCGCTTCCTTCTTGAGTTCAGCCGCCAAAGCCCTGAGTGATTCTGTCTCATACTCTTGTTTCTGGAGATCAATCTCATCTACACAATATCACGCAAATACTATTTCCGAGGGCTACATGCATTTGTCGTCACACCGAATGCTTCACCACCTTCTTACTACTATGCTTTGGCCACGAGCCGATGTGGAGCGGGTTTCATATGACGACCTATACGTCATGTGGTCATTGATCTCAAAACTGGAAGCTTTTGACGTACCGTTCTTTATTACCGACTATTTTAAGCGAATAGTCGACGCGCCTCTGGAACTCCCGGCAATCGGGAGAGGACATTTCATCACGCACCTTGCGCAATCATACGGGCTTCTTTCACATTATGAAACTCGTCGTCTGACCAAAATTCCACCCGTTCCGTTTAGCCCTGCAATCACAGCCTCGAAAGAAGTTGTGTACATCGATCACGGGAACGTCTCGATCAAAAGTTTTCCATTCCCGGTCCTGAAAAACGAGCCACCAACACTTAACGAACAGACAAATAAGTGGTATCACATCTCGGAAGGGCTTCCGACACGTACCAACCCTGCAGACACATATTTGCGGTTTGTAGTTAATAAGATAAAGTCTATGCACCGGTTGTTCAGCACACAAAGGAGAGAGTGTTTGGGCCTATCAGCGGAAATACAGGACACCATCCGTAACACCCAAAACATTCAAACGTAGTTGCTTTGGGTGGCTGATTGTACCAAAAAGTATATCAGCGATGTTGACAAGAAACCGCCATGGGACCAACCAACGTTGATTGAGGAAGAACCGGAAGAAGATCCGGAAGAAGAAGATCCAGAGGAGGAAGAAGAGCATATTTCAGTAATCATGATGACGGTTCTAACACCGCACAAAGCTGAAGGCAATTGGATTGTGATTTGTGAATAATATGGCTTTTGGTGTTTTTGGTTACTTTTCATTCATTTTAAGGGATTTCAATGTTTTTCGGATATTATTAGGTTAATAAATCAGTAGGAACTAATAAAATGGTAATTGTTAGGACAAATTCCTTGTTAAATGAGTTTGAATTGATGTTTGAAAAAGAGTGAAAAAGTAGAAATTACCGCGACGCGACACCCTTTGGAGGCGAGCCGTGGTCAATTCTGAACATCACGTAGTCAAGCGACTTCAAAATTACCGCGACGCGCATATCAAATACACGCGCCGCGGCACACCGTAGCTTCGATTGTATTTAGTTGCTTATTTTTGTGTTGCTTTTATGTTTTGTTTAATGTGTTGTTTGAGTGTTTTGTATGCAAGTACCAACGAGATCCACCGAGGAGTTGTACCGCACAAGTGTGGGGTCACCGTACCCCTACACTTGTCATTCACCGGCATGTTCACTGTTGCGCCACAACTCCGGACAGTCAAACCATGATGTGCAATTTTGATATCATGTTATATTGGTCCGACAATCAAGCAGTTCTACCATTCCTAAGGGGGTAACTCTTTCTCCCTTGTTTTAAAATATTTTTTATGTACAACGGGGACGTTGTACGGTTTTAAATGTAGGGTGTGGATGGTCGAAAGAGTATTTTTGAAATTTTTGCAAAAACAAGTCATTTAAAAAAAAGCAGTTTTTCAAAATTTTAAGAAGTTGTAACTTAGAAACGAATAGCTTTTGAGTGTTATAGCATCTGGTATTTTTCAAGAAATATTATGTAGTGGTTATCATGCTATGTTTTAGTTAAAATAAGTTGAGTTTTAAAAAGTTAGAGAATTCTAAGATATAAAAAACTTTAGGATTGGGATATAAAAAACTTTAGTATTTTTCAAGAAATACTATGTAGTTATCATGCTATGTTTAGTTAAAATAAGTTGAGTTTTAAGAAGTTTGAAAATTCTAAGATATAAAAAACTTTAGGATTGGGATTCAGGAGGGAATTATCAATCAGTGGCCTTTGTTGTTCGAGCCGGTAGGTCTAAAACGGGTGGACCTGAAGGGAATTTACGCACCTTGCTACCTAAGATCGTCTGGTTTGGGATAGTATTTCTGAAAGCTCGTTACACGGACAACATCGAAAGTCATGGATAGTTCCTTAACGGAATATGAATGAGTAACTGCACCTGTGGACTGAAAATATGTAATCAATGGTTCTTTAGAAAGTCGTGATTCCCAAAGGGTATTCTGGTCAATTTTCTTCAAAATCATTTTTCATCTAACTTTTGAAAGAAATAAACTTTGAAACTGAAAGCATTAAAAAATATTTGAGTTTTAGTTAGAATTTTTTAAAAGCTCACTTTGTTGGGGACAATCAAGGCACAAGTGTGGGGTGTTTGACGACGCCTAGTAATATCAAGTATTTTAGTCGTCGTTGAGCCCTATTCTGAGTGAAATATATCTCATAAACTATTATATACTCACGGTTTTGTGTCTAGTGCTTGTGTGCGAAATATGTTGAATACAGGGGTTAAACATGTACAAAATGGTGAAGTTTGGAATGAAGTCCACTTTCAGGCGAATACACACGCGCGCCGCGGACTAAAAGGCACGCGCATCGCGGAAAGTCAATGAACGGATGAGAAGTTTGAAATTCAAACAACGAATATTGAGGTTAGAGATAAGGTCGTGTTTCAGGAGCGAAGACCCGACCTTGGAGTTGAACTCAGGCCCCGTCGACTCGTATTTTCGGATTTCAGAGGTCAATAGTTGGTATTTTCATAGTTTTAGTTTATTTTAGTGTTTTTCGGTTTTGTTTATCGCGTGTTTCCAACGGTTTTGGATTGTAGAATTCGTTGGATCGTGTCGGTTCTGGATTATTACTGAAGTCAATAACATTCAACTTCTGATTTGGTTTAAGTTTAACGCAAGCATTTGGTTTTAGTTATTTTCATTGTTAATTTCGGTTTCTATAATTTATCGCGTGTTAGTTAATCGTTTGGTGTGTTGGGTGATTCTGATTTTCTGAGTATACCTCGGGGTCAGAGCATCTTAGTTACGTTTGGATCGAGATGTTTTTTATAGTTTGATAATTGTTATTTTATGTTTTCGATAGTTTGTTCGGATTTTGTGAAGTGTATGGAACGCCGCCATCTATAGAGTGACACTATAGTTTGGTTAATTTCTGACACAGGTTCAACCACTGATGCTTCAGGCTATGGGGTCAGGGCAGTTTTGTTGCAAAATTCACGCCCGGTGGCATATTATAGTCAAGTTTTGGGGCGACGGGATCGGTTAAAGCCGATTTACAAAAAAGAATTGATGGCGATTGTTATGGCAGTTCAAAAATGGAGGCATTATCTATTGGGGAGACGTTTTATAATACGGACCGACCAACGTAGCTTGAAATTTTTGTTAGAACAGCGGGAAGTGGGTACAGAATATCAAAAATGGCTTTGTAAGATAATGAGTTTTGATTTTGAGATTCAATATAAACCAGGAGCCACTAACAAGGTAGCGTATGCTCTTTCAAGGAAGTTTGAAATACATACGGAAACAGAGTGCAATACGCTAGTTTCGAGTTACGGGATTTCGTTGGAACCTCTTAAAAAGGAGCTCGAAGATGACCCGTTTATTCAACGCATCCTCCTTCAGCTACAAAATAATCAAACGCCTTTGGTGGGGTTCATAGTGGATAATGGTCGGTTACTCTACAAGGACAGATTAGTCATTCCCAAAATGTCATCGTTAATTCCAACTTTGCTCCGAGAGCATCATGATTCCAAGTTGGGTGGGCACGCGGGTGAGATGCGCACGTACCAGCGAATTGCAGCGGAATGGTTTTGGGTGGGTATGCGTAAGGACGTGATCAAACATGTGCAAGAGTATTCGGTGTGTCAACAACAGAAGTCGTTAAATACCCACCCGGCGGGGCTGTTACAACCGTGGCTCTTCCAAACCTTGTGTGGGAGGAGATTGCGATGGACTTCATGGAAGGGTTACCCTTGTCGAATGGGATTGATACAGTGCAAGTGGTGGTGGACCGCTTATCTAAATTTGCTCATTTTTTGGGGTTAAAGCACTCGTTCACTGCCCTCACGCTGGCTGCCTTGTTTGTTAAAGAGGTGGTACGTCTTCATGGGTTTCACCAGTCAATCAATTGTAACAGACTGCGATCGGATATTCATGAGTCATTTTTGGCGCGAACTCTTTCGATTGCAGGGCACGGTCTTAAAGCGTAGCACCGCGTACCATCCCCAGTCGGATGGTCAATCCGAGGTGGTGAACAAAACTTTGGAAATGTACCTCCGCTTCTTTGTACAAGGAAACACCAAGAAATGGGCTCAATGGCTGCCGTGGGCTGAATATTGGTATAATACATCTCATCAATCCTCGGCCGAATATACTCCGTTCCATATTTTGTATGGTCGGGAGCCTCCCCGTTTGATTCACTAACCTTACGGACCGATTACAGTTGGGTCATTGGAGGAAATATTACGTGAACGTGAGCTAGTATTGAATGACTTGAAATTTAACTTGTTATCCGCCCATCAAAAGATGAAACAGTGGGAGGATAAGCATCGGCGTGACGTGTCATTTGAGGTGGGGGATTTTCCTGTTAGTGACCATCTAATATCCCAAACACAATAGTCTTTATAAATAAACGTGTTCATTTCTTGATGCATTTGCAGGTTCGAATCTAAGTTCAAGGATATGGTTTAGTTTACATGTTTTTAAAACTTGAATACCTTTAACTGTGGCAGATCTAAATGATAGTTGTTTGAAAAAATTATAATTCATAGGGACAAGAAAACTGTCAATTCTATCCTTTTCTTAATGCTCTTATTGGTGCGTGAGAAACAATTTGTTGTTGGTAGAGGTTTAGAAGGTCAAAATTCTAGAATATAGAAGTTTTATGTTAAATATGTATCCGAAGGAGAAACTCATTATTCATCGTCATTTTAGGTTTTTTCATTGTAATTGTATGCATAATGTACAACTCTTTAATGTATAAATTGTTGTGTACGGATCATTTCCTATTTACGCACTTATACGGATCACTTCCTATTTACGCACTTATACCCACCACCTCCACTGATTGATTTTAAATACTAAACGACCCATATCATGGTCTCTTGTTTTTTAGAACGGCAAACTAATATATTCCTGGTCCTAAACTACACCTTAATACCACCTATGTCTCAAACGAGACTTGAACCCTCAACCTTATGTAGGGAGGGCAACATCTGATGCCGCTGGGCTAGAAGCCCTTTGGCGGTCTCTCTCTTGAAACCCTCTTTCTTACTGTGTCTATGTTTACGTTTTGTGTTCTTATTTTGGTTTGGCCTGGATAGATGTGCATGGAACCAAGAATGCAGCAGAAAATTAAGGAACAAAGCAATTGTTTTCGAAAGATCTAGACTAAAGTTTATAGATATTGATAGATATTGGACATATCTGATATTTCTTCCTTTTTGTTACATATTTTTTTCCTAAAAATCTGGGTTTTTTATGTTTATAGAATATTTGTTTTTTGTGTTATTGTTTATGATGGCTATTTTAGTTTTTATCTAATTTTATAGATATTACATATTATACTTTTAATTTTATTTTTCAGATCTAGAAATATTGAGAAGAACGGCAGATATGACAATCATTTTCAAGCTTTGATCAAAACATGGGCTGATCTAGAAAGTTACATTAGGCTATGTACAATGGCGGAGCTAGTAGGGGGACAACCGGGTGTTGAGCCCCCCTAACCCTTTTCCATATTATACTCATCTATGTAGATATGTGTGTAGTGTTAAAAAATTTAAAGACAAAAGAGAGTGTTAGAAAAGAAGGCGTTGATCTAAATCTGAGTTAATCTTAAAACCATGGATGTAAATATGTGTGTAGTGTTAGGGAGAGACAACTGTCAAACAGAGAGGTAGAAAAGACGAAATGGGCTATGGAGTCACATGATGACTTATTATAATAATAAAAACCACCACACTCATCATAACATTAAAAAGGAAATTTAAACCGAATTAGAAATTTTACCGTAAGTACATTTGCATTATTTGCAACTAAAGTTTCCGACCGGTCTTCAGTTGATATTTAAAGAGCAGCAACAAATATATATATATATATATATATATATATATATATATATATATATATATATATATATATATATATATAGGGCTAGGTTATATTAAGACCAGTAATTATTGTGTGGACGTAAGACCAATTCTAATACGTTGGATTGGAAATATCAAGGGTTTAGATTAAAATGGCATAATTGTAATTATTTATTATATTATTGAATGTTTTTTAAAAAATCGGTTATAAAAGGGTAAAAGAGGCATTTTATTTAAGAAAAAAATAAGGAAACTAACTGGTTTCTAGGAAACTTGATTAAATCCATTAAATAAAGAAACTTATTTTCAAAATAATTATTTTCTATTTCAAATTATCAAACATTCTTAACAGAAAATTGCATGTTTCTTCTTCAAAATATCAATCATTTTTTACAGAATCGCTTTTTTTCAAAAATTCCATTCTGACATAATGTCATATAGATAAAAATTCGATGAACTAAAACACATCAAAAGAGTAACATAGAAAAAACATCTCATGATTCCAACAAAATGTAATATTGTATGTGTAATTCTGCCAGAATGCCATAAAAGAACATCATTACGCATATTCTAAAATACATCTCATGATTCTGCCAGAATGACATCCAAAAAACATTGTTATACATATTCTAACAGAATGTAATAATCACATGATTTGAACTAAATTACATCCAAAAAATAAAATTAGGAAAGAATAGCATTCTGAAATATTCATTCTGGCAGAATGATATCCGAAACACCATATCATTGACAAAATGAGAGAAAAGAACGACTTATAAACTAAAATACATCAAAATGATAACATTATTGAACTAAAATCATTACAAGAATAACATTCTTTGAACTGAAATACATCCAAAAAACAAAATTATGAAAGAATAACATTCTAGAATATCGATTCAGATAGAATCCATTCTGATAGAATGAGATCGAAAAAACATTCTTCTTTTAAAATGTATTCTGATCAAATCCATTGTATCATGTGTATTCTAATTACAGAAAGAAGAAAATCAAAACCTTGAATTCTAAATTGCAAGTTTATTGATATCAGTTTCAATGCTTTCGCTTTTATGCCTGTCTCGTTGTAGTGTTGTTGTAGGACTGATGACAGATTGTTAAGAAAAAGATGAAGACTGGTACGGTTGAAGCTTGTAGTATTGATCTCGTGAAGAAGAAGATGAAGACCGGTACGGTTGAAGCTTCTAGCATTCATGATTGTTGATGCCGTGATTGAGGATTGTAATGTTGATCTCGTAATGGCTGAAGAGATGGTGGATTAGTACCGATTAGGGTTATCATGGTTGTAAAGATAAGCAGGAAGATAAAGTCAAACGTGAGAGAGAGAAGAAAGGAGAGAAATTAGGAAAGGATAATCACTAATACCATAATTATATTATTTTAATTTAGGATATTATTTAATTTAAATGAAAAATCCCTAAACTACCCTTGACTGATACTAGCATATGATTGGTCCTTACGACCACACAATAATTGTAGTTTATATTATATCCTAACTCTATATATATATATATATATATATATATATAAGATTTAAGCCCCCTTTAATCTAAAATTCTAACTCCGCCCCTGGCTATGTAGTATTTAGTTAAATTAAATTATTCGATTGAAAACAACGACATATCTGTTGTTTGTATGAGGTTGATTAGAGGCTAAAATAGCTTTAAATGTTGTTGTATTTACCCTTTTGAGTGTTGGAAAGTTATAGAAAACTTTAAGGGTGTGTTTGTTTCAAGTATTTTAATTGATTTTTAAAAAATTGGAAAGAGAAATTTTGTTTAAAACGTGTTTGGTTGAAAAACCGACGGAATGTAATTGTATAAGATTCCATCGAATTCCATGTATAATTGAATTCATCATTCTTTTGGTTAATGTCAAATAATTCTAATTTCAATGGTTTTTTTTTGTTATCTCCAATCAAAATGACATATTTAACCTTATAAATGGTAGTTTAGTCATTTTATAGTCTTTACATTTCAATTCTTTTGATAAAATTTGCAAACTAATCAGAAATCAAAAAATAATTTCATTCGATTATTTGTCAACCAAATGAGTTGTAAATTCAAATTCCTTCGGATTCCAATTCATTCAAATCCTCAATCATCCAAAAAATTACAATTCCTTTCTAAATATTCCGCGAACCAAACGCACCCTAAGAATTTTCTAAAATTAATTGGATCGCGATTGCTTCAAAAAAATATAATTAATAACATCTAATAGTAAAAGATATCTGCTACTAAAATGATGAAGAACACTTATGATTCGATGGTTATTTTCCATAACCAAAACATAAACGCGGAAGCTTAAACCATAGATCTTAATCTCGAATCTAATTAAAAGAAATAAACAAACAAATATAACATACCTGTTTCTATTTTGAGCTTTTCAGATCTAATGTGTAGTGTTAGTTTTCCAGTTGATCTCAAAAGCTCTCTCTAAACCCTCAGCAAATAATACTCAGGAATTTATGTGCATATTTTCATATATTTGATTTGCTACTCATCGCGTATTTATATAGATGGAGATATAACCGAATGTGAGAGTTTTAAGGGATAGAGATAAGTTTTGATTCAACCGGGAACTCAACCTACAAGATAAACACTAGATAACGTTTATCTACTATTCAAAATCAGTCCATCAACAATTTCAAATAGTATTTTATATTAAATCCGAATTTTAATGATAACATAATATACATTTAATTTAAGTGTTCCCAAAATATCTAGCAATCTCCCACTGGACCATGAATATCTAAATGTACAAATAACAATATAAGCGCTTAACATATGTTATCATACCATTGGTACCCTTAAACAATCTCGTCCATTAATCATAAAAATATAGGATCAAAGCAGTCTTCGTTACAATTTACGTAACTAAACCCATCAATGGTCACATATACATATACGACTAAACGACATAGATTAAACATAAATGTGTGGTTTTGAAATCAATTTTGATTTCCTACGAGTCCCTATTTAGTTTGAAGTGAGATCAAACTTCAAATAAGTGCAAATAATTATGGAATAAACCAAATCCTGAATTATGTACAGAAACAAAAACATAAAGCACCAAAATAACATGCAAAACTCCCACTAAAACAAAATATCATCAATCCTTATCACACCCATGTGTGTAGTATGCTCGTGAAAGACCTTGGGAGGTAATCCCTTCGTGAGCGGATCTGCTATAATGGAGTTTGTCCTGATGTGCTCTATTAAAATCTTTTCATTTTGCACTTTTTCTTTAACAACTAGAAACTTAATATCAATATGCTTTGACTTAGTAAAACTTCAGTTGTTGTTGGAATATAACATTGTTGAAGTATTGTCACAATACAACTTTAGTGGCCTTTCAATACCAACATTATGCAGCCCCGTGACAAAATTCTGCAACCATATCTCGTGATATGATGCCTCAAAGCATGCTATCACTTATGCCGCCATAGTCGAAGAAGTTACCAAAGGCTGCTTAAAACTCTTTCATGAAATAGGCCATCCTGCTACCAGGAAAATGTGCCCCGATATGGATTGGTAACTATCTTGGCATCAAATAAAACAAAAATCATAATACCCAATGATCTCCAAAATATCTTATTTTCTATATGTGAGCATATAGCATTTTCTTGTATGATCATTTGTTCGCAATATCATCGTCTAAAACCAGAAAGATATATTTACTCCTACTATAATTTTGATACACAAATCATCTTTTGCATTTATCTCAAAACCAAACGAGATAATGATATAATGAAACTCGTAATCCTATAGATGGGATCTCATAATTTGAGGTTGTTGAGTTTGTTCATCACAAATAGGGACTGAATAACATTGTCGGTCCTTGTTCATGAATTACTACTTATAGGCAGGTACTTAAAATTCACACATAAACAGAAAGAATAATATGAATCATGATTGATTTCTCCTTAATGACAATGTTTTTAACCTTATTTCTCCCTCAAACTCAACATCCTCAAAGAACATTTCTCTATCCAAATTGCATTGTGTAGATTCATGCAATAAAGAACTAACATAATGTGCTCATTCCATTCCTTAAAGGTGATCCTGTGGAGCGCATAAATAATATTCATATTGCAAATATTATGCCAGGACTCAAATTTGATGTTTTGAGAACATAAATAACATATTCATTCTTTATGCTCATTAATCCATAAACTTTAATCAATAAGTTCAATTTACGACAATATTGCAAGGTATCAACACAACATTAATGTCAAGTCTTTGGACAATAATATTAACTTGCAACAGGTATTTTGTTTTAGTGATGAAACATTGATAATAAATCATATAAATTAATAAGCCCATCTTTGGATTGACTTATTAATCACATGGAACCGAATAATTGTCATATGTTTACCGCCACATATGTGTTTATTCGACCAAATATTAATCTACATTTGGGTCGGTTAATATCCGCATTAATAAACACATAAATTATAATATTTAAATTCAATATATGACAACATCACAAGTTATCAACACAACATTAATATCAAGTCTTTGGATAATAATATTAATTTGCAACAGATATCTTGTTATAGTGATAAAACATTAACAATAAATTATGTCAATCAATAAATCCATCTTTGGATCGACTTATTAATCACGTTGAACCGAATAATTGTCAAATGTTTACCACATCATATGTATTTATCCGATCAAATATTAACCTACCTTTGGGTCCGTTAATATCCGCATTAATAAACACATAAACCATAATATTTAGATTCTTTGTAAATTAATTTTCACAAAATGGACCGCTTTGGCGATATATTGTGTCAATAAATTTACTAGTAAAATAAATGTCATAACTGAAATTTATCAATAACCAAAAAATTAATTTACTTAAATCACGTCACAATTGAATTATTGACAATGGACAAAAAATAAATTGATATCAAATATATTGATATCATAATTTCAACAAAATACTATAACTATAAATACCAAAAAATTACATGATAATAAGTTCATACCATTATGATATATATAAGGCAAACACAATGACATCATAACCGGATCATATATATAACGTCCGAATGTTTTTAATTGAATCATAACGATGTTTTAATGAAAGCTGCTATATTTACC
Source organism: Cichorium intybus (assembly GCA_023525715.1). NCBI lineage: Eukaryota > Viridiplantae > Streptophyta > Magnoliopsida > Asterales > Asteraceae > Cichorium > Cichorium intybus. The sequence goes on from CM042015.1 coordinate 57,501,706, forward strand.
AAAACTTTAAAAGTTCGTATAGATTTTCATAACAACATCGGGAGAATACGCATAATATAAATTGATCTTTTATTAGAAAACATAAACCGCCCAAAAAATGAATAGAACGATATCATGTTTTCTTTTAATACCTCTTGTATGCAGGTAAAGCCACTTCGAGAGGATTAATACTAGTGTATAATAAAAGATTTCACACTACAAATAAAACATAAATTCACCCATACGAACATTAGCAAAAGCTAGGCAACACCTCAAAGAAAAAGAAAATTATTAGACACAAATGTTGCATGCATATCACCTTAACATATTGTCACACCCCCAAACCACGATGGCGGAATCGTCTGAGGGCGGAACGGGACATAGTATTCACAACCATTGCATACATTGAAAAATAAGTAGATCAACAACCATCATACATTATAATTGAAAAGTTACATTGTTCAAGCGGTATTGTTTCAACCCAATTACAGTATGATAATGAAATAAGTAAAAGAGACGTCTTCGCGTCCCATCCCAAAAGGGTAGTCGGGCCTGACTAATTGTTACCTGAGAATACAAGTAGTTTGAAAGAGGGTCAACATTACGTTGGTGAGTTCATAAGATTTTTGTATGAGAAAATCCATAATCGTTTTTTTCATTGTAAAGAGATAATGTTTGAAACCAGAAAATCCAATATTTTCTTATAAATGAGTCGTAGTCTTAAAACCCCAAGACCGAGAAATGTATAAGTGTTCTGTACTTGAAATTAGTATTATGTAGTCTTGTTCTTGTATGAAACCATGTAAGTACATGTTTATTCGTAGATTAATTGTAGATCCAATTCCGTAAAACATTCACGTAGGTAAAATCGTACTCTTATTTATATCTTGATAAAATGTAGTTTTAATTTCCATAAAACTTGTATGTATAAGTAAAACCATACTTATATTTGTAACTTGTTCGAGTGTAGTTTTAATACGATAAAACTCGTATGTATAAGTAAAAATGTACTTATGTTTGTATCTTGATAAAAGGTAGTTTTAATTTCCATAAAACTCGTATATATAAGTAAAACCATACTTATATTTGTATCTTGATAAAATGTGGTTTTAATCCCATAAAACCCGTATGTATAAGTAAAAGCCATACTTATTTTTAGTGTAGAGCAACATGTAGTTTTATATTTATATAAAACCATTTGAAGAATGTTTTTCCCCAAACTAAGGATATTCGTTGTCGTTCATGTGAGTTATTATAACCTTACTGACTAGTATGTAGGCCTGCCACGACGTTCTTCAGGCGTCGTAATGTTAAGACATTGTCACCCCAGACCTGCCGGTCTAGCTGTAGCTAGCAGCTTAGGGCGGGATTGTCAGTCCCGTATAGATCTATACATAACTATCTCGCTCATGAATGATTAAGGTTATAATCCAGGACTTAATGCGTACATCTTTCAGTACTGTGAAAAAATGTCTCATATAACCACCCAACGTGATGTCTTATCCTAGTTCGTACTGCAATGAAAATCCTTTTGTATTTGTAATTATCAAAATATACTCATGATAATTATAGTGTAAAACCTTGCTTGTAAATGTAGTGAAAACCCTTTGTATTCGGAATTATCAAAATATACTCATGATAATTATAGTGTAAAACCTTGCTTGTAAATGTAGTGAAAACCCTTTGTATTCGTAATTATCAAATTGTCCATGATAATTATAGTATGTAAATGTTCTGAAAACTCCTTTACGTTTGTAATTATCAAATTGTCCATGATAATTATAGTATGTAATAATTATATAATTATATAATTATCTTTCGTATTTATGTCGTATCTTTGTCGTTAGTTCCATAAATTATACCCATTATAATTTATATAAATGTTTTCGTTGTGTTAACGTATTTAAGCCTAAAAGATGTCAATGAGTTGAAAATTATAATTTCTTACATCTAAGGCACTAAATATACTAATAAGATAGATTTAAAGTTTATCAACATGTCATGGCAAATAAATTTATTTAGTCATCTTGCATAAGTGATGGCAACATTTTAAATCTTGTGATTTTGTCAAAATGATGGTAATATTTCCAAATGGTCATTTTTGTTTAAAATGTCAATTTTCTTGTAAAAATGTCATTTCCCATGATAATATAGTAATGTTTAATAATTATATAATTTTATATAATTATTTTTGTCATGTTCAAACGTCATAATAACCTTGTGTTCATAAACTATTCCAATAATAGTCTATTTTTAGTATTCCGTCGTAATAATCATATTTTTGTGAATAATAACGAAGTAACTTATTCAAATGATTATAAATATCATCTTTTAAGATATTTCTCACAAAAATGGTGTAATAACTTGGTTATAACCATTTTTGCTAGAAAATAGTACTTTTGTTTATAAAAACGTAGTTTTTACTAGTTTTTGTTTTTATAACGTTTTTATCCAAGATCTAGTATTTTTCTACACTTTATTTATAGTTTTGTAACTTTTACACAACTTAATATATCATAGTGTTTATAATACATGGATCTATCCATATTTCATGTGAAGAATATTTTTACACAACAACTACTTTTATAAACTTGTGTAAAACATCACTTATAGCATTTAAACACATATAACTTGTATAAAACAACATTTATAGTAAATGAACTTGTATTCTCCCCCAAAAAGGTTTGAAAAGATGAAAATGAGGGGTATGAACTCACCCTTGTAGCGTGCTTGGATTAAAAACTAAGTATTTCTTGGAAGATCGGTGGTAGGATTGAAGATCCAAGCCTTGGAGCTCGAAGTACCATTGGACAAAACTATTACCCAATAGTTTTACTTTGATGTTAGTGTGTGTAAATGGAATAAAACTTGTATAATAGTGTTTAAAATAACTAAAAGTAACTATCTTACCAAAGAGGAGTGATTTACACTTGAAATGGTGGTGGTTTGTGGTGGCTTGAGGTGGTGGCGGGTTGAAGGTGGTGGTGGTGGTTTTGAGCCGAGAGCAAAGAGAGAAAGAGAGGAGAGGTTGTGTTGGTGAAATGAGCTCAAAAAGGATATCTCCCAACCTTTTGTTAGTTTATATTTTTAAAAGATTTAAAAGTTGATTTTATTGAATTTAATATTAACTAGCCTAGATTTTGGAATAGTGACTTGAGGATTTGGTGTGATGGGTTAGTCCCCCATGGGGCTGCCGATGAAGGGGGTGGGGGGGTGGGGTGGTGTGGTTTTTAAATAAATAGCATCATACTTGTATAAAATGTGTGATTTTTATAAAATCGTAAGCCGTTTTAGTGAAATTTTATGCGTTTTTGACGAAACGAAGTTCTAAATAATTATTTTGTATAAAAACATTGCCAAACATTTATTTTGATTGAATTATAACTCGTTGGATGTCGAAATACGCGCTTAAGCGCAGTATTCTTCCGATTTCGCGATTTTTGACATTTTACCGGGAACTGCATTTGGCTTTGAAATTAAATACTAGATATTATTACGTTCCATATTATATGAATTGTTATTTCATATTTGATATTTAAGACACCATATTTTGTATTTTGAGTCCAAACCATGTGTACATTTATCCGTTCACAGCGGTTAAATCTTCGTAACTTTCACATACGAACTCTGTTTTCGACGTTCTATATATCCACAGGTTCGTATTCACGAGTAGATCGTTTTATGAATATTATTATTCTCAAAATAATAATTGTACGATTATCGAATTTTCACGCTACAGTAATTTACTGTCCGTATTTTCGACGTTTACTCGATAATTGTTTTGAATTAGCGTACGTAGTACTATAATATCTAATAATACATCGTAACATCATGGAAAATTACTTTTCAATATATGGTTTATCGTACGCTTCGTTTAACTATAGTTGACTTTCGTTGACCGAAATTTACAATTGTCACACATACCAAAAACCAGAGTAACTGTATATATGCGTAGTATACCCAATAAATTAATAAATCAATATATTGACCGATAGATACTAACCGGTTTATATATATATATATATATATATATATATATATATATATATATATATATATATATATATATATATATATACACACGCCATAAAGCTTTAATCAACGTGTTTCCCAATAAAAGTATTAAGTGATGGGGTGGTAAATAAAAGCGCCGTTGTCATAAAGTTATAAAAAAAATGACAGCGGCAAAAAATAATAAAGGATTATCTGATATTGACAACTCGTTGAAGAATATCAAATAAACTGTTCATCTTCTGTCAAATAATAATAAATTATAAAGGAAAACGATAGAGTGAAAAAAAAAACGCATAATTAAAGAATTAAGCACAAAAGGAGACAGAAAAATACAATTCGTCCGAGACAGAAAAAAAACAATCTCGACGGAATAAGAAAACAGGTACATTTAATTTGAAAATTAATTTCAGAGATCTTAAACCAAGCAAACTATTTCTTTTAACATATTCGAGCGGGCTCTGATACCAATTGATGGTTATTTTCCATAACCAAAACATAAACGCGGAAGCTTAAACCATATATCTTAATCTCGAATCTAATTAAAAGAAATAAACAAACGAAGATACATACATGTTTCTATTGAGCTTTTCAGATCTAATGTGTAGGGTTAGTTTTCCAGATCTCAAAAACTCTCTCTAAACCCTCAGCAAATAATACTCACGAATTTATGTGCCTATTTTCATATATTTGATTTGCTACTCGTCACGTATTTATATAGATGGAGATATAACCGAATGTGAGAGTTTTAAGGGATAGAGATAAGTTTTGATTCAACCAGGAACTCAACCCACAAGATAAACACTAGATAAGGTTTATCTACTATTCAAAATCAGTCCATCAACAATTTCAAATAGTATTTTATATTAAATCCGAATTATAATGATAACATAGTATACATTTAATTTAAATGGTCCCAAAATATCTAACATGATTAAGTACCTATAAAATAATAAAATTGAAGCCATAAAGAAAATAACAACATTATTTACTCGACATAAATAACTCATAATTAAGAAAATAATAAAACTAAAAGTTATTATAATAAAACTAAAAGTTATTAACTCTAGCATATAGAAATAACTCATAATCAATATTACAATAAAACTAAAATGATATTTAGTAAGTTGCATATGTTGGGAATATTTAGAAGAAAAGCAATAGTCGGATTCAATTAAAGCCCAACGGCAACATGAAGTCTAGCATATAGACATAACATACAGAGAGAGAAACTAACAATGCCAGTTTTTCTTGGTTACATTCGGTTTGAGTCCAAGTTATATATATGAAACCTTATTTTGGATATTCGGTTTACAGTTTTCACATATGACAAAATCAAATCCTCCTTAAAACTTAGTTTCAAAAAAAACTAGCTGAAACTTCGTGCTACGCACGTGCGTCCTGGTTTTTTTTTTTAGTCTTTTGGCTAGAATGGAAAAGTTGAAAAAATATGAGAGCTTTTTTGAAAATAGAAAAATTAGGTGTAAACAGAACAAATCCAAAAGTGCAGTCTTTTATAATGTTAACCATAATATATAAGTAAACAATTTTTCAAAAATGCTTTTTGGAATTCGTTCGACGCTGCCGCAGTTTGCATCTAACGTTGTCTTCTTATAGATTGTCGGCTTTTGTTGCATGCAATAATCCTATACTTGGCTATCACAAAAGAAATCGGCTTTTGGAATTCCAAGATTCTCCTTAACTCCATCTTATTTTCATTTGTTGACATGATCAATCAAAGATTTGCTGCAATTCTTTTACGGATAATCTGTCATAATGTAATTAGAAACTTATTAACTCAACCAAAATATATAATGGTTATTTAAGGAGAAATACTTACATCTCCCAATCGAGATTATGTTTAAGCGTAGAAAATATAAAAATAGGTGATTATGTTTAAGCATAAAAAAATCTAAAAATATAACCGTTACCCTACAAAAATATAACCGAAAGATAGGCGATTATGTTAAAGCATAGAAAAATATAAAAATATAAGATATCGTTTTTTCATATTTATTACCTTAAATTCCACAAGTCAAACCTTTTACGTCTATTACCAACTCACCACCATTCGTTTTTCAAAGTCCTTTCTAGTACTCTACAAATTTCCGACCAATTACAACATGTTAGAAATTAATAACCTATAAGAGCTACACATGGAAAAAGAAAAATAAAGAAATGAAATGGTGAAACCTGACAATAATGATCAGATATAGGTCAGTATCCTTTAGAGAGATTCAAAATTATATTAGTGACATAATTTATCAGGTTAATATAACAAAACGGAAACTTCATTCTTTTTGTAAAATACTATGTGAATCTGCAAGAAATTGGATTAATTACAATTAATCATTTTTAAAAGATGAAAGTACATCGTTATTTCTTATATAAAACCTAAAAGATGAAAGTACATCGTTATTTCTTATATAAAACCTAATATTACTGGGACCTAAAAGTTATAAATTTGTTTTGAAAAGTTGATACAAATCACTGCTGTAGGAAGAACGTACTTTTGGCGTTTTGGGATACCATGCCTAAAAGAGATTCTAGCTAAAACAAATGAACCCGAGTTTGCCGTCTTTTTGCAATTTGGTCGATTCTAGATCTGGTTCTAGCTCAATGAACCTAAATAAGAAAGAAGCAAAGTTAACTCAAAAGAAAAGTTATTTCAATCCAAGTATGTTAAGTACACATGACACCAGTTCTCTCGGTTAATAATGCATATAAAGCTCTCAAATGGCATTTCATGTCCAAAACCATGAATCACAACTTTTTTAACCAAATAAGAAACAATTAAAAGCATTCTCATGAGCTCTATGTATGAAGAAATTTAATAAAGTTCAATAGCAACATAAAAAGGTTCAGGTTTGACCATATAAGCCCTGTAAAGATAATCCTAATTGCAATATATCGATGTGAACTTCCACCGACAAGTATTTATACAAAAATCAAGACCATGCTTAGATTGACTAAGAATCAACCCATCTGTCGTGTAAGTGGCCTCAAGACCGAGAATGTAAATGATTGCAATCAAAACCAGACATCAAGAAATCAGACAGACATCAAGAAATCGTTGTGTAGATGTTCTGCAATCAAAATTTCATACAAATTAAAAGTAGTCGAAAGGATGGTTGGTAAATGGGTCGTGTTTAGGTATATGAATGGAAATATGTATAATATGCAATCTTAAAGAATAAAAACAAACGTGACGTTGCTGCAAGTTTCAACAAAAACCCAAATCAATTTGGACTTAGGGTTCTACTAGACTACTTTCTACTTCTACGATCCATTAAAAAGATACGCTCTAACATCATCAGTCAAACTGCTTGACTTTCGATTTCAAAATTAATTCAATAAAACTAATGGAACTCTTTTTCTAAGAGCACTTTAGTGAAAGTTACCCAATACAGATGATAATAAATGGGGAAGAAGCGTGGTGGGATCTTCAAAACAATTCCCAGAAGATAGAGTCAAGCAATCTTCAAGCAAGCATAAAGAAAATCAATTTCAAAAATAACATATGTTCAATCACAAACAAAATCAATTTCAAGAAAATTGATTTCAAGTACTGATTATATAAAATTGAGGATCAGAATGAAAAAAAACTTACGCGTGCTAAACCTTCGCTTGATAAATGAAGGTCAAATCGTATGATTAGGGCAATTGTAAAGGCACCGAGGTTTTCCTAGAGGTGACGGGTTCAGTGTTCTTCTTTCCAAGGTCGTTTGTTTTTCGCACATCTCTCAGCCGATTGAAACACTAACTTAGATCTCCAGCCATGTTTTTCGCAGAATCATCCATTTGTCCATAGTTAAGACCAACTACAGAAAGTACAATAGAATTTAATTTTATATTTTGACAGGTATTGATTGTGGAATGAATATGTATAAAAGTACCTTTAACTACTGCATGCATAGTAGAGGATACTTTTTGAGTGTATTGCACTGTAGTTTCTAGTAAACCTAGAAAGTATTCTTTGGGAACACCTCCTACACTTAGAAGTGCAATTAAGTTCTTTGATTAGATTTGTTTTCCTTGGTTTACGACTGAAAAATGAAGAAAAAGAAAGTTGTGTCAAATAATATATTTGTAAACCGAGTATAAATAATATATTTGTAAACTGAGTATTAATTTTTAGACAGGATGTATGTGGAATGTGTGTGTGTTTTCTTTTAAAGTTCTTTACCTTATTCATAAGACATTGAATTGCTAATTTATTATTCGTTTTGGCTCAATTGGATGAGACTGCCTGAAAATTCGCAAAAGAAAGTTGTACAAAAATTTCCCAAAATGGTGAGCAATCTGGCCAGTCGAAGTATTTCCCAAAATCGTAGCTCCAACAATCAGCTTTCTCCTGAAAGTTGAAAGAGATTAATATGAATGTCTAATTAGATAAAGAGTAAGAATTAGATACAGAGTAACAGTAAAAAAAGAAGAGATGTTGCAAATTAGATGAGTCTTCCATGTGCGAATCCTCCCGTATTTCTACCCCATTCCATTTCTCCTCAAAAGCTTTACTCAGTCCACCCATACTTTCTAAATCTAATCTCTTTTTCTTATTCACATATCGAATAAGGAAGGAGAAGTTCGTACGCCATACCCATCTACGTCATCCTCGTCGTGCTTTTCCTGCAATTACTTGTGTGAGTATGTTTCTTCTTGTTCGAGTAACTTGATTTGCTTGAGTTATTTTAGACTGTGCAATGGATTCGATCGTCTTTAGAGTAAACGATGATTATTTCAATCTCAAATTAGTTCTTCATGTGCTCATTTTAGGGTTTATTGCGTACCAGTTGCATCGTGTGTTTTTGAAAGGCAATTGCTTCATCTAGTTGCTAATATCAAATTCGCAATCTCCTCCTACGTTGTCGGTGTTACAGATCTGCAATATGATTTGACAAAATTGAAATTATTAGGGTTAAGAAGAAAGAGAAAACATACCTGAAGCTGTCGAATCGAACACTAGCTTCATTGCAACTCCGATGAGCGAAAGAGATGGCATCAGTGCCTTCAGTGAAGCAAGAAGAGGGTGTGTCGGTGGGGACGCAATGAAGAGACGATGTGGATGAAGAGGACGAAGCGGGAGTGGAGACAAAGGAAGCAACGGTGATGGAGAAGACGCAAAATCCACGCCAGTGAAAACGGAGAGCAATCCACCCACATGCACAGGAGAAATACAACCGGAGAAGATACAACAACTTCCGATCCGACGGGTATTAAACACAGTAGTCCAGCAAGAAACACAACCAAGAAACCAAGAAGATGAAACGGCAAGAATGTTACCGGTGGAGAAGACGGAAAATCACCACAGTCTTCTTGTAAGAGACGAAAGGCGGTGGAGGTGTAGAAGAAAGAAAATCCACAAAGCCATAGAGAAATCGAGAAAGATCGAAATAAGAACCGCAACCCAAAGAAAGCTGACCCGAAACCCGGATCCGATGAGAGGCCCGCGTGACACAAAGTGGGGATGTAACCAACGAAAAAATTACACAATTTAAATAGTAGAATAATTCTTACAAGACATGTCTACTTTAAGAAAATGAAGTGCAAACATGAGATATGATTGAAAATGTCATCTTTTATAATTGTATAAAAGAACTTACGTAGTAAAATTTTGTAAAACCGAAAAAGATATAACCAATATTATTTCAAAAGGTATGTAAATATAGGGATGAACATATGGACAGGAAAAACCAAACTGAACCGAAAATCAACCGTAACCGAACCGAACCAGGATTGAATATAAATATTCGGTTCGATTTTCGGTTTTTAAAAAATGTCAATTCGGTTTTGATCCAAGTCGGTTTCGGTTCGGTTCGGTCCGATCCCCGGACCATGCTTATTCCTAACACTACTCTTGATCATAAAAACCCGAACCAAGCCGAAAACTGAAATAACCGAACCGAACCGGAACGGAATATACATATTCGGTTCGGTCTTCGGTTTTTAAAAAATATAATTCGGTTTCGGTCTGATTCGGTTCGATTCGGTTTTTGGACCGAGCTCATCCCTATGTAAATACATCTAGACCTTTAAAGATCAATCTTGCTATCATATTATTTAAAATATCGGAAACTTATTTTATACATCAGAAGTTACAAAAAAAATCAAATGACAGAAAAATTAAATACAAAGGAAACAATAAAATCAATATTGGCGTCAACTATATAAATCAACCGTAACCGAACCGAACCAGGATTGAATATAAATATTCGGTTCGATTTTCGGTTTTTAAAAAATGTCAATTCGGTTTTGATCCAAGTCGGTTTCGGTTCGGTTCGGTCCGATCCCCGGACCATGCTTATTCCTAACACTACTCTTGATCATAAAAACCCGAACCAAGCCGAAAACTGAAATAACCGAACCGAACCGGAACGAAATATACATATTCGGTTCGGTCTTCGGTTTTTAAAAAATATAATTCGGTTTCGGTCTGATTCGGTTCGATTCGGTTTTTGGACCGAGCTCATCCCTATGTAAATACATCTAGACCTTTAAACGTATGTTACAATCTAGGAATGCATTACTAATAACCTGTAAGGGAGAATCCGGACACGTGACACAAATGCACGCGCGTCTATCGCTTGCCCAAAACAAAAAAACACGGCTCATTTTCATTCACTCCCACACTCTCTTGAAACCCTAATACCCTAATGCTCTCTATCACAGCCGCCACCTGTTATCCCTCCACCCTCCCATTCGGCCACCACCATGATGAACCACCTCCTAAAGCACACTCCGATCTAGCACCCTCCGATGTAGAGTTATTCGATTCGGACCACTCCCCTCAAGCACCCTCCGATCTAGCCATCACCATGACGATCAAGGCACCACCACGCCGCCACCATCTGATCTGCTATGCAGTCAACATAAGATTAGCCGCAGCCGGCCATAACCATCCCTACTACTTCCTCCGATCCGCTATGCTGTCACCATACGGTTAGCCGCATCTGGTATCCACCATCAATACGACTCCGACCATCACCATGAGGATCCACGCACTACAAATATTCCGCCAACAGCCATCACCGACACTCGACTCATCTGATTCAGAAACCCTAGCGCCGACACCACCATTCTTTAGTGTCTGAGACGACACACCACCGACACACTCGACTCATTGACTACCGGTAAAACCCAGATCTTCCTCGACCCAGATCTTGGTATACACATCAACACCTACAGGTGACAAATGGTGGTTCGAATTTCAACCACCCACCACCGCCATGTGTCTCTTACTCGATCCAGATCTTGGATTTAGTTTTCGCTACTCACCACCATCGGTTTTCACAGTCTTGGATTTAGTTTTGCCATCAACCGTACTCTTACTCTAATTTTCTTTTTCCCTTATCATCATTTGTTGCGTGTAGATTGAATTTGGTTACAAGGAGGCGATGATGATTTGATTTTTATAGTTGATGTGAGCATCAGATCGGGGAAATGGTGAAAATTCAGCTCGTATCTTGGCGGGGCAACCCGGTTGATGTTTGAGAGGCGTTTCATGTAACGTTCATCTTTCAGATTGAAACTGTTGTTGCAGCCATGGCGGTGCTTGGCCCATTTTCCGATCGTAGCAGGACTGAGCCCCAAATGTTACAAGAAATGCAACTATACTTTGTGTTGTCTAAAGGCTGTGATGTTTGATCTGAGCCCCATTTTCTGGTTCGTTTATCTTTGTCCCTTATCATCATTTGTTGCGTGTGGATTGAATTTGGTTACAAGGAGGCGATGATGATTTGATTTTTATAGTTCATCTGAGCATCAGATCGGGGAAATGGTGAAAATTCAGCCCGTATCTTGGCGGGGCAACCCGGTTGACGTTTGAGAGGCGTTTCATGTAACGTTTATCTTTCAGGTTGAAACTGTTGTTGCAGCCATGGCGGTGCCTGGCCCATTCTCCGATTGTAGCAGATCTGAGCCCCAAATGTTACAAGAAATGCAACTATAACTTGTGTTGTCTAAAGGCTGTGATGATTGATTAGAGCCCCATTTTTTGGTTCGTTTATCTGAACCCCAAATGTTACAGATCTGAGCCCCATTTTCCGGTTCGTTTCTTTCCACTGATGATTTTCATTCTCAAATATTGTGTTGTCTAAAGGCTGTGATGATTGATTTTCCACCATTGTACTTTTAATTTTTTGTTGAAGCAATGTACTTTGAAAAATTCTCTGGTTATAGCATTATACTCTCTCAAAGTTGTTTAAAATTGTTTCCCTTCTGGTGACAGGTTTCTCATGACCTAATACTCTTTACATCTTGTATATTTGGCAGTCTTTCATCCATTTTGCAATTGACAAACTTTTTTCTGTAAAATTTTTTTGTTAGGGTGGGATTGAAGAGGGAGAAGATCCAACTTCTGCAGCAGTGAGGGAACTCCGAGAAGAAGCTGGAGTGGTTTCTGCTGATATAATCTCAGAGGTTAGATTCAAATATAAAGTAGATCATCTATTTATGTTTGATAATTATATTTCTAAATTTAAACTATGTTCTTTTTGTTTGATTTTTGGAAATTTGAATGGCTGACTTATGATTTCCCACCTGCTGTAAGTTCTTTTTTGTTTGATTTTTGGAAATTTGAATAATTTCAAAATTTTGAAAATTTGATTTTGTAGATAATAAATTGAAAATTTTGAATCATTTGAAAATTTCTGAAATTTGAAAATTTCAAATGTTTGAAAATGGATGAAATTTGAATAATTTGGAAAGTTTTAAAATTGAATAATCTTAAAAGTTTGAAAAATCTAAAAATTTGAATGATTATGAAAATTATGAATAATTTAAAATTTCCGAAATTTGAAAATTTGAAGAATTTCGAATTTTGAAAATTTTCAACTTTTCAAATTTTCAAATTTTGAAATTTTGAAAATTTTGAATAGTTTGAAAATTTCGAAAAAGTTTGAAAATAATTTGAATAGTTTTAAAATAATTTGAAATTTTGAATAGTTACAGGTAAAAGTTCCAAGATCGAGAGGTCAAAAGAGGGTGCACATTACCTACAAGATCAATGTATACCCTCTGCCTGGTTGGTTTTCACCCACACTTAATTCATTGCTTTAAAGTGAAAAGGGTTCACGATGTATGCTCTTGAAGTCCACCCAAGTGATATTAAGTTTGATCAAAGGTAAAACATCACCATTTTTACCTAAATAGTAATCAACAACCCAACTTTTTTAGTATTACCATTTTGCCCTTTGACTAAAACTGAAAAAGCAGTACCACAGGGACCAAATTTGTTATTTTCTCTTTATTTATTTAACGTGAATCTGTTAAGTTCATGTCAAATTGTCATTTTGCCCTTATTTAAGTATTTTCAATTAATTTTATTGTTGATTATAAACCTGATTTTCGATGGTTCAAGCAACTATTATATTGGAGGAGATGATGAAAACAGAGTACTTGAGAAAGGAATGGAGGTATTGGACCAAATCTGTCAAACTTTTTCAAATCTGTCAAAAGGACCAAATCTGTCAAAATTATTAAATCTGTCGAAAGGACCAAATCTGTCAAACTTTTTCAAATCTATCAAAAGGACCAAAACTGTCAAAGAATTTCAAATCTGTCAAAAGGACCAAAACTGTCTAAAAAAATTCAAATCTGTCAAAAGTACCAAAACTGTCAAAATTATAAAATCTGACAAAAGGACCAAATCTGTGAAACTTTTTCAAATCTGTCCAGAGGACCATAACTGTCAAAATATTTCAAATCTGTCAAAAGGACCAAATCTGTCAATGTTAGTTTAAATACATTGCCATTATGTGTTTGCCTTTTGCTCTACTTTTATTATACTTAATACTTGTATTTCAACTTGTATGTGTTGTCTGGTCTTTTAAAGTAGGTTGCTATTCTAATATAAAACTTGCCTTTGGAAGAGGTTGTAAGAAACTAACCAAACATGAGAGTTTTAGAGGAGGTTAAATCTGCCAATAACTGAAGGTTTGGTATGATTCTTAATTATTTTTTCCTTTCATATTTGAAGATATATAAAAACTAATTACAATGGTCGATATTGGAATTTGTCAAATAAGTTGTTGACTCTATTGACTTGATCAGACCACTAACTTGATTTTTGCTTGCTATTATGTAGCCCTGAGTTAATTTTTAGTTAATACTCTTTATATCCGAGTTATGTGTGTTTTCATTAATTTTAGTTAATGCTTTCCAGTTTTAGTTAGTGTAACTTTCTATCCCTAAATCCATTTCGACCTATGTGGGATTAATGTACGTATATTTTTAGTTTGACTGATATTCACCGATTAAAGCACAATCGCCGTCTCACGGATCTACTCGCTTGGCTGGATCTGCTCGCTTGGCTGGAAACCTCACGGATCTGCTCGCCACCACCAACCGCCGTCTCACCAACATCGTGCTGCACCAAAGGTCCAGTTGTGCACCTGAAATGGATCGCACTGCACCTGATTTGGTATGGATCGCACTGTTTTTCAAAATTGGGTTTAGGTTTGATATTCAGATTACATTTCAGGTTTGATTTTTAAGATTTGTATTTCAGATTTTTGTTTCAGCGATTTATGTTTGCTTTTGAGTTTAGATGTGGGTTTGATTTTCTGATTTTCTGTTTTTCATATTTGGATCCCCTTTCATAAGCATCTGTTATGAAACGTACTACACTTGTGGCCAACACTTCTAACATGCCCGTGGCTACTCGTGAAGCTTCAACCTACACAGGTAACATGAGTTCAATTATAGTTAACTGGAAAATTCCATAGTAGTTGATTTTGTTTTTGTAAACTGTAATTAATCACATATTTAATTATACTTTCAGGAATTACCATTGATGAATACTTCAGAGATACGGGCTACAATGTAAGTATGATGGCAGACTCAACCTCACTTTGGGCAGAAGCATTGCGTGAAATTTCAGGTCGTCTGGTAAGAGTCTAAACTACTCATCTCTATTTCTAATAATTATTTTTAATGTATAACGGAACTAATTTTGTTGCATTTGTGGGTGCTGATGAGACGCTGCGATTGGTACACCACAAGTCACCAAACATGCAAGAGACACCAACACACAACCATTTGCTTCCTTTGCACAAAACGATTTATATATCGAATTGTGATACTTGTTGTTATATCAAATTGTGTTTGTATGCTATTACATTTTCTTATCTGTTTTTTATATAAACATACTTGTGTCTTTGTTTGAAAATTTAAATTGATGTTGGTGATAAAGTTTTGATAGAACTGAAGCATCGGGGATCAAAGGAGATGTTGTCGAAGTTTGTCATCTATGAATGAAAATGATATTTTTGATGATAAATCCGAAACGTCCTTGTGAATTTTAGGGATAAAGTTATGTTTCTTGAAATTTATTGTATATTTCTTTTGAAGATCTGATTTCTTTTATGTATGATGTTTCACATTATATTTTCTATGTATGAAAGGCCTTGTAAAAAATCCATATTGCCATTTGCTCTATTGTGTTTTGACTTAGCATTTTTTAGACCATGATAGAAACCCTCTATGATAATTAAAATATAAACAATTTAAACTCTTTAACAATTTAAAATATAAACAATTTAAACTGTTTAAAAATTACCTCAACGATTCGTGTTTGAAACAAGTCGTCTGATGTGCCTGTATAGCTTTTAAATTTAGTTATTCTAATACAGTTTTTTCTATTTGTCCATGATTCCACGCCATGCCTTTATGGGTGGCATAGGACCACCGAGTGTTCCATTTTCTTATAACTTGACTTTTGATTTTTATTTTCCAATAAAAATTTAAATCAGGAGTGTCGACCTATACTTATTTATGAATATTAACTTATCAAGAATAATATTAAAAGTGAACCCCTTTCCCTTATCATTCTTCTTCTCCACAGGAGCTAAACTTCTCGTTAAATCCATTTCCTCATCTCTTTTTATATATAATATAACTAATATCAATATTCCCAACTATTTAAATCTACATATATGAGTTTACATAACTCTCAAGTCTCAACGTTGTATCCAGTGTTGAGGGAGTATCGAACTATCATATTTTGAAAAGGGGTAGCTTTCCATAAGCTGTCAAGCACCAAGCTTTTCTATTTGACCAAAAAGAAAACATAAAGAAAACAAACGCTTTCTATAGAATGTCAAGCACCAAGCTTTTCTATTTGACAAAAAGAAAACAAACGTAATGGTGGCCGACACCAAGCTTTTCTATTTGACCAAAAAGAAAACAAACGTAGTGGTGGCCATTGTTGAGATTAATTGGTAAGTATTTCTTAAATTTTCAAATAATTTCAAAGGGTAATGATGCCAGGTAAATCGGCAATTAAATAATTTCCAAATTCCAAAACTAAGTATTGATTTTTTGTGCTTTTAAAAATGGATTAATGTTGTTGCATGCCCGATACACATTTGCCAAAACAAATAAGTTTATGTTACCTACTTTTAACATCAATTTGTGGGTAGGGAAGAAAGCATAATTATATTAAAATTTAATCCAATTACTTTTACTCTTATGGGATATTTTTTCAATTTATAATGTGATTATTCATCGTTTAAAATAATGTTAACGGACAATCTATTTTGTTGGATGATTGTAGCCAACTAAACTCTTAAAATATGATTATTCTATCACTTATGAATTTTATTTAGCTTCTAATATCAAATGGTGACAATTTAAGTTTCTACTAATGATCGAAGTTGGTTTTTTCCAAAAAAATCCCTTACAAAAAACTTTTAATTCTATAAAAACTACTATTTTAAAATAGTTTCGGTTTATCCGCTCGAAATATTTTTCTATTAGTAAAAATCAAAATAAATGGTTGATGTTTGTCGAAAGAAAAGTAATTCACGATACAAACTATTTCGCCATAAAGAAACTATTCACTAAAAACCGCATTATGGGTACCATGCAATAATAATGTATTTATATTTTAAAACCAAAATACCAAAAATAATTATATTCGTTTTTTTATAACCGATGACCCCACCCGACCCATCCTTTAGATAACCATGATGAAACAACATCGGGATCCACGCACACCTGGCAACAGGGTGGTCCGGGTCAATCACCTACGGGGTAGAGAGGTGGTCAGTGGCCGTCCCCTGATTGAAACCTAACACTCCCTATGAGAAAAGGGAGTGAGTGAGATTTGAACTTGGAACATCCTTTTGGAGAAAGAGAAGGATTTCTAAGCCTTTTTTTTGGGTAACTAACCACCAAATGAAGTAACCGCTGACTCGATATTATATATCGAAATGAACTATCGTTACCGCAGCATCGCGCAGGTATCCCACTAGCCGAATAACAACGTATTTATATTTGCATCCCATAAATTATTTGCCGAAACGAAACTAATGTTTCTTTAATCTCAACCTAAATTGCAATACGTTTTAATTTAAAATGGTAACATAGTTTTAATTTTAACCCAATTATCCTGCAAAATAAAATAAACGATTACCCAACACCAACCTACTTTTATTGTTAACCAAAATAGATAATGTTTTCATATTTTTAACCGAATGTAACAATATACTTTAATTTTAACATAAATATTAATTAGTTATTGAAAGAAACTTATTCACCGCCTCCCCCTTCCTTTTAACAACAGTTGCATTACGCAGGTACTCCACTTCTAAGATTAGGACACATGGTCATTATTATTTTGAAGTGTTCGATAAAAATCTCTAAAACAAACATATGGAATTCCCGTAAAATGATACCAAAATCTTGCGAAAACAAATAGCCGAAAGGAAACTACTCGCCGTCCGCCGCATTGCGCGGGTACGCAGCTAGTATATATATATATATATATATATATATATATATATATATATATATATATATATATATATATATATATATATATATATATATATATATATATATATATATATATATATATATATATATATATATATATATATATATATATATATAGGGTCCCCTTCCGGTGAGTACACTTTTTTCGGTAAGGACACGTAAGTACATTTTAAAAAAATTGAAAAAAATATAAAAAAACAAAGATCATAAAATCGAGAATAGTACTATATCATTATCAAAAAAATTAGAAATTTTATTTTGCATCATTGAAAAAAGTAATGATCCAATTGTTTTTTTGGTTTTTTATCATTGTTTCATTATAAAAAAATAATAATACAAAAGTTTTTTTTCGAATTTTTCTTCTTCAATATACTACTATGATCCATTTTATTATTTATATATATTTTTTATTTTTTTCCAATTTTTTTAAGGTGTCCTCACGACTCCTCACTTTAAGAAAAGCCCTCACCCGACCGCTTATATATATATATATATATATATATATATATATATATATATATATATATATATATATATATATATATATATATATGTATGTGTATATATATATATATATATATATATATATATATATATATATATATATATATATATATATTGCAAGTTAGGGATGAATCTACTACATGAATCGTAATATACTACGGGCTACGCTAGGTACATTGATTATCCTACTGTATATCGTAGTCTTCATCTTCTCCAAGGAACCCGCACAGAGACTAGACCCACTAACGCAGCAGCAAACTCTGGTGCATAGCACACGCCGACCCCGTAACGACGCCCTGTAAGGCAACTGGCTGGGGGAAACCATCCCCGGGTACACCCGAACATAGCTAGCACAGAGGCTACAATGGGGCGTAATATCTTTTACACCCATTGCATGTAACAAGGCTCGAACCCGCGACCTTTCCTAAGCGAGGCACGTGTCTTACCCGTCACGACCACCATGTTGTGTGTGTGTGTGTGTGTGTGTGTGTGTGTGTGTGTATATATATATATATATATATATATATGTATATATATATATATGTATATATATATACATATATATATATATATATATATATATATATATATATATATATATATATATATATATATATATATATGTATATATATACATATATATATATATATATATATATATATATATATATATATATATATATATATATATATATATATATATATATATATATATATATATATATATATATATATATATATATATAAAATCGGACGAAAAAATTTAACTCAGTTTCCTAGAAACCTTTCGAAAAATTAGAATTTGGAAAAATACATTTTGAGCATAATCTTGTAAGGTCATAATTCTCGGTGTATGTCTAAGTATGGACTAGGCCATTAGTCGCGTTTTAGCCCGTTTTAGACCGTGGAATGGCATTCTAGGGCATTATACTCGTTGACTCGGCTAACTGCCATTCTTACTCATACAGTGTGATATTATGTAAAAGAACCTTAATTATGGACTCAAAATTTGTTTTCTCAGATTTTACTTTACTGGTCAGATTCTGTCAATTTTCTTTCAATAATTTTCTTTATTTTATCGATCCTTTCCCTTTATGGTATCAGAGCCATGATTTCAAATAAGTCTTTGATGAATTCAACACATATATTAACAAAAATGAATATATTTAATCGAAATAATGAAAATTCTATTAAAAATCAATTAATAGAGGAATATGAAATTCCAAAAAATTTAGATTTACTTAATAAATGGACAATTCCTAAAATACACCCTAAAGTAATATATGAATTACGAACATTTGAACAAATAGGATTTACTCATACAGTAAAAACAACTGAAGAAAATTTAACTTTAAATCAAGAAGAAAAAATTATAAAGTTATTAACTGCACATGATATTAATAGATATCAAAATCAGAAATATAATTACCTGCATATAGGTCTAGTACAAATTGGTTTTAAACCCCTAACTTTACAAGGTTTACCTGAAAGTTTTTTAGCAGTTCTAAGAGATGCTCGAAATTTAAATTATAAAAAGTCTCTAATGGGTATTATACAATCTAGTTTGGCTCATAGTCCAGTATATTTTAATGTTTATCCTAACTTACAATTATCATTATCTGATATTAATATACTAGATGCTTTAACTTTAAATGTTAAAACACATGGTTATAATTACATGCCAGGATCAGAATTAATATGTATATGTTATAGGATTTATTATAAACCATTATTCACTATGAACCCTAGATGTAAAAGAATTAATAAATCAATTAATGAAACTATACTAATAGAAAGTAATTTCGATATGTCTAAAATTACAAAAAGAAGAGCTATAAAATGGGATGAGATAGAATTTCCAGAAAATTGGATAATAGAAGGAGTAGTTCCTCCACCACCAATAACCCAACATAATTTAACAAGTATTATACAAACAAGAGATGGAAATATAAAAATTGAATTTGAAAAACCCATAGAAATGGAAGAAAATAATAATACTTCATTAATAAAAAGATGTCAGTCAACTAGATCTAATTGTTCATATATTTCACCTATAGATTATAAAGTTGAAATACCTTCCAAGGCCTCTACATCTGGAATAGATGAAAAAATTAAAAATCTAAATATAAAAAATAATATTGTTTTTCAAGACGATGATCCTACTCTTTCAGAGATGGATTTTCCAACAACTAAGATTTCTGATATTTAATGGAAGAAAAAATAGATTTTAGTCCTGGATCACAGATCCAGGCAAGAAAATTAATATGTGAAGAATTTTATAGTAACAAATGGATAACATTTAGGAAATGGTTTTTTGAAGAATTCACTTCTGAACAAAAAATAATTTTACAAAATCAATTTTATGATTATTTATCTTCAATAAACAAACTTGGATTTTTTGCTCCATGGTTCTTAGAAAAATATGTTTATGAACAAAAAGGCACAATAAATGCTCTTGAAAGAATTTATCATATAAGTGACGACCAATATGTAAAAAGTATATTTCCACCACAACAACCATTTTTTATTGAAAAAGATGGTATTAAAATTAAATTTTCATCTTTTCAAAAACTTTTTACAAACAATTCAGTTATAGTAACAGATCATATAAATGCTCTAGTTCAACAGTTAAATTTTAATAACTTATGTTCGAATATAATAAATGAACAAATGATTTCTCTACAAGAAAAAGTAGATAAAGTAATATCACAGTCACAAACAGATGATAAAAATAAAACTGATAAAAAAGAGGATAGTAAACTATCAAACAAAAACTTAATAGCAGCTACAATACAACCACCTCCACAAATTAATAATTTTAAACTTAGAAATTACAAAGAATTAGAAGACATATTATCTAAAAAATTTGAAAAATTAAGTATAAATACAATTAGTAAAAGTAATACAGATAATAGTGGATCTGATCAGGAAACAGAAGATAATATAGAGATCACTAAAATTGGATCTTATGATAGTAAATTTGCTAGAAAACCAGTCCAAAGGATGTATTATTATCCTAAACCAAGTCCTCAGGATGTCCTGCATGAAGAAAGAGAATATGAATTCAGTAATAGTTACAATGGTAAAAACATTTATGAATGGAATATAGATGGATTTACTGAAAGACAAATTTATAATACTATACATAGAATGTTAATGTATAGCACAATAGCTAAACAAGCAGGAAATGATGATATTAAAGTAGCAAAAATGTTAGTTGCAGGATTTACTGGACAATTAAAAGGATGGTGGGATAATTATTTAACCACTATCCAACAACAATCAATATATAATAGTGTGATGAAATTAGAAGGAGATAATGAAGTCCCTAGTGCAGTTTATACTTTAACTTGTACAATTGTAGAACATTTTACAGGAAGATGGACTGATAATTCAGAACATATAAGAGTTCTATTAAATGGATTAAAATGTAGAACTTTAACATCATTTAGATGGTATAAGGATACTTTTCTTAACAGAGTAATGGAATTACCAGATTGTAATAGTCCTTATTGGAAAGCTAAATTTATAGATGGATTACCTAATTTATTTGCAGAAAGAATAAGAAAGCAATTAAGAGGAAATAATCCTAGTATTATATACGAAGATCTTACTTATGGAAAATTAATAGGAACATGTATCCAAGAAGGGTTATCTTTATATAATGAAATAAAGTTAAATCATCAAATAAAAAGCCAACGTCTTAATGAAAAAAGACAATTAGGAGAATTTTGTGAGCAATTTGGAATGGAAATGAATTTAAAAAACTTTAATAAAAAATTTAAGAATAAAAAATATTCTGAAGAAAGAAAAAATAAAAGAATTAAGAAAAAGAATTTCAGAAAACAAAAAAGAGAAGACAATGATAAAAAATTGTTTAATAAAAAATCATTTAGAAAAAGAAAAGATAAATGTTATAAATGTGGAAAACCTGGCCATTATGCTAATAAATGTAAAGAAAAAATAAAAAAGAAAATTAATAACTTAGATTTAGAAGATGATACTAAACAAAAATTTATTAGTTTAATAGAAGATACAGACACTGATAGCTCAGAAAATTATTATCAAGTAGACTATTATGATGATGAAAACACTTCTTCAAATAATGAAGATGAATGTAATTGTATTATAAAAACAGAAATGGATTCAAAAAATAATAACTTTGAAGATGAAATATATTTGATTGAATCACAATTTCAAAATGATTTACAAATTAATATGATTAGTAATGATATAGCAAAATTACTAAAAGAAGTATCAGATGATAAAATTAGAAATCAAATAATAGATAATTTCCAAAATCCCAATAAACAAGAACAAATGGTTAATGAAGAATCATATTCAATGAAAAAATTAGACCAAATGTTAAAAGCAAGAAGAAATATCAAAACATTCGATTTAATAACAGTAGAAGATTTAAATAAAGAAATTGGTAATTTAAAATTGGAAATTGAAAATGTCAAGAAACACTCAGTAATACAAGACAATAGAATAACTAAACTTGAAAAAAGACCTATAATAGAATCATATGCTGATATTATAAAAAGAGATGAAAATGCAAACAATGACAATTTATTTTTGCAATCAATTGAAAAGGTAATTTTTAGAAAATGGTATGTAAAAATTAATCTTTTGATAGGATAAAATTATAAAAAAGAATTTTCAGCACTAGTTGATAGTGGGGCAGATATGAACTGTATTAAAGAAGGATTAATTCCTACAAAATATTTTCAAAAAACAACAAATAAATTAAAAGGAGTTTCAGGAGAAAATTTAGACATTACATATAAATTAACAAATGCAAAAATATGCACAAGTGGTATATGTTTACCGGTCCACTTTACAATTGTAAAAAATATGAGTAATGATATGATTCTAGGAAATCCATTTTTGGAAATGATATTGTCTTTTC
This sequence comes from Cichorium intybus, assembly GCA_023525715.1. Taxonomy (NCBI): domain Eukaryota; kingdom Viridiplantae; phylum Streptophyta; class Magnoliopsida; order Asterales; family Asteraceae; genus Cichorium; species Cichorium intybus. Next base: position 57,524,888 of record CM042015.1, read on the forward strand.
TAACTGATAAAGAGAAACTTACAGGATTATATGAAGGACAGGTAATATGCTTTCCTTTTATTAGTCCTCCACAAACAATATGGGTAGATGAAATTAAAAATCAGCTAATAGCAAAATTAAATCAAATAAATTATCTAAAAGAAGAAATTAATATTCATACCATAGAAAATACACTTAAAAACCCTAAATTACAAGATAAGATTAAATTATTACAAAACCAATTTTCAAATAATATTTGTAATAATCATCCAAATGCTTTTTGGGATAGGAAAAAACATATTGTTAATTTGCCATATGAAGAAAACTTTAATGAAAAAAATATTTCAACTAAAGCAAGGCCATGCCAAATGAATTCGAATTATTTAGAACTCTGTAAAACAGAAATAAAAACTTTATTAGACAAAAAATTAATAAGACCTTCTAAATCACCCTGGTCATGCACAGCTTTTTATGTAAATAAAAATGCAGAAAAGGAAAGAGGAGTTCCTAGACTTGTAATTAATTATAAACCACTAAATAAAGTTTTAAAATGGATCAGATATCCAATCCCTAATAAAAAAGATTTACTTGATAGATTACATAATGCTATCATATTTTCAAAATTTGATTTAAAATCTGGATATTGGCAGATACAAATTACAGAAAAGGATAGATACAAAACCGCTTTTAATGTCCCATTTGGACAATATGAATGGAATGTGATGCCATTTGGATTAAAAAATGCACCTTCTGAATTTCAGAATATAATGAATGACATTTTTTTATCCTTATAGTAATTTTATAATAGTCTACATAGACGATATTTTAGTCTTTTCTAAAAACATTGAACAACATTTTCAACATCTTAAAATATTTGAACAAATAATCATAAAAAATGGCTTAGTTATATCTCAACCAAAGACGTTTTTATTTCAAACAAAAGTAAGATTCTTAGGTCATAATATAGAAAAAGGAAGCATTATTCCAATTGATAGAAGCATTGAATTTGCTTCTAAATTTCCTGATAAAATAACAGACAAAACACAATTACAAAGGTTTTTGGGAAGCTTAAATTATATTTCTCAATTTTATAAAAATCTAGCAGAAGATACTGCTATTTTATATGAAAGACTTAAAAAGAATCCACCTCAATGGAGTGAAAAACACACTGAAGCGGTAAAAAGAATAAAAGAAAAAGTTAAAACTTTACCATGCTTATCTCTAGCTAATCCCAATTAGGATAAGACTGTTGAAACAGATGCCTCCGAAATAGGTTATGGAGGAATTCTAAAACAAACTAGCCCAGAATCTAAAAAAGAATATTTAATAAGATTTTATTCTGGAAAATGGAATCCAGCACAAAAGAATTATTCAACCACTGCCAAAGAAATATTGTCTTTAGTAAAATGTGTTTTAAAATTTCAAGATGATTTATACAATCAACATTTTATAATTAAAACAGATTGTCAAGCAGCTAAATTCATTCTTAATAAAGATTTTAAACATGATGTTTCTAAACAAATGTTTGCAAGATGGCAGGCTAATTTAGCTTGTTTTGATTTTGAAGTTCAATACAAAAAAGGAGTATATAATAATTTACCTGATTTTTTAACCAGAGAGTATCTACAATGAGCACACAATCAGATAAATCGGATAATTCTAATATCCAAATGAGCCTTGATGAAATTGAAGCTATGAATAAATTTGATACAGGAGAATCAAGTAAACCTAACAATTATAAAACTAAAGAAGATTTTATAAATAAATGGAGAGTTTAGATTAAAGGAGAAGTATTTTATTTAGAAGATAGAGAATATTTAAATCATTTACTAAAAGAAAGTGAAAAATCCATAAAAAATAGTAATCACCAATTAATGAGATTTATAATGTGGGACTTACAAGAAATTGAGGAATACTCCCCAACCTTTTATAGAATGTTTTCTATAATTATTAATTCAGAAATAAAATCTTTAGAAAGAATTTTAAATTGTACAACAATTTTATGCAGGAACAATGACTGATTCCAAATTACAAGTAAAAGACAATGTATATGTTTATATGTTAAAACATGTAGAAAGAGAATTCAAGCAAAAGAAGAAAATAAAAGTTGTAATGACAGCAAAAGAAATTGAAGCATATAAGAGTTCAATACAGTTCTTTAGAAAATTTATTCATCAATCTACTTGTTAATTTTATTGTAAAACTTCTAAATAAAGAGATAACTTTTCATATTTATATCTTACAGGAATGATTCCTCGTGACAGAGGAAGAGGAAGAGGCCAGTACCCTCATAGGGGACAAGGTCGAGGAAATTTTCCTCCATTACCATATTACAGTAAAAGTGGCAGTAATACTGCATCTTCATCATCTTCCTCAATTAAACAGAATGATCCATTATATGGAGAATTTATGGAATTCCTAAAAGCAAAGAAAGGAGAAACCAGTAATACTGGCAATTCATACGCAAATACTGTAATAACAGAGGAACCGGATGATTCAAAGGATTATTATAGAAATCCACATCAAGAATTAATATTAATTCTTGAAGAAAAATATATAATGAGGTATTTTGATGCCAATAATGATGATTGGTTACTTATGTCCAGATATTTGGATACTGATTCATATTCAGCTGGATCATATAAACAAAGATCATATTATGAAAATATTTTAAAGGCCATAGAGTCTTGTGAAATATCACATTTTGATCCAGCCAATTCAAACCAAGTTTATAACTTTAGCAAAATTATTATTAAAAAGATTATATCAGTAGAAGATTGGGGAATAAGTACCCTAAAAGAAAAAGAGTTCATACACCCTGAACAAAGAATCCCTGTAAAATTTAATTATTGGGATTATGTTGAAAGCTTTCATAAAGTGTTTTTATACGAAAATTCAAAAAGAAAACATTCATGGTTTATAAAAATATGTCCTAAAGTCTATAATAAAGACATTCCAAACTGGTTTTTAAGATGGTGGATATCATATGGTCCATCAATTGAAATACTCCCAGAACCCTTCAAATCATTATATGATGAATGGGTAAAAATCTCACCCCGTTTAATAAATGATATCACCAAATATAATGGTGGTCAACAACATTTACCCTCATATCATTTCTTCACAGAATTTTCAATCCCATGGATCTGGAAATGGATCCCTGAAGTTGATTATACCACACACCAATTCCCTTCAATCCAAAGAATTTTTCTTACAAAGTTCTCGCCCAAAATGATTACCAAAGATCAAGAAACTGGAGAAATACACTCCAAAGAATCAATAGACCAGATTAAAGAATCAATCAAGAAGTATTCTTCTCAGAGAGAATTCAGACAAAAACAGGCCAAAAGAGATCCTTTACAGCAAATTGCTGAACAATTGAAGAATCAACACCATAAAGACCCAACAGACGAAGAAATTCTTAAGGAATATATCCATCAAATGAAGACTGTCATCATACAGCATGCAGAAAAATTAAAAGGCCATTCAGACAATGAATCCATGGCATCTGTTGATAGTGAAAATCAATTTCACATGTTAAGCGGAGAATCCCAACCAATAGATGATGAACTCCCAACAATTCCAATTGAAGACCTCTTCACAGAGATGGAAGCCACTGTGTTCAAAGAGTCGCAATCATCCAAGAATAAAGACAAAATGCCATAATCGAGTACGGTGCATTATTAATGATGGTGATGATTAAAGATGGTGGTCCCCTCCATTCACAAGAACCCGCAAAAGTCGTGAATCTTCTTTAATAAAGTTAATAATTTATTGTACTACTGTCGGCCAATATATCCGGCCTCAATAATTTTATAGAATAGAATTTATAGTCATTTGAAATCCGAGCTTATAAAAGAAGAAGCTTGGTAATACTTAGAGGCAGACCTTAGACACTCACTTCTCTCTTATATCTCCTATTTTCTCATCTTGTACGAAACCTTCTGCTTCTGCAATAAAAAGTTTGCTTTTATATTTTGTAAGTTTTCATATTCTATCTCCGTATTTTATTTTCTGTCTTTTAATTTTGATAACGCCTTAATGCAAGGCTAAATTCTTATATGTGTTGAATCCATCATGGCTTGAGATTATGGTATAATATATATATATATATATATATATATATATATATATATATATATATATATATATATATATATATATATATATATATATATATATATATATATATATATATATAATCGGACGACAAAATTTGACTCAGTGTATGTCTAAGTATGGACTAGGCCATTAGTCGCGTTTTAGCCCGTTTCAGGCCGTGGAATGGCATTCTAGGGCATTATACTCGTTGACTCGGCTGACTGCCATTCTTACTCATACAGTGTGATATTATGTAAAAGAACCTTAATTATGGACTCAAAATTTGTTTTCTCGGATTTTACTTTACTGGTCAGATTCTGTCAATTTTCTTTCAATAATTTTCTTTATTTTATCGAATTATATATTATATATATATATATATATATATATATATATATATATATATATATATATATATATAGATATATATATAGATATATATATATATATATATATATATATATATATGTACATATATATATATATATATATATATATATATATATATATATATATATATATATATATATATATACACACACACATATATATATATACATATATATATATATATAGTATATATATATATATATATGTATATGTATATATATATATATATATATATATATATACATACATATATATATATATATATATATATATATATATATATATATATATATATATATATACATACATATATATATATATATATATATATATATACATACATACATACATATATATATATATATATATATATATATATATATATATATATATATATATATATATATATATATATATATATATATATATATATATGTATGTATATGTTGTGAGAACCCGCAAAAAGTTGTAAAAAGGGTAAAATGGTCTTTTGTCACATCATAGACCATAATGTAAAATAATTTGATGTTTATGGAATAAGAATGGAAGAAATAAAAGTTTATGTGAAATTTGGAATTTTATCGCGTGAATAGTTAAATTTGGCCAAAAAGGGCAAAACGGTCATTTGACATGAAAATGATCATTTTGTTAAGAAAATGTAATGTGGGGTTAAGTTGGTAACTAATGAAACTTAGATTGCAAAGTTATGAGCCATGGGACCATTTTTGAACACAAGATGGAAGTCTAGGGACTAAAGTGTAAATATTTTATAAAAACTAAATATATATATGAGAGTTATATATATGGAAGTCTACTCATTTCCAGAAGTCAGTAGAGTTTTCTAGAGAGAGTGAGAGAGCACGGGAGAAGCAAGAATTCAGGAAGTTTGGCAAAGGATTGAAGATAACACTTGGAATTGGTGATTCCAGCCTCAAAAGGTAAGAATTCCATGATTTAAGTTCATCCTACCCAAGTTCTTGAATGGGAATCCTATTCTTGACTTCTGATTTTTCAGAAATCATGATTCCAGTGAAATCATACAAATCATCTTGCTCAAAATCATCAAGTAAACATGTTCTAGTTGTTGAATATGTTGAAAGCCAAGAAAATGATGATTTGGGTTCAAGAACCCTAAGTCACGGGTTTGTATGATCAAGTAGTTTTCAATTAGTTTTGATGAGTCTAACATGTTAGAAAAGATGAAAGAAACTAGTAGTAGTAATTAATTTGATGGAATTGAAGTTTTGATGCAAAAGTGGTGAAACGGGTTTTTAGCTCAAGAACCCTAGAAATGGGTTTATGAGTTGAAATTGATTTTAAATGATTCCTATGGTTTTGTTAAGTCAAACATGTCATAAGAGATGTAATAAATCAGTTCGTATGCTTGGAAATTCATTAAATGAATTTTTGGTGAAAAATGGTTATTTCGGAAGAATTTTCAAGTAAATGAAGAAAGTTTGATGATCTTATGGTGTAAAAATTAAGTGTAAGTTGGTATTTGGGGCCTAGAAGTGACCCTAAAGTGATTAAGTCATGTATTAGGAGCTTAATGAGGGGAATAGTGAAGCTGCAGTTTGAAAAATCGTCAAGAATAGCAACCTACTCAGAGATCGCGACGAGATCCTCTCTAGGTCGCGACGCGACCTCGCGTCTGGAGCAAAAGTACTATAGCAGTCAGTAGCTAAGCTTCAAGAAAGTTTTTATGCTTTGATTTTGGAACTTGGGGTTAGGCTTATCCATTTGACCTCAAATTTTAAACATAGGTCCGTTATGGTCCAAAACTTCATGGAAAGTTATCGAAATCGAAATATGACTTCCCGAGGGTACTGTAGTAAAATACACGTATTTCGGGAAAAATTATAAACATATTTATTCAAGGTTATGGTTTAGTTATGACCCGTAGTTATGTTATACGGGGTTCATGAGTAACAGAGTCGATGATATCAGTTGTTAACACCTTATTTTATATATATATATATATATATATATATATATATATATATATATATATATATATATATATATATATATATATATATATATATATATATATATATAGGTGTGGTTCAAATATAGTTGAGTACGTGAAAGGAAAAAGTGTGCAAGAGGCATAGTTATCCGTGGCCAAATCAAGGTGAGTATGTGTGGATTTTCCTAGTACATAGCAAATGATGTTTTTCAGAAAATAAGATTTCCAAATTCTTTTAAATACTAAAGTTTGGAAACAGTTTTGAAAGTAGCTCTACATGTGAGCTAAGTGTTTTAAAGCAGATTTTTAAAGAAGTTCAGTTTATAAAGCTAGTTTGAAAAAAGCTCCATATGTGGGCTTAAGACGTTGAGTTTAGTATTTAAAGAGATTTTTATTATGAGTCAAAAAGTTATAATTTGAGTTTTATATGAGTTATGTTTTATGCTTGGTCAATTTGAGATGAAGTGAAGAAAGTAATGAAATAAGAACTAAAGCAAAGAAAAGAGATAATGAGTTAGTTGTTCGGGCTAGGATCACCCACATAATCCGGAGATCAGAAGACACTACTGGGATGGTACCTCCTGTCGCGAAGTAGTTGTCTAGCTTAGCACAACCTTATGGTTGGATTTGTTCCAAGCCATGAAGGGGAGACAGAAATAGTACAACCTTGCGGGTGGATCTGTTCTGTCCCGCGAAGGGGAGTTAGTAATATGAATTAAACTAATTCATGAGATTCAGTTGGTCTTGAGAAATGAGGAAAATAGTAGTTTTGAGATTTATTATGAAAATCAATTTTGAGCAGTTTTGTGAATTATTAAGAAACTCAGTTTTGAGCAGTTTTGAGATTTACTATGAAAACCAGTTTTAAGTATTTTAGTTGTTTTATATTATAAGTTTTGAGCAAAAGAGTTTTGGGTCTAAAACCCATATTACTCACGAGACTTTATGTCTTACGTATTATTTGTTTTAAAATGCTATGTACTTAGGTGAGAAGAGCAGAAGCTGAAGTTGGGACCAATGTAAAATACAGATAAGTTTAAATTGTGGCTTTTGAATGCAGTCTGTAATACCCATTATGAATAAGTTTGTAAAAAAAAAATTTAAGTGACTTTTTGATAGTCACGTATTGTAAAATAGTATGTATTATATATATATATATATATATATATATATATATATATATATATATATATATATATATATATATATATATATATATATATATATATATATATATATATATATATATATATATGTATTCTAAACTCATGTCCGAGTAGTACAATAGACTAAGGTAGCCTATTGTGTCACACAATGGTTAGATATCATAGGAAAATATATATATGAAAATAGTCTATATATTACATATAGAACCCCTTTAAATACAAAATGTGCAAAAACCTCAAAAAGTACGGTCCTCACGTGAAAATCACTTCTATCACTTACATATTGAGCTATATTAAACTAAATGTGTAAGACCCATTTTTAAATTAAGATGCTTTATAATGTAAGTAGAGTTATTACCTTATAGTCTGTGTGATTCTAGCTAAGAGTTTGCTTAGTGTAAAGGTGTGGCGACCCTTGTGATTGTCTCCGAGTTTTGAGTCGTTGACGAGTGAGAAGAGGTTGGAATCCCTCTTATGTACTAATCTTGGTTTAATTAAGATTAGTTAAGTTGTTATATGTGTTAGTGTGGTTAGAGGACCTTTTGGGAGAAGTTTGAGTTTGAAAATTACCAAAAAGAACCAACCCGGGTCGTGTTCTGAAACCCGGGTCGTGCTGTGTCTATTGAACAAACGGAATTAAAAGTCATAAAAGGAACTTGGGTCGGGTTCTATAACCCGGGTCGGGTTACGTCTGCAGATTATATAAAATGCAGCAAACCTCATTTAAGTGAAAAAACTTCATTTCGAAGAAATAAACCACAAAATCGATTTTTAGAGCTTAGGGAGGCGATTTTGGGTCAAATTAAAGCTGGAGATTCATAGGGAAGCATAGAGTGATGCGGATCTAACCCCGTAAACACGTTCTTGACTCCAAATTCGTCGAGGTGAGTGATTTCTACGTTTTGGGGGTTTTGAAACCCTAACCTTTGATTTTGTGATTTAGCTATATATTGCTATATATGTTGTTAGTAGATTGTTAGTGGATGCATTTAGAGCTATTGGTGTGATTATTGTCGAGTTCCTACGGTTGAATGAGTAGAACTGCGGATTTGGGGGTTTCGGTAAATATAGAGTTGATATTTAGCGTTTATATCCCTTTTTCCTCTTTCAATTACTACATCTTTTGAGTTAGATGTTGTTGAGATGATTGTAGTTGTTGGAGAATTGATATAGACTGTGGTGTTATAACCAAGTTTAGCGGATAGGAGCCTGGTACGCGAAGTATTTGAGAATTTTACGTACCAAGTCGATAAAAGGTGAGTACCTAACAACGCTTGGTAATATCAAGTATTTTAGTCATTGTTGAGCCCTACTCTTGGTGAATTTATATCATATATATGCTGTGGTATTCTCACTTTTTATGGCAGTGCTTGTTTCGAAAGAAATGATGTAAACAGGGGCTAAAAGCGTACAAAATGGAAGAAGTTTGAAGATAAAGACAAAAACAGTCGAATTCGCACACGCGCCGCGGATATTTATAAGGGCGCGACGCCCTGAGTCAGCAATGAGGCGGTGGAGAAGATTTAAATGCCGAGAAAATGGGAATAAACCCATACGCGCATCGTGGAATCTAAATGCACGCGGCGCGGTCACTTATTTTTCAAAACAACAAATAAAGGGTTTTAGGTCGAAATCAGCAGAAAAGACCTCGCATAGGAACGACCCCCAAGGCTTCTTTGACTCCGAGTTTCAGTTTTCAGTCGACCATAATTGTTATTTATGTTTTTCTCTTTTAATTTCCAAGTAGTTTAGTAGTTTTGGTAGCTTTGGCTAGTGTGATTGGGTGTGACAACCATTGGCATTAGTTTTTAGTTTCTGAAAGTTTATGTTTTCTGTTTTGGAACGAGTTGGATCTGAGTTTTTAATAGTTAATCATTCGGTTATTGTTAATTACTCTTTTTATGGTTTTATGCTTTTGGATGAATTTTGGATGCTTGAATGTGTTGGATGTTTTGATTTAATCTTTGTTACTTCTGATTCTGAAGTGCATTTCTGATTTCAGTAAGTAATTAGGTTAAGTATTGGTTTTAGTTTAGTTGATGCTTGATTTGGAATTGTTGAATGTTTATGATTTCTGGATTGTTTTTGTTAAAAGTCGGAAACTAGATCCTCTGGCTGTAGCGGGACACTACAGTTGGTAATCTGTTGCCTACCTTGACCATGTAACTCATGTGGATCGTCCCTGACTATCGCTATACTACTGTGTGTTAGGTTTATGTTACTATTTTTGACCGCACGACGACCTAGGCGTGTCAAATTTTGATGTCGTTGCCGAGGAGTTGTGAGCTTGAGAGTAGGCGATCTGTAGGATTTAGTTTTTGATTTTTGATGTTTGATTTTAGTTTGTTGATTTTTGGTATGTGTACGCCTTTATAATGGGTGATTACATGTATCCGGATCAATATTATGAGTATGATGAAAATCCGGTCGACACCTATTACGAGGATGATTACTACAATGGATCATTCGATGACAATGGATGGCGGACCGAGGAGTCATCTCAACCTAAAAATTATGTAACTTGGGCCCAAGTATTGGGGCTCATGGCTGACACCCACCAAGTTCAGAAGGATCAGGCGGATGCTCTTGAAAAAGTGCAAGCTTCTTTAGATAGGCTAGAGAAAAGCTGGAAATATCCGCCAGAACCTGAGGCGAGTGATTTTTATACCAATGATAATGTGTGTGAGCCTGCATCACCTTAATATGTGATGTAAGGGCATGCACCTTGGGATAGTCAAGAGACCACCGATATGGTCGAAACGGTTGTTGAGGAAGAGGTTGTAGGTGACAATACTACCCCTGACTCAACAGCTTTTGATGTTTTTAATGTTTTTGAAAATGTTGATAATGTTGAGCTGGTGATGAGTGAATCTATACCATCACCAGAAAATTTGGTTGATGAGGATGTTGTGACGGGGGCTGTAAGTGACACTACAGATACCAGCCCAACGACTCCTGAAATTGTTGAAGTTGTTGATACTATTGGGGAAGGGGGTGTAGATGACAATACTACCCCCGAACCTAAAATTTTTGAAAATTTTGAGCATTTTAAAAGTAAGGATCTGGTGATGGGTGACTTTATACCACCACCAGAGGAAACCAGTCGCTCACTCTTGGCCCCGATCCACCTGTTGGACGATGATCAAGAAGATGATGCTGACGAGTTGGTCTTTGAAAATAACAAACATGATTTTATCACTACTCATGATCCATTCATGAATGGAAAATTAGATGTAATCAATACCATCGATGAAGACATATGGAAGCATTCCGATATGTTGCCTTCCGATCCCATTCGATTGGAAAATCTTTATTGGTAGTGCAAGCCAAAATTGCAAACTGAAGATAGCATGCAAGACACTAGCAAACGAGGTGCAAAACAACTACTGGAAGCAGCATTGGACGCGCTCCACATCAAACAGATGATTTTGAAGAGATGCAGAAGGAAGGATCAAGCTTGGAGGTTCAAAGCTACCTCCAAGCATTCACGGGAAGTAATCGGAAGATGGCAACCAGGCACTAGCAGGAGAACCGGCAAGCCATTCGACCCAGGAAAGTTTGAGGAGCAGGGGGTCAACAAAGGGACGGTGGTGACTGAAAATCAGCGAAGGAAGAAGGCGTACGATCCACCGTAGCTGTAGAAGGAATAGTCCGTCTGGCTGAAGACGTTAAACTTAGCGCTTGTTGGGAGGCAACCCATCTTTATAGGTTATGTACTGTATTTCTTAGGAGTAATTAGGAAGATATTGTCATCATCATTTGTAGGTGTAATTGGTTCGAGGCAAGTGTGGGGTTATAAAAGAGAAATTTGAAAAATTGAAGGCCGCGCCGTGGTCAGAAGTTTTGCGCGCCGTGGGATCGCAGACCAACCCGATGCACAGGGGTTGATTTGGGAACACACGCGCCACGGTCACTCCGTTTCCATGACGCGGGAATCGATCGGTCGGATTCTCCCTTTATAAGGTACATCACATTTCACTATTCACACACATCACCCACGCCGCGCCTCAGAGCTCCGATCATCTGACGTTTTTCTCGCATTTTTCTCGTTCATTTCATTCCTACTATCGAGGTATGTCATTCTAACTAGTTTTTACTTGTTAGAACTAACGATTAGGCCGTAGAATTGGTTGATTTCTCCAAAAAAATGAAAAACTTAGAAATCGGCAATGCTGGCTCGAATGGTGTTTTGTTTGCCAAATGATCACCCTAGAGGGGCTAGTCGGTGCTTATGCTACCTTGTAGTGTGTTTGGATCGAGCTAACAGGTGAAAATCAATGAGATTAGGGTTGGAATTCGAAACAGCCGCTAGCCACGCCGCGCCCTGGTTCTTGGACCGCGCCACGGTTCGGTGGGGAGGATAAGGACTTATTTTGCAAAAATTTTGTTTTGTATGGTTTCTGTGTGCAGATAGCTTTCAGGCGCGATCATCCTTTTCTCCAGTTCCCCGAGGGTCCGGAGAGTTCGATCGAGTATACTCAGAGGAGGGATGCACTTATTAGTCGCCGGGTTCTCGAGGCGATGATCATAGATCGGGATATTCTCAGGACGGCGGGACTCTGGGCTGAGATCGAGCATTTCTTTCATCGTACGTGGTCCCATGGGGAACTACATTCACGTGTCGTTGTTGGGACAGGCTCATGGCCAACCAGGACGATACAGTTTACACCGAGCTTCTCTTGGAGTTTCTCTCTATGGTCCGCTACGCACCGGCTTCGACGGAGGTCCGATCCCGACTAGTCCGATTCAGATTGGGGGGAGCCCCCAGGGAGTGCAGTCTTAGGGAGTTCAGGAGACGTACGTGTATATACACGGAGGCGGATCTCCAGAACCGACACTTCACGTCGTTCCTTCACGCGTGTATTCAGGGGCAGCCCGCACGGGATGCCAATGCAGTTGTTTGGGCCACGTTGTCCAACGTGTACTTCGAGGCGGGGTCGGCTAGGGAGATCCAGCTCTGCAACCCGCTTCACTGGCTCATGCACCGTATCGTCACCACCTCTATCATGTAGAGGGAGGGGGCGAGAAGGTGTCCGATGAGGACATGACATATTTGTGGGTGCTCCTCGACCCCACCAGGTTCCTCAACATACCGTATGCGTTGGAGATTTCTCTATCCACCCGGGCAACGGCTGCGTCTACCAGCAGTCCCTTGACCGGCGGGCATTACATTACCCTCCTAGCACGATCATATAGGTTGCTTACTGCTGCGACCATGGCCTCCCTGACGGCGATTCCTCCAGTCCGCACATCAGCACGGGCACTGGAGAATATGCACCTGATCCACCAGCCACGACCTGGACATTTTGTGAGAGAGATTACAGAGGCACCGAGGGCGCCCCGACCAGCCTATGAGGAGGGACCCCTAAGGCGTCGCCAGAGGGTTGCACCACTATTTCCACCACCACAGCCACAGCCGGAGGAGACGCAGGCCATCCGCCGATTGGAGGATCGGGTAGCTCGGATTGAGGATTAGTTAGAGTAGATCGGGGAGGTACTTTTGGAGATAGCTGCACGCCAGGGACAGCGCCCCGACCATTCCCAGCCCAAGCCCACGATCACGAGGAAGGTCCTTCCAAGCCACCCGGTGGCGATTGATGTATTTTTCCGTTTTCTTTTGGGATATATGTACTGTACTTATGATGCTACTTTAACTTTTGCTTGTTTATATTTTATTAGTTTTGCTGTTTGCATTTAATGTTTTTTGTGAGTTATGCATGTAATACCAAATGGAGGAGTTGTTTCAGGCAAGTGTGGGGTCATCGTGCCCCCTCCACTTGCCTTGACCACCGGCGTGTTTCAATGTTGCGCTACAACTCCTGAATTCTGAGTCGAGGATTTCTGTTCGTGTTTTTTGTACCTGTGACAACCAAGCACCATCAAGCAATCTACCGTCTAAGGGGTAACTCTTTCTCCCTTGTTTTGAAATTATTTTATGTACAACGAGGGCGTTGTACGGTTTTAAGTGTGGGGTGTGGATGGTCGAAAGAGTAGTTTTTGAAATTTTTGCGGAAAATAACCAGTTTTCAAAAAAAAAAATTAGCAATTTTTCAAAATTTTTAATAGGTTGTAATTTTGAAATGAATAGCTTCTGAATGTTTTAGCATTGGTAATTTTCAAGGAATACTATATAGTTGTGATCATGCTATGAGTTTAGTCAAATAAGCTAAGTTTTATGAGTTAGAAGATTGGAGTGTTTTAAGTTTGGAATTTAGGAAGGAATTGTCAAGCTGTGGCCTTTGTTGTTCGAGCCGGTAAGCCTAAAATGGGTGGGACTTATGCACCTTGCCACCTAAGATCGTCTGGTCTGGGATGGTATTTCTGAAAGCTCGTTACACGGACAACATCGAAAGTCATGGACAGTCTTTAATGGCCTTTAGAACCTGAATGAGTAAGTACACTTCATTATGGATAGAAAATTTGTAATCAAGGGTTCTTTAGAAAGTTATGAATTCCAAAGAATATTCTGATTATGTTTTCACAAACTATTTCACTCTAACTCCTAAGGCAATAAGCTTTGAAATTAAACACACACAAAAATTGTTTGAGTCTCTGTTAGAATTTGTTAAAAACTCTCTTGCTTGGGGAAAAGCAAGGCACGAGTGTGGGGTGTTTGACAACGCCTAGTAATATCAAGTATTTTAGTTGTTGTTGAGCCCTATTCTTGGTGAATTTATATCATATATGCTGTGGTATTCTCACTTTTTGTGTCAATGCTTGTTTGGAAAGAAATGATGTAAACAGGGGCTAAAATCGTACAAAATGGAAGAAGTTTGAAGATAAAGACAAAAACAGTCGAATTCGCACGCGCGCCGCGGATATGTATAAGGGCACGACGCGCTGAGTCAGCAGTGAGGCGGTGGAGAAGATTCAAATGCCGAGAAAACGGGGATAAACCCATACGCGCACCGCGGAATCTAAATGCGCGCAGCGCGGTCACTTATTTTTCAAAACTATAAATAGAGGGTTTTAGGTCGAAATCAGCAGAAAACACCTGACATAGGAACGAACCCCAAGGCTTCTTTGACTCCGAGTTTCAGTTTTCAGTCGACCATAATTGGTATTTATGTTTTTCTCTTTTAATTTCCAAGTAGTTTAGTAGTTTTGGTAGCTTTGGCTAGTGTGATTGGGTGTGACAACCATTGGCATTAGTTTTTAGTTTCTAAAAGTTTATGTTTTCTGTTTTGGAACGAGTTGGATCTGACTTTTTAATAGTTAATCATTCGGTTATTGTTAATTGCTCTTTTATGGTTTTATGCTTTTGGATGAATTTTGGATGCTTGAATGTGTTGGATGTTTTGATTTAATCTTTGTTACTTCTGATTCTGAAGTGCATTTCTAATTTCAGTAAGTAATTAGGTTAAGTATTGGTTTTAGTTTAGTTGATGCTTGATTTGGAATTGTTGAATGTTTATGATTTTTGGATTATTTTTGGTAAAAGTCGGAAACTAGATCCTCTGGCTGTAGCGGGACACTACAATTGGTAATCTGTTGCCTACCTTGACCACGTAACTCCTGTGGATCGACCCTGACAATCGCTATGCTAGTGTGTGTTAGGTTTATGTTACTATTTTGACCGCACGACGACCTAGGCGTGTCAGTAACCCTTTGTATTTGAGTAGAGATATGTTTAAGGAGACAAGAACTGCAGTTGATAATGAGATGTAAACTAAATATGATATGAGATACTAACTGAGATGAGATCCCAGCTGATGGGGAGATTCCAGCTAATGACGAGATGAGATTCCAGTTGATGGGGAGATTCCAGCTGATGAAAAGATGAGATTCCAGCTGATGACGAGATGAGATTCCCCAGCTGATGATGAAATGAGTTTACGTCTGATGGTGAGATTCTAGTTGAAAATGAAATGAGATCCCGGTTGATGTAAAATTCCAATTGATGATGAGAAAGAGTATGAGCATAAGTCGAGCATGAGCTAAGAGTTGAGATCTGTGAGTGTAGTCAATTACACTCAAGAGTTGAGAGCCGAGGTACGCAAGTTTTAGCTAACAAGGAGATGTAATTTTGTTGCTATGAGGTATGTGTGTAACTTTACTTAACATGTTCGTTGTAAAGTGTTGCGTGTATTAAATTGTAATAATACATGTAGTAGAATATGTGTAAAAATATGTGGACACATAAAAGATCAATTGAAATGACATGTGCTAAAGAAGCGTGATTATAACGTGTAGTAACCGGCATCGAGATGATAATCTCTTGTCACTTTAGGTAAAGTTACATATCACATAACGAGTACTTTGTGATTATGTATAATTGAGATTATAAGTGGTTGCTTGGTGAATATTTAGCAACCATGGAGAAGTGTGTATATTGAGTATATACATGGTGGAAAATATATAAATTATGATATTGTATATATGTTGCTTGTTGTTTCACAGATGTGATTATATTTATGTATACGAGTACTTTGTGGTTGAGACCATATATTCTGTGGGGCCACATAACTAGTACTTATGAATGATCAAAACGAATGGCTGAGATAGCCAAAAGAGTATGAGTTGAAAAAGACGGTGAGTGTGTGGTTGAATGCATATATTATACATGATTGGGAATATGTATGTTGAGTATTGAGTTTTTGTGACTTGAAATCGTCACATATTGAGATAATTGTGATAGAGATGTTAGATGACATTTGAGTAACCATATAAAGCGTACCTTGTGGTATAATTGAGAGAAACTAAAGTGGTTCATGTAGACCTTATTGGCTTAAAGATTGAGTTAATTGTCTAGTAAATGTGGTTGAGACCACATATTTAGTAGGGCTACATATCGAGTAAAGTGGTTGAGACCACATATTTTGTGGGGCCACATCACGAGTAAATTTGATTGAGATCACATATTCTGTGGGGTCACATATTGAGTAGTTGAGGTTGAGACCACATATTTCTGTGGAACCACATAACGAGCATCTTGTGGTTAGAGTAATGGGGACATTTGTGACTCAAATAAAAGGAGGAGTGACGGTGAATCTATATGGCTTGAGACCGTAGGGGAGACCCGCTAGAGTCAAAGAGGAGATGGATTGAAATCAGAAAACGGTACGAGGTACCATTATTTGATCAAAGAATGGTATGAGATACCGTAACACAACGTTGAGTGGTTAGAACAGAGAACGGTACGAGGTACCGTGAGAGAGTGTTGAGCAATGAGGTCGACGAACGGTACGAGGTACCGTGAGATAGTGTTGGGTAGTGAGTTTGGAGGACAGTGCGGGGTACTCTTAGATAGTGTGAGTGATGAGACATGAGGATGGTACGGGGTACCACAAGCAGAGCTGGAGTGATGTTGCAGTGTTGTGCTTATGTGTAGACATACATACACTGTATGATGATGATATTAAGTATTAGGACTGTACTATTTTTGAGTATGTGTGAGTTATGTTTAGAAGATGTTGAGGATGATATTGAATTATAAATATGTGTTAACATATTAATCTGAGAATATGTGAGATTTACTTGAGTGTTGATCGAGATAAATTTGTATAATTATGTAATGAGTTAAAAAGAGTATAAAAGTAATTGCGATTGTGATTGATAGGATTCGTTTCTTAGCAATCAAATCGATTACTATTAATAAGAGAAATGTGTGAATATCGAGATAACAAAACTATTTATTCGTATGAGACTATGGATAGTAGATTTTGTTATAATAATGTTGAGTTATTTTCTTGAGATTAATGAATTAGTCGAGTGATGAGATTTGATCTCACCGTAGAGATTGCGGTGTTGAATATTATGAGTCGTATGCATGTATGATTTATTTTGTGTCATTATGATGAATTAGAAATATAGATGAGAATGATGGAGAAATGGCGAGGGGAGAATTCTTACAAATGATGTATCGGAAGAAATATATGTGATGGTGTTGAGAATTTTATTGATATTAAATTGTTGAGTTCGCTATGATTATCGATTGAGTGAGAGCGTGATGTGGATTGTCCACATAAGTGGGGATGTAATAAGTGAGTACATCGAGAGAAACAACATGAGGTATGTTGTTGAATTGAGATAAAGAGGAGCCAATTGGTGGAAGACTGTTAGTTGTATATTGGGTGAAAACCTAATATGTGTGATGAGGTGGGAGCAAAGATGAATGAGTTTTTCAGAGAAGTTGAAGTCGGTTGTGGTGATGAGACAACTGAAACGGGTATTGTGTGACTAAAGTGTCGACAGTTAAATAACAAATTCAGAGGAGGCGTGAGTGAAACTCGAGATAGTTTCTAATATTTTGTTATTTCTGAATTTTTATCCTAGTATTTATGAGCTATGTTGATGAGAAATCAATAATTGACATGTTGCAATATGAGGAGTAGATTGAGAGAGAATGTGAGCCTAGAATCGGTGAGACCGTTTTCCTTATTGAATAGAGTAAATCGTTTCAAGGAGATTTGGAACGGAAGTTGAATCTCAAAAAGTTATTGAGATTAGTGTTATAGAAAGAATGGATGGTACGCTGAGAATGTGGCTCGATGTGAGCTATAGATATGGATATATGTAAGTGATGATAGTGAGTGGAGTATCACTTGAGGAGTGAGGTGAGATACCTTGGTATCGACAATTATATAATAAAGGGAGTGCCCTAAAAGAGTGAGTGGTTGTCCACGTAGACATGGTAATAACCAAAATGATTATATAGATCATCTTACGAGAATAATGGCAGGCGTTAAGATTTTGCGGAAAGAGAAGTCGAGTGAGAAAGTTTCTAAATGTAATGTGAATCAAGGAAACTTGAGTTCTATAGCTATATTATGAGTAAACGAGATGTAATGATATATACATGTCATATGAGCTAACGAGAGGATAATATCATTATTATATGTAATGTGTGATTACAGTGATGAGATGGTTGTATAAGCCATGCCTAATCTAAGAGATTTCGAGGACGGAATCTTTTGAAGGAGGAGAGAACTTGTAAGACCCATTTTT
Organism: Cichorium intybus; assembly: GCA_023525715.1. Taxonomy (NCBI): domain Eukaryota; kingdom Viridiplantae; phylum Streptophyta; class Magnoliopsida; order Asterales; family Asteraceae; genus Cichorium; species Cichorium intybus. The sequence goes on from CM042015.1 coordinate 57,543,440, forward strand.
AAATTAAGATGCTTTATAATGTAAGTAGAGTTATTACCGTATAGTCGGTGTGATTCTAGCTAAGAGTTTGCTTAGTGTAAAGGTGTGGCGATCCTTGTGATTGTCTCCGAGTTTTGAGTCGTTGACGAGTGAGAAGAGGTTGGAATCCCTATTATGTACTAATCTTGGTTTAATTAAGATTAGTTAAGTTGTTATATGTGTTAGTGTAGTTAGAGGACCTTTTGGGAGAAGTTTGAGTTTGAAAAATGCCAAAAAGAACAAACCCGGGTCGTGTTCTGAAACCCGGGTCATGCTGTGTCTATTGAACAAACGGAATTAAAAGTCGTAAAAGGAACCTGGGTCGGGTTCTGTAACCGGGGTCGGGTTACGACTACAGACTATATAAAATGTAGCAAACCTCATTTAAGTGAAAAAACTTCATTTCGAAGAAATAAACCCCAAAATCGATTTTTAGAGCTTAGGGTGGCGATTTTGGGTCAAATTAAAGCTGGAGATTTGTAGGGAAGCGTAGAGTGATGCGGATCTAACCCCGTAAACGCGTTCTTGACTCCAAATTCGTCGAGGTGAGTGATTTCTACGTTTTGGGGGTTTTGAAACCCTAACCTTTGATTTTGTGGTTTAGCTATATATTGCTATATATGTTGGTAGTAGATTGTTAGTGGATGCCTTTAGAGCTATTGGTGTGATTATTGTCGAGTTCCTACGGTTGAATGAGTAGAACCGTGGATTTGGGGGTTTCGGTAAATATAGAGTTGATATTTACCGTTTATATCCCTTTTTCCTCTTTCAATTACGACATCTTTTGAGTTAGATGTTGTTGAGATGATTGTAGGTGTTGGAGAATTGATATAGACTGTGGTGTTATAACCAAGTTTAGCGGACAGGAGCCCGATACGCGAAGTATTTGAGAATTTTACTTACCAAGTCGATAAAAGGTGAGTACCCCTTTGTATTTGAGTAGAGATATGTTTAATGATTGTTGAGATACACGTAATATATATATATATATATATATATATATATATATATATATATATATATATATATATATATATATATATATATATATGTGTGTGTGTGTGGTTTTGCTATGTTATGGTTATTGTTGTAACTTCTGATTAAGTGAACTGATATATGTAAGTAACAATAGCCGAGTTAAATGTACATATAGATTATATAATCAAGGTAGATGTTGAAATGGTTGTGTTGTAGAGTTTTGTATGGGATTGAATAGCCATGAGGGCTATTGAGCTGGAGTATAGTTTGATGTTAAATGAGTGATTATGATAGAGTGCAAAAGTAATATCGAGTGTGGTACTTACTAATGAGTGGATATTATCAATAATTAGCTGGTGTTTGTGAAGCTAATATGTTTGCAGGTTTCCGAGATTAAGAGAAGATGGATGTTGAAAATGAGATTAGAAAAAGAGAATGAGGAGGATGTTATTCAATAAAGATTCATGGAGGGAGATTGAGATTTACTCACTAAGCTTTATAAGCTTACACTTGAGTGTTGTGTTGTTTTGCAGGTATTTGTAGCTGTGATAGGGGAAGGCGTGTGATAAAGAAAGACGGACAAGTTTAGAGCCTGTCCTTTAGTCGTCTTAGATTTTATTTGTAATACCTGGTCGGATTTATAAGGACCTTTTATGTAATTATTTTGTCGATTCATCTTGTTTCCGTGGTTTGAGTACAAGTATACCCATTTTTAATGTGTTATTGTTTGAAAATTTTGGGTGTACTTCGTATGAGAAACCGGGTGTTACAAGTTGGTATCAGATGGATCTAATATGTTGACAAAAAATCAAATACTTTAGTCATATACATATGACATATGTATTCCGAATTATCATTTAATAAAGTAGCTAAAACTTACTTGATTACCATACAAGCTCCAAGCTCTTCAAATTGAGTAATCTCTATAGAATTCATCATATCAGTGGATATAAAATGTTAGAATCCTTCTCCAAACATATTTGTATCATCAAATTGTCAAATTTCATATAGGAGAAATTAAATGGATGATTTTCCAAAGGTGTGTGAAAAAAAAAACAATCGAATAAAACAACCAGTCCAATTGAAAACCGACTAATTATATTAGATACCTAGTCTCAATTGAAATGGATTGGTTTTGAAATTTCATAATCACATGGATTGGATCGGTTTTTGGATGATAATGCAAATCTATTGGATATACACCTAAACCGAACCAATTAATACCCAACCTATTATCAATTAATAATTAATAACATAAAATATTTCAATAAAAATACATGTTATAATTGGTGGACTCGAGACAAACTTTGATTATTTTGTAACGATAGGGCTTTTTAATAAATTGGGTCTACGAACACAAACTTTGATTTCGGAAATTTCAAATATAGTCATTTAACTTTCCATTTCTAACCATTTAACCTATATAATATATATTTTTCTTATTTATTATTTTTATTTCTAACTTTAATGTCATCAACATATATCATCTATATACTTATTTATTGGAAAATGTAATTAAAATGTTTATATCTCTAACAAATTTTATATATCCAATCGATAAAACCAATCCGATCCAACATTCAATTGGAATGGATTTGGTTAGTTTATAAAATGAATTGGATTTGATCGGTTGACAAAATCGAAAATCCAATGTATTATTGGATTAGATCGGTTCTATGAAAAATCATTGAATTTCGTCAAATGAACACCCCTAATTCTCATTGTTGGAGCTCAAAACTCAAACTAAGTTTCCAAAACCATTGGATTTCGTCCAATGAACACCCCTAATTCCAATGAATAACCCATGCCAATGGACCATAACCATTGAAAACCCTTTCTAATGGACCATAACCCATCACAACCCTTTCCAATGTACCATAACCCATCACAACCCTTTCCAGTGGACCATAACCATCACAACCAATTCAAGTGGACCATAACCCATCACAACCCTTTCCAATGTACCATAACCCATAACAACCCATTTAAGTGGGCCATAACCCATCACAACCCTTTCTAATGGACCATAACCGAACATAACCTATTCACGTGGACCATAACCCATCACAACCCTTTCCAATAGACCATAACCCTTGACAACCCTTTCTAATGGACCATAACCCATCATAACCCTTTCCAATATACCATAACCATCATAACCCTCTCAAGTAGACATAACCCATCACAACCCTTTCACGTAGACCATAACCCATCACAACCATTTCTAATGTACCATAACCCATCACAACCCTTTCTAATGGACCATAACCCATCACAACCCTTTCAAGTAGACCATAACCCATCACAACCCTTTCATGTGGACTATAACCCATAAAAACCTTTTCCAATGTACCATAACCCATCACAACCATTTCTAATGGACCATAACCCATCACAACCCTTTCTAGTGGACCATAGCCCATCACAACCCTTTCACGTGGACCATAACCCATCACAACCCTTTCCAATGTACCATAACCCATCACAACCCTTTCCAATGTACCATCTGGGTAGTCAATCTCACGCTATAGCGTTGCTATAGCACCGAGATAGCGTTTTGCGGAGTCAAGCCAAGATAGAAATGAAAATCTCGGTTAGTAATCTCGCTGGCACTATTATCGCCGAGATTGTCCGGGATTTAGCGCTATTTGGGACCGTTATAGCGGCGCTTGTTGGAAATCCATGTTCATGTTATGACATTCAAAAACTTGAAGTTGCAACGGAAGCATAAAATCATGAACACAAGTTTCACTTCCAAGAGGATCATGCTACATGCATGTAGAGATAAGATGAAGAACAAGCATAGATTAAGTTCAAGATCATAACCTTTCTTCTAGGACTTGATATGGACGATTTGTGATGGATAGGAAGCAAGGAAGATTCCCTCTATAGTTGATCCACCACAAGCTTGAACACTCTTGAATGCTAGTTCCAAAACTTGCAATAAGAACACTCTTTGTCTTGTAGCTTGAAAAACGATTTTTGCATGCAATAAGATGGGTGTTCTTGGTTGATATTTGAGTATGAAGATGCTCTCTCACTCCCTTGCTCTTGGCCGGCCACTCTCAACCAAAGAAAGAGAGAACAATTGCCTTATACTTAAAGGAAAGACCACACATGTTCCCTATGGTCAAACCTAGAAGACATAAAGAATCTTACACCACTTTTAAGACTTCCAAGCATGCCTTGTCTTCACTATGATGGCCGGCCATTTTAAGTCAAAAGGAGGATAATTTTTGGGCTTTTATTATTTATAAAACTTATACAATAAAAGCTTATAAATAATACATCTTCATATTTCTTTAATGGGATAACATTTAGCCCATAAATTTGTATAAATAAACCAATTGAATATGCAATATTAATGTAGTGAATATATATATGTCTACATATATTACAATGTGCATATTTTATTTAATTTACCAATTAAATTAAATAAAAGGGTTTACTTATAATTCAATTAAATCATCTAACAACTTAAACAATTTAATTGTTACACTTAGTTAATTCATCACATATGAATTAATAATCAACCTTTAATTTTGGAGTTATTATTATTTACAACAAATAATAATATCTTACAAGATTAAATTGCAAGTTTAGTATCATTTGATATTAAATCAAATTGAACATTCCAAATGATCAATTGGTGTCAAACTTGTTGTTGGTGTGACCCTATATGATCATGTATTATTAGTAATATCATTTTATGATCATCCATGGGCATATAGAACTAACAATCTCCCACTTGCACAAGGTTGCATCATAGAATGATATAGACAGTCATAAACGTCTAGCAACATTTCACTGCCCCTAATAACACATGACATAATGTCATTCAACAACATCTAATTATTTGAAAGCTCAAGGCTCTAATTGATGTACCAGGTTATTTATCAATTATCCCTTTGTCACAAACATCTTGTTGAACATGAGACATGGATCTTAATCATTCTCATTTTATGTCCAACTTTGAATCAGGTGCCTTAGATGTCTAACTCTCAACACATAAGAGGGACAAATCCCGTCTTGACTACATATGCCTCTTATGTAGTTTGTACTATACTTGAGTATGGTCTGTATGGTTGTCTAATTTTCAAGAACAACGGTGAACCATATCAAAGCATAGCATTCTCTACACTTGAGTCCAAAATATGTATCTCAGGTCTAAGGATACAACGATAATACCTTTGTTCAAGAATCACTTATGATAATGATCCATGAAGTGATCTTGAAACAGGTCAATTCCAATACTCGTTCACTAACAAGTACCTATGAATTTGGTTGCAACCTTTTGCTACTTTTACCCATAAAAGTCAACCAATCCAATTCATATTAGTCTTCCTTCATAATTGCTCCCACAACTATGTTCGACTATGGACGTTTAGAATAACTAAATTATTCAAGGATTAAACATGCTAATAAAACACAAAATTATGAATGAAACATCACGTCACATATATCACATAATTATTATTGTTTACATAGTTTCATATTCATAAAAACACTAAACACAAATCAAATCCATTCATTAGAAAAACGAAGTCCTATACCCTTAGTGTGACTTTCATGCTTAGCTTGGGGTAAAGGCTTCATGAATGGGTCTGCCAAATTCTGATCTGTATGAACCTTGTGAATACTTATTTCACCATTCTTAACTTCATGTCGTATGTAGTTATACCTTCGGTGAATGTGTTTGGTCTTTTGATGCGATCTAGGTTCCTTTGCCTGAGCTATAGCACCTAGATTATCACAGAAGATTTCTATAGGGTCCCGAATGGAAGGAACAACCCCTAGATCTTCAATGAACTTTCTCATCCAGACAGCTTCTTGAGCAGCTTCCGAAGCAGCAACATATTCTGATTCTGTAGTGGATTGTGCAATCACTTCTTGTTTGGAACTCTTCCAAGACACGGCTCCTCCATTTAAAATAAAGACATACCCAGATTGAGATCTCGAATCGTCCCTATCTGTTTGGAAGCTTGCATCAGTGTAACCCTTTACCTTTAAGCTTTCTTCCAAACCACCGTAAACTAAGAACATGTTTTTAGTTCTTCTCAAGTACTTAAGAATATTCTTTACAGCAGTCCAGTGGGCTTCATCTGGGTTCTGTTGGTACCTACTAGTCATGCTTAAGGCACATGAGACGTCGGGCCTAGTGCATAACATGGCATACATGATGGACCCAATTGCCGAAGCATATGGGACATGTTTCATCCTTTCAAGTTCAGTCATAGTGCTTGGGCACTGAGACTTACTTAGGATGGTGCCATGTGGTATTGGCAAGAATCCTCTTTTGGAGTCTTACATCTTGAACCTTTTCAAGATTTTATCAATGTATACACTTTGGCTTAGACCAATAAGTCTCTTAGATCTATCTCTATAGATCTTTATGCCTAATACATAAGCAGCTTCTCCTAAGTCCTTCATTGAGAAACAGTTCTCAAGGAACGTTTTGACACCTTTCAAGGTTGGGATGTCATTTCCAAATAGAAGTATGTCATCTACATACAATACTAGGAATACGACTATGCTCCCACTAGCTTTCTTGTAAACACAGGAGTCATCCTCATTTTTAATGAATCCAAAATTTGTGATCTTTTCATCAAAGCGAATGTTCCATGTTCGAGACGCTTGCTTTAATCCATAGATAGATCTTTTAAGCTTGCACACTTTGTTTGGATGCTTAGGATCGACAAAACCTTCAGGTTGATCCATATAGACATCTTCCAATAAGTGTCCATTGAGGAAAGCGGTCTTGACATCCATTTGCCATATCTCATAATCATAGTATGCGGCTATGGCAAAAAGTATCCTAATCGACTTGATCATTGCCACGGGTGAAAAGGTCTCATCATAGTCTATACCATGAGTTTGTGAGTATCCTTTAGCGACAAGTCTAGCCTTAAAAGTGTGAACATTTCCATCCACGTCGGTTTTCTTCTTGAAAACCCATTTGTTCCCAACGGTCTTACAATTAGTGGGAAGATTAACCAAGTCCCATACTTGGTTATCGTGCATGGATTGCATCTCAGTGTTCATGGCTTCAAGCCATTTATCAGATTCAGGATCTGACATTGCACTCTGGTAGTTGACGGGTTCATCAGAATCTATCGTATAACATTCCTCTTCCATCATTAGGTAACCATACCTTTCAGGTTCAAATCGAACCCTACCAGATCTGCGAACATCTTGTGTTACAATTTGTTCCTGATCAACTGTTTGTTCAGGTTCACCAATTCCTTGTTGAATGCTAGATCCAATTTCTTGTGTATCAGGCTGCGGTTCCTGAAGTTCTTCAAGTTCCACAAACCTCCCACTAGCCTCTTCCATCAGAAACTTGTTTTCTATGAATTCAGCTTTTCGAGAAAAAAATATCTTATTCTCTATGGGATTGTAGAAGTAGTATACAAGACAATCTTTCGGATATCCTACAAAGATACACTTAGTTGAACGGGGTTCTAGTTTGTTTGAAGCTTCTTGTCTAACATAAGCATCACAACCCCATACCTTAAGATAGGATAATGATGGAACCTTTCCATGCCATATCTCATAAGGTGTTTTATCTACCTTCTTGGTAGGTGCCATGTTTAGGAGACGAGCGGCTGTTTGTAAAGCATAACCCCAAAATGACAAAGGTAGAGTACTTCTACTCATCATGGATCGAACCATATCCAATAGTGTTCGGTTCCGCCTCTCAGATACACCATTATGTTGTGGTGTTCCAGGTGGAGTAAGTTGTGAAACAATTCCACAAGTCTTAAGATGATCCATAAAGTTTGTAGTTAAGTACTCACCTCCTCTATCAGAACGTAGAACTTTAATTGTTTTGTTGAGTTGATTTTCCACTTCACTTTGAAACGTTTTGAACATTTCAAACGCCTAATGTTTATGTTTAATCAAATAAACATATCCAAAACGACTAAAGTCATCAGTGAAGGTGATGAAATATCTTTCACCATATCTAGTCATTGGCTTGAAAGGACCACATACATCCGTATGTATGATTCCTAGCAAGTCCTTTGCCCTCTCGTTGGTTCTGGAGAAAGGAGCTTTAGTCATCTTGCCATGTAAACAAGATTCACATATATCAAATGAGTCATTCTCATTTGCCTTCAAAAGTCCACTCTTTTGAAGTTGGGATATGCGTTTCTTGTTTATATGTCCAAGGCGACAATGCCATAGATAAATTTGACTCAAATCACATTTGGGTCTCTTGGTGAAAGTGTGGTATAAAGAGCCATGGTTAGTCTTTTCATCAAGGTTTACTTCATAAATTCCATTTAAAGGCCTAGCCTCGAAATAGAATACATTGTTTTTAGAAACACAAATGTCATCATTTATAAAGCAAAGATCAAATCCACATTGTCTCAACTTAGCAACCGAAATAATATTCCTAGTCAAGCTAGGAACATAATAAACATTCAACAATGTCAAATACAAGCCACTAGGTAGTAATAAATCAAAACTTCCAATTGAATCCACCGCAACCCTTGCACTGTTTCCAACCCGGAGTACTACCTCGTTTTCCTTCAGTCGCCTACTCCTTTTGAACCCCTGCAACATATTACAAATGTGAGTTCCACAACCAGTATCAAATACCCATGTGTTACGAGATAAATTATAAAGTTCTAGGTCTATCACATAGATACCTGAAGTGCCCTCACCGGCCTTCTTCTTTTTCAACTCCGCAAGATAGGTAGGGCAATTTCTCTTCCAATGCCCAACTTTGCCACATTCGAAGCACGCGTCTTCCTTGGCAACTTTTGCCTTCTTCTTGGGCGGACGGGATGATTGGACAACTTTCTTGCCCTTTCCTTTGACAACTTTTGCCTTCCCCTTGCCATTGGAGTTAGTGGGGTGTTCGGGTCTAGTCCTCTTTGTACCACCTTCCTTGAACATGAGAACTTGAGTGGTTTTCTTAGGCAGATTCTTTTCCGCGGTAATTAGCATCCCATGTAATTCCGGGATAGTCTTGTTCAAACCATTAATGTTATAATTCATGACGAAGGGATCAAAAGACTTTGTCAAGGAGTTAAGGATCATATCCGTTGCTAGCTCTTCGGGCATCAAAACTCCAAGACGTGCCAAATGATCAATGTGACTCTTCATTTTGAGCACATAAGAGCTTACCGTCTGTCCATCCACCATCTTGCAAGCATGGAAAGCCCGAACAGTTTCGAACCTTTCCATTCTTGCAAGTTGTTGGAACATTTCCTTCAATTGATTAATCATGTCATAGGCCGAATGATTCTCCAAATCCTTCTGAAGGTCAGGAATCATGGTTGCCAACATTAGACATGATGCATCAATGGAGTCATCCATCTTTTTAAGCCATGCATCGTGTGCGGGCTTAGGAATGGCAGGGGGCTCTTCAGGAAGTGGTTCATTGAGAACATATTCTTTCTTTTCTTGTTTGAGAACTATTCTCACACTACGGTACCAATCCAAAAAGTTGGTGTGGTGAAGTTTTTCTCCCTCAAGGAGAGGCCGTAGTAAGGTTTTGTTAGGAGCCGGGTTTGTTGTGTTTGGTGCCATCTACAAAATTTTAACAAGGTTCAATTTAGTAAATTATGATATTAAGTCCTTAATGATTAATACCCTTTCTTGTTTCATAAACTTTAATTGATTAAGGTCTAGAATCCAAGTTGCAATACAAACAAGCGGTTAGGTATCCTTTATCCCGCCCAGTGTTGTAAAAGTCGGCCTAGGCGGCCGCCTAGGCGGCGCCTAGGCGCTAGGCGGACCAAAACTGCACACGTTTAGTGCTAGGCAGACTAATAAGTCGGGCGTGGTCAACATCGGTCAAAACCGGGCTAGGCGGTCAAAGGCGGTCAAATGCGGTCAAAATCGGTCAAATACGCTTGTGAAATTTTTCAAAATTGCCCCTAATTTTTCGAGTTTACCCCTCAAATTTTCGACCTAATCGACCTAACCCCGCCTCCAGTTTCCAATATTCCTCAAATCAAAACTCAATTTCGTTTTTGATGTTGCAGGTCATCGCGATTCAGCCTGGATTGAGACACGATTGAGACACGATTCAGCCTCCGCCTCCGCCTGGATTGTACCTTTCTTCGATTCAGCCTCCGCCTCCGGCTGGATCGATAATGCCTCCGCCTTCGGCTTCATCAGGTTCGTATCGAGTTTTGATTATGAGTTTTGATTATGATTTCGAGTTTTGATTTCGATTTCGAGTTGCAGGTTTGATTTTGAGTTGCAGGTTCGAGTTGCATGTTCGAGTTCGAGTTGCAGGTTTGATTTTGATTTCGAGTTGCAGGTTTGATTCTGTAAGACTACCTCCTTAGCCGTCGCCGACTACCTCTTGCTATCCCCGACTCCGCCTCCGCCTTCTTCTGGCTCCCTTCGACTCATCCTCCGGCTTCATCAGTTTGTTAGATTACATCGGTTTGTTATCGATTGCCAAGGATTTACAGGTTATGATTTCAGTTCCAAAACTTATAGATTACATCGGATTGTTATCAATTTCTGATTTTCGAATTACAGGTTATCAGATAACTTGATTACATCGGTTTGATTTCATATTGTGTATTACAGGTTTGATTTCATTAACTTGATTACATCGGCTTCATCAGTTTGTTAGATTATATGTGTATTATAGGTTATGATTTCAGATTATATGTGTATTACAGGTTTGATTTCATATTGTGTATTACAGGTTTGATTTCATATTATATGTGTATTACAGGTTTGATTATATGTGTATTACAGTTATGATTTCAGATTATATGTGTATTACAGGTTTGATTTCATTAACTTGAGTACATTGAATCTGTCTTTCCTGTTGGAGTCTGGGATTAAGTTTTTAATTTCTACTTGTAAATGATCTTGGGGTTTGAATTGTCATGTAAACCTTGCTGACTTTCAAGTGTTTTAGGTATTTATCCCCCACAGGTCAAGGTATATGAACTAAGGGAATTGTCATTGATGTTTGAAAGGCATCTCATATCAGAAATTATCAATTTTCAGGTAAGTTTTGATATTATAAGATAGATTTCTCAAATATATTGTCCTGATAAGAAAAGGATTGAAACTACAATGCTTTGATTGATTAGATTTTTTAACAAAAATTTGAAATACAATGCTGTAATCATGAGAACTGAAAGTAAGATGCTAAAATTAACAAATATTTGAAAGTAAGATGCTATAATAAACAAATTATGAAAGTACATTGCTTTTTCTTGCATTTAGCCCCTTATAAAATTACAATGTTTTTAGTCCTATCTCTCTTTTGTATAACAAGATATATATAATTTATTACAATTAATACTCCCCGCCTAGGCACCGACTAGTCCTCGCCTAGACTGACTAGTCCTAGGCCCCAGTCGACCGCCCACCTACCGCCTAGCGACTTCTACAATTCCTGCCTATTCGAATCAACAAGGTAGGTAACCGTTTACCAATTATATCCAAATATAATTTCTAGAGGTATGGGATCCGATTATAACATTTATAAGTTTGGCATGTTTGATCCCATCTATGCCTTGGATTTCTAATGCTTAGGTGACCTTTATCACAAAAGATTTCCAAACAAATCATCCCAATTAATGGACGTGTAGTTTTGCCAACTATTAATGGTTAGGTGTCCTTTATCCCATTAATATTGCAAAGCTACCTCTTGTATCAAAAGAAACTTCCAAGTGGTTAGGTAACCTTTATCCCACAAGGATATACAAGTGATACATGAGTGTTTTAAGAGGGATGGCATTGATTTGTATTTCGAAAGGGATTTGTATGTTTTACAATTCTAATTTTGGAAAACATATAGTATCATGTACATTTCATGCATCCAATGAACATGGTACCATTAAAATCTTATTTTGTTAATTGGTTCCTTAATCATAAAATCTCCATTTTATTGATTCTTTGTTTGTGGTCAAGATTACAATTAATATCCATTATTAAGTTTGAGTTTGATCACATACATGAGAACCAATTTTAATCCTAAATAATTACCATTATTATTTAGGGTTGGAGTTTGTAAGAATTCATAAAATCTCCATTTTATTTCTTGTTTCATTCATTTTCAAAACTTGACTTTATAGGTTTTATAACACAACCCATTTTTAATAAAACCAATTGTATTACATCTTATATTTTAAATATGTCAATTTGAAAATTACAAACTCCTTGATGATTATGTTTAATTATCTAGGTTGTCTAGCATGCAAAATCTTATTTTCATCCACAACATAAAATAACAAAACATTCAATCATCACATGCATGCATGGGTGCATAAACACAAGCCAACTAATTTGATATTTCATGTGAGCCATACATGAAATATCAAGTCCAAACCTAGGGACAAAAAGGTGACAAAAAACTCAACCAAATGATCTTCGATTTGGCAAAAATTTTGCCAAGCTTCTTATATCACTAAAGGACACTTGAACCACCATTTCTTGACACCATGGAAGAGCTTGTGATTTTTATTTCTTCTCTCCAAAAATTGCGACAGGAATGGGGCAGCAGGAAGAAATGTTGTGTTTTTTGTTGCTTTCTTCACTTCATTCTTGGTCATAATGATGCTTATACTTGCCAACACTTATTGTATATGCTAGATATTAAAGTTACCAACAAGTATAGCATCAAAATACCAAGATATGAATTTATTTTGAGCCTCAAAACAGGTCCGAAATGCACAGCAGGAAAGCAGGAAAATGGAGCTGTTTGTTGTGATCTTTCTTTGGCTTTATCTCCTTTACTTATTAAATTTTATAAAAGATACAAAAGAATACAACTATTCTAATACTTACAAAATGAATAAAATAAGGAAATAACTAATTATTATTACAAACCATTTGAATAAAAGAATAGATTACAACCATATCGAATTTAAACACAAAACATGCATCATATTGTCCTTGGCTTGTTTATGCACCATTTTATCACATAAAATCATAAGAAAATCAACACTTTGTTTTTCTAAGGCAACAAATATGTAACCAAATGCATGCAAACATAAATTTTAGTTGGTTACATAGAATCATAGATAATATACTTGCATGTTGCCAAAGAAGCCATGCATGAAACTTTCATTCAAGAAGATGAACATTCATGGCTTCCAAAAACCAAGTTTATCCAAATAAACTTATTATCTAAACATGCAATATAGCCATGGCTCTGATACCAATTGTTGGAAATCCATGTTCATGTTATGACATTCAAAAACTTGAAGTTGCAACGGAAGCATAAAATCATGAACACAAGTTTCACTTCCAAGAGGATCATGCTACATGCATGTAGAGATAAGATGAAGAACAAGCATAGATTAAGTTCAAGATCATAACCTTTCTTCTAGGACTTGATATGGACGATTTGTGATGGCTAGGAAGCAAGGAAGATTCCCTCTATAGTTGATCCACCACAAGCTTGAACACTCTTGAATGCTAGTTCCAAAACTTGCAATAAGAACACTCTTGGTCTTGTAGCTTGAAAAACGATTTTTGCATGCAATAAGATGGGTGTTCTTGGTTGATATTTGAGTATGAAGATGCTCTCTCACTCCCTTGCTCTTGGCCGGCCACTCTCAACCAAAGAAAGAGAGAACAATTGCCTTATACTTAAAGGAAAGACCACACATGTTCCCTATGGTCAAACCTAGAAGACATAAAGAATCTTACACCAGTTTTAAGACTTCCAAGCATGCCTTGTCTTCAATATGATGGCCGGCCATTTTAAGTCAAAAGGAGGATAATTTTTGGGCTTTTATTATTTATAAAACTTATACAATAAAAGCTTATAAATAATACATCTTCATATTTCTTTAATGGGATAACATTTAGCCCATAAATTTGTATAAATAAACCAATTGAATATGCAATATTAATGTAGTGAATATATATATATGTCTACATATATTACAATGTGCATATTTTATTTAATTTACCAATTAAATTAAATAAAAGGGTTTACTTATAATTCAATTAAATCATCTAACAACTTAAACAATTTAATTGTTACACTTAGTTAATTCATCACATATGAATTAATAATCAACCTTTAATTTTGGAGTTATTATTATTTACAACAAATAATAATATCTTACAAGATTAAATTGCAAGTTTAGTATCGTTTTATATTAAATCAAATTTAACATTCCAAATGATCAATTGGTGTCAAACTTGTTGTTGGTGTGACCCTATAGGATCATGTATTATTAGTAATATTATTTTATGATCATCCTTGGGCATATAGAACTAACAGCGCTATGACCGCTATTTCGACCAGGCGATTATTTTTCCGGAATATTTGAATAATATTGGGTTGTTGACTGTAATGTGTGTTGAGGTCATTATTTTGTGTATATTTTTCATTATGGCATATGATTCTTTGTATCAGATATGATTGTGATTAACAAGAAATTCAAGTATTACATATGAATATAGGAGTATAAATATTAATTCTATGTAATATAAAAAACCGCTATTTCGCCGCTATACCACCGCTAGAACCGCTATTTCAAATACCGGTCAGTGACCGCTATTTCATTTTGGACCGCGATAACTGCATAGTGTACCATAACCCATCACAACCCTTTCAAGTGGAGCATAACACACCACAACCCATTCAAGTGGACCATAATCTATCATGACCCTTTCCAATGTACCATAACCCATGACAACCCATTCAAATGGACCATAAACTATCACAACCCTTTCAAGTGGACCATAACCCATCACAACCCTTTCACGTAGACCATAACCCATCACAACCCTTTCCAATGGACCATAACCCTTGACAACCTTTTCTAATGGACCATAACCCATCACAGCCCTTTCCAATGTACCATAATCCATCACATCCCTTTTAAGTAGACCATAACCCATCACAACCATTTCAAATAGACCATAACCCATAGCACAACAGGTAAATTCTTTTAAGGGTTTTGCTGCCATTGAATGTTTGCCTTCCGAAACCCTTCTGGATTTCCAAAACCCTACTAAAGAACACTGAAGATAAGCCTAAATGATTTGCTTATCCTGTTTTTTTACAATGTTTACATTTTCAATCAATCATTAATATTTCTTACTTTATGCGGTTGTTCTTTCATATAAGCGTTGATGGCGACAATGTATAATATCCCCCAACAAATATTGCTTGATATTCTTACATGCATTGGAGAATCGTCTTTGAAAAGTATTATGTATGTGACAGTGTGGTATGTATTGATATCTTCATGTAACCATCACTTACTCTTGCTTAAGAAAGTGATCTTTACTATTGTATTTACAGTTCAAATGGGTTAATGGAAGCGGCATACAACATACATGTGTTGGAACGTGTAAATCTTGAACGTATTGACTTAATTTAGCGTTTTCGAAGACCAAAACAGATAGAATTTCTCAGTAAATGCTATACTGCTGGAAACCTTGATGCGTTATTCAGAAAAGGAGTGGTATGTAACGTGTAAACCCTTTAAGGTATTTATGTTTATTTGTAGTTGATGACTTGATTCTAACGGATTTGTTTATTTTTAGTATGACCTCTACCAAGATCATCAAGTTCGCTCCGGCTTGGAACATTTACGAAGAGCAAAAAATAAAGGTCATCCATCAGCTACTTATACTCTTGGAATATCGCTTATTTTGAACGGGCATGGTACATGCAAAACTGGAAGGCAAATGCTTCATTCATTTTTTGCAAGTAAATCTCCAATAGAACTCAGATTAGCTGCTCATCGATTTGAATATATTACTCGTTTAATTAGGTGATTGTATAAGTTCAAGAAGGATGCTTTCTGCGTGTTTTGTCTAAAGGAAGGCCATAACACTGAGAGAATAATTGCACTATGTTTAGGTGTTGATTATTATATATATATATATATATATATATATATATATATATATATATATATATATATATATATATATATATATATATATATATATATATATATATATATATATATATATATATATATATATATAGGTTCTGTTGGAGGTATCGTGAAGCACATGCGTGTAGTATTGTATTTGGTATATGATGTCCTTTTTTGCTATGTTAATGGAAATTTTTGATTGTTTAATACAATGTACATATGTTTATGTTATTTGGGATGTTGTTTATGAAATATTAAATTCAAGGTTTTGTTTTTGGTATCATGAAACACATATGTTAATGGAAAAACAGAGTAGTTTGTTTTTTGATGGTTTAACAACCGAGTTTAAACTTACAACCATTTATAGCAATCAACTTTCATATTTCGCTTCTTTAAACTTTGGGCGGAAAATGTGAAATGGTGTGAGTACATTCAACGTAAAATGTGATATTCCATTTATCAAACATAGCCTTTTCAATTGTTGGTCAATTAGAGATTCAGAATCGAATTAATGATCATATACCAAAAACATTATATACATTCAAAATCTAATGATGATAAATTCATATACCAAAAATGTCGAATTACTTTCAAAATCTAATGTTGATTATT
This sequence comes from Cichorium intybus, assembly GCA_023525715.1. Classification (NCBI taxonomy): domain Eukaryota; kingdom Viridiplantae; phylum Streptophyta; class Magnoliopsida; order Asterales; family Asteraceae; genus Cichorium; species Cichorium intybus. The sequence continues at coordinate 57,559,888 of CM042015.1, forward strand.
AAACATCCTACAAAATTCAAAGTAACAAGCATCCCACAAGCAACTTTTACATTCCATAACTTTTGGTTCTTGTAATTCAAAAGCCCTACTAATAGTGGTAAGCCGACAAGTATGCGTTTGACAAGTAATGAGGCAACAATGGAATTGTACTGGTTTTAACTCATCCCGCATGGACAAGATGCCTCGAACCTTCCTCAAGGTTTGCCGAACATGCTGATATATGCCAGAATAGGGGTATGCATTATTCAACAGGTCCAAAGCATTATTTTTTTGGTCGATGCCTTGACCCATCAGCAGCCTTCCTAGGACAAATTTTGCGTCCCTTTGCCCCCATCGAAGCTGCCTCCTCAAGCATACGTCTTCCTATCTGTTGCTCTTCTGCCAAATAAAAAACCTTCATCTATTTTGGTTTAAAGTACAAAACAAAGATTAATAGAATGTAAAAACCAGAGTACCAATATAAGACATAAAGTTCGGATAATAAAACAAAGATAACAAAATGACAAAATACAGAGTACCATTCCATCCTTGAACATTAAGTTCGAATTTCTCTTCTCTGTGCACTTTGCGAACAGTGCATTCTTATTCAAGTCGAAGTGCCAAAATATAATCGAACTTAATACATCGGTTTCCATGTGTTTGTATACTTCATCGGTCTCAATAGCATTGTTAAGTGTTTTGCAACTTGAATAGACAATACAAAATAGATGTCTTAATGTACACACAATTTAAAAAACACAAATGTAATAAACAGAGTGTATAAGAAACTTACACACACTTGCATTTGAGAACTGCAATCGTTGATGAAACCGCCAAATGCGTGAGTATTTTTTTGATAAGTACCAGCAGAAGGTCAGTTAGCGGTAGTCGTTGATGTCTTGTTCGCATTCTTGTTACAATTTTCCTTTCCATTTTCTTGCTATGCTTCAAGGTTTTTCCAACAAAGGGTTTATGGTTTTAGAAGATGATCTGATATTTGTGGGGGATGAAACCTTGTGGCAGTTGAACACGCCGACGAATTGAAGCGACGTGCATTGGTCTAGTCGTAGGAATTATGGCGCCTACATCGTACGGTGTAGAAATTGATGTTATTTATGACATCCGCCTAAAATAGATTCAGGTCAACCCAACCCAATTGGAAATTTAATAAACCCTACTCAAGATTACTTGACGCTAATAGGATCAAAACCCATACAATACGATATAAATTGACGTTAATAGCAATATAGCATAGTATAACGTTATAACTATAATAAAATTAAATTATGATACCATATTAAAATTAAATCAAAGTATGATGCTCTAATTAAATTAAAAGAATCAAACTTGAATGATATAATTAAACTTCAAATCAAAGTACATTGTTATAATCAAATAATAACCTATCTTTTATAAAACTCTATTTTTATAAACACTACATTAAATTTTATAAAACTATTATATTAGTTAGGTGCTGTTTGTTTTTGAAGAGGTAAAATGTCTGCAGTCTGCGGACCACATCTGCAGACATCTGTAGCAGAAGAGGTGGACCAAATGTCTGCAGTCTGCAAAAAGAAGACTGTTTGTTTTTTAAAGTCTGCAAACTGTAAAATAAACAGAAATTTAAATAAACTGAAATTTATAAACATAACAGTTTTCAACATTGAAATTTAAACAATTCTAATGTTTCCAAATAAGCAAAATAATCCAAACAATGTGTCAAACACCATCAAAAAACCATATAAGTTCCCAACAAAACCCAAAAAAAACCCAAAAAATGCTTCGCTAATCTAATATTCCTAAACCAGTAGCGGTCATTTTGATCCATGCTTTTAAGACATCGGGAATGGCTGGCAGTGTCATCCATGCTTCTCTCATAAGCACGGACTTTCCAAAAATGTGAAAAGCAGCTAAAAATAAAAGATCAATTGGTTCTAAACCAACAAGCTTCAACTTCTCGTAACATTCATCAGTTGTTGGCTCGTCCTTGTTGTTGATCAAATGTTGTACAACTTTTTGAATATCGATACATGTTTCCAACAAGCGTTTTTTTTGCTGGGTGGACCATTGTAGTTTTTCTCCCATTTCTAAGAACCAAAAAATCATATACAATTTTAGATTGCAAAAATTAGTAAACATATAAATCATACAATCACAATAATCCAAACATAAAAATGCAGGTTCCAATCAATCACAACCTCCATAAAAACACCAAAATTGATTTCCAATCTAAGTATGTAACATACATTTCGAGGATAATAAATATTGATTACTAATACTTTCAAACTAACTAAACAAGTGATCAATGATGATGAAATAATACTACAAAAAGGCAAGAAAAAGTGTTTCTTATCGGTAAACACATTCTAACAAATCAGCAAATTAGCAAATTAGCAAGCATTTTAGCAAAAAGGCAAGAAAAAGTGATCAATCAACACAAACTTGAACATTTATTAACAAATCAGCAAATTAGCAAGCATTTTCGGAACCCTAAACAAAATCAACAAGCATTTTCGGAACCCTAAACACAAACTTGAACATTTTAACAAATCAACAACAAAATTGAAACCATACATACAGAAATCATAACTCTAATCCCAAATCAGCAACATTTTCGGAACCCTAGAGAGAAGAATGGGTTACCTGCTGTGGAATCGCGATTGGAAGGAGAAGGGGTTGAGTCGCAGTCGCTGGTGGAGCAGCAGCGGGCGGTGGAGGCGCAGCAGCCGGTGGTGGAGCAAGCGCCGGTGGTGGAGCAAGCAGGAGGGAAGGAGTTCGTCGCAGTCGAATGAGCCAAGAACTGAACGATAGGCGTGTTTTTTTTTTGAAGGGATTATACGCTTCTTTTTTTTGGTTTTATTTCCCTTGAAGACATTTGAAGACCTTTGAAGACATTAACCCACATCTGCCCCAAAAAGAGGACGCGCAGACCTTTTAAGGTCTGCGGTCTTCTAAAAACAAACACTCTGCGAATGCCCATGTCTGCCCGCCGTCTGCGTGGCGCAGACAGAAGTGGTCAGGAAGATCTGCAAAAAAAACAAACACACCCTTAGTGTATTACATAGAAGATGCTTGTGTTAGTGGGAAATTATGGAGACCACCTAAAGCAAAAAGATATTCCCATGGTCTCCCACTCACACCTCCCATCATCTTTCCTTTCATTTTTCTCCCAACACATTATTCTCATCACCACTCAAACCCTCTATATTCTTTCTCTCACTCTCAATCTCGAAATTCCTCCTTGAAAGCTTCATATTTCAGCCAAAAACAATCCATTATACTCAAATCTTCATCCATCTTGAAGCATTCATCAAGGTATGTTGTTAAAAGTTTCAAATTCATACATGAAACAAATTCAATCCACCAAAATATCTAAAACTCATTTTATGTATAAACCTGATTTTTCTCAGAATCCCATCAATAAAATAAGAAGTTCTAGAAATTTTCAGAAAATAACTTATTTTTATTGAATTACTATAATTATTGCAATATAATAGGGCAATAATTCACATAAAATACTTTGTACAATCAATAAATTCTGCGGAAATTCTGGAATGACCCATATATTGAATAAAGTGTATTTATGAAGTTTCATGCATTTATATTACTTTTTTATGCTTATTGTGTATTTTATTTTGTTATAAATAAATAAATAGAAAAATATAGTTATTTATGTCCAACATTAGATTTTATATTTTTAGCACCTTATTAAAATTATAAAGACTCCATGACAAATTTTACAGAATTTTGTAAGAATGTTTGCTTAATGTTCCTGATTTAATGATTGTTTAATGGTTTAAATTGATAATAAATATCTACACATGTCCAAAAATTATAAAACATTATGAGAATGTCACATATAACATAATAATCATAACTAAAAAGTTTGATGAATTTCCCTTAATCGTTTACTATTATTTATGATTTTATTGATTAATTAATAATGAAACATATAAATAAAATACTTCCCATAGTCAACAATATCCAAAACCCTTAAAATAGGCTCTATATAATGTTAGAAAACTATGGTTAATTTCCCATAATTTTTGGGGATCATTTATTATTTTTCCTAGATTTTGTTGTTGTTTAATCATTAAAGTGTTAAATAAATACTAAAACAGTTCAGAAAAATATGAAAATTTTACAGTAATTACTATTATATGAATTAATGATTTCCTAATAATTTCAGAATTTGTCAATACTGGGTACTATTTAAAACCATTTTCCTAAGTATTTAAGCATGTAAAAATGCATTTTTAATGATTATTCAATATAAATAATTGTTAAAATCTGTAAATACTTATAATTGGACAAGTTATTATTTTAATAAGAAATTATTAAAATCTTGCCTAAATTGAAAATATAAATTAATTATCCAAAGTAATTAATTCAATTTAAAATTCATTTAACAAATAAATACCTTAATATTCAAATCAAAATGGATTATTGTTAATTTATCTAATATAAGAATATGTGTCTAATTATTTTTATTAATATTCCATTCCCGTTTAGCAGTTCCTAAACCAAAACTATTAATTATATTAGGTTCTACGACATTTTGACCCGGGCCGTCTATCGTACGACACGCGCGTATTCCGTTTGGACTAAAGTGAGTAATCTACCCCATATTTTATAATTTTCAATACTTTTGGGGTGTATCATGTGGTTCTAATATATTTCCAACTTCACTTTAGTATTTTATCACAATTGAGACATTGTTGGGACATTTATACTTGAATCATTATTTGTATAATTATTGTTTGTTTACGCTACATGTACTTGTAGTGCATTATCATTTTTAGTCTAATCTCCGTGACTATGCTTGTATTCTTGAGGTACATTATGGACAATAATATTGCTATTGGGTTGACCACCCCGCCTTGGGACGCTAAGGTGATTGATCGCACATGGTTGAGTGTGTATGATGATTAGATGCTCCATCCTATATATATATATATATATATATATATATATATATATATATATATATATATATATATATATATATATATATATATATATATATATATATATATATATATATATACATACATGTATATGTATATATAGGGTGAGGACTTATTGTTGTTGTTATCATGTGTTAATCAATTTTTGATTTATAAACCGTTATCTTAATAACACTTGCTTGCCGACTTCAAAAGAAATCACATTTCAAATTATAAATTTTTCAAACTCGCAATTTTCTTTAATAAAATTAGATTACTCACCAACTCTTGTAGTTGACCTGTTTTTACCCATGATGCAGATTTGAAGAATGAAGTTGATGAAAAGTAGGGTGTACCTTAAAAACCCACAAGACTATTTAAATTTGATGTAATAAATGTTGTTTGTATTTGGATTTGTATTTGTATGTTGTGGATCTTGTTTGCATACTTAGTACTTAATTGAATCTAATCATATTATAACATAGTTGTCATGAGACTTTGAACAATATATCACGCCTTGATCGATTCCCCCAGGGATCGAGGTGTGACATTATTGCCCTTATAAAACACACATTTTAATGTTCATTCGTTAGTCGTGCAAATTAGTAAGTGTATTTTTGTCAAAACACATTATTCAAAAAATGCAAATCCCTTAGAAAAAGCAACCGGTGACAATTCCTATTTTTCATTTTAAAACACACATTTTAATGTTCATTGGTATTTTTGACAAGGGTTTTGTTTCTAATTAAACACGGCTCAAAGAAGATACGATAATCGCTGGCTGCAACCCTTGAATTCATTTTTTTTCTTTCAGTTTAATTATTTAATTATTCCCTTGTCTTTTAACAACGTTTACATTTTCAATTTTCTTTCTCATTAATATTTTCAATGTTGTGTTTACTAAATACGAGTCTTTCAAATATGCGTCAATTGTGTGTAATAATTTATAACATTGAAAAGGTAACGTATTACTTAAAATGTACCATCCTTCTAACTCTAAAAGTAGGGGAGTTGTCTCAATTATAACAACTGACTTTCAGTTTATTGTTATTTATAACATTGTACGACATCTTCGTTTGTGCCTCAAATGTGCCTCAATTGTGTGTAATAATCTAAACATTAAAAATGTGATAATATGTTAAAGTAATACCAAATTAGGTAAGTTATGTTGAAGATAATGATTCTCAGCCGTCAAATGCTTGCAGAATGAATTAATTAATTACCATTACATCAGTCTTTTCATACTATAAAACATTTCTACCACATCTCTGTTTCCGATCAAAAAACCACATGCTTAAGCTTCCACTTGAAAATCATGGCAGGAATTAACAATCAATGGAGGATTAGAGAATCTAGTTCAATATTTGGACCTTTATGAAGAATACGACTTCTACAATGTCATGTTTTCAGCCTCAAAGTCACTCATGGCGGGAAATTCACTCTCACGCCCTCTCGTTATTATGTTTGTCCAATAGTTGATTATGTCGACTATTTAGACATAAATAACTTCACACTTCAAACTCTTCAAAGTGTAGCATAATTTTTGGGGTACAACCCAAACCAAGTTTTCTTCTACACCTGGAAAACTGATAAGACCTTGGATTTGGGTCTCATTCGCTTACAAATAGCCAATGAGTTCCGTCTTTTTAAGCAAACCATTGGAAACAATTTCAACATTGTTCAACATGTATATATTGAAAAATCTCCTCAAACCATCACTTATTTCTACACCAACACCTTAAGGAATGCACCTGCCAAGAGGATAGAAAAGCTTATTTTGGATTTCGTGGAAGACAACAAACTATCAAGTGTAGACGAAGCTATAAAATTTGTTGATAAAAAATATGGGGTTTGTATCCCTAAATTAAAAATGAATGCATCAATCACACTTGCAAGACAGAAAGTGGCTGCTTACACCTTTGAATACGATTATATTATTAGAAATTTTTTAAAATTGTTTATATTTGCTTATCGATATATATATATATATATATATGTGTGTGTGTGTGTGTGTGTGTGTGTGTAGTTTGTGTGTTATTTTGTTTAATACAATATACATATGTGTATGGAAAAGCAAATCATATGTGTTTTTCATACCATGTGCCTCAATTGGAAACCACAGAGCAATTGTGTTGTTTATAACAACCGACTGTAAACTTACTATCATTTATAACAATCAACTTTCATATTTGGCATCTTTAAACTTAGGGCCAAAAATGAAAATTTTTGTGAGTACTAAATACAAATATTTCAAGTATTGATTATTTAAATTCGGTACATTTAATATCTAGCCAAATAATTTCATTCCTTAATACCTGTTATATAATTATATACAATTTTGGACAGATATAATCAAGTATACCGTGACCATATAATACTTACACTCACAACTTGTATTTTTTATCATGATAATTGTTTGTTTTTTGACACGCATAAAATATTACGACGTGACCATAACATGGTTATCCTTAGTTACTTGTATTTGATACTTTAAATAAGTGTCCAAACGCTAACCTATGGACACATAAAATCATTTATGTGGCCATATGTGCTCGATTTTACCTTCATTGAAGTCACTCCATTCCTTTAGACATGTATAATAAAGTAAGTCGTGACCATATAATACGTATACTCACAACGTTTCTCTTTTATCATGACAATTGTTTGTTTTTTGACATGCATAAAAAATTAATACGTGACCATAGAATGATTGTAGTAACGTGTTTTTGTTTCCCTTTACTAATTGACTAACTCAATCCTACAGACACAAAAAAATCATTTATGTGACCAAATCATTTCATTCCTTATGTCCATTTAATTATATTATATACAATTTTAGACACATATAATCACGTATACTGTGACCATATAATACTTACACTCATAGCATTTCTCTTTTATCATGACAATTGTTTGTTTTTCGACACACATAATATTTTACGACGTGATTGTAACATGGTTATACTTACTTGTATTTGATTATTTAAGTAAGTGTATAAACGCTACTCTATAGACACGCAAAATCATTTGTGGCCATATGTACTCGGTTTTACCTTCACTGAAATCAAGTTATTATTTTAGACACGTATAATAAACTACGTCGTGACCATATAAGACTTATACTCACAGATTTTCTCTTTTATCATGACAATTCTTTGTTTTTTGACATGCATAAAAATTAAGACGTGACCATAGAATTCTTATAGTTACTTATTTTGTTTCTTTTACTAAGTGGCTAATTAGAAACTATCCTATGGTCACACGAAATCAATTATGTGGCCGTATATACTCGATTTTAGACACATAAACAATTGTTTTATGTGACCATATATGCATCATTCGTCTCATAGAAAACCATCACAAAATTTTTATTTCTTTCAAAAAAAAAAAACTGTGGCCGTTAGTGATATATGGCCACATTGTTTGATTGTGCGTCGTAAAAAGGTAATATCTGACGTTAAATCGTTATCAACAATTAAAATCTACACACCAACGGTCACACTTATTGCTGTAAAGTATAGCTAACAGTAGTCTAAAAATTTTTACGTTACTTTTAGTCACGCAAAAAATTGAATATGTGACTGGGCGGTTTTGGAAAAAGTGTGACCGTAGGTCATTTTTGTACTAATGTTAATAATAATAATATTATTATTATAACAATAATAATGGTTATTATTATTATTATAACACTATTTTGTTTATAATAGAGTAATATTACATATCGATATTTCCACTGCAGAGTGTAGATTTCTGTTTCTTTGCCACCATCTTTTACTTGAAACAACCATTCCTCAACCTTAAACTCTCTTCTATCATCGAAAAAGCTTCCACACTCATACATAATTGTGTTGTTCAAAATATTGAAATCGAAAAGAACAACGAACAATACCGATTTAAAGGTTACCAACCCGATATTTTTTATTTCTTAAGGATTTGTTAACTATTCAAATATTCAGTTTTTCGCTGTGCCACAATTCACCTTTTCTGCCAAATACGACTAACTGAAAAGCAGAAAACTTATTCTTTTTTCTTATTTTGATGTTTCTTAATGGCTTGCTTCTTCGATGGTGAAATCTAACTCCATGTTACAATTTTTCAAAATGATCATTTTATCCTGTGTGCAATTTTGATAAACAATTAAACCATGGGGATGAGATTTGTAATTTTCTATTATAGTTATTTATGGGTTTTAAGATACTTTCAAATTGGTAATTTGGGAGATGCATACTTATGAATTATATTTATTTATGGTTGTTTCACAAGTCCAATAGAAGGATGAGTTAAATAGCTACCCATACAATTTGGTAATTTTGAAGATTTATACTTGTGAATTAATATGATCCTTATTTCTTGCAGTTAGTTACACGATGTGAGCAACTTTAGTTCTTTGATTGTCAATACTAACGGTGAGCATATTATCAACAGTGTTGCAAAAGACGCTAGACGCTCCCAGGTCGGTGGACTAGCGAGTAGTGATTACTCGGCTGGGCGAGGAGTACTCGGACGAGTACTCGGATAACGTAAATTATAAAGAAATTAACTTTTGGTAAATTATATATATGACAAATATTATAAGTTCATTAGATTTATAACAAAATAGATGAATATCAATTAATTTAGGGGTTTATTTTCATTTTTTTCAGTCAACAAACCGAGTATAAGGTTTGACCGAGGAATTTCTGAGTAAATCCGAGGAATTTCCGAGGAAATCCGAGGAATTTCCAAGGAATTCCGAGGAATTCCGAGTAATAGCTAGTCCGATTTATTAGACCGATTTTTGAAAAATCGCCAAGGTACCTAGCCGCGGCCGAGTACTCGGCCGAGTACTCGGCCGAGTTGGCCGAGTTTTGCAACACTGATTATCAAGCAAAGTTCTAAACATAAAGGTATTTAAAGGGATATTGATATTTAATTTTATGATAGTTATTTGTTTAAGTGTAACACATGACACAACCACAACTTTTTCACGTTCCACCATGGTTTGGCAAGTATGCCCTAGCCAGACTCCACATGATGTTTCTAAAGGATTTGAAGCTTATCCAGTCCTCCGGTCGTTAGCTTATCCAGTTTATTTGTTCTTATCTTTATTTAAGTTTAGATAGATATCATTTATCTTGTATTGTTAGTTAGTCTTGTAGCTATTTATCGATCTCGTGTTGTAACCTCGAGAACAACAAGAATAATAAGAACCGATTGAATTCCGCTTACACTAAATTCTTTATGGTATCAGAGCGATCTGTTACCTAGGGACGACGACATTGTCCGGCGAGCATGGCGGGAGACAAATCAGATGGATCCGGCGAAAAGGAGGATGAGGCGATTGATGTTGGTTCGCCATTGTACATTCACCCGTCGGATTATCCCAAACAAGTCCAGGTAAATGACTTGTTGAACGACAATAATTACAATGAATGGAAACAAGAGATGTCGAATTTTCTCTTGGCGAAAAACAAGATGGGATTGATCGATGGCACTGTCAAGAAGCCTGAAGTGAAATCTCACCTATACACGGCATGGGTTCGAGCCAATGCTATGATAAAAGGATGGTTAACCACAGCGATGGAGAGGGATATAAGAATGAGTGTTCGATATGTAAACACCTCTTCAGAAATCTAGCTAGACCTTGAAGAGCGATTTGAAAAGGAGGTGCACCCCGTGCATACGAGTTAAAGCAAACACTCCATGCAACAAGACAGGACGGGAGTTCCATTTCGAACTATTACACCAAACTAAGGTCGATTTGGGACGAGTTGCAAATGGTTCTTCCCACACCACGATGCACCTGTCAAGGTTGTGGCTGTGGAATTGGAAAGCAACTGGACGAATTGAAAGAAAAGGAGAGGACTTATGAGTTCTTTATGGGATTGGATGACGACTTCTCCATCATTTGAACCCAAGTCCTCGCTATGAAACCGACTCCCTCCATCGGGACGGTCTACCATCTCTTAGCAGAAGACGAGCAGCAAAGAGCAATCACGGGTGGAGTAAAAAGAACGGGGTCTGAAGCATCGACATTTCAAGTCAACTACAATTCACAACGAGGGCAGCGACAGTCATCGTCGAAACAAACGAGTCAACCTGCGAATAAAGTGACGCAAAAATCCACGAAATCAGATGGCGATAAGAAGGTACAATGCTCTTACTGTCAACATGATGGACACAGCAAAGATGGATGCTTCAAACTCATCGGGTACCCAGAATGGTGGCCCGGTAAGAAAGATAAACCCAAGGCAGCTTGCATGGAGCTTGGCCCAAGTCCGATCCCTAGAATCACAGACGAGCAATACCAGCTCTTTGTTGAGCACTTCAAGGAAGGAACGAATGTATCAAAACAATCGATGGCAAACATGGCTGGTAGAAACAACATTTATGATGAGTGGATTGTTGACTCGGGAGCCACCGAGCACATGACACACATAAGTGATTTTTTGATTAATGAAACCCACCACCCTAAAGACTCACCTGTTGTCATTCCTAATGGAGACAAGGTTCCGGTCATGGGTAAGGGTGAACACACCTTGCCAGGAGGTTTGAAAATAAAAGGGGTTTTATTTGTACCGAGTTTCAATTATAATCTTCTCTCAGTTAGCAAACTCGCAGATGATCTAAATTGTGTTGTTACCTTTTCCCTGGTTTCTTTGTGATGTAGGAATTGGGGACGAAGCACTTGATTGGAGCGGGTAGTCGCAATGGAGGGTTCTATCAGATGGGGGGAATGAAGATGAAGACGAATGAAACTCTAATGTCAACTTTTGAGGTTTGGCATAAAAGGTTTGGCCACCCATCAATCAAGAAGATCTCGAATTTAGATTTTGTTAGTATTTCAAATAAAGAACAAGTTAATAAATGTGATGCTTGTCTTAAAGAAAAACACACTAGACTTCCTTTTCCTGTTAGCAAAATAAAAACCTCTTCTTGTTTTGATCTTATACATTGTGACGTAAGGGGTAAATATAGAACCCCCCTCTCTTAACAATGCGTCTTATTTTTTGACTATTGTCGATGACTTTAGTAGAGCCGTTTGGACCATCATGATAAAACATAAACATGAGGCTAGTACATGTCTCATAGACTTTCACAAGATGGTCCAAACCTAATTTGGAAAACAGATCAAGCGAATAAGATGCGACAATGGAGGTGAGTTTGTGTCTAATAAGATGTGTGACTTCTATACACAAGAAGGGATTGTTTTGGAGACATCTTTCCCTCATACACCATAACAGAATGGTGTGGTCGAACGCAAGCATAGACACTTGCTTGAAACGGCGCGTGCTCTCCGCTTCCAGGCGAACCTACCAAAAGTTTTTTAGGGTGTGTGTGTCTTGACAACCACATATGTTATAAAACGAATGCCAACCAAAGTCCTACAAGGTATCACGCCATACGAGGTACTTTTTGGTCAAAAACCTACTTAGGATCACATGCAGGTGTTTGGGTGCTTAGCTTATTATCGAAGTATAGAGACGAGGGGTGACAAGTTTGAGGCTCGAGGCCGACCAGGTTTGTTTGTTGGGTACCCCCAAGGTACAAAAGAATTCCGAATATATGACTTAGAAAATAGAAAACTAGTCACTTCTAGAGATGTTCTCTTTGTAGAAGATCGGTTTCTAATGGGCTCCGATTTAATAAATGATAGTGTGCAACAAGAGGAACTTTTTAAAATAGATAATATTGTATGCGAGACTTATATGGCTCCGTGTGATGAAACTGTATCCCATCCTCACGATGACATCATCGTTGACCAAGAGGTGACACCCACCTCCGATATGGATAGTAACAATGCACCTCCCGTGCATACCGACCTTGGTGATGAAAATTACTCTTACATGCACACTGACTCAGAAGACGCCCATGTTACCAGGGCTTCACGAGCCCAAACACAGCCCCTTCTGTTTAGTGACTATGATGTTGAATTACCCCCGTCGATCAACCATCCGCTACCCGCCTCCGATCGATCTGCTTCTACGATACACCCCATCTCCTCTTATGTCTCTTATAAAATTTTTCCAATCCTCACAAAGCATTTCTAGTAGCCATAGTCACACACTATGAGCCAAAGTGTTTTAAGGCTGCAGCTCAAGATGAAAGGTGGCGAGATGCAATGGTCAAAGAAATAAGTGCTTTGGAAGCAAACAATACTTGGATACTCGTGAACTACCACCGGGTAAACACGCCATTGACTCTAAATGGATATATAAAATCAAGTTTAAACCACATGGGGAGATAGAATGCTAAAAAGCACGGCTTGTCACAAAAGGATACACACAAATGGAAGGAATGGACTACCATGACACTTTCGCCCCCGTTGCCAAACTCGTCACTGTTAGAATTTTACTAGCAATGGCTGTAAGCCCCGAATTCTATCTATAAACTGTATCAATCACAATATGTTCAATTGGTGTGGAAACCCAATTGAGCAATAATCAAGAAACACAAGAAATCATATGAACAATAAGAATCAAATGACCAAAATGCACTCGTTTGATTAATGAACGACTCGTACAATTGATCACACTAACACATGCAACACGAAATCTCCTTGCACCCTCACTCACGATTTCGGCCAACTGTTCAACCCCAAAAACACCTTACACACCACTATTTATAATAGACACTAGAAAAGCCCAATACATTGTAAGCCCAATTGCACAACTTAGCCCAAAAGCCCAAACTAACTAAAAGACCAACAAGCAAAGCATAAACCACAAAATAGGGCCCAACAATGGCGGTCAAAAATAAATGATACATCAGTTAGACGTGAATAACGCATTCTTACATGGTGACCTTGAAAAAGATGTGTACATGAAGATTCCTCATGGTTTTAGCAAAGATGGTGACACGCGAGTTTGCAAGTTGAAGAAATCTTTATATGGTTTAAAGCAGGCTAGTAGGAATTTGTATCACAAGTTCACCTCAGCGTTGCGAGAATTTGATTTCCATCAATCACATGCAGATCACTCATTGTTTATCCATCGAAATAAGGAAGTATTCGTCGCAGCTTTGATATATGTTGATGATTTGATCATTGTCGGTAATGGTTCTAAGAAAATTGAGACTACCAAATCCAGTCTCCATGCTCGCTTCAGCATCAAAGACCTTAGCAGTCTCAGTCTCACGTATTTCTCTAGGATCGAAGTGTCACGCATACAAGAAGGCCTGGTACTTAGTCAACGGAAGTACATCATTGACATTCTCGATGATGTTGGTATGCTTGGGTGTCGTCCAAGCAAGTTCCCAATAGAACAAAATCTTAAACTAGACAAAGGCGATAACGAAGAAACAGTTGATGCTAATTTGTATCGGTGATTGGTTGGAAGACTCCTTTATTTGCAAGTGACTAGACCGGATATTACATATTCGGTTAATGTTCTAAGTCAATTCGTATCTGATCCTCGACTAAATCATTGGAACGCAGCTTTAAGAGTTTTACGTTATCTTAAAACCACTTTAGGGCAAGACATTCTTCTTCCAAAGGAAGGTCAGCCGGAGTACTTGCTTACAGCGACTCCGACTGGCTCGACTGTCCTTTCTCCAGGCATTCTAGAACTGGTTATCTCTTGATGTTGGGTGGTGCACCAGTGTCGTGGAAATCTCGCAAACAATCAGTCGTGTCCCGCTCCTCTGCAGAAGCAGAGTATCGTGCCATGGCAAGTACGGTCAGTGAAATATTATAGGTTCGATGATTACTTTCTGAACTTGGAGTTCGCGTTGACAAGCCTCCACCTCTCCTGTGTGATAATGAGTCTACTCGTCATATCGCTCATAACCCGGTCTTTCATGGACACACTAAACACGTCGAAATGGATTGTTTCTTTGTTTGGGAAAGAGTAGAATCCAATGAAATTGCTCCCGTTTGTGTCAGTACTCAAGCTCAATTGGCGGATTTGTTTACTAAGCCACTTGGCTCCGACAGGTTACATTCATTGCTTGTCAAGTTGAACATTCGAAATCTCCATGTGTCAACTTGAGGGGGAGTAAAGGATTTGAAGCTTATCCAGTCCTCCGGTCATTAGCTTATCCATTTTATTTGTTCTTATATTTATTTAAGTTTAGATAGATATCATTTATCTCGTATTGTTAGTTAATCTTGTAGCTATTTATTGATCTCGTTTTGTAACCTGGAGAACATCAAGAATAATAAGAACCGATTGAATTCCTCTTACACTAAATTCTTTAGTTTCCTCAAGTTTTCATTTTGAATGCTACATGATTGATTTATAATTACATAAAAGATTAATACTACATATATGGAAATCTGCTTTGTTTTAAAATTGTGTTACATGTACTATTCTCGTACATGTTGGTTTGGAACATGAAGAATTTCAAATACATGTATAACCGGGAAGATGGCCCATCATGCCATTAAGGTATTTATAGGCTTCACTCTGAATGGGGCCACAATCAACCGAAAACCTGAAACTTCAAGTTGCAAATGCTAGTACCCAAGAACAAACAACACCTCAAATTTCTTTCTATATCAAAGGGACTTCAGGTGTCAGGTGCATTTTTCTCGTTTCCTCATCTTGTCTGTGAGAACCCGCAAAAAGTTGTAAAAAAGGTAAAATGGTCTTTTGTCACATCGTAGACCATAATGTAAAATAATTTGATGTTTATGGAATAAGAATGTAAGAAATAAAAGTTTATGTGAAATTTGGAATTTTATCGCATGAATAGTGAAATTTGACCAAAAAGGGCAAAACGGTCATTTGACATGAAAATGATCATTTTGTTAAGAAAATGTAATGTGGGGTTAAGTTGGTAACTAATGAAACTTAGAATGCAAAGATATGAGCCATGGGATTATCTTTGAACAAAAGATGGAAGTCTAGGGACTAAAGTGTAAATATTTTATAAAAACTAAATATATATATATATATATATATATATATATATATATATATATATATATATATATATATATATATATATATATATATATATATATATGAGAGTTATCTAACTATCATTTCCAGAAGTCAATAGAGTTTTCTAGAGAGAGTGAGAGAGCACGTGAGAAGCAAGAATTAGGGAAGTTTGGCAAAGGATTGAAGATAACACTTGGAATTGGTGATTCCAAGCTTCAAAAGGTAAGAATTCTATGGTTTTAAGCTTATTTCATCCAAGTTCTTGAACGGGAATCGTGCACTTGATTTCTAAATTTCTAGAAGTCATGATTCCAATGAAATCATACAAATCATCTTGCTCAAAATCATCAAGTAAACATGTTCTAACTAGTGAATATGTTGAAAGTCAAGAAAATGATGAATTTTGTTCAAGAACTCTAAGTCACGGGTTTGTGTGACCAAGTGGTTTTGATGAGTCTAAGGTGTTAGAAATGATGAAAGAAACTAGTAGTAGTTTTTAATTTGATGGAATTGAAGTTTTGATGCAAAAGTGGTGAAATGGGTTTTTAGCTCAAGAACCCTAGAAATGAGTTTGTGAGATGAAACTGGTTTCAAATGATTCCTATGGTTTTGTTAAGTCAAACATGTCATAAAAGATGTGAGAAACAGTTCATATGCTTAAAAATTCAATAAATGAGTTTTTGGTGAAAACTAGTTATTTCGGAAGGATTTTCAATGAAATAAAGAACATTTGATGATTTGATGGTTTAAAAATTAAGTGTAAGTTGGTATTTAGGGCCTAGAAATGACCCTAAAGTGATTAAGTCATATATTCAGAGCTTAATGATGGGAATAGTGAAGCTGCAGTTTGAAAAATCGCCAAATATAGCATTATACTTCGGGATCGCGACGCGGCAACCATATGGTCGCGACGCGACATGGCGCCAGACAGAAATGCAGAAAAGTCAGGAGCTTGGTTCAATTTTCTTTTTTTGGGATTTTGAGTTAGGCTTATCCGTTTGACCTCAAATTTTAAACATAGGTCCATTATGGTCCAAAACTTCATGGAAAATTATCGAAATCGAAATACAACTTCCCGAGGGTACTGTAGTAAAATACGCGTATTTCGGGACAAAAATTATAAACTTGTTTATTGAAGGTTATGGTTTAGTTGTGACCCGTAGTTATGTTATACGGGGCTTTTGTGTAGTAGAGTCGATAATATCAGTTGTTAACACCTTATTATTATTATTATTATTATATATATATATATATATATATATATATATATATATATATATATATATATATATATATATATATATATATATATATATATATATATAGGTGGTGGTTCTAATACGGTGAACCAAGCGAAGGAAAAAGGAGTTCAATGAGCTAACTAACTCCTAGGTGATTTGAGGTGAGTAATGTGTGGATTTTCCTAGTACATAGCAAAATGATGTTTTTCAGAAAATGAGATTTCCAAATGCTTTTAAATACTAAAGTTTGGAAACAGTTTTGAAAGTAGCTCTATATATGAGATAAGTGTTTTAAAGCAGATTTTTAAAGAAGTTCAGTTTATAAAGCTAGTTTGAAAGAAGCTCCTTAAGTGGGCTTAAGATGTTGAGTTTAGCATTTAAAGAGATTTTGATTATAAGTCAAAAAGTTTATAAGTTTGAGTTTTTATATGGGTTATGTTTTATACTTGACCAATTTGAGATGAAGTAAAAAAAGTAATGAAATAAGAACTAAAGCAAAGAAAGAGATAAAGAGTCACTTGTCCAGACTAGGATCACCTGCATAATCGGGAGATCAGAAGACACTACTGGGATGACACTACTGGGATGGTACCTCCTGTCGCGAAGTAGTTGTCTAGCTTAACACAACCTTATGGTTGGATTTGTTCCAAGCCATGAAGGGGAGACAGAAATAGTACAACCTTGTGGGTGGATCTGTTCCGTCCCGCGAAGGGGAGTTAGTAATATGAATTAAACTAATTCATGAGTTTCAGTTGGTCTTGAGAAATAAGAAAAAGAGCAGTTTTGAGACTTATTATGAAAATCAGTTTTGAGCAGTTTTGAGATTTATTGAGAAAATCAGTTTTGAGATTTACTATGAAAACCAGTTTTAAGTATTTTACTTGTTAATATTACAAGTTTTGAGTAAAAGAGTTTTGGGTCTAAAACCCATATTACTCACGAGACTTTATGTCTTACGTATTATTTGTTTTAAAATGTTATGTACTTAGGTGAGAAGAGCAGAAGCTGAAGTTGGGACCAATGTAAAATACAGATAAGCTTAAATTGTGGCTTTTGAATGCAGTCTGTAATACCCCTTATGAATAAGTTTGTAAAAAAAAAATTTAGTGACTTATTGTAAAATAGTTGTATTATAAAACTGTATCAATTTATGGTTTTGAGAAAGGGGTGTTAGAGTTTTGGTATCAGAGCCATAGTTTAAGCGAATTAGGTTGGAATACCATCCTAGGCTTAAACTAGCAAGAGTAGTAGTAAAGGGGCCTTAGTAATGTAAAGGTACACCTACACTTATAGAAGTTATAGAGTGAGTATGACTGTTGCAATAGTGCAGTCAAGATAGGGAGATAACATGTTTTCAATGAAATAAAGAACATTTGATGATTTGATGGTTTAAAAATTAAGTGTAAGTTGGTATTTAGGGCCTAGAAATGACCCTAAAGTGATTAAGTCATATATTCAGAGCTTAATGATGGGAATAGTGAAGCTGCAGTTTGAAAAATCGCCAAATATAGCATTATACTTCGGGATCGCGACGCGGCAACCATATGGTCGCGACGCGACATGGCGCCAGACAGAAATGCAGAAAAGTCAGGAGCTTGGTTCAATTTTCTTTTTTTGGGATTTTGAGTTAGGCTTATCCGTTTGACCTCAAATTTTAAACATAGGTCCATTATGGTCCAAAACTTCATGGAAAATTATCGAAATCGAAATACAACTTCCCGAGGGTACTGTAGTAAAATACGCGTATTTCGGGACAAAAATTATAAACTTGTTTATTGAAGGTTATGGTTTAGTTGTGACCCGTAGTTATGTTATACGGGGCTTTTGTGTAGTAGAGTCGATAATATCAGTTGTTAACACCTTATTATTATTATTATATATATATATATATATATATATATATATATATATATATATATATATATATATATATATATATATATATATATAGGTGGTGGTTCTAATACGGTGAACCAAGCGAAGGAAAAAGGAGTTCAATGAGCTAACTAACTCCTAGGTGATTTGAGGTGAGTAATGTGTGGATTTTCCTAGTACATAGCAAAATGATGTTTTTCAGAAAATGAGATTTCCAAATGCTTTTAAATACTAAAGTTTGGAAACAGTTTTGAAAGTAGCTCTATATATGAGATAAGTGTTTTAAAGCAGATTTTTAAAGAAGTTCAGTTTATAAAGCTAGTTTGAAAGAAGCTCCTTAAGTGGGCTTAAGATGTTGAGTTTAGCATTTAAAGAGATTTTGATTATAAGTCAAAAAGTTTATAAGTTTGAGTTTTTATATGGGTTATGTTTTATACTTGACCAATTTGAGATGAAGTAAAAAAAGTAATGAAATAAGAACTAAAGCAAAGAAAGAGATAAAGAGTCACTTGTCCAGACTAGGATCACCTGCATAATCGGGAGATCAGAAGACACTACTGGGATGACACTACTGGGATGGTACCTCCTGTCGCGAAGTAGTTGTCTAGCTTAACACAACCTTATGGTTGGATTTGTTCCAAGCCATAAAGGGGAGACAGAAATAGTACAACCTTGTGGGTGGATCTGTTCCGTCCCGCGAAGGGGAGTTAGTAATATGAATTAAACTAATTCATGAGTTTCAGTTGGTCTTGAGAAATAAGAAAAAGAGCAGTTTTGAGACTTATTATGAAAATCAGTTTTGAGCAGTTTTGAGATTTATTGAGAAAATCAGTTTTGAGATTTACTATGAAAACCAGTTTTAAGTATTTTACTTGTTAATATTACAAGTTTTGAGTAAAAGAGTTTTGGGTCTAAAACCCATATTACTCACGAGACTTTATGTCTTACGTATTATTTGTTTTAAAATGTTATGTACTTAGGTGAGAAGAGCAGAAGCTGAAGTTGGGACCAATGTAAAATACAGATAAGCTTAAATTGTGGCTTTTGAATGCAGTCTGTAATACCCCTTATGAATAAGTTTGTAAAAAAAAAATTTAGTGACTTATTGTAAAATAGTTGTATTATAAATCTGTATCAATTTATGGTTTTGAGAAAGGGGTGTTAGAGTTTTGGTATCAGAGCCATAGTTTAAGCGAATTAGGTTGGAATACCATCCTAGGCTTAAACTAGCAAGAGTAGTAGTAAAGGGGCCTTAGTAATGTAAAGGTACACCTACACTTATAGAAGTTATAGAGTGAGTATGACTGTTGCAATAGTGCAGTCAAGATAGGGAGATAACATGTTTTCAATGAAATAAAGAACATTTGATGATTTGATGGTTTAAAAATTAAGTGTAAGTTGGTATTTAGGGCCTAGAAATGACCCTAAAGTGATTAAGTCATATATTCAGAGCTTAATGATGGGAATAGTGAAGCTGCAGTTTGAAAAATCGCCAAATATAGCATTATACTTCGGGATCGCGACGCGGCAACCATATGGTCGCGACGCGACATGGCGCCAGACAGAAATGCAGAAAAGTCAGGAGCTTGGTTCAATTTTCTTTTTTTGGGATTTTGAGTTAGGCTTATCCGTTTGACCTCAAATTTTAAACATAGGTCCATTATGGTCCAAAACTTCATGGAAAATTATCGAAATCGAAATACAACTTCCCGAGGGTACTGTAGTAAAATACGCGTATTTCGGGACAAAAATTATAAACTTGTTTATTGAAGGTTATGGTTTAGTTGTGACCCGTAGTTATGTTATACGGGGCTTTTGTGTAGTAGAGTCGATAATATCAGTTGTTAACACCTTATTATTATTATTATTATATATATATATATATATATATATATATATATATATATATATATATATATATATATATATATATATATATATATATATATATAGGTGGTGGTTCTAATACGGTGAACCAAGCGAAGGAAAAAGGAGTTCAATGAGCTAACTAACTCCTAGGTGATTTGAGGTGAGTAATGTGTGGATTTTCCTAGTACATAGCAAAATGATGTTTTTCAGAAAATGAGATTTCCAAATGCTTTTAAATACTAAAGTTTGGAAACAGTTTTGAAAGTAGCTCTATATATGAGATAAGTGTTTTAAAGCAGATTTTTAAAGAAGTTCAGTTTATAAAGCTAGTTTGAAAGAAGCTCCTTAAGTGGGCTTAAGATGTTGAGTTTAGCATTTAAAGAGATTTTGATTATAAGTCAAAAAGTTTATAAGTTTGAGTTTTTATATGGGTTATGTTTTATACTTGACCAATTTGAGATGAAGTAAAAAAAGTAATGAAATAAGAACTAAAGCAAAGAAAGAGATAAAGAGTCACTTGTCCAGACTAGGATCACCTGCATAATCGGGAGATCAGAAGACACTACTGGGATGACACTACTGGGATGGTACCTCCTGTCGCGAAGTAGTTGTCTAGCTTAACACAACCTTATGGTTGGATTTGTTCCAAGCCATGAAGGGGAGACAGAAATAGTACAACCTTGTGGGTGGATCTGTTCCGTCCCGCGAAGGGGAGTTAGTAATATGAATTAAACTAATTCATGAGTTTCAGTTGGTCTTGAGAAATAAGAAAAAGAGCAGTTTTGAGACTTATTATGAAAATCAGTTTTGAGCAGTTTTGAGATTTATTGAGAAAATCAGTTTTGAGATTTACTATGAAAACCAGTTTTAAGTATTTTACTTGTTAATATTACAAGTTTTGAGTAAAAGAGTTTTGGGTCTAAAACCCATATTACTCACGAGACTTTATGTCTTACGTATTATTTGTTTTAAAATGTTATGTACTTAGGTGAGAAGAGCAGAAGCTGAAGTTGGGACCAATGTAAAATACAGATAAGCTTAAATTGTGGCTTTTGAATGCAGTCTGTAATACCTCTTATGAATAAGTTTGTAAAAAAAAAATTAGTGACTTTTTTATAGTCACGTATTGTAAAATAGTTGTATTATAAAACTGTATCAATTTATGGTTTTGAGAAAGGGGTGTTAGAGTTTTGGTATCAGAGCCATAGTTTAAGCGAATTAGGTTGGAATACCATCCTAGGCTTAAACTAGCAAGAGTAGTAGTAAAGGGGCCTTACTAATGTAAAGGTACACCTACACTTATAGAAGTTATAGAGTGAGTATGACTGTTGCAATAGTGCAGTCAAGATAGGGAGATAACATGTTATCGCTTACAATTTAATATATAGAAATGTGTATTAAATTAAGATTTTGTTATTCATATAGTACTGGGAGGAGAAGGACAGATACCTCTAGATGACGGAGGTGCCGGTAGTCACACTTCATCATGAGGAAGTGGACCCGCCAATGTTCATGAAAATGTGGGGCCCGAGCCAAACCCACAACCACAACCCGCCACAATGGAATCTATTCAAATTCTAATTAATAGCTTACGAAATGAGTTGAAAGGAGATGTGAATCGAATTATTGATAGTCGAATGGGTGAATCCAGTGCCCATTCCTCCCAGGAAGTTTCCAAAAAGACAAATGAATATAATACTTCCAAAGGAGAAGCTAGAGAGGGAACCAAGAAGAAGGAGAAGGGTTGTTCTTTCAAGTCCTTCATGGCTTGTAAACCGCCAGAATACCAAGGCAGTTTTGAGCCAAAGGTGACTATGCGGTGGATTCGGGAGATTGAACAAGTAATGCAAGCTAGCAAGTGTAGTAAAGAAGACCAGGTCAACTATGCCTCCCGATTGTTAAAAGATGATGCTCTGGTATGGTGGGACACCAAGTATGAAAGCCTGGGGAAAAATGTTGTTTATAGCTGGTCGTGGGCTGAATTTATCTCTTGCCTTAAGGATAAATTTTGTCCCACAAGAGACTTGGAGAAGATGAATGAAGATTTTCTAGTGTTGAAGAAAGGAGACTTATCGGTTGATGAGTACACGAAGAAGTTTTGTGATATGCTGCCTTTTGTGGGAGGATCTTATCCCACTGAGCGTGCGGGAATTAACCGTTATGTTCGGGGGTTACCGTGGAACTATGAATTGGAAGTAAAGAAAGCTGAAACATTCGATGATGCCATTAGTGCAGCCCGTAATGTGGAAGATGTGGGCAAGCGTCGGAATGACAAATGACCGAAATTTAATGATAAAAGAAAGTCAGTAAGTAGCAGTGGAAACTTAAAGAAGAAAGGAAAATTTAGCTCGAGCCAGACTAAACAAGGGAGCATAAAGAAGTGTGATAAGTGTGGAAGAGAACACAGTGGTGAATGCCGTGCGGGGTCCAGTGCCTATTTTAACTGTGGCGGATTTGGTCACAAAATGAAAGATTGCAAGGCAAAGAAAGCTAGCGAGGTGGAATGTTTCTCATGCCACCAGATTGGGCATTACAGTTTTAACTGTCCAAACAAAGGAGGGGAGACCATGATATCTACAGCCCAAAAGAAGACAGAACCACAAAAAGTGAAGACACGACTTTCCAGATCACTCGAGAGGAAGCAAAGGAGACGCATGATGTTGTCTCAGGTATACTACTGGTTAACTTGATACCTGCGTATGTGTTATTTGATTCTGGTTCTATGTACTCGTTTGTGTCCCACGAATTCGGGGCTAGATTGAGTGTACCGTTAGAGTTGCTAGATGTAGTCTTTGAAGTGGAAGTGGCAGACGGGAAGTTTGTTGAAGTTCAGCATATGTATCTGGATTGTGAACTTGATATCAATGGCAAGAAGTTCCGACTTAATCTTCTTCCCATTAGAATTAAGTCTTTTGATGTGGTAATTGGAATGGATTGGCTTGGTGCCAATGATGCAAAGATAGCCTGTGGGCAAAAGAGGGTGTCTGTTAAAACCCTAGGTACTAAAGTATATGTGTATGGAGAAAGAAGAAAGCATGTGCCGAGCCTTATTAGTATGGCAAAAGCCCGAAGATGTCTTATGAAGGGTTGTTTATCCTTCTTGGCTTATGTTATGACTGAAGATAAAACAAAGAAGACTTATAAAGACATTGAAGTAGTGCGTGAATTTCTAGAAGTTTTTCCAGATGAGCTACCTGGCTTGCCACCTGAAAGGCAAGTTGAGTTCTGGATAGATCTTGTCCCAGGAGCTTCCCCGATAGCACGAGCACCGTACCGATTAACACCAACCGAAATGCGGGAATTAATGTCCCAGTTACAAGAGTTACTTGATAAAGGCTTTATTAGGCCTAGTTTTTCTCCGTGGGGTGCTCCAGTTCTATTTGTGAAAAAGAAAGATGGGTCAATGTGTATGTGCATTGATTATAGAGAACTTAACAAGATTACTATCAAGAACCGTTACCCGTTGCCCAGAATAGACGACTTATTTGATCAGTTGCAGGGTGCAGATTATTTCTCGAAAATTGATCTGAGATCTGGTTATCACCAAGTTAGGGTGAAAGAGAGTGATGTTGAGAAGACAGCGTTCCGTACTCGGTATGGACATTATGAGTTTCTAGTGATGCCATTTGGTCTTACTAATGCACCAGCGATTTTCATGGACCTAATGAATCGGGTCTGTAAACCATTCTTAGATAAATTCGTTATTGTCTTCATAGATGATATTCTTATCTACTCAAAGAATAAAGAAGATCATGCATGCCATTTACAGACAATACTTGAAACTTTGAAGCGAGAACAGTTGTATGCAAAGTTTTCCAAATGTCAATTTTGGATGCGAGAGGTGCAGTTCCTTGGACATGTTGTTTCTATCCAAGGTATAAAAGTCGACCCTACAAAGGTTGAAGCAGTGATGAAATGGGAACCTCCCAAGACGCCAACTGAAGTTAGAAGTTTTCTCGGACTTGCCGGGTATTACCGGAGATTTATTCAAGATTTCTCCTGCATAGCCGTGCCACTTACACGACTAACCCGAAAAGAAGAGAAATTTAGATGGCAAGAAGAACAATAAAAAGCATTCGCTACATTGAAGGAGAAGTTGTGTAACGCGCCAGTTCTTACGTTACCAGATGGAACAGAAGATTTTGAAGTATACAGCGATGCCTCACATCGGGGGCTTGGCTGTGTATTGATGCAAAGGGGGAAGGTTATAGCATATGCCTCCCGACAGTTGAAAGATCCAGAAGTGAAGTACACTACTCATGACTTAGAGCTTGCAGCAATTGTATTCGCATTAAAAATTTGGAGACATTATTTGTATGGTACGAAGTGCAAGCTATTTACTGATCATAAGAGTTTGCAGTATGTGTTCACTCAAAAAGAACTCAACATGAGACACAGCAGATGGCTCGAGTTGATTAGTGACTATGATTGTGAGATTATATACCATCCTGGTAAAGCAAACGTTGTAGCAGATGCACTAAGTAGAAAAGTTCCAGAGAAAAGAAACAAAGCAAGATCGATGCGAATAGAGCTTGTATCCAGTATCATAGAACAGATCAAAGCAACTCAACATAAAGTTGAAGAGAGTGGAGATTTGAAAAGTGAGAAGCTAGGGAAAGACATGGTATTTGAAACGAATAGTCAAGGGTTGAAGACTTTCAGAAACCGAATTTGGGTACCGAAAGCTGGAGGTTTGAGAAAACTGATTTTGGAAGAGTCACATAAGTCTAAGTATTCCATACATCCAGGGAGTACCAAGACTTATCAAGATCTTAAAAGACAGTATTGGTGGCCTGTAATGAAGAAGAGGATAGCTAAGTATATATCCAAGTGTGTCATTTGTGCACAAGTCAAGGCGGAACATCAAGTCCCGCATGGAGATGCTCAATCACTGCATATTCCAGCAAGAAAATGGGAAGATGTAACCATGGATTTTATTGTTGGGTTACCAAGAACGAGAAGGGGATATGATTGCATATGGGTTATTGTTGATCGGTTGACCAAGAGTGCATTGTTTCTTGCCATAAGAGAAACCACTCCATTGAAAAAGTTAGCCCAATTGTACATAGATGAAGTGTTAAGGCGCTATGGTGCACCGCTGTCCATTGTGTCAGATAGAGACCCAATATTTACTTCTAACTTTTGGAGAACTTTACAAGAGAAAATAGGGACAAAAATCCAGCTAAGTACAGCGTATCATCCACAAACGGATGGTCAGAGTGAGCGAACAATTCAGACAGTAGAAGACATGTTACGATCGTGTGTGATGGATTTTGGAGGCAGTTGGGATGAACATTTGCCTTTGGTAGAGTTTGCGTATAACAACAGCTACCATTCTAGTATAAAAATGCCACCTTTCGAGGCATTGTATGGTAGAAAATGTAGAACTCCTGTATGCTGGTTGGAGGCGGGTGAGACTAAACTTACAGGACCAGACATTGTATGAGTGACCAATGAGAAGATTAGAGTGATTCAAGTTAATATGAAAGCGGCACAGGATCGACAGAAGAGTTACTCGAATTTAAAGAAAAGACCGTATGATTTGCAAGAAGGAGATCTAGTAATGATAAAACTGTCGCCATGGAAGGGTGTAGTCAGATTTGGCAAGAAAGGGAAGTTGAGTCCAAGATACATCGGACCTTTTAGAATTCTGAAGAGGATTGGATTGCAAGCATTCAAGTTGGAATTACCACCAGAACTTAGCGGAGTACATGATACATTTCATGTATGTTATCTGAAGAAGTATTTTGGAAAAGAAGAAACGGTTATTCCATATACAGACTTGAGAGTGGAGACTCCTAGCAAATTGATTGAAGAACCTGAAGCAATTCTAGAAGTACAGACTAAAAAGTTAAGAAACAAGGAGATTGATCTTGTTTTAGTCAAATGGAAGAACCCGTTGGGGTCAAACCTAACTTGGGAGACATTAGAAGAAATGAAGAGAAGGTATCCAGATTTCATGGATTACGAAAAGATTCCGAGGACGGAATCCGCTTAAGGAGGGGTGACTATGAGAACCCGCAAAAAAGTTCTAAAAAGGGTAAAATGGTCTTTTGTCACATCGTAGACCATAATGTAAAATAATTTGATGTTTATGGAATAAGAATGTAAGAAATAAAAGTTTATGTGAAATTTGGAATTTTATCGCATGAATAGTGAAATTTGGCCAAAAAGGGCAAAACGATCATTTGACATGAAAATGATCATTTTGTTAAGAAAATGTAATATGGGGTTAAGTTGGTAACTAATGAAACTTAGAATGTAAAGATATGAGCAACGGGATTATCTTTGAACAAAAGATGGAAGTCAAGGGACTAAAGTGTAAATATTTTATAAAAACTAAATATATATATATGAGAGTTACCTAACTCTCATTTCCAGAAGTCAGTAGAGTTTTCTAGAGAGAGCGAGAGAGCACGGGAGAAGCAAGAATTCGGGAAGTTTGGCAAAGGATTGAAGATAACACTTGGAATTGGTGATTCCAAGCTTCAAAATGTAAGAATTCTATGGTTTTAAGCTTATTTCATCCAAGTTCTTGAACAGGAATCGTGCACTTGATTTCTGAATTTCTAGAAGTCATGATTCCAATGAAATCATACAAATCATCTTGCTCAAAATCATCAAGTAAACATGTTCTAACTAGTGAATATGTTGAAAGTCAAGAAAATGATGAAGTTTGTTCAAGAACTCTAAGTCACGGGTTTGTGTAACCAAGTGGTTTTGATGAGTCTAATGTGTTAGAAATGATGAAAGAAACTAGTAGTAGTTATTAATTTGATGGAATTGAAGTTTGATGCAAAAGTGGTGAAATGGGTTTTTAGCTCAAGAACCCTATAAATGAGTTTGTGAGATGAAACTGGTTTCAAATGATTCCTATGGTTTTTTTAAGTCAAACATGTCATAAAAGATGTAAGAAATCTGTTCATATGCTTAAAAATTCAATAAACGAGTTTTTGGAGAAAACTAGTTATTTCGGAAGGATTTTCAATGAAATGAAGAACATTTGATGATTTGATGGTTTAAAAATTAAGTGTAAGTTGGTATTTAGGGCCTAGAAATGACCCTAAAGTGATTAAGTCATGTATTAAGAGCTTAATGAGAGGAATAGTGAAGCTGCAGTTTGAAAAATCGCCAAATATAGCATTATACTTCGGGATCGCGACGCGGCGACCATATGGTCGCGACGCGACATGGCGCCAGACAGAAATACAAAAAAGTCGGGAGCTTGGTTCAATTTCCATTTTTGGGATTTTGAGTAAGGCTTATCCGTTTGACCTCAAATTTTAAACATAGGTCCATTATGGTCCAAAACTTCATGGAAAATTATTGGAATCGAAATACGACTTCCCGAGGGTACTGTAGTAAAATACGCATATTTCGGGACAAAAATTATAAACTTGTTTATTGAAGGTTATGGTTTAGTTGTGACCCGTAGTTATGTTATACGGGGCTTTTGTGTAGTAGAGTCGATAATATCAGTTGTTAACACCTTATTTTATATATATATATATATATATATATATATATATATATATATATATATATATATGGAAAAGGGAATATATGGCTGTTGTGTATGTAATCTTGGGTATAGAACCTAACAAGAAACGTCTATATATATATATATATATATATATATATATATATATATATATATATATATATATATATATATATATATATATATATATATATAGACGTTTCTTGTTAGGTTCTATACCCAAGATTACATACACAACAGCCATATATTCCCTTTTCCATATATATATATATATATATATATATATATATATATATATATATATATATATATATATATATATATATATATATATATATATATATATATATATATATATAGGGTCCCGTTCCGGTAAGGACTTTTTTTTCGGTGAGAACTCGTTATTTTTTTTTTGGATCATTAAAAAACAATAATGATCCAATTTTTTTTTATTTTTTTGATCATTGTTTTATTATTAAAAAAGAATGACCCAAAAGATTTTTTTCGATTTTTTTCTCCAATATATTACTATGATCCATTTTATTATTTATATTTTTTTTTAATTTTTTATGGTGTCCTCACGAGTCCTCACTTTAAGAAGAGTGCTCACTCGATCGCTTATATATATATATATATATATATATATATATATATATATATATATATATATATATATATATATATATATATATATATATATATATATATATATATATATATATATATATATATATATATATATATATGGTCCCGTTCCGGTAAGTACTCTTTTTTCGGTGAGAACTCGTAACGATACCTTAAAAATTGAAAAAAAAATAAAAAAATACAAATCATAAAATCGAGAATAGTACTATATCATTATAAAAAAAATTGAAATTTTTTTTTTTGATCATTGAAAAACAATAATGATCCAATTTTGTTTTTTGGATCATTGTTTTATTATAAAAAAAGAATGACCCAAAAGATTTTTTACGATTTTTTTTCTTCAATATAGTACTATGATCTATTTTATTATTTATATTTTTTTTCAATTTTTTAAGGTGTCCTCATGAGTCCTCACTTTAAGAAGAGTGCTCACCCGATCGCTTATATATATATATATATATATATATATATATATATATATATATATATATATATATATATATATATATATATATATATATATATATATATATGTATGTATATGTATATGTATATGTATATGTATATGTATATGTATATGTATATGTATATGTATAAGTATATGTATATGTATATGTATATGTATATGTATATGTATATGTATATGTATGCGTATGCGTGTATATATATATATATATATATATAGATATATATATATATATATATATATATATATATATATATATATATATATATATATATATATATATATATATATATGGTGAACGAAATTTTAAGGATATTTATTCTTATAATTTTCGAAATATATATTAGATAAATAAGGGTTTGAATTTAAAGATAAAAGGTTTATCCGGTTTGAATTCAAATAAAGCTTATCTGTAAGGATTATCTACTAAACCCTTTAGGCTATAAATAGGGAGCCACAGTACCCCCTAAAGGCCACGGAATTATAAGGAGTTCAAGACTTTAGCAATTAACTCATTAAGTCTCAAAAACAATTAACAATTAACTAATCATATAACATTCAAAATTTCTAATAATCATTAATATAAAACAATAATTAACTATTAAGACAAGTTAGGTGTTAATCATCAAGAGATTGAATCATTGAAAATTAGAAAAACTAAAAGAAAAAAAACCTTGATTCCTGCGAGTAAAGCACGCAGCAGGTGAGCAGATGAGGCAGAATCTTTGTTCTTTTAGTTTCTTGAACGGATTGGCTAGTTGGGTGTTGGCTTATTGATGGCGCAAGGCAAGGAGGATCAAGCAATTTCTTTCAATCGGCAAAGCAAAGCAGGGGCGCTGGGGAGGTCACGAAGGTTTATTAGAATTGGAAATTTCCAATTCTAAAATTGAAAGTGATTATCATCGATGGCCGATGGCGCGACAGATCAAATTCACGGAAGTTTAGATTTTGTGGGCCAGCTTTTGTTTAATGTGTTTTTTTAAGCCCAATGCCTTCAATTATAAAAAATGATTTTTTTAGCCCAATTGTTAAAACTCGATATTTTTTGTTACATTTTATTAGCGTAAAGTTTTCTATTATTTTTAAAAATAATTGTTTGGGGCACTTATTTTTTATCGAGGTGGGCACGTATATATAAAAAAAATCGAAAATTTTTGCATTATTCCGAAAAAAATCGTAGGGTGCCCGTGCACACCCGGGCATCTTGTTAGAAGAAGTGATCAGTTAAATCGCTAGTATGCCTCATTCACGAAGCTGATCTATAAGTGGGTATAAGGAAATTGCCTATAAAATGATGGTTAAATAGGTGTCCACTCTCACCCACCTCTCCCTTGATTAGTGGAGGGTCGTTAGCAGAATGGATTTGATAGGACAACTTAATCTCATTAAAAGTATAATGCTATTAAAGAAAGTACTAGAACCATTTTATAAAAATCTCAAATCTAGTTACTTTAGGAAAAATGTGAAAGATATGCTAATCCGTGAAATTGCACATTACATTTTATGAGACATTAGTGGAGCGTGTGTGGTTTACCGGCACACTAATAGGGGCTCATAAATAGTGGTAATGGGTATCTCATAAATTATCATTGTTGATGGAGCATGTGTGGATAACCGGCACATCAATTTGAGATGATAAACGATATTGAGGTTATCAAGCACATTTGCATGGTTATTCACATTTTGTTTGTGATCCTCGGCATCCCAATCACAAATGAAAGAGCATAATCCAAGATTAAACATGTCATTGAATAGTTTCAATGAATCTCACAGATCTAGGAGTTTCATAGAAGCTGAAATTGATAAGAGTATATCTACATTAATGACCATTATGTTGTGATTATGGCATCCCTCTTCACACCATAGTTGGGGTATTTTGGGTCCTAGCCTTATTAAGTAATAATTGGGTAATTATTTAAAAGGATTAAAATTAAACTAATAAATTGTGATTTTATAGATGTTTGAAACAAGTGTCAACTATCCTACTCCTCCTCCAACACCCATTTCTAAGAGCTTCAAAAAGTATCTATTAAATATGGAAAGGCTGATTGGCCTTAACTATGTAGAATGGCTTCGCAAATGGAGACTGGTTCTTGGTTTTTCTGGCAAGCCATATCTGATTGAGTATCCACTACCCGTTCCACCGAAGCATGGCATCACACAGCAGCTTGTGATGAACATGACTTCTTTATGAATCCAAAGAAGTTTGTGGCCTCATTGACCATTGACCCCGAGTTTCGCATGGATTTCGAACTCGCGGGGCCATATGAGTTAGCACGACCGGTTGAGGAAAGGTTCTGAGAACTGATTGAAAAGGAATGAACTAGGATCTTCAAGGAGATTGAAGTGTGCAAGCTAGTAGCGTCAGTCCGCATGTTCTCCTGATTGAGGATACATAGGCAAACTGTATAAACTTGGTCACCCTATCAATCGGGAGTTGAGCATTAAATCGACTCGCTGACTAGATAGTAAGATCTGTTCATCCAAATCGTACTAGAAAGGGAACCAGGACAAGACTATCATGGAAATGCATTCGATGTTGACTCTGTACGAGTCGTTCATAGAGAAACATAGGTCCAATGATTCTGCTACATCGGCATTGTGTCCGAAAATGAGACACATCTAGAAACGATCCAGACCATCTGGACTGGTTCTGAGATGTCTCAAACTAGGAATCCACAGGGTAGGATACAGTCACAGAAAGATTGGAAGATGCTCCAAAACCAAATCATTTGGAAACTCAGATACATCTAAAACTCAAAACTTCTGATCCTTAATTCCTTGATACATGATGTGATTGTCACATTTGCTTTGTATGCATGGACTCGGTAGGATGCAAGGCATTGACGCATAGGATCACATTCGGATTGTATCACGAGCTCGTGCAGTTTTGAAGTTTAGTCAGATATTTTGATCTTGTTGTTAGCTTATTAGATGCGTATGACACTGTTATCATATAGTACATTGTTTGAGGATAACTTTGATTTAATAAAATGTTGATTTTCTTTTTCAAAACATAGTTGTTTAAATTATCCTTAAAATGTTTTATGAGTGTGTTAATTGCATGGATGGTAATAACTTGAATGTTGGTACATACAAAATGTATTGGATTTATATATTGTGTTCTTTATGATTGTTAAAGTAAGCTTTCATAAGAATTGCTTCAACCAAAGGTCCAAATGAACAGGACATTGGAATCATTTGACTTGGAGTCACATGATGAAATGAATTCTTAATAAAATTAATTGTTGCAAGAAATGTATCACCCAAAGACCAAATGGACATGATTTTGGAATAAGTTGACTTAGAGTCAAATGATAAATACATATCTTGAACAAATTAACAAAGTCATAAATTTACATGGAGATGTAAAAGACGTTAAGATTATGAGCAATGGACACATTAGTGAATTGCTCGAATCTACAAATAAAACACAATTAGTTATACTTCATAATATTTTCCAATAAGTATGACAAATATGACTTTTCTTATTAGAATAAGCGTTTGATTAAAACCTTGAACTGTTCAAGGATTTCAAAGGAAGTATAAAGACCAACATAGTCTGAGTGAAAAACATAAACTGAGAAAATGTTTCACAGTTCATCCTCTTCCAAGAACATTAATGATTATAATGTGTCTCAGGAAAGAAGATCGATCATTGGTCGAATCAGTTCGATCATCGATGTATTAGATACACTTCCAACTAGTTTTAGATAAATTAGATATTCAACCAGTCAGACCGTGAAAGTATACTCCGACCACATCTTAGACTAAGTAGGTTATGCAGACACTGTCTGAAATGTAAAGCAAGGTTCATCCCACTTGTACATGGCGGGTTCAGGGTCATATTGCGTTCGTCTAAACCTCATGACTGGCCTGAACCTGATCAACAGTGTCGTTTCATTGGCCATCCCACAAGTACTTATGAAAGAAGTGCCATTTTAGGAAGGATTCACATTCTAAGGAAATAGTGGGAGCAATATTAATCCTGAAGAGTTCAAGGATTAGACAAGTGAAAGAACCTCTAGTCATTACAGGGACTTGACTAGTGATCGGATTCTTTTTAAACCTGACATACCCTTCTCTTTGCGGACCAGTAGTATTAGTCACCGTCATAAGGTGTTATGATATGGGTGACATACCGATTAGTGGTAAAACACTAAAATTGGCACGAATAAGCAATCCTACTACTTGGAAGCATTGGTGAGCCCGGTTGCTGCCAAAATAAGAGAACCTAAGGGAGAAACTCAATCTATGTGATAATTTGTTTGATGTTACACCTGGCCTAAGAACCAGTGGGAGTAATTGGATCATCAAAAGAAGACAACATAGATAGAAATGTACCATCATTCTGAGCAAGAATGGTTGAGTGAGGCGATACTCAAAGTCATGAGATTTATTTTGAGAGAAATGCTCTCAACAGTACTGAAATAAATCTGAAGGGATAACATCTTCTTTAACTGTACTTTGTGAGTCATAGTAAGAATGGATTATCTGAACCGCTTTCCTTAAATGGAAAACACAAAGGTTGTATGTAGACGCAAAAGAAGGGGTTTAAAACATGCCCATATATCCAAACAGAAAAGGTACATGACCCCGAGATTCATCTTACGGGGACATCACAAGGAAGGATATTCGAATTCTCAAAATGTGTCAAATGTTTGGAATTTGTGAATAGATTGAAAGAATCCTATGATTATGTCAGAAGGTTTGGATTTTGGAATCTCAAAATATGCCAAATGGTTTGGATTTTATGATAGTCTAAAAGAGTCCTATAACAGTGTCAAATCCAATGGGAGTGTCGTTGTGATCTGTCTATCAATGTATACCATTTCTAAGAAACGTCTCTTATCATTGCAACGTGTGATGAGTTGGCATTAAGAGATTATCCGCTGTGAGAAGTCCAGAACAGATACAACATACTCAGGTGGTCACAAGCATCTATCAGATAGACGACTTCATCAGTATAGACCCTATTACTGTAAGTGTGATCTTGATGAGGTTCAAGATGCATGACTTCAAGAAAAGAGTTTCTTGTCGTTACATAGTGTAATGAATTGGCATGATCTAAAATACAACGTAATCACGTTGTTGCCAACATCTATCAGATAGATGAAATTGTCAGTATAGACTTAGCCATTATGAGTATGATCTTGATAAGACTCAAGATGCATGAAAGGAAGAGTCTTCAAAAGAAAATAGTTTTTGAAAGTCATGACACAAGGATAATGAGTAATCCATAGGTTATGAAAAGATTCAGAATGGAACAGATCGGATTCCATGAGCTTCTGCAAATTGGATCGATCATAGGTGTCATGGACTTATCCTAATGACTTGATGCTTGGAGCATAGTAAGTTGGGTTCAGGATACAACCTGGCTAAGAATAGTGGACGGATTATTTGAGCACACGTGAGAAAATCATTGAGAAATGATTGGGGTGAATGTAATGATAATTTGAAAGGAGTTTCAAATCTGTAATTATTAACATCAAAATATGGTGCTAAAGGACTTCATGGTTAAAGAGTTTCGTTGGTATTCTGATGGAGCGCGTGTGGTTCACCGGCACATCATAACACCTCAAAATAGTCTTAGGGTGCAGTCATCTGGACTAAAGATCCCAAGAACCATGAGAAGTCACAGTACACATCACCATTTCCAGAATGGAGTTGGGAGAGAGAAAGACAGTATGACATATTGAGATATCATAGGAAGAGTATCCAATTGGATTGTCTGCAATGAAGTGTATCAATGTAAGACATTTTGGATACATAGAAAGAGTGAAATGGACATAGATATAAAACTTGAATTGAAAGTTTAAAAGAAACCAAGAAACACATAATAGTATTATGATAGATCCAACTAGGTGATTACCTCGTGGAGACTTGGTAGTAAGCAGGGGTAGCTACCAG
This sequence comes from Cichorium intybus, assembly GCA_023525715.1. NCBI lineage: Eukaryota > Viridiplantae > Streptophyta > Magnoliopsida > Asterales > Asteraceae > Cichorium > Cichorium intybus. Next base: position 57,595,185 of record CM042015.1, read on the forward strand.
TCAGATTTTTTTTTTGCTTTTGTATGTTTTACTTCCCGAATAATTTGATTATTCAAAAGTCCACAGTCGCTCATACTTTAAGAAGTAAGTAGTGAATTAAGACTTTCATGAATTGAATTGTAGATTGTCTAAGGAGTTAGACATAGCAATAAAGTTGCTGTAATGTTCATGAGTGCTTAGAAATGGAGATTTGAGTATTGGACAATGTAACACCCGGCTTTTAAAACAAAACACCCCTGAAAATTTTTCATTTAAAACAAAGGTTTCAATACGTAAAACCATAACAAGAGGGGTATATTTTATTAAAAACGGGTACAAGTGTATCAAGGAGAGTATAAGATACCGTAGTCTCCTTTGAAGCCGGGCTGCTACTGACAGCATCTAAAAGTCCCACTTCTTTAGTCACGGACTCTATCTATTCCCTTATCAGGATCATGCTAACCTGCAGGGACAATTAACAAATAACGTGAGCTATAAAGCTCAGTGAGTAATCGTATCTGCAAATAACATGTATAAAAATACATTCATATATCTGTCTGGATATCGAATCCAAACTCCTAGCCTTACTGGCTGACCAAATATCTCTTAGGATTTCACATCCTAGTTTGTAGCCTTACAGGCTAAATCATAATAACCTGAAATTATCAAGCCACGTCAGTTATTTGCACAATAATCATATCTAACCATTTCTGTCCCATGTTTCTTAGTCACAATGGACCGCACCGTATTTCATGGCTATTTAAGCCGCACCACGAGTCATAGCTAAATAAGCTGCACCAAAACATTTTTAATATATAAATCATAGCCCGAAGGCCGCACCACCTGGGTTTAATAACCCGATATCATGGTCATAAGACCGCACCATTTGGATTCAAGTTCAATGTCACAATCATTTATGGCTCACGAGTTTGTCCCGCTTTTGCCTAGACTCACGGCTCCGTTCTTGCCATTACAATGACTCACAGATTATCCGGTATTGCCTTTTCAAAGGTTGACTCACAGCTCCGTTCTTGTCTATCGTAGACTCACGGCTTATCTGGTATTGTCTTTTTACTTTTATTATTGACTCACAGCTCCGTTCTTGTCTTTCACAGACTCACGGCTTATCTGGTATTGTCGTATAAATGACTCACAAATCTGTTTCAATCTGTAACAGTCTAATCAATACATATCATATATGATATAAGTGAGATTACTCACCTGAATGCTTGCTACCACTAGCTTTTGTTGTTTCTTGCCTTCCAATGTATTCCACAATATTTTGTCCCGTACCTATAATTTCGTTCATTTTCAAAATGATTGTAGATTAACAGCCATTCTAATTGACTCTAAGGCATAAGAGTTCAATAATATATCATTACAAACAATGTCTAGATGATAAACTTTCCATTTACCATCTTTTCATGAGTTTTACTATTTACCGAGGCATTCGTATTGATCTACAGTGCCCCCGAGGAATCGAAAACTCAATTTAATATTTTCCCAGACTTTTCAGACCATTAGGGACTTATGGTTCAAGTTTGAGGTAAATCGGACAAGCCAAACAAAAGTTAGCATTTTGAAGTCCCTGCCTGGAGGGCGCACTGCGCCTTGCGCCTGGGCAGTCTCCTGATCAGTCGCGATTTGTGCACTGTAGCATGCAGTTTTGACATTTTAAGTCCTTAATGCTGTTCTTAATCATTTGGGGTTCATTCCTAGGCTAAAACCTTCTATTAAGACAATGTTTTCAACCATTAAAACCCACTCAATCAATCAAAGGAAGAATTAGGGTTCTTAGTTCCAAAAACCCCAAAACTTCAAATTCAACAAAAATAGCAATCTACTTCCATAATCTTGAATTAAGTCCTTTTAGCATGACTTATTGGAAGTATTTAGCCATTTTAAACCACACAATCATAACTGAAATTACGGATTTCAGTTTCTATAAAACTCATCAAGAACAACCAAGCTATAACTTGAATTTCTAACCTTTAAAGCTTCCAATTCTTCAATTTAAAGCTATAATCCGATTTCCACACTTCCATCTTCACGAATTCTGCAGAAATCATGCTCCAGAAAACCCTCCCGATCATCACTAATGTTCTGCACATTTGAGGGGAGTTTTCAACATTTTATATTTTCCAAATTTTTCATTTTAGTCCCTAAGTTCCATTTCTTGGACTTTTGCCACAATAATCAAGTTTTATTACAATAAAACTTTCATTCCTTATCCTTTTGCCACAAGCAACAATATTTTTACACAATTGGTCCTTCATATGGTCAAATGACCAAATTACCCTTTTTATGGTAAAATGACCAATTTACCCCTTTTTTCTAGTATTAACTTTCTAATACTTAGAACACCATGTTAAATCATAAATACTCTATGATTAACATTTTATACTTAACAAAAGTGTCGTGGTGTTACAGACAAACCCACGCTCAGAGAATTACTTCATGGATTATATCACGAGTAATTCTGAGACGATAATATCTTATGGTCTTGAAACGGAGACATATGAGTTGTAATTTACAAGTCGGTTGTACATTGATAATGCGTAAACGCATCGGTAACTCGATGTCATAAAACGTATTGTTGTGCGTGATTTGATAAGTAAAGGATACAAGCATATGAGTCAAAGTTTATTCGTTCCTTTTATCCTAACGGGAAAAGCGATATATGTGGTCCCCTTGGTGATTTGGCGTTGACTTACAGTGTTGGCCAGCCAGGACGAATTGATGTGTTCAATTAGAAGTCCTATGTCATCACAAATCGGAAATCGGGAAACATAGTATCGGACTGAGATTGATTATAATCCATGTCTCAAGTCCGAATGATATCTTGTAGAATGGAGGATTATATGATCACTTATCTTAGGACAGAACTGACTGGGTCAGAGTTTGGCAGCGGCATTTGGAAGCTACAATTTGATGGTCAATTTGGAAGCCATACTGGCAGTTATAGTCATAGACTTATCCAAGTGGGAGACTGTTGGATTAGGTGTCTAAGCCATGACTATAATTGGTATATACTTGATTGATAGTAGCAAAGTCGTTTTGGGTTGCCCTCATAGCTGGCAATTTGACAAAATAACTTTTAGAGAAAGATTGATTTATTATGTTATTAATAAATCAATATATATATATATATTAATTATAAATAGTATTATTTAATTAATAATTAATCAGAAATTAATTGGAATCAATTTTGGGATTAATTGGATTAATTAAAAGTGCAGAGGATGAATTGTAATTGTTCAATAGTTGAGCAATAGAAAATTATGGTATATATATATATATATATATATATATATATATATATATATATATATATATATATATATATATATATATATGTGGTGAACGAAATTTTAAGGATATTTATCCTTATAATTTTCGAAATATATATTAGATAAATAAGGGTTTGAATTTAAAGATAAAAGGTTTATCCGGTTTGAATTCAAATAAAGCTTATCTGTAAGACTTATCTACTAAACCCTTGAGGCTATAAATAGGGAGCCCCAGTACCCCTAAAGGCCACAAAATTATAAGGAGTTCTCTCCCTCTCTATGGTTTTTCTTGTTGCTAGCTTTGGGTGTGAACCATTAGAGGCACGACGCTTGTGGTGCTCGCTTCCAAAAGATCAACAAAGGTTAGTAATTTCTTAATTATCCTTTTAATAGAAATCGAAATTCCTATAGGGTTTTAGTTATAGATTCAAATAGATAAAACACAGATTCTTTAGGTTGCATGTGAACTTAAGAGTCTAATTTTATGTGTTTGCTTATTTCCCTTTAATAATGTCACTATAGCCTACGAACTATTCAGTTTTGGTTCCAATGGTCCTCAATGTTTTTTTTTTGTATTTCAAGGGCTTAAGCATGACATTCTCCTACTAATCAAGTCCCTCTGACCTTTAGTATTCGGTAATAGGGACTTAGGTAGCAGGTAAATATAGAGTTTAAGCCCCTAGAACACAATAAAAAACATTAATGATCATTTAAACTAAAACTAAGAAGTTCGAAGGGCTACAGTCACATTATCCCATTAAAAAACCAATGAAGGTATTTTTTATAATATATTAATTTAGTGAAGTGACTATTAGAAATAAATTTTTAATAATAAATGAAAAAGAAAAATAAAAAAATCATATGTCAGAAGAGTAGGATATCATTAGTTAAGGTGTAGGGTGCCTTCCTCCTCGTACAGCGGCATTTTATTAAACAAACTAGCGAGACGCTAGAAATTACAAGAAACAAGCATTAAAGGGAGAAACAATCCAATCAAACCAATCTAAACTAGAAAGACGCGATCTAAATTTGAACCAGTTAAATGCTAAAAGCTGAATCTCATCCGCCGTTTTAATAGGGGAGGCTTTGCAGCTGCGAAAAAGGGAAGCATTGTGCGCTTTCCAAATACACCACACAACCGTGTACAAAAGAGACTTCCTTAACTTCTCCTTTTTCTTGTCATTCACTACAAAGCCTAAAATCTCCACAAAATTAGCACAGCTGCTGGGAACAACCGAAGAATCACCACACCAGGAGAAGAACCACTGCCAAACCTGCTTAGAAAAACTACAACCGAAGAAAACATGATCGGTAGACTCGTTATCCGATCTGAAAAGAGAACAGCTAGTGGAATGAAGAGTAACACCTTTCTCCATCAAGTTTATAGCCACAGGCACCCGATTTTGCAGCATCCGCCAAACAAAGCAATTAATTTTCAGAGGCACCCAGTTGGTCCAACTGAATTTCCAAGAAATGCTGCTCGCATATCTCTCATTCTCCATTAAAATACGCAAAGAGCTAACTGAAAAATCGCCCCGAGATGTCCCCCTTCCAAACCCACTTGTCCGGAACAGAAGACAGATTGACCGATCTAATCACCTCTGATAAATTCTCCAGCTCTATCGACTCACATCCCCTTCTTGGCCTCCTCTTCCAACTCCAAACTGGGTAGTTTCTGTCAGAAATGGAAACCTGATCCGAAACATAACAATTTTTATTCGATTCAATACTATAAAGTCTTGGAAACAGGTCTTTAAAAGAATCCGGACCACACCATTTATCCTTCCAGAAGTATGTTTGTTTACCGTCCCCTAAAATCCTACAAAAAGCATTATCTAAAGAAATGTTCCATTCCTCTAAATCCTAAATGACTTGGGAAATAGAAAGCCAAACTGTAACACCCTAAATTTCATCAAACCATTTATATTACATAAAGACATATTTTACAAAATGTGGCTTAACAAAAACCATTATATTTGATTAAATACGATAGGGGGTTACAATTTCATATCATACAACCATAAGATTTAAGAGAAAGGATTTAACCAAATTCCAAAACATGAAAGCTGTATCCAGCTCCACTCCTTCACACTTTAGAGTTTATTTTACAACTTCAAACTATCTTACATCTTCGTACCTGAACCTGGAATACATGGCATAAAATAGAATACGTAAGACAAAAATTGTCTCGTGAGTTACATGATTTGAGACCCAAAACTTTATTACTTCATTTCCAAACATTTTAATAAACTTTCAACACATACTTTCTTAGTAAACAAATACTTTGGTACTTTCTTTTCGACAGATATTCATTACTTGCTGGATTTTTATACTTAGGGCCTTAATCACCATAAGTGATACCCCAAGTCTCTACAGCTAGAAAGAACATATCAATCTTCACTAGTAGAAGTTGCTTAGGCCATCTACTTCGCGATGGGGTTTTGTCCCCAGTAGACCCCTTACCTAAACCGGGTAGGTGGGACACGGCATGGTCCCCTTTGGAACACGACATGGTTCCATTAATAACATTGCTTGCTACAAATACCGGTCATAAAAACTACATCTTTAAGTGGAACTCGACATGGTTCCATTAATAACATTTTTGTTTACTTGAAACATTCTTATACGTTTAAAAGCTATTTGCCAAAACTTCATTTCTTTTTATATCTTTGTGGCTAAGTGCCAAAACATATACTTTATTTCATATAATAGACATATATTCATCACTTTACTATCATATAAAACAGTTGACTTCCATACCATAAATTTATTCACAAAACTAGTAATATATTTCATATAAGCAACTCTTGTATAAAACATTATAAACTTACTTGTCATGTACCCCAAAATAGGTAAAATATCTCATGTACTCACCTTATAAGTCTTGAAAGGTTGACTAAACGTTTCTTGGTTCTTTACCCTTCCGATGATGCTCAATCACTTGACTTGCACCTATATTTAGTATCTCATACATTAACATCCATTCTAACTGACTCTATAACTCATTAGAGTCCTTATAATACTAATATAGGTCATAACAAGTGTATAACCTTTAAATAACTAACTTTATATGAGTCGTATTTTATATGTATTTTACTACAGTACCCTCGAGAGGTCGTAGTCCCTATTAAAAAATTTTCCATGACTTCTCAAACCATTATGGACTTGTAGTTAAAGTTTGAAGTCATTTAGACATGCCTATCATCGAATTCAAACTTTAAAGCCTCCTGATTAAGAGCACGACTCGTGTATATTTTCCTTCTAGGGGAGCACGACTCATGTGTGCTCAAAATAACATCCTACTTTCATCTACAGGGGAGCATGACTCGTGTATAAAAGAGCACGACTCGTGCTCATGCTGGGCAGTCCCTTATCAGCCCGATTTTTGCACTGTAGTTCCTGTTTTTGCACATTAAGTCCTTATTCCAATTCTTAATCATTTTGGGTTTATTTCAAGATTAAAACCATCTATTAACACCAGGTTTTAACCCATTGAAATCAACTCAATCATATAAGTGCAGAAATTAGGGTTCTTGAGCCAAAAACCCCAAAATCCACCAAATCACCAAATTCTTTTGTTTCAATTACATGTTCTTATCATATGAACATGTTTCCACTTAGAAATCATATGGGCATCATGGATCATGACTGAAATTACATTTTTCAGTTCATCCATGAAAACTCACGAAGAACACTTAGGTTAATACTTCAATTACTGACCTTAATACTTGAAATTCTTCAATATCCAAGCTACTATCTCAACTCCTTGTACAATCTTCGTGAATTCCAGAAATCAAGACTTCAAGGGTTTTCTCCTGTAGCTTCTCAAGTGTTCTGAACATGTGGGAGATATTTCTCCCTTTTATACTTCCTATTTTACAATTTCAGTCCCTCCAGCTTCTTTTCTTAAACTTTAACCATCACAATCAATTTTTATCACATAAAACTTAGTTTCTTACATTTTTAGTCCTAAAACTAGAATTATAGTTTCATAATAAATCCTACGTATGGTCAAATGACAAAATTACCCTTTTATGGTAAAATGACCAGTTTACCCTCACGAACATAATTTCTCGAAATATATATATTAAACTTTAATTTACACATAACTTAATTCACATATCTATTTATAAATTTTGGGTCGTCACACAAACACCCGAGATTCCTTTTTTGGTAAAAGGCGTCCCATCAAAACCTTTAACCTTATGAAGAGCTTTAATACAAGAAGACCACAAACTATTCGTCTCCACTTTGAACCTCCACCACCATTTAGTAATAAGAGCTAAATTTAAGCTCCTAAGAGAACCAACTCCTAGGCCATCATGATCTTTAGATTTAGTCACATTTTCCCAAGAAACCCAATGAATCTTCTTTTTTAAGAAATTGTATTCTAATATGTTCTAAAGCATCAACAACCTTTTTAGGTGCTTTAAACAAAGAGAAATAATAAAGAGGAAGACTCCCTAAAACGGATTTAATAAGAGTGACTCTCCAACCGTAAGTAGATTGAGTTTTCAATGTGTAAATAAAACTTAAACTATATGATTTTGTTTTAGTTGGATGTTTATCAAGATTAAAAGTGTGTTCCTTAACGAATTTTTAAGAGTTTATAAGCCATTTTTAGTTTTTAGTTTTCAGAAAAAGCATGGATTAAATAAGAGGTTACTCTCAGATATACTAGCTTTTAACTTTTATTATAAATATAAAACATTTGGTTCAAACGCTAACTTGAGTAGATTTTAAGAACTTTTAATTTTTCAGATGTTTTAACTTTTAGTTTTTATGTAATTTATGCATTTAAAACTAACATCTAGTTTTGCTACCACTTATATGCAAATAAAAGTAGGGTCGATCCATGCTGATCTAAGGCTCGAGACAAAGTAAAAAAATGAGTCCCTTAAAAATGTTTTGGTAAAAGAGGACGGCACTTCCATAAAATATTTTATTAATAAAAAATCAATACAATTGCAGGCTGCAGACCCTCCAACTATGGAGAGAAAAGCCCATATAAGTGAAACAACGTAACAACTACACATTACATAACTTGAAAGTCATGTTTTCCAAAAGAAATATTATGTAAAAGTACTTCTATAAGCTTTTCTAGATGTTAATTCGTTTAAAACAGTATCATGTTTCCCTTTAAGACCAAAGTTTGAAATATTGAAACACAAACTGATGTTGAAACACAATTCACACACACTAAAAATTAACCCTTAAAATTAACAAAAATAAAAACAGAAAATTAACTATGAATATTGAATAGAAATTAGATCGAAATCAATTTCAAAAGAGAAACCGCATCTTAAAATAAAAAAATCAATTGCAAGTTTTTGCAGATTACGATAAGAATTAAAATATCAGCATGGGCTGTTGGTTGTGTGGGTAGCTGCAAACTAGAGAAATCAGTGCATGCAGCATGTTGAGAGGGAGAATTCAATTCAACTGTGCAACGTGGTCTGTCACTATTTTTCGAATGCTGAAAATGAAGTGACTCAAGTGGGAATAAAATGAGGACTTGTTTGGCAAAACTTGCTGCTGGCTGAAAGTTGGAAGCTGAAAGATGTAGATTTTATTTGTACAGAAGTGTCTGCCAAAAGTAGCTGTTAGGTTTTAAGTGTGTAAAATGATATAAAAACCAAAGGCTAAAAGCTCTGAAAAGTTAAAAAGCTCCCAAAAGCTACTTGAAGTCCCCTTTGGATTAGAAGCTTTTTGTTTAGCAAAACTAGCTGGTGGCTGGAAGCTAAAAGCCAAACACAACTTTTATTTTTTAGTTTTTTTTTAAAAGCTAAATGCAAAAAGCCACCAAAAGCTATCAAAAGTTGCATGTCGAACAAGGCCTAAGTGCGAGATGAGAGGATAGAGTCACATAGGGAGAATCAGAGACTTGATAATGAGATTTACTGATTGACCGATTTGTGGGTTATGTGTCCATGGTTATAACAAGTTGGTAATATTATTATATATAGTAGGGTCCTGATAGGAATTAATACTTCAATAATCAAAGTAAATAACGTAAAGAATAAGAACTTGAACAACTACGACGTCAAATGATTGTATTAATCACTGTAATGAAAAGATAGGGCTCCCAATCACAAGGATGGGCACCTCAAGAACAAAAACCAATTACAATGATTATCACCGACTATTCTACATACGTGCATATTCTAGGGTAGATACTGTTATATATAACATGACTATTGGACCCAAAACCCTAGCCCAATATTACAAAAGATAACGATTACAAAAACCCTAGATAAACATGGAAAGTAGTGGTAGATAAGTCTTATCTTCAATAATCTCTGACTTCTGATTAACTCCCACTTCAGACAGGCTCGTTGACTTCAGATATATAAATCTTTGACACAATATGAATCCTAATAGGTCCTTTTGGGTTACATTCAAGAAATGGTTTAGCTAAAAGAGATCGAAAGTAACATGAGGGACTAAGTTTATTAATATATCAAAGTAGAGAGATATTAAGTAGAAACTAAAATAGGATAAATGACTAAAGTGAAATTATAAATAATTTGAATTTTAAATGTCCTTATCCATAAAGGGATAATCTTCATCTATAGTTTCTAATGGACCTTATCCAAAGAGGGAAGAGATAAGCATGACGGGTATTATATGGGTCTGGATACTTCTCTCGAAGTGAAACTATCTTCACCATCCTGTAGATTTATTGATTGACGGGTTGACATTGAGACCCAACAGTGGTTGTAGGATGGAACAAAGAATCCCTTATATGGATCTAAATACTTCTCCCATAAAGATGCATTTCCTTTCAAATGTAGATTATGACTGCTAAAACTTACTTTTACATTTTGTTGATAGATCTTTCCAATCCATTTCACAACGCTGATCCGTTGATTTTTAAGGCCCTGCGCGAAATGTAAAAAAATGGGCCCCACAAATGTAGTTTTTTATATATAAACAAAATTCATTAATACTACCATAATATTCGACACTTAATAAACTTGTACAAATTATAAGCAACAAATTAAAAACAAAAAAGTTGTGCTAATTAGCGACAGAATAAAACATATAGCAACGCATTAGTGACGGATTAGTGATTGAACCGTGACAAAATGAAATTCCAGGAACCCATTCACGACGTGGGCCTGTACGATCGCACCTCTAGCACTTCCTCAGGGTCGGCCCTGCATTTCAAAATAATTAATTATAAAAACCCAAACCCAGCTTTGGTGTTTAGTAATGGTTGATTCTTGTATTTTTACCGTGTATCTACCTAGCCTTATCAAATAAAATTTGTTAGGGGTGTGTAAAAACCGAACCCCAAACCGAAAAACCACAAAAACCGCAATTAAAAACTGGTTATTTGCGGTGCAATGCGGGTTTACAAAAAACCGCAATTAAAAACCGATTATTTGCGGTTCGAGGCGGTCAGATGATCTTTTTAAATATTCAATTAATATATATTGCATATTTAAGTTTTTTTTAAATAAAGTTGACTAAAAAGAAGCTAATACCAAATTTAATTTCAATCCAATTCTCTAACATAGACGAAGATTTAGTTTTAAGACTCATAATATGTCTTTTTCATCATGTCAATATTATTTTAAGTCTTTTCAAATATGTTTTCGCCATAATTTGATCTTTTTTAAACAATTTACCAATTAACTCGTCATAAAGTCGTTTTACATTTGTTTATAAGCCCAAAAAATATGATTACAATTCATCGGTTTAGCGGTTTTATAACCATCTCATAATCGCATCATAGCTATTGCAGTTTATAAACCGAACTGAACCACATAAAAACCGAACCACACTTAAAACCGCAAACCGCATCAAATGAAAAACCGAACGGTGCGGTTTTAACAATCTAAAACCGATTTATGCGGTTTTCAATACGATTTAGCCTAGAACCACATCAAACACACCTGGAGTACCCCTAAAATTTGTTAACATAAAACAATAAGATAAGTCCCCACAAACTATTACATTCATATAATAAATATTAACCTAAAATATATAATTTACCACCATTTGCAAATAGGCCCCTACAATAACATGTATTTTCTCTATAAACTCATTTAGGTACAATCCTCACAACATTAGTCACCAAGAAATAAATGGCAAGGAAGAATGTACCTCACATCATAGTTACGTAGAACTTCGTGTATGTTTTGAGAATTTAGTCCATTTAAGGCCTCTAAAAATAGTAATGAACTTAATGAAGTTGGCCAACAGTAACTACAAAACCAATATTTTTTAAAATTAGAAACCAAGAATTGGGTTCTTGTTGGTGTAGATTTTTGCCACTATTGGAATTGGTGGAAATTTTGATATTCAAAAGATTTGATACTGACACGCCCAAGTGGTAATACTTTGATGGCAGTTCTGTTTACATCCCCACCTATTGGGGCTAGATTCACTTTTCATGTTATTTAAATTAGATAAATTATATATAATATAATTTATTAATTTAATATATATATATATATATATATATATATATATATATATATATATATATACTATACTATAAACCATATATAAATTACAAACTCTCAAAGCACAAAAGTCTTAATTTTTAAGACAGTACAAATGGTAATACACAAGACACAACTTATGATACGTATTGTACAACCTTTATATGCACAATCTATCTCCCGCATCCATCTGACCCTACAGCCCGCATTCATCTGACCACATAATCAATCTTTATTGAAAAGTGGGAATAGCAATTATAGAGGTCGATTCAAATTTTGAAATGTATTCCCTAATTTTCGGATCTGTTTTCAGACCCAAAACTGGAAACCATATCTCTCCCTCTTTCCAAACTTTCTCTCGTATTTTCTCTACAAAAACCCTACCCTCCGAACAAAACGACCACTACCCATTAACAACGCTATCCGCCGACTTCCACCTTCAGATCCCACTCCAATATCGCGCCTCACCACGATGGAAAAGCCAGATCTGCGCCTCCCGATTCACCATCGTACCGAAAAGACTCCGTCTACCGAAAGGACTTAGATGGCTGGAACGTAAAACCTAATAGGTTTGTAAACTATTGTTTCTTATCAAGGATATCCTGCATACGTTTTCTTTCTGTTATGTTTTCATTTTGAATCTGGTTTATAGATTTGTTTTTCACTCTTTTCTGATTTGAAGATGACTGATGAGATCAATTGGAGAAAGGAGAATTACAGAGACCCATGGAACAAACGATTCGGTATCATCAACTGCAGTGGAGCAAACGATTCAGTATCATCCTTATTTGGTTTCAGTTGCTTAGTGTTTTCATTTTCAATGGGCCTGATTTCGGAGATTTACACTCACATAATTTTGTTTTAAATATTCACCATTCTTGTGTATTTGGTTCTGTCTGTCTTTCGGGTTCGTTTTCGCTACTCACCACGATCTGTCTTTCGGGTTCGTTTTCGCTACTCACCACAATCCACCACACCCCGATATGGTGTGATATGTTTTTCTTGGTTTTCTGCTTCTCGATCTCTGCACATTCTCACAAGGTAACAACAGTCAGAAATTTAGTAACAATGTTTTATTTTAATTTTCGTTTGTGTTAGTTGTTTGATGAAATGAATGACAGTTCTGATAGGATTCAAGATGATTTGGTTTAGGAGTTTTCTTACACCCTCCTGGAAGAAGAACAACTGCACCAGAATCTGATGGATGAAATTGTTAGGCCCAGTTCCCCTTCTCTTGATCACGATCTCTCTCTTCTGAAAATAAAATTTGAATTCAAATTTATAACCCGACACTAAAATCCTCATATCTCTCTCCTTGATTATCGGTTCATGGTATGCAATTGTCATAATTCCTTTATTTTGTTTATAAATCACAATATTTTACACTTGTACAACTTGTTCACATTGTCCATAACTAAGTATCGTTTTTTTGATTTCCTTGTTTTAAGGTGATGACCACAGAATAATGATATATTACCCGAGTGCAACAGGGGGTGGCATGAAAGAATTGTTTCGAAAGGTGACAATTTATAGTTTCTATGTGTGTACATTATTTATTTTATAATTACTATACCATAAACATTCAAGAGATGTCTTTCAGGTTGGTAATAGATCAAGTGAGTTTCATCCAGAGGTCAGAAGAGTGAGACGTGAGGGTTCTTATATATATGAGGAATTTATGCCAACTGGAGGAACAGATGTTAAGGTGATTTAAATGCTTAATTAAAGTTTTATTTTCTTGTTATTTCATCATCTTGCGTGTTGGTTACTTTTATATTAGGTGTATACAGTTGGTCCAGAATATGCACATGCTGAGGCAAGAAAGTCCCCTGTTGTTGATGGTGTAGTTATGAGAAACCCAGATGGCAAAGAAGTAAGTGATACATTACATGATATACGTATCTCAAACTCTAATATATTCACATATTTCTCAGTTCTAATAGAATATCTATGTGCATATTGGAGGCCTTTTTTATAGCTTATTTGATATTTGACTTTTTTTTTACCTGTGGCAGGTGAGGTATCTTGTGCTTCTTACTCCAAATGAGAAGCAAATGGCAAGAGAAGTTTGCGTTGGATTTAGGCAAGGGGTAAGTTATATATTATGCCTCATTCACTTTTTAAAATCTTCTCACTTGTGTCACATATATTATGGTCTTTTCACCAACTAAGTTACCGATGTCATACTCATGTGTCTGCAGGTGTGTGGGTTTGATCTTTTGCATTGTGAAGGCTGTTCATATGTTTTGTCCTTACTAATCTGTTGAGTTTCTAACTACACGCGACATGCTTATTCAGGTTCTTGCAGATAAACAGATATTGCTTACCATTATTGAGTGTGACTGCAGTATTCAGGTACATATTTTTATAAACAGATATTGCTTACCATTATTGAGTGTGACTCCAGTGGAGAGAAGTTAGCACGGATAGATGTTAGGACCGTACAGTTCCACACCAAACAGACAAACCGATTTGTATGTTATGATTCCTTCATTTTAATTTAGGGCAAATTGCAGGAAATATCAACCTACTTTACTCCTTTTTACCAATATAGGCGATGTACTTTATTTCTACCCATAATAGTAATATACTTGCATTCTTTTGCCGATATAGCGATATGTAATCCATAATGGCAACATACTTGCATTTCGTTATACTTAATTGTGATAGAGTTACAATTCCTTACTTATAATAGCAATGTAACATTTCCTTATAATAGCAATATGTACCAAAGGGAGGAGTAGCAGGCTGCAGATGGAATTGGGTGTTGCTATTGACTTCAAATCAAAATTATAGATCAAAATTATCAAGTTAGTATAAGAAGGTAAGTTAATTAACCTGATTTGACTAAATCCCCTGTTTATTTGAGTTTGTTTTTGGTTTTTGGTTTTCAATTAAAGCATTACTTAGGCTATTGAAAGACCATTTGGTTTTCTTTCAGGTTTGGATCTTGACTAGCAACTGTTACTACATTTTTGAAGGTTAAAGGTTAACTCTCTGTGTACTGTTTCCTCCTTTTTAAATCCCCTGACTAATGCATGGACCGATTATTTTGTTAAAAAATATTTTTTACATATCTGGAGAGGTAAAAATGCATCTGAGAATAATGGCTATGATTTTGTGACCTTTAGGACCAAATATCCAGTGTCGCTTCATTTCAGGGGTCAACAATTGGGACACAATCCTTTGATCAGTAGGTAGGACCAAATGTGGCATCAACATACAATATGTGTTTGTGTATCTCTGTGTATACATTGTGACTTTGATATTTTTTTAGTATTCTGATATTTGGAATCCATCATTATGTAGTGATATTTTTGGACTTGAAAGTCCAAATACCAGGAATGAGAAGATCCTCTGAAGTGTTGAATGAAGAATCTGTTGGAAACGATAATCTATTGGAAAATGGTCTTAGATATTTGCTTCTGGAATATTTTGCGGTGTATTTCTAATTTTTGTAATGATACAACTTTTATGCCTTTTGGCCATTTAAAAAACATTTTCTTCGGTTTTTTGGTCATGATATTTGGAGAATAGATAGAAATCAAAGCGTACTTTATCATATGAAGATTGAATCACATGTTCACTATCATCCCATAAAAGTTTTTAGCCTACATAACTGTGCAAATTTTTTATTATGTTCGTACATATATGAGCAAATTGGATTCACTTTTGTTGGGAGTGTGCAGGGACTTTAAAGAAACAAGCTTTGTAACTGTGAGACATTGATTTGTTAATAATTTAGAATAATTTAAACTTTTCGACATTTGAAAATTTTAAAATTTACGAAATTTGAAAATTTGAAAAATTCAAATTATTTATAAATTTCAAAAATTCAAAAAATTTGAAAAGTGTGAAAATTTGAATGATTTTGAAAAGTTTGAATAATCTAAAATTTTTGAAATTTGAAAATTTTCATTTTTTCAAAATTTGAAAATTTTAAATAGTTTGAAAATTTCGGAAATTTGAAAAGTTTGAAAATTTTAAAATTGAATAATCTGAAAAGTTTGAAAATTTTCAACATTTTGATTAATTTAAAATTTTCGAAATTTAAAATTTTGAAAATATCGGAAAATTGAATTATTTATAATTTTGAAAATTTTGAGTAATTTGAAAAGTTTGAAAATTTTGAAAATTTGAATAATTTTCAATAAATTAAAATTTTCGAAATTTGAAAATTTTCAAATTTTCAAAATTTAAAAAATTTAAATTTCATCGGTTAGATGCCTACGTTGACTTCAGGTCACGTTCAAATTGCAAATAAGAAGGAGAAAATCGTTTTTTATCGAACAAAGTCACAAATCGAAACTATAAACCCAAAAAGGTCATGTTTTCTTGAAGCTGTATCTAACTCTGAACCTGTGACTCGATGATAGTGCAAAAAACCATTGAGAGTGAGAACATCCTGGACGGTGGATAACCCTAGGAGAATGTTCATAAATTGCCCCGACTCTTTGGTAATTCACGACTATGTATCTAGTTGTAGTTTTAATTTGAATCTATATGTATTTTCATTGTATACATTTATTTACAAATTTATAATTAAAATTTTTTTATAAATAGATTCCAGGTACGAGATGTAACTTCTTTGAGTGGATTGACCATGAAAATCACGATGCACATTTACAAATGGAATTGGAGAAGATGAAGTGGAGCTTAATGAAGTATAGAGTTTTGTAATCATTTTGATTGTAGTTGTGGTAAAATTGTGGTAAAATCATGATTCGTCTATAACTGATACACGTCTAAAGCAAGGGTGTTTTAGGAGATTAATGACAGAAAAGTAAATCAGAAGCAGTTGTAACGTACATCTACTTTAACCTAAAACGTCAGTCTATATTAACCACCTTTCAAAAAAAAAACAAATCGGTTTTCTTATACAACGGAATGTGCCACGAAAAAGAAAAACTATTCAACGACGCCCTCCCCACCCACACCCTCGGGTATTTATCGTCCCTTATATCGTTGGAAAGGTAATCAATCGTCCGAAAATAAATTAATCACTCTCATATTCGCCAACTCTCCTTCGGGTATTTATCGTCCCCTATGGACTTAACTCAACTAAAATCACGTGTAAAATATATATAAAAGATCAATGAATCCGATTGCATAAAATTCTCAAGGTTAACTCACTGTGGTTCCAAATGTTGTTTTACACATTTATGACAATATCAATTATTGAACACGATCGAAAAAAACCGAACCGAAACCAGAAAAATAAAATTCATAGAATTGATCAAACCGAATTGCTTAATTGTTTTCGAGACGGTTCCGGTTTACAACATAACAGATACGTTTCGCCGCTAGAAACAAAAACGTAATTATATTTGCATACCGAAAATTATTCGTCGAAATAAACTAATGTTCGCCACCGATAGTAATTAATCGTCAAAAAGAAACTATTCTCCGCCGCCGCATTGCGCGGGTACGCAGCTAGTATATATATATATATATATATATATATATATATATATATATATATATATATATATATATATATATATATATATATATATATATATATATATATATATATATATATATATATATATATATAGAGTAAGGTTCTTGTGAGAACTCATATTTTCATGAGATCTTGAAAACCACACATTGACCATTAGATCAAAACAACCCATGGATGAGATTCAAGGTGGCATTTTCGTAATTAATTGGTAATTCCACTCTATTTTAGAACTTTTGAAACCCGGGTAGGGGTAGTATAGGAAATTCAGATCGCTTCCGTATCTCCTCATTTTTGGTATCCTGTCTTTCTTGCTTACTCTGTTTACACGATACTGGGATATCTTACCAAAGATAACAACCGACGTTATCTTTCTCCAAATTTATCGATTACTAGCTTTGAAGAATAAGGAGATTTCAAGTTTGCGAGAAATCAAGTAGTCGTGCAGAGGTAATGTATTCTTTCTACTTAAATTTTACGGTCATTTTCAGTAGGGTTTTTGTTTTTCCGATTTGTAGTCGTGCAGAGGTAATGTATTCATCAAATGGTTTTTTGGATCTGTGAGAACTCGATTTTTCTGGTTTCTTTCGTATTTGGTTACATTAAACCCTAATTTCTTGTTCTCGATGTTTAACTTTCACCGATCAAGTTGTTTTTTTGTGTTAATCGATTTATGTTCATCATTTTGTTTTTTGGATCTTAAAATAAGCTATTTAATATTGTTTATATTGATTTAGATTAACAGTATCCCGAATTTCTTGTTATTGATGTTTATATTTCATCAATCAAGTATGGGTTATGTGTTTTATGTTACCGAACAACTTGATTAGTTATGTGTATGTGTTTTATGTGTTTAATGTATTCACCAAGTGGTTTTTTGATATGTGAGAACCCGATTTTTCTGATTACTTTAGTTTTTAGTTACATTAAACCCTAATTTCTTGTTCTCGATGTTTAAATTTCACTGATCATGTAGGTTTTTTGTTAATCGTTTTATGTCCATCAGTTTGTTTTTTGTATCTTAAAATTCTCTATTTATTATTGTTTATATTTATTTAGATTAACTGAATCCCTAATTTCTTGTTACTGATGTTTATATTTCATCAATCAAGTATGGTTTATGTGATTTATTTTACAGAACAACTTGATCAGTTACAACATAATTGGAATTGTTTTGTTTACTCTTGTTTTGTTTACCCTATTCGTTTTTTCAGATCATATTGGTTGGAAGTATACACAATGTTTAGACACGGTAAATTTTTTTTAACCTTGTCTATTATACACTATTGATAATCTAGCATTCATTCTTACTCTTTCAGTATATGGGAGAAGGAGTGAGAGGCAAAGGAAGAAGGCATTAAGTCGATTTTCCAATACTATTAATGATCCTGTGGTAGTTCAAGAAGATGACCAAAGTGGTCAACATAATCTTGTAGATCAGCCACATGATGTTGATGAACAAACCCAGCATGATAATGACATATTAAATACAGAAATTGAAGGTAATATGCTATTTATCTTGAATGTTTTATTTTGGGAATTGTGTGTATGTGCACAAATTTTATATTATACACTATTGAATGTTTTTTTGGGACTAGTCAATATACACGCATAGTTTTTATGTACATAAATGAATGTGCACAAAAAAATGAATATATGCATTGATGCATATGTACATGCATATATACACAGAGCATGCACATATGCACGATGGAAAGAAACCCAAAGAAAATGTGTTTTATGTACACATATGCATGTGTGTACATATATATTATAAAAAATGCATATACACACACAGTATATGTACACTAATGTATACAATTAGTGAATACATACACTAATGTATACAATTAGTGTGTACATATATATTATAAAAAATGCGTATACACACACAGTAGATCCAATAATTTAATTAACTAATTGTATACATATGAATGTTGTGTGTATATGTACACTCAATGTATACTTTTCTGTATACGCATATTTTTTTTGAAAAATAAGATGTTTTGTATTTACTTTGGGTTATTTTTAATTAATCAGATCCATTGGTTGAAGAGATTCCTCCATCAGCCACCAGAAGTGGAAAGAGGAAATTAAAGGAAGCAAAACGGATGCATGGAGTGAAACCCAAGAAAACAAAGAAAGACCCAAATACAGCATTCACTCCATACAGATGCCTTAGGTCTGGATCAAAATCGTCAGCCAGTAGGTCCATGAGCAAGAAACTATTTGTGAGGCATTCTAATAGCAAATTGTATCTTAAACCGTATGGTTTGCGCATCAAGACGTCACCTTCCACAATGATTGAAGCGATACGCTCACTAAACGAAGATCAGAGAGAGGCGGTTATAGAAATAGGATTTGGTACGTTATTAAACATGAAGCTCGGTGTTAGTTCTGCCAAATTAGGTCATTTTGTAGTTGCCAATCTCGATGACAAGTCTCTAGTTATAAAGACTGGCAAGGGAGACATCAAGCTTACCAAGGATGTAGTGCATGATATACTGGGACTACCAAACGGTGGAACGGATATTGACGATGTTGAAGAGGTGGATGAAACAAATGAAATTATAACTTCATGGAAATCCCAGTTTTCGAAACAGGATATATCTAAGAGTGAGCTGGTATCGAAGATACAGGAGTCGAACGATGATGGGATCCTTTTCAAGCTCAACTTCGTTACTCAATTCAATAGTTGTATATGCAAAGCATACAAGACTGTATATATCATGAAAGACATTGTGATCAAGGTTGCTCGTCAGAAAGATTTTAGTAAATTGGATTGGTGTAGTTGTGTGTTGAATGCAGTAAAGGGTTCAAAGAGAAAGTGGATACCCTACTCCAATAAACATAACTATTGTGGACCGATCACCTTCTTACTTGTAAGTTTCTGGATTTTTTTCATATTGATTCCATTTTTTACATTGTTTAGTAATATTTGATCTGTTTAATGAATTTTTATCCAGATCACCTATCTGCACCACATAAAAATACCTAATAACACTGTTCCAAGGACACTCCCAGCAATTGGAAATTAGGAGTATGAAGATGTGAAGAAAAGAGAGACATACGAGTTGAAAAATGGTGGTTTTGGTCAGTTTGATGGTGGTGACCAATTACAAGAAGAACAGACTGAAGTTGTACATGAGAAGAGCATTGAGGTATTAATTAATAGTTTAACTGTTATATTATTCTTGTATTTACACCTATACTAACAATGTTTTTTTTATTGTGTAAATATTCATAGGAAGAATTTGTTGATATCAGTTTACGGATTGCAAGGAGTCGTCGGTATAGGGAAGATTTGGATAGGAAGTTCAATTATCTCACTGAAAAAGTTACATCTAACAAGAAATTGTTAGATTTGAAAATAGAGTATGATGGGTTGTTTGGTCGGGTAGTAGCTGATGGTTTAAGTTCATTAGTTGTGAATGACGAGACCGGGGGTGCTTTTCCAACTGGTAATTACGTAGATGACACAATAAATAGTACGAAGGATGATGTGAAGGTTGCTGATAAACCTGATGATGAACATGAGGATGATGTCATGGATATTGCAGGCGATCATAATAAGGTGTATATAGTAAATATGTTATATCCAAGTGGGGATGTGCTAAACATAAGGAAAAATCAGTTTGATGCAGGCACGTCTGCTGGGGTAACAAAAGTTCCAGATGTTGAAGGAGTGTTAACGACTCCAACAAAGACGTTTTCATTCAGGCTGACCGAGTGTTCAACACCTGATGCTAAAAAAGACCCATTCGAGTCTCCCATTTCCACTTATATGTTACAGGTAATGGAAGAGACAGAGAATAGATATATTCAGAAAAGTAAAAGTCTGCAAGTTAGGAATCCTAATTACACGAGACTGTCAAAAATTCATCAGCCTAATTTCAATAGCATTGAAATTGATGACCAACCTAACTTTGATTTGGGGTTGACCTAGGAATTTGGGAGTGTCCTGGCTGAGCAATACGGACCTGTACTGAAGATTGATGGTCGCCACGTGAAGGTACCACTTGCAAATACTGACAACGAGGTGGAGGATCCTATGGATGACATACCATTGAGCAGAAGGGTGAGGAAGCCTTCTCAGTACAAACGGTCTCCTTATGTTAACAAACACGTCCAAATATTAGATTTTGTAAAGGTTGTTGAAGTCAGGGTATCGGACTGGTTGTTCAGACTGAGCGGTGATCCTGAGTAAGATTTATTGACCCTGTACCATTTGATTATACGTATAATTTATTGAATGATCTAATACACTTATTATTTATTTAAAAAACAGGTTACCGATATTTCAAGATAAAGTTGGAAACTACATAAAAAGAATAAACATGGAGACGTTTATTCTAGATTGTGCATTGGATTTATATGCTGTCAATGCTTGGTGTTTTGTAATGAATCAAGAAGAGGGTACAAAGAAGAAGGCTGCACATTCTAGATTGTACATGGATACAATAAATTTTGTAAGTTTATTAAGTCTAACACTTTTTTTATAATTTATGTAATGAAGTTGCTAACTAGGATGCATTTGTGATAGGATGAGACAAATACCAAAGAATTCATGGACAATTTGAACGAAACGTACCAACAATTCTCGACATCAGTCAAAGAATTCATGAAGAAAATAAAAGGGAAAGACAAATGGAGCAAAGTTGAGCCGGTATACATTCCATTTTAATTTTTTTCCTTTTGCTGTATTTAAACACATTCTAATACCTAAACATATCATACAATTGTTTTTAGGTATATATGTCTACTAAATAAACTAAATATACACATGGTATGCACATATGCATGATGTTATCCGATACGCGCACGTGTTTTTTCTTGCTATATACATATGTATACAACTACATGTTTTCACAAAAAATACGTGTGTACACTTATGCATATGTACATATATAATCATTGTCATATCTTGAAAGTTTTTTTTATTGTTATGGATACATATGTCATTCTTATGTTCTGAAAAATGCATATACACATAGAATATGCATATAGACACAACTGCACATTTACATACAATAATTATGTTATATTATATTAAATTAAACTAGTATATATACACACATAGTCTATATGTACAAAAATGAATGTGCACAAAAAAATGCATATATGCACTGATGCATATGTACGTGTATGATCTTTTTCTTATCGTAATGTTATCTAAATCATTATATCTACACATGCATATATACACAGAGCATGCACATATGCATGATGGAAAGATAAACTAAACACTTATACCTATAGTATATATGCATATGTACACATATGCATGTGTGTACAGATATATTTTAAAAAATGCATATATACACACAGTATATGTACACTAATGTATACAAGTAGTGTATACATACACTAATGTATACAATTAGTGTGTACATAGATATTATAAAAAATGCATATACACACAGTAAATCCAATAATTTAATTAACTAATTGTATACATATGAATGTTGTGTGTATATGTACACTAATGCATATGTACACACAACATTCATATGTATACAATTAGTTAATTAAATTAATATACATATACACACAAAATGCATATGTACACATATTCATGTACACAAAATGCATATGTACACAAATGCATGTGTGCATCAAAGATACATGTGTTCACCAAAGATACATATGTACACAAATGCATCTGTAAATGATTAATCAGTTTCTTATCTGAATTTTTGTATATATTAAATTACATTGTTGCGTTCTGTTTATGCATGTGTTCTTCCCAATTTGTCATAATGGACGTTTTTATCTGCTTGTCTTTGATTTAAAAAAAGTAGAAGTTCACCTTTTGGATAGCATAAAGAATTATCCTCAGGACTATTATTTCAACATTCCTAGGAGATTGGTATTTATCAAATTTATTTAATTGAATATGTACGATATGTTACAACAATTAGGTTTTCATTGTTTTTTATGCAATACAGGTTTTGCTATTTTCAAACATCCTTGTGGAAGTGAAGCACAAACATGCCCAAGATATTGGGAATCAAGAGATAAAGTATGCAAAGATGAAATGGCATATAAATGGATCTGATGAAGACAGTGGGGTTTTTTTGTTGAGGCATATGGAGACTTTCAAAGGTGGTGCATTGAGCAAGTATGACTGTGGGCTCTTACCTGAATCGGAGGAACAAAATCGTCAATTACGCAAGCTGAGGAAAAAATACGCCACAAAGATATTGCTTAGTACTGTGAACAAGCACGCGGACCAGATATCTCAAGAAGCTGAGGAGTTTGGAAAAATACCTGACAAAGAAAGGAAAAAGATCCTGCTTGAGGCATACGAGAATAAGGATTCAAGGTTTAAAAAAGAGTAGTATTATGAACTAGTGTTTGGTTTTTTTGAATATCATTATAAGACAACTGTTTGGTCTAGTTTGCCTTTAGTAGTTAGTTTTAACATATGTGTTGGTATCATATGGTTATTATGTTGGTCGTTTGGTTATATACATTTTTAAGTCTTGAACGTGTTTTTGGTGTTTTTTGCATTTCAACTTACGGAATGCATATATGTATATGAAAATATGGTTTAAGTTAAACATATTAGTTTTGCTAATATAGAATAATGCAACTTATTTATCTGCACATTAGCACATTCAAATATATATATATATATATATATATATATATATATATATATATATATATATATATATATATATATATATATATATATATATATATATATATATATATATATATATATATATATATATATATATATATATATATATATATATATATGCAAATTACCAACCTTACATGATTGTCCATATGTAAGTGCACTTTATAGTGAAGTATGCACATATACACACAAAATGTATACGTACACAAATGCACATGTATACATAAGTAAGGCCAGAAGTAAGTTGTACATATATGCATTTCTACTATCATATTCCCACATGCATATAAATATTCTTAAACACACACATATGTGAGTTTGCATATACACATTTACATATTCATATATGCACATATGCATACACATATGTGAATGTGCATATACACATTTACATATGTACATATACACATGTACACGTATATGTTGAATACAACAATGAAACTAGTAAATATACATACACAAGACATGCATAGGCACACAAAAGCATATATACACACAACATTCATATGATCATGAATGCAGATGTATACAAAATGCATTCACAGATTCACACAAAATGCATAGTTGTAAAAATTAACATTTTAAACTAATATGCCCATATGCACATAAACAATGGTAAACACACACTAAATTTGTAAAGCCCCATATGAACATACGCAGAACAATGCACATACACACAATATTTAAATCACCATATGCATATATACACATTCACATATGTATATGTTAAAGATCATAATTTGATATGATCCACATCTGAACTTTTATTTTATAATCACAATATGCACATATGCACATCCGTCCATGTGAATACACACAACACATTTACATATACACATGTACATATGCACATATGCACATATGCACACACATATGTGAATGTGCATATCCACATTTACATATGCACATATCCACATGTACACGTATATGTTGAATACAACAATGAAACTAGTAAATATACATACACAAGACATGCATAGGCACACAAAAGCATATATACACACAACATTCATATGATCATGAATGCATATGTATACAAAATGCATTCACAGATTCACACAAAATGCATAGTTGTAAACATTAACATTTTACACTAATATGCCCATATGCACATAAATAATGGTAAACACACACTAAATTTGTAAAGCCCCATATGAATATACGCAGAACAATGCACATACACACAATATTTAAATCACCATATGCACATATCCACCTTCAACATATGTATATGTTGAATATCATAATTTGATATGATCCATATCTGAACTTTTATTTGATAATCACAATATGCACATATGCACATCCGTCCATGTGAATACACATATACACTTTAAACAGACACATCATAGTATATAACTTTATTAATAAACCAAAAAATTATAAAAAAAGAAATATGGATATTTCTCAATTCATCAGATGAAAATATTATTCTTTACAAAAGTTATGTAATCTAATATAACTCTATTTCTCTTTAGCTTTTTCCATCTTTTTCCTCTCTGGGCAGTTCCGTCTGTCATGTTTTTCATTTGGTGGTATATGCTTCTCACAGAATGTACAAAATCGTGGTTCCTTTTCCATGTTTTTCAGTGCAATTTCTCTCTTCCCTTTCAGCCTTTTTTCAGTTCCACCTCCTTTGTTGCGGATGTTTTCTAGATTACGTATTGTTATCTCATCTGGTCTACTAACTCCAATTGCTGAATCCATTACTTCAGATCTTGTACGATTGTCTTTAGGAGGTGGATTCTTTCGTATGCTTATTCGAATATCTTTTAACATTTCAATCAGCTTATCCATTGCATCTTTATCATGTGCAACCATGTTTATAGAATCACCCATTATGGAATGTATTTCCTGCACCTGTGGGTTTTGCCCTATACCAGTCTCACCAATATATGTTATTTTCTGCAAATCATCAATATGTATTATACCTTTTTGCCAACGTTTGAGAATGTATTTAGAAGGTATACATTTCAGGAATTTTGTCTTCATTATACACAGAATATGTCTGCATAAAATACCATATTGCTAGAATAACATGCAGCAACATTCAAATGTATCATCTTCATTTTTTATTTTCACCTTCAATTACATAAGAAAACCAATTATTAGTCCATTATACATATATAACCTATAGTTAGTATACATGTAAATATTCCAATTTGAATTGTTTAAAACACTAACCTGATAATGAAATTCACCTTCATTCTCACTCAGGAACTCATTTGATGATGCATTAAAAAACAAACTTTTATTTTGACCTTTTTGTGCCATTACTCGTTCAAGCACTACGCACGAAGCATAATCTGAAAGATTAATAACAGAACCTGGTGAGCATGACCATACTGAATCATGTGCCTCCAGTTGGAATATATGAAATATTTTATGAGTATAGAGGTCCGCCGCTTGTGCTTCAAAAGGTAGTAATGTGACAAGTGCTGGTTTTTGTGTCAGACATGTAAATTCGCTATTTGTTTGTGTGTTCCTTTATTTGTCCATCGCTGCATCAAACTTACACATAAACGTCAACAGATTTGATTTTCTCGACATGAAACCCTGGAAAAAATAGTTTTCACTCTTCGATCTCGATGTTGTTCGCATCAAACCAATCAAGGGTGTTTTGTTGAAATACGCAGGTATCCAACGATCACGCATGTTATAAATTTCTTTTAACCATTTATTATCATGTAGTTGAAACTCGTTTATTAAACTGCTCTATTTTTCCTAAAACACATCTGGTCTAATGCACGAGTTCCATATAAGACCTTGCAACATTTTCCTGAAGTCGGTTTGGTATATTATTTTTGCAGACACCTACAAAACATTATGGTATACGACACGATTAAACATATGAATCATTAATACATTTAAAATGAAAACAAACAATGTGTAAGTATATATACTTTATCTGTCAACTTTTTGCCTATATGCCACATGCATAGACGGTGCGTGGAGTTTGGAAAAACACATGCAACAGCTCTGGCCATAGCTGCATCTTGATCCGTGACAACGATAGTAGGTTCTTTTCCAAAAGACGAAAGGAATGCTTTTAGTAGCCATATATAGTATTCCAATGTTTCTTTCGCTAACAACCCCGCGCCAAATGTTACACATCGTTTGTGGTTATCAATCCCAGTAAACGGAACGAATACCATGTTATACCTGTTCGAAATCATAATACAAATATAAAAATTTAATCTAAATAATCAAACTAAAAATATGCATTGTCATTATTGTTACTTGTTTGTACGAAACGTAGCATCAAACGATACAACGTCACAGAATTCGTTGTAGTTTAGTTTTGCGATACCATCAGCCCAAAACAAAGCTCTAAGTTCATCTTTCTCCAACATGTAATGGAACGAGAAAGAATGCGTGTTCTTGCTCCTTTGTGTCAGCAGGTTTACCACCATATTTGCATCGCTATCGCCAATATAGTAATTCAAGTCTCTTGCATAATTTTTATAGTTGTTTTTCTGTGGACCTTGCTTTCTGTATCCTCCTTTCAATCCTGTAAGGATACCATGAGCCCTTGTTGATCCGATATTACAAGTATTTAGTTGGTTGATCATATGTTCATCTGAAAATTGTATTTTCCTACAATGTTTTGACATATGCGCAGTTGTCCTCGTGTACAACTCATGGTTATGGGTTAAATCAATCGTATTTACCATAAAACTATCAGTCTCATCTACACGTTTAAGACCAATCTTTGCAGGACAAGATTGCATCTGGCTAGGTCTCTTTCTTTTCTTCTTGAGGCCTTCTCCTTTTAGTGTATCAATATTTGATGTCTCGCGTGATCCAGATCTGCTACAAATAACATACTTATATCGTAGTTTTCCGTTAGTTGTCTTTGTTGATCCTAATCTTGGATCAAAACCTGCTCTAATTGCATATTCCTTATAGAAAGCTATCCCTGCTTCTAGCGTATCAAAAACCATATCCATTTTAGGCTCAAATTCATCTTTAACATTTGGTATCCATATTACTGTCTTTGATCCTCCAGGAGATTTTATTTCTGTGCTGCTTAGTGCATCCTCTATGTCTATATCATCTGAAATATAATAATAAAAAAAGTATCATATCTGCATGAGCACATATTTTTTATTCGTCACATATCCGATTAAATTGATATGCACATATGCATTTATAATGACATGTACACAAACTTTTTTTTGTCAATTATGAAATATACTCATATGCACATATGCATTATCATGAAAATACAATCATATTCACATATGCATTAGGATCATATGTATATATATTTGATCTGTCAAACGTATACATGATTTAACATACTGACATGCACATATGCACATATCCTGATATTGTTGCATTATCTTTACATAGCTGAATATCTGACGTGTGCATATGCATACTGGTATGCTTTATTCAAGAATCACCATTTGATTCTTATTTTGCATATGTGCACACATTTTGTCAATATGCAAAAATACGATATAACTGTTACCTGTAAATTCAAATAATACGATTAATCCATGATATATACTCACCTGGGGTGTTATTGGAGGAAACATTCTCTTCTCCAGAGAAGTTGTTACCGTCATGAACAACAACTGCAACCTCATTAGTATCTCCATAACTGTCAAGATCAACGTCATTAGTATCTTCATCACCGTCATCTTCAACGTCATTAGTATCTCCATCACCGTCTGTTACTATGTCGCTTTCATAATAGTTGATATCTTCATGGTTTATGAATATATCATGCCTGAACAAACATAATAGTTTTTTCGATTTTTATATGAATATATGTTATTTGATATGAAACTTAAAGATGAACTGTATTAATACCTGTTGATGAACATCAATTCATTATCTCCCTCGCCATTAATCGTCGTTTCCATTGCAAACCTTATTAATTAGTAAACTATATCAATATACACTTCAAAAACGATGATATACATATATCAGAAAGGTTTGAATCTTCATTGTTTTTAATCTTCAGGAGGATGATTCTGTATGAATAATGATACCGCTACTAACGAGTTTGATGATGATAGAGAAGAAACAATAGGGTTTACGTAAATTCTGAGAATTTTGATCGAATTATTCATGGAATTATTCTAATTGATTGTTGTTTCCATAAATGTAACAGATTTGCCATAATAATAGGAGCTGTTACGTTTTTAACATATTTATTTCATTTTTATCAAAATTATATCCATAAGACAAATGACCATCTAGCATTTTTGTGTTTGGATAATGATCTAATGGATCATATTTAGTTCTCAAGATCTCATGAAAATATGAGTTCTTATATATATATATATATATATATATATATATATATATATATATATATATATATATATATATATATATATATATATATATATATATATATATATATATATATATATATATATAAAACCTAAGAACCTATTTTATAAACTTTTTTTTATAAACTTTTTTCTACACAATATTTTTCAAAAAAAAATATACCAAAATTTTTGTTATGATGCGTCTAGAAAATTTCAAAAAAAAATTCAAAAAAAGTCATTTTTTTTATTTTTTTTCATATGGGTTTAGGTTTAGGGTTTAGGGTTTAGACGATTTAAATAAAAAAATTGGATGCAAAAAAAATCATTTTATTTTTATTTTTTTCATATGGGTTTAAGGTTTAGGGTTTAGAAATCTCTTAGACGCTTTAAATAAAAAAATTGGATGCAATTTTTTTTTTGAAAAATAGTGTAGAAAAAAAGTTCCTAGGTTTCTAGGGTTTTTTAGGTTCTCTCATGATCTCGACCCTATATATATATATATATATATATATATATATATATATATATATATATATATATATATATATATATATATATATATATATATATATATCGCCTGTACCACCTTCGTCACCGTTTCCTCCACCACCCATACAACTAGGAGGCATTGTATATATGTGTGTGTATATGTGTGTTTGTTTTATATTACTAGGAGGCATCGCATATAAAAATTTGAATAAAGCAAAACCAAAAAAAAGCCAATGGTGTGGTTTATAATTTTATAAAACCCAAAACATTTCGGGAAGGTGCGGTTTTATATATAAAATAATCGAACCGCACAGCATGGTAAAACCGAACAGCAAACCGCATAGAAAACTGAACCGTACCGCTTATAATATATTACATCAATTATATACTTATATTTTATATATAATAGTTATAATTCAATTATTAATATATATTAATTATTAAAATAAAATCTTGAAATGCCAGTCTAATTTTTGTCCTAGGTTAACGCTAAATAGACCATCCGATCAATAATACTTAACTTAATAGTTTGATAGTGTTTTATTATTACAACTAACAGACCGTTGCAGACCAAAGACACACTGTTAAAAATCACACCGCAACAGCATAAACCGAGCCGCAATATAAACTGCACTGTGTATTTTTTCGTAGTAAAAAACCGCATTTGCCGTTTACGGTTCGATTTTAGTCAATAACCGTACAAAATGCAGCGTACTCAACACTAATATTTATATTAGGGTTAAGGTCAAATTTGGTCACTTAACTTTCTGGTTTGTGCACATTTGGTCACTTAACTTTGTTTAAGTTCTACAAGGTCACCTAACTTTTATTTTGTCCCGAAATGGTCACTGTAACCTGTTATAGCCGGTTACAGTGACTATTTCGAGAATAAATAAAAAGTTAAGTGACCTATTATAACTTAAATAAAGTTAAGTGACCAAATGAGCACAAACCAGAAAGTTAAGTGACCAAATGAGCACAAGCTAGAAAGTTAAGTGACCAAATGAGAACATTAACCCTGAACAAAATGATTTTTGGAAACGTTGGATTTTTCGGACTTGCATTAGTTGTATATGTTACTCCGATAAAACATTTTTTTATAGATGAACAAATGTGTTTGAGCCGTGTTAAGTTGGAACAATGGAAATCCTTTCTATGTTTATTTTACTCTCATAATTCATCTTTATAAACGAACGAAAAAAAACTACGTTGATAAAGAAGAAGGATCGGTCGATCGTTTCTGGTTTGGTGATCTTTTTAATTCGCTGGTTTTAGTTTCTAGTAAAATGTTATAACTGTTTGGTATTTTTTTAATAGATGAATTATGAGAGTAAAATGAACACAGAAAGTGTTTCCGTTGTTCCAACTTAACACGGCTCAAACACATTTGTTCATCTATAAAAATGTATTATCGGAGTAACATATACAACTAATGCAAATCCCAAAAATCCAACGTTTCAGAAAATCAATTTGTTCAGGGTTGAGATCAAATTTGGTCACTTAACTTTCTGGTTTGTGCTTATTTGGTCACTTAACTTTATTTAAGTTATAATAGGTCACTTAACTTTTTATTGATTGTCGAAATCGTCACTGTAACTGGCCATAACAGGTTACAGTGACCATTTCGAGACAAAATAAAAAGTTAGGTGACCTTGTAGAACTGAAACAAAGTTAAGTGACCAAATGTGCATAAATCAGAAAGTTAAATGACCAAATTTGATATTAACCCTTTATATTATTATCAATTTATATCATGTATCTGAATTATAAATAAATATTTTATTATTTCAAAAAGTGTTAAGCGTGATTTTAAAATAAAAAGTCCTTCAGTATATGCTCTGTCAACAATATTAAAAAAAGTATAGAGAAAACTAATAAAAAAGGGGATAGCTAAAAAGACACTTTTTTTACCATTTAGACACTTTAATCAATCATTTTAAGTAGATCAACTGTTTTTTATTTGTTGAAATTACAATGTTTTCTAGATAAAACTGATATGATTGGTGTCTAATTATGTGTTGGTGTCTAATAACAATATGACCTCTTATTAATTCAAGGCTACCCCTCGTATATAGATCAGGAATTATGTTTGTAATTGATTACCTAATGTCGTAGGGTTGCGGTACGGGGAGGAAGCGGCTCCGCGAGGTGGAAAAAGCCGGGTGGTGTGTGACACGTGGCAACACGTAGTTGGAGGAAGGGTGTTGGTGGGTCCAGGTTTTAGAAAGGGGCAGACAGCAATGGATTCATTTTTGCAAGGAGACTGCACTCTGCATGGAATGATTGGGATTTGTGTAAAATTAACACCCACCGATATTCCTGTGTTCCCATATGTAGCAGATTATATATTTCTTCCATATAAATATGTAAGTTTTTCTTATTAGAATGTAATATTAACTTATTCAGTTATCGATGACCAAGAGCAAATTACATCAGATTCATTGTTTATGGCTCTTTCTGTTCTTAGAGCATCCATAATAGTGAAGCTTTTTAGAAGAGCTTTTTCAAAAAAATTATGACATGTCATTGCCATATAAATATATTAAAAAGTTTATAAATCTTCCATTATAGTAAAAGCTTTTTTATTAAGCTTTTTCATAAATCTTGATATATTATATATATTTTTATATAGATGAATACTATGTCATTTGCAATAAAATAATAATAAATATTAAAAAGCTTGAATGGTAGAGCTTTTTAATGACAAAGTTATATGAAAAAGCTTTGCTAACAAAAAGCTTCCACTATTGTTGTTAAAGTTTTAAAAAGCTTTTTTTATTGAAAAAGCTCTAAAAAAAACTTTGAAAAAACATCATAATGGATGCTCTTATCCTCCTATTAGGGGCTGCATCTAGTTTTAATGTTATTTAAACCAAATAAATTATATATAAATATATTTCAATAATCTAATATTCATATTTTTATGGTTACACGTTTTGAAACCCACCCAGCTCTACATTCGAGATATATATATATATATATATATATATATATATATATATATATATATATATATATATATATATATATATATATATATATATATATATATATATATATATATATATATATATATATATATATATACTAGGTTAGAAACCCGTGTAATACACGGGATGATTAAAAAATTTATATATATATATATTCCGTTAAGATTGAAAAAAAAAATTGAGACCGTGAGACTAAATTTGGATGATATATTTTTTCATGTCGTTCTAGTGCTTCGGCATTACCAGTGCGTTGACGTTCTAACATCAAAATAAACATATTATTATTAATATATGATTTTCACCTACTTTTTTAGGAACGACTAATCTATCTTACTCCTACTATAATCACCAATAAACCACCAATTCCCCCTAGTGATGATTGAACCTCAACCTCACTTTTAGAGGGCGACGCCATACCATTTGACCAATGAACATATCAGTTAAACATCTATGATATTATACCTTAAAGCAATGAACATATCAGTTACAGGCAAAATCAATCAATTCTCATACCGTGCTTATATATTATTAAATTCTTGAATAAGAATAAGTTAATATTTTAAGTGCAAAAATAAGAATAAATTTTGTTTGTGCAGCAACTTTTGTTTTAAATTATTCTAATTTGTCTTTCTTTGTTTGTGCAGTTTTTTTAAATGCTGATTTTAAAAAGCTCAAGGTCAACTTCAATTTTTTTGTTTGTATTTAAGAAGAAAAAAATTTCTTTTGTTTTCGACACCTTTAATTTGTATCTGTGCATTTTAAAATTTGCTTTTGTTTTTGTTTTTCTTCTTCTCTGTCTAACCACTTTTTTATTTTAGAGTTTTATTCTCTTTTTCCATAATCTTTGTTTAGTTTGGCTAAATAAGGTCATAATTTCTTGCTTTAGGTTATCTGTTGTTCCAGACTACCTGTGTTAGTCAATTTGCTATGACTTTTTATTTTGATTTAGAGAGTTAGGATATTGTTTGAAATCTTTTTTCTAACTTGATTAAAAGTGGAAAAATTTTATGGCTATTAATATTGTTTGAAATTTGTTGTCCAATGTCATAAAGACATAAACTGTTGTGATTTAACTTTGCATCTTTTATTTCTAAATGAAAGATAGAAGCTTGATATAAATTGCACGTTTTTGTCAACATTTTTACATGTCTAAAGTTTTTTTTACATATGTGTTTGTTGCATTTTTATAGCAACGTACTTCTATTTCTTTATCATCTGTAATATTGATATTTTTCATATTATTTTATATATTTTTAATCAACCCGTGTATTACACGGGTTTCTAACCTAGTATATATATATATATATATATATATATATATATATATATATATATATATATATATATATATATATATATATGGCAAATTTCATAAAAAATCCAACATACTTTCATTCAATTCTTAAAAAAATAATCATATGTTTTTAGATCATTAAAACTCTTAAATTTTCTGAAATATCTAATTTAATGTTTCAGACCATTAAATCGTAGACAATTACAAATGCTAGGTAACCGACGACATAATTTTGTCGATGATCTATCGCTATTATTATTTCGACAGAAATGTCGATCACTAATACATATATTGTGACGGATTTCTGACGGAATTATCCGCCATGAGAAGACGGCTACCTCTCACAACAACCACTCCATGACGGGCACCACTTTTCGCATTTTTGATGTTTCGTTGCTGTCGGCAACCACTCAAGTCACTGTGTCAGTCGACCACCCAACGCATCTGTGTTTCTTGGTCTAGCGTTTCCTCACCGGCAGCAACCACTCTCTCGATCTAGCGTTTTCTCGCCGGCGGCGACCACACAACACATTTGTTTCTCGATCTTTCTCTCTCAACCTGTCCCGCTTTCTGTTTTTCGTTCAATCTCCCTATTTCAATGACGGTGGGCAGTGGCAATGATAAGTCGCTGGTGGTGGTAATGGTGGCATTAGTGGAAACTGGAAACATTTAATGCAGGAATCCGAAGAACAAATTTATAAATAAAAATAGATTTTGTAATATTAATGTTAACAAATTTATAGATATATAAAAACAGTATTTTATTGTTTAAAAATACAATTCCCAAGAAGCTTTCACAGGTTTCGATAGTTTACGACAAAAGTAATAATTAAGGAATAAAACTAGAAAAATAAGGGTTTAAATAGGAGGACCTTCTATAATAGAAGAGACTTTAAGATTGACAGCGGTTGTTTCACGTAAAAGATGGTGGGCTGATTTTGTTAATCAATCTCCCCTTATGGTGGATTTTATGATTTCCTACCATCACCAAATGGCTAGAGTTCTTTTGCTTATTTATTCTATCGCCGCCGTTCTAAAAAAACCAAATGGCCTTTTGATATGACTAATTTACTAATGTAAAATGTGAGTATCCAAACCCAAACACGTGATATTAATATTTTAATATCTATTATTTTCAAATAACCACATAAATTTTATCTTTCATTTCTCAAAATATTAACATGTGTAAGCGATTTCATTTGATTATTTTTAATTTTTAATATATTTATTAAATATATAATTATGTTATACGTTGTGTCAACAATTTTTATTTTATATTGTTAGAAAATATATCGTTGGTGTATTTTTCATCAAACCTAATATAGTTTTATTTTTGAACATGAATATTATCCATATCTTTAATCTACAACTTTCACACTCAAGTGATCAGATATTCAAATTGTACTTAATCTACAACTTTCACACTCAAGTGATCAGATATTCCGTTAACCCAAAATTCTAATAGGAAAAATAATAATTATTTGACAATTAAAATTTCTAAAATACAATCGTCTTGGATTCAAATTGTACTTAAGACCAAGAGGTGTGGTAACACCCCACATCTCAATACCACTCATTTTTTACCATTCACATATGTATCATCTCAATGAACCCTTACTAACCCTTCACTCCCTTAAAATATTCGAAAATGATTTACTTTTACTACTACTCATTTTTTTAATTAAATAAATAATATAACTAAATTAAACTAAACTAAAAATTTAATAAAAACATAAAACACTTCATTAATTAAGAAATTGAAATTACAAACGTAAAATAAAACGACAAACATAAAATAACACGACAAACTACAAATTAAAAAAAAACGACAACTAAGACCGATAAACGGAAAACGTAAAAAAAACGACAACTAAAACGACAAACTACGACCGATGTTATGCTAACATTCAACGACCAAAGATTTTGGGCAGCATAATTTTTCGCTGGCCTATCGCAAGTGATATGGTAACTTAATTGCAAAACCAAACTTTTTATCGGGCTAAATATCCAAACTGATAAATAAATTAAATAAAAATTCTAAACCGTAGCTTTTCACAATTTAAAACAATTTATCATGTTTATAAAACATAACAAACATTAATTTTGAAACTAACATTGTAAATTTATGATGTGAATATATGATTTTACTCTTGTATGGGAAAAAAAATTCAACACATTATATCTTAATATTAAAAACCCATCCGCTTTTTGGTTTTTGTGCCGATTGGATCTATATGGATCCATATTCTAAACATTTCGGGTATTTTATTTTCTTCGGATCTTATGTTTTCCGTTCTTGACTTCTTTGACCTCTCTCACTATACGGCTTTACGCCACCTCTAACCCCTAATCCAGTAACCTTCGCTATGTTCTTAAGTTTTTAAATGAAAGGAAAGGGATGGAAGAAAAAGGAAGGAGATGGAAGGAAAGTAATAAAAGGGAAATACAAATAATTATTTGTGTTCTTGAGTTAGAGAGAAATAGAAGAGCAAGAGAAAAGAATTTAGGTTTTGGTCATGCTTGAAACTTGATGAAAGTGAAGGTAAAGATAAATAATAAGGGCAAATATGTAATTTAAAAGTATTAATTTCCTAACCCTCCAAAAAATGAAAGGGTGAAAAATGGCCATTTTTTATTTCCATTTCCTTCGATCCCATCTCCTTCACCCTCTTGAAAATATTTGAGAACATATTTCATAGTTAGTTCGGTTCCAAATACTTTCATTCCATTCTTAAATGAACTCAATAACAGCGTTCCCTTGTCCTTCCATCCCAAACGAATCATCAACTGAAATCAAATACTAACAAGGATCCTTACTAATTAGGGTTTTTGTGGTAGTTAGGGTTTCCAAAGAATGCGAAGTTCGTCGACGAGCAGTGTATACATCCAAGTCATCGAAGACGTCATCACCAAAGTCCGGGAAGAATTCATCAGCAACGGTGGTCCGGGTGAAGGCGTTCTCACCGAACTTCAAGGAGTAAGCTATAACATATTTGTCTGATTCATTTTCCATTTCGATCTACTTCACCGACTTTTATCATCAGAAATTACTCATCTATTTTGAAATGTTCTTAATGGTGTAGATATGGGAGTTGAAGATGATGCAAGCCGGTGCTATACTGGGCCCAATTGACAGATCTTCAACTGCAATGTTGCCGGCCCTTGGAGCTCCGGCTAACACTGTTCGTGATCTCAATGTACCATATGATGGCCCTGAAGAATACGAGACACCTACAGCTGATTTACTTTTTCCCTCGGTAAGTTCGAATTCTATATTTTAAATATACAATTTACCTCTAACCTTCATTGTTCTTGACTGAAATCGTATCTGTAGACACCATTAGAGACTCCAATTCAAACACCTCTGCCTGCTCAAACACCATTACCAGGGACAGTGGGCAATTCATACAATATACCTACTGTGGGTACCCCCATAACCCCAATTAATTATCCTCCTGTAGATGAAAATGAAGGTTCAGGGAGCCAATCCGAAAGGCCTAGCCAATACATGGTAAATACTAAATTGACTTTTTATTACCATGGTGATGCGAAATATGAAATATGTTTGTTCATTTTTTTTTTTTCTTTATTGTGATCAATGTTTTGTATATAATTTTTACAGCAAGCGCCTTCTTGGTTGAACCAAAGGCCTCGTCTTGATGTTAATGTTGGTAATTTTTCTATTAATCACAAAGTTAAATATATTATATATTCCATTTCATATTAATATTTTGTTGTTACTTTTTACTTTAAACACTGTTACAGTTTATGAGGAAGGGCGTGAGGATGGTGCATAGTTACCTAGTACGCGGATCGCTCCGGTACGAAATCGAGGATCGGGATCGCTATTCGCTATGATGGACGTATCGGGTTCGTAGGGGGTAGGTTCATTTCGGTACGTGTCGGTACGGTGTACCCATACCCTTCGGTTCGATGTACCCAAAACAGGAATAGCACCATAAACCATTATCCAGATTATACATTGTAAGATGTCTAAAATACCCTTCAATTTCCAATTTCCAGGAAACACAAAAAACATATTGTAGTAACAATTTCCAGGAATACACAAAAACAGATTGCAAAACAGATTGTAGTAGAAGTGTATAAGTGAAATTCGGTACATATGGTATAAAAATCGAACGTGGTAATAGATTTGGTAGAAAGCATGGCATAGTCTGCAGAGTGTAACCGATTATACTAGAAAACGAGGAGTCAATTGGAGCTTTTTCTAACAGTCGGCGATTTCC
The DNA here is from genome assembly GCA_023525715.1 of Cichorium intybus. NCBI lineage: Eukaryota > Viridiplantae > Streptophyta > Magnoliopsida > Asterales > Asteraceae > Cichorium > Cichorium intybus. The sequence continues at coordinate 57,633,328 of CM042015.1, forward strand.
AGCCCAATCGGAAATCGCGTTTCAAATTAGCGATCGGAACAGCGCAATCGCGAACCCAAAATCGAATCACTGAGCAATCGGAACTCCAAAAAATCGAGCCAGTCTACGATCCAAGAATCAATCGATACGCGAATTGGGTTCGATTGGAAACGCCGAAGCTTGAACTCGATTCGCGAATTGGAGTCGATTGGGAACGATTTCGAACGGCGATTTGGTACGGAGCGAACAAATCGAAATTCGCGTCTATATTGGCGAATTAGGTAACTATGGGATGGTGATAGAGAAACAGCCCATCAACCCATGACTCAGGTTACTGTAGTGATACTCTTGTGATTAAACAATGATTACTTTTTTATTTTTTACATTTTATGTATTTTTTTATTTTGTTTATTTGCAGGATTTTCTTCTGTTGACTTCTGGAAAGTGAAAGCGAGAGGATTTCCCTTCACAATATCGTCCGGGTGGATATATTCCACAACAAGATGGATCTGGAGATGTTCCAGCTGATGAATTTGAGGTGAGGCTTTTTTGGTTTTTAACTTTTTATTTATTTAAAAGTTCATATATTTGGTTAATGAATTGTTTTGTCATAGCCTTGATGATATACAACTATCAAGGGGTTGTAAATGAAGACTATAATGTTGCCAACACACCAGCCCCACCTGGTAAAATAATTGTTTATTTTGAAGGTATAATGTGTTTATTTTCGATTTTAAATTTTTTTGGGTACCTGGGTTTGATAAGAGGTACAAGTATCGACTCCTGACTTGGTCAATCAGAATGACGCTTTAGATGATGATGATGAAGATGAGCCTTTGAATGAAAATGATGATGTGGAAATATTTCTTTTATTTTATTTTATTTTTATATTTACAGATATTAGGAGAAGATCGTACATACCCTGAAGCACTAATAGGAAGGGGAACAGCCTGTGCATTCAAAAGAGAAGTCGATTCAGCTGTTGCTGATTTTACAAAGGTACCCAAACCTTCAAGAAACATGGCTTTTGTTATTTAATTATCTAATTATTTAGTTCTCTATTTCTCTTGCATTATTTTTCAGGAAATACAATCAAATCCATCAGCTGGTGAGGCATGGAAACGAAGAGGCCAGGCGGCAGGCGCGAGCTACATCCTTCTTTACAAAGAAGAATAGAACATCTTGCTAGAGCTACTGCAAATACCAAATCCAATGAAGCACCATTTCGCAACATGTTCTTTTATGGTCCTCCTGGAACCGACAAAAGTTTGGTTGCAAGAGAAATAGCCCGAAAATCGGTATGCTTCAAACTACCCAATTATAGCAACGTACTTTCATTCTTCCTATTAAAGTATCCTACTTTTAACTTCTTATTTGGGTTTGAAACATCTACCTGATTATAGCATTGTAGTTCCAATTGTTTTTCTTATTAGAACATTGTACTTCAAAAATAGGATGCTATAATAAACAAAATATTGAAAGTGTGCTACTATTTTTTGTAAATGTATATGGTAACAATCCTATTATACATCTTACATTCATTTCTTTCTATTATAGCATCGTACTTTTATTTTCTTATTAAGGTATTCTACTTTGAAAAACTACCCAATTATATCATTCTACTTTTTGTTTCTTTTTATTAGAACATTTCTTTGACAAACTACCCAATTATAGCATTGTACTTCCGGTTTTCCTTTAAAAGTTTACTCAATTGTAGCATGAGATTGATTTGTATTTGGATTTTGGGTGTTGACATTGCTATAACCGGGAAGATTTTCAAACTATAATGCTGTAATAGGAAAAATTACAAGTAGATTACTATAATATATGAAATTATGAAAGTACGTTGCTATTTCTTGCAGTTTAATTTACTTATGGAATTTAATTATGGTTGAAACAATAATGTATTTTAATTAGCAAACGCTTTATATAGTTTTACCTTTGACAAGATTGCATCATCTAGAAAGTGGGTTCAGGATCCGCGAAAAGAAAGCACCCCGACACTCCCCGACCCACTCAACGAGCTGGGCCACCCATCGAGCTGACCCAACCCGTGAGTAGCATGGGTCCCCACTAGTTGTTTTTAAAATTGTGTTAAAAAGTACGCATTTTTTTATCTAAATTCACTTACTTATTTTTGAATAGCACACGTTTATTTTTTTCCCCCTTAAATTGGCTTATCTATTTTTTAATAATCATTTTATATTATATATATAGTAGAAAATCAAAAACTATCACATCATTTATTGACTTATTTAATTGTACTATATGCTTCCCTACTACGAAACCTATCACTACAATTCCGGAAAAGCCTTAGATGTAAGGCTATGCGGAGTGCACCCAACGCAACCGGCGTGGGTGTATGTGGCACCTGGTCACGGCTTGGCACACCGGCCCCCCTCCTTGGCGTGGGTGGCGTGGATGTGGCGAGGCGTGGACGAGGCAACGTCGAGCAACGCCAGGCACTCTTCTCTCTTCGTCTCTTCTTCTCTCGCTCTCTCTCTTCTTGGGCAGAGCAACCGGACGTGGAGACCATCTCCTCCACGGCGTGGAGGAAGGTGTGGGTGATGTGTCGGTGTGGGGAGCGTGAGGCACTCCGCATAGCCTAATAGGGGGGATACAAATAATAGCCCCCAATATGGTGGCAAAGAAACAGAAATTTGCAGTCTGCAGTGGAAATATTTATCTGTAATATTACTCTATTGAAAACAAAATAGTGTTATAATAATAATAATAACAATTATTATTTTTATTATAATAATAATATTATTATTATGAAGGTAATGGTAATAAGTTATGAGTAATTTTTGAATTAATATGTGAGCCTTACTCTAGGTGATTTTTAAGATTGGAGATATTAATGAATTGGTGAGGTGCAATTTAATGGTTATACTTATAATAGGCGACTAATCATAACTTAAATGGGACTAAATATTTGGCGATTCGAAATAAATTAAACTAAAATACATGAGACCTTAAACCTATAATTATAGGAATCCATTAGTGTTGAATTATATTATGATACTAGTAATGTGAGAATTGGTCCAACTACGGTGACTTTGGGTTAAAAGTTAAGTTGAAGAGCCATAAGCGGATTTAGGAGAAAGTAGTTACATCTTAAGCTTTTTTGGGTTTGTTAACCCCCACTTCAGTTCAGACATATCTTGAGAGAAGGAGGATAACAACCATTTGATTTTGAGAGAAAATCCATTTTCCATACAATTAAGTTAAAGCTAGTGGATTTTCTTCTACAATTTACTCAAAGAGAACACACATATATGGTAGGAATCTTCCATTTTAGATGCTTTATTTATGTTCTAAAGCTTAAGAACTGTGATTTTCAAGTAAATTTATGATAAGCTCCATCTACTCCTACTTTATGATATAAGGATTAAGGAGCCCAAATGGGTAATGTCCAAGCAACCTTGCTGACCCATAATGGGTAGCATGTCCCAGTATTGCTAAATTGTGACTAGAGGGTAATTTGGTCTTTTATTTATGTTAGTGGTTGGACAAGTTGTGGGAGCACCCTTTTTGTACGGTTGTTCCTTGTCTCTTATTAGTTATATATACTAGGATTTTAGTAGGAAGAGATATGCAGAAAAATATTTTGTAAAGTTCTTTCTAGAACCTGGAGAGTACCCCCCCTCTCGAATGTGGGTTATCATTGAGATTATTTAGCAATTTGGTATCATATTTTCTGGTTAGATTTGTTCTTCTTGATTGTTTGTTGACCTGTGAATCTGTTAGTTATTATCAAAATATGGAGGGTCTATCAATTGGTATCAGAGCAGTTGATGTTGGGGAAGAAATGAAGACAAGAAGGCTTGATAATATGAAGCAAGGGTATGGAAAAATGCAAGAACAACATCAAAGTCTACTTGAGTCTAGTAGAGGTATAAAACAGATGATGAAGGAAGCTCTTAAGAAGATGGACCAGCTCTTGGAGAAGAAAGGCATTCTCACCAGAAGTAGAAGAGATGAGACTGGAATACACAGAGGAGGAATCGACTCTACCTGGGAAGAGGATGATGAAAACGTACATGACAACAGCTGCTCGCCACCACCGATGGCGTCGCCTTCGGTACTTTCACCACCTCATACTCCGTGTGGTACACTGAAACAAGACATTGCGTGTATCTTCTTCCAAAAGGGTTTATGTTTGAAAGGTCATTTATGCCCCTTCTCACATGGACCACCACAACCATCTTCTCCAACACCTTTGGGTTACGAGAACAAAAAGGAGAGTACAAGGTTGAACATAGGAGAAGCGAACAGAGCTTCCACCAGGAAAGAAGGGCATGACGGAGATAACAAACCACCACCATCGCCGCCAACACCATGTCCAGGTGAAGAAGAAGTTTCATTGGCAGTTGCTGAGTCGCAATTGGAATCCAAGACGAGATTGCAGCTTAGCCTACCACCATTGTTGAGATTTGTACTTGAATTGCCATCGTCGTCGTCGTTACCACCGCCTCCTCAACCCCCACCATCTATGTCGGAAAGCCAAGCTAATTTTCTTCAAGCAACTAGGCACCAACGATACCTTCTAGAGATGACGGCTCCGTCAAATAATGGATCAGGAGAAAGGCACCTAGGTCAACTCAAAATTGGGTTTAAAAAATTGACATGGGCCAAAAATAGCACGATGGGCTCAAAACCACGAAATCAGAATATGGACTTGGGCAACACTTTTAATTCAAGCCCAGGTATTATAAAATCAGTTACGCCTCCCACTAGGAAGGTCAAAGTAAAATTAAACCCACATGCAATTAAATTCTCGACTTCCTCAGTTTGCACTACCGACTCACCTCTGCCGATCGGCACCCTATGTTCGGCCTCCGACTTCAGATCGGTACCCATCATGTTGGCGTCTACGATATCAATTTCTTCTTCCAATCTTTTTCCCCAAACCTTACAGTTTAATGAAGGAATTATGTCTTTCAAAACTTCTACCCACCCTCAACCCCCATCTTTTTACAAGTTCACCGCAAGGACTGAACCAAAACAGTTGAAGAGGGGCGAAAATAGCCATAAGATGGAAAGAATGTCAAAAGCTGCTAACAAGAGTACTAATGATCAGAATCTCCCAAAGCTTCTCGATGATTGCACACAATACCTGACTTCAACGGTTGATACCGACTATTCCAATCATCTTCGAAACCTTAACCATAGTCTTCAAAGAGATTCAGTTATCCCTAAGGGTAAAGGTACTATGATGAAGTGTTCTTACTGGCTGTATTCTGATAAGACTGTTAACAAGTCCTACTGGAATCTCATCTCTCTCTTCACTAGAAAGGTCGGCTTGAAGTTAACAAAGAGGGACTTGGAGAAGGGCAATAAGGAATTCGACAAGTACAATTTTGGTGCTCTTGTTCGAGTTGGGCTAGTGGCTCCATCTGGTAACACTGATCTTGATCCCTTACAGACTTCTTATTTCCAGTTTTTCAACATTAAGTTCACTAAGGATGAGAGAATTGATCTGTCTACGTACTTGGAGAAGTTTAAGGATTGTATGATCAATTTGTTTATGGGTATAGATGATGCGGTTGGACTTTTGAGGGAGGAAGTGGAGATGCATGGAGAAACTCCCTGGAATCCTTCTAAAACTAACTTTAATCGTGAAAAGACAATATGCAAACTTCAACATGAAGCGGGGATAAACACTGCAAATGTGGATATTTGGGTTGTTGGCTGCCATCTGCTTGAGCTTCATATCGGAAGGGTTACGTTTCACGCTGCTACTACAAACAATGGCTTGCTTTGCCTCCACATGGGACTTGAAATGTTAGCACTAGCAGAATTCATAGCGTTCCATGCTTTTAAAGACCACGTGGATGACAAACAGGAGGGGGAACAAATGCAAGATATGGTGAATCAAAGGAAGGATTTTGTTTCGGCCACCAAAAATGGGGTGAAGTTGGAAGGGTCAGGAGGTGAACATCAGAAACAGGGGTCTCTTCAGGGGACGTGTTACAGATTCGCTGTGTTTTTCCCCGGGGCCACGGATGTTACACTTGTAGTGTCGGTAGCTTTCGGTTTACCTTTCTTTTTGCTGCTACACTCAAACACGAGTAACGGAAGGAGTTATCCATTAGTTCACCTTGAGGGCAAGGTGAAAGTTTGGGCCGCCGGTATTGATAAGCCCCATCTACTCCTACTTTATGATATAAGGATTAAGGAGCCCAAATGGGTAATGTCCAAGCAACCTTGCTGGCCCATAATGGGTAGCATGTCCCAGGATTGCTAAATTGTGACTAGAGGGTAATTTGGTCTTTTATTTATGTTAGTGGTTGGACAAGTTGTGGGAGCACCCTTTTTGTATGGTTGTTCCTTGTCTCTTATTAGTTATATATACTAGGATTTTAGTAGGAAGAGATATGTAGAAAAATATTTTGTAAAATTTTTTCTAGAACCTGGAGAGTACCCCCCCTCTCGAATGTGGGTTATCATTGAGATTATTTAGCAATTTGGTATCATATTTTCTGGTTAGATTTGTTCTTGATTGTTTGTTAACCTGTGAATCTGTTAGTTATTATCAAAATATGGAGGGTCTATCAATTTACATAAACAATTTTAGATGGAAAACCTATAACTAATTAGGGTGTTAAAATTTAGATTCTGGTGTCTTATGTTCATTCAATTGAAGAAAATTATTTTAAATTGTTAATTTTGGTGATATTGAAACTTAGTTTGAGTTTTAAGATCCAACAATGGAGAATTAGGGGTATTCGTTGGACAAAATCCAATGATTTTTGATAGAACCGATCTAATCCAATAATACATTGGATTTTCGATTTTGTCAACCAATCAAATCCAATTCATTTTATAAACTAATCAAATCAATCCAATTAGATGTTGGATCGGATTGGTTTTATCCGTTGGATATATAAAATTTGTTAGAGATATAAACATTTTTATTACATTTTCCAATAAATAAGTTTATAGATGATATATGTTGATGTCGTTAAAGTTTGAAATACTAAATAAGACAATTATATATTATATAAGTTAAATGGTTCGAAATCAAAGTTTGTGTTTTTAGACCCAATTTATTAAACAGCCCTATCGTTACAAAATAATTTAAAACTATCACATTTTTACAAATCTTTTTGTAAATAGCTCTAGTTTTGCAAAATATATTAAATTATTAATTATTAATTGATAATAGGTTGGATATTAATTAGATATCCGTTGGTTCAGTTTGGTTGGATATCCAATGGATTTACATTAGCATCCAAAAACCGATCCAATCCAATTGGATTATGAAATTTCGAAACCAATCCATTTCAATTGAGATTAGATATCCAATATAATTAGTCGGTTTTTAATTGGATTGGTTGTTTTATTCGATTGTTTTTTTCCCACACCTTTGGATAATTACCCATTTAATTCCTCCTATATGAAATTTGACAATTTGATGATACAAATATGTTTGGACAAGGATTCTAACATTTTATATCCACTCATAAAATGAATTCTATATAGATTACTCAATTTGAAGAGGTTGGAGCTTGTATGGTAATCAAGTAAGTTTTATCTACTTTATTAAATGATAAGTCCGAATACATATGTCACACTATAAGAAAAGTTCAGACCAAACCCCTTGTTCATATGGATGTATTTAAAGCCTTGTGAAACAATCTTTTAAAGAAACATCAGTGGTAACATTAGATAATCTACACCAATAAATCACATAAATCTTCAGGATACAACACTTTTAAAGACAATGTACACCGGTGTAAAGAAAATATGAAAGTAGGATGCTATAATAGAGACATCAACGAAGCCCATTGCTACATTTTGTTGTTTTTTTTTTTTTGACCAGATGAGATTATAGCATGGTATTTGTGCCTATTGGTAACTGGGAGTTTGATAATTAAAGAATATCTTGGTTGGGCAGCAAAAGGAAAAGCACAAATTTTAAAAGGGATGGGTCATGTGGTAAGAATCAGAAACAGTGGACACTGTAACACCCCTTTCTCAAAACCATAATTTGATACAGTTTTATAATACAACTATTTTACAATATGTGACTATCAAAAACTCACTTATTTTTTTTTTACAAACTTATTCATAAGGGGTATTACAGACTGCATTCAAAAGCCACAATTTAAACTTATCTGTATTTTAATTGGTCCCAACTTCAGCTTCTGCTCTTCTCACCTAAGTACATAACATTTTAAAACAAATAATACGTAAGACATAAAGTCTCGTGAGTAATATGGGTTTTAGACCCAATACTCTTTTACTCAAAACTTGTAATATTAACAAGTAAAATACTTAAAACTGGTTTTCATAGTAAATCTCAAAACTGATTTTCTCAATAAATCTCAAAACTGATTTTCATAATAAGTCTCAAAACTGCTCTTTTTCTTATTTCTCAAGACCAACTGAAACTCATGAATTAGTTTAATTCATATTACTAACTCCCCTTCGCGGGACGGAACAGATCCAACCGCAAGGTTGTACTATTTCTGTCTGCCCTTCATAGCTTGGAACAAATCCAACCATAAGGTTATGCTAAGCTAGACAACTACTTCGCGACAGGAGGTACCATTCCAGTAGTGTATTCTGATCTCCCGATTATGTGGGTGATCCTAGTCCGGACAACTGACTCTTTATCTCTTTCTTTGCTTTAGTTCTTATTTCATTACTTTCTTCACTTCATCTCAAATTGGCCAAGTATAAAACATAACCCATATAAAAACTCAAACTTATAAACTTTTTGACTTATAATCAAAATCTCTTTAAATGCTAAACTCAACATCTTAAGCCCACTTATGGAGCTTCTTTCAAACTAGCTTTATATAATCAAAATCTCTTTAAATGCTAAACTCAACATCTTAAGCCCACTTATGGAGCTTCTTTCAAACTAGCTTTATAAACTGAACTTCTTTAAAAATCTGCTTTAAAACACTTAGCTCATATATAGAGCTACTTTCAAAACTGTTTCCAAACTTTAGTATTTAAAAGCATTTGGAAATCTCATTTTCTGAAAAACATCATTTTGCTATGTACTAGGAAAATCCACACATTACTCACCTCAAATCACCTAGGAGTTTGTTAGCTCCTTGAACTCCTTTTTCCTTCGCTTGGTTCACCGTATTAGAACCACCACCTATATATATATATATATATATATATATATATATATATATATATATATATATATATATATATATATATATATATATATTGGAAAAGGGAATATATGGCTGTTGTGTATGTAATCTTGGGTATAGAACCTAACAAGCGACGACGTTTCTTTCCATCTTTTCATTTACCCAGAAAAAATAGAAATCAATTCTCATATCTTTCCTCCAAAAATTACGTGATCTTCCCGATTAACATTCTTCTCCACGATCATCCTTTATCACGAACATTAACCCTAACACCAGGTTTGTATTCACGCACATAATACTCATTCTCGTCTTTGCTATAGCAGTAATTTAGCATCTTTTGTTAATTTATTAATATTTGATTCTTACGTAAATTTATTAGTTCTCGATTCATGCGTGGCCACTTTGAAAATTTCCAAGTTTAATCGAGGATGCACATTAATTGGATGCATAGCACTATTCATGGCATATGAATTCATCCTTTTTTCTGTTTTAATTATCCATAATGCACTAGTGCTTTAATAAACCACGTTTAATTCATTCTTTTCTATTGTAATTCTTCATAGTTTATTAAATAACTAATAGCAAATTGTGGTTTCAAATCGATTATTAACTGAATTGTACCTGGTGTTATTCTTCTTCCAGGTTGATCGATCTTCCATCGCCATTGACAGATTGAAGTAACCCCATTGTGCAATTGTGGTTTCAAATCGATTATTAACTGAATTGTATTTGATTATTTCACCAAGTTGATCGATCAAACAAGACCTACTGAGTCGTATTCTTCTTGCAGGTTTGTCTTTCCATACATATCGATTATTTCAGATCTATTGCTTTGATTTGGCACCTAAAGTTGTATCATGTCTGTTAAAGCATCTTATTCAATTTTTGTTTTGATAAACTCTCTCTTAATCCATTGCTGTTGATTGATAGAGTGAAGTTGATCATTTTGATAATAAGGTCTTAATCCATTGCTTCTCTTAGGTATATAATAGTGGATTTCTTCTATGAGTGCAATGAATTTGGTCAGTTTGGGATTGCACTAAAGGTGTTCGACGAAATGTCTAAACCTAGTTAGAGTGTATTTTTTTTCTTAACTCATATATACCCAAAAAGGGTATCAATGCCATTTATGTTCGTATGCTTAAGTTAAATCACTCTGATATGATTTTTTTTGGTGACAGGGAAATCAAACTTTGTTGAACTGGTCGTCTTTTGATGAAGGATTTTAGTCCAAAATATAAGGAACATGTATAAGCCTCGTTTGTGTAATGCTTTTTGGGTTTCACTCCACTGTTTTTGGATGCACCAAGTGGTTTGTGGCTTAACCCATTAAGTGGTTCCATCCAGATTAAGATAAAAAAAGGCATGTATAGTTGTTCAAATTAATTGCTTAAACCATTAAGCTCAATAAGTTAAAAAAACTGTTATGAGTGTTTAATTCTTAGTTACCGTAGAAAGAATGACTTTTGAGGCTTTTCCATTAAGTCCTTAGTATTTACTAAATTTGCCCATCTCAGTAGCTCAGGTGCAGCAACAAATGATGGACTACCACTACTACCGTAGGAAGCTCAATCAATGCATGATAACCAATCAGTAATCCCTCAATACTCTCAGCCTCAAGGTCTACAAATCAATGATCAGGGAATGAACCTGTACATGCAGCAGCAACAACCAGGCAACCCGGCCCCTCAACCCATGTCTCAGCAAATCTACCCTAGACATAGTTTATTGTTGTAAATCATTTGGTTAAATTATTTTAGTTTGGTTATGAAAAAACAATTACAAACGTTCATTATAGATTATTATTTGGATTTTGATAACAATGGTTCATAAATTAAAATTGAAATTTCATGTGCTACATTACACTGTTGGGGGGGGGGGGGGGTATACTAGTGCATACTTGTGAGACCTTTTGACTCGTTTATATGACACCATATATCAAAGTAACAACATGTTCCAAGAAAATTTAATTAAGTTTTTTTTAATGGCAACGCAAATTTTATAAAAACTGAAAAAATAATGTACAACGTATAATAGAACAGGTAGCGTGAAGCTAGCAAACAAAACAACTGAAAATGAAAACTAATTACAAAATCGCATAAACATATCGCAAGTATCTAAGACATGAAATGTAGGCTACAAGACGGAAACACCACCAGGAAGTCGAAAACCAACTTACAAAAGCCAGCACCAGGGAAACATCACCAACTTCAGCTCATCAAGAACTGAACCAGAGTATAGATAGCAGGCATCGAGAAGCACCATCGGGAAGACAATCGATAACAATCATGAGAAATTTCAACATGTAGATGTGAAAAGGGAACAGAAGAGCCAATTTCAGGAGCTCCAGGCATACACTCACCAATTCACAAAGCTTTGAATATCAACAAAGATTATAAGAACTCTAGCAGATAAGAATAAGTATCGAACGTACCAAGGTATCCAGCATTACAGAGAAAAAACTTAAAAAGAAAAAACTTGAAACAAGTCCATGACATTATTGAAACTATCAAAAATATGATCTTATAAATTGAAAGTATGATCCTATAATAAGATAAAACCGGAAGTACTACGCATTAATAAGAAAAAGCTTGAAACAAGTCCATGACATTATTGAAACTATGAAAAATAAAGGTTTTGCAGGTAGAACAGCAGCATTACTGTCGGCTACAAGTCATGATTGTGTGTATCGTTAAATATGTCTACAATCCATTTCCCATATTTTGTTTTTGAAATATGGAGCATTGCTTTACATCCGGTCCTCAATCTTTTAAACCCTTCTTTGTTGCAAACATACATCTTGCGGTAAAGCTCATTTGTCGTCTTATTTTTATAGTGCCAATGAATACGTATACCAAATACATGTAAAAAACCATATTGATTATAAAACTTATAAGCATCACGTGGTGAATTAAAGACCTTTCCCATGATACTTTCATCTTCATCATTGCCAAGATTCACATCGGCATCATTTATTTCCTCGCCTTCAAAGGTTGATTCTTGATTGTTATTTACATCATTATCTTCATGTATTTCAATTGGCTCATCTTCTACTTCTTTTTCTAAATTCATAGTGAAAGTCCTGATATACATAACAAATTAGGTGTTAGTACAAACTTGTATAAAATTATACTACCTGTGACGTAGCTAAATAATCAGAAACATATGAACAGTTAAGAGCTCAAATAACAGTAATTATTCTTGAGAAAAATAATGAATTAAACGTTGCCAACAAAATAAAAAATAAAAAATGTGCTATAAACAGTTTAATTGGTCCACCACAAAGGCCATTTTAGACACCAAAATTTGGCTACCAAAATGAAGAGTGCTATGCATCCGATTAACGTGCATCCTCGATTAAACTTGGAAATTTTCAAAGTGGCCTACTCATGAATCGAGAACTAATAAATTTACGTAAGAATCAAATATTAATAAATTAATAAAAGATGCCCAATTACTGCTATAGCAAAGACGAGAATGAATATTATGTGCTTGAATACAAACCTGGTATTAGGGTTAATGTTGGCGATAAAGGATGATCGTGGAGAAGAATGTTAACCGGGAAGATCACGTAATTTTTGAAAGAAAGATATGAGAATTGATTTCTATTTTTCTGGGTAAATGAAAAGATGGAAAGAAACGTCGTCGGTTAGGTTATATACCCAAGATTACATACACAACAGCCATATATTCCCTTTTCCAATATATATATATATATATATATATATATATATATATATATATATATATATATATATATATATATATATATATATATATATATATATATATATATATATATATATATATATATATATATATATATATATATATATATATATATATATATATATATATATATATATATATATATATATATATATATATAGTTAGGTTCTTGTGAGAACCTAAAAAACCCCGAGATCTCGAGAACCAAATTTGTACCGTTGGATCAAAAAATTTGATGACATAGATCAATAGTGGCATAATTGTAAATAAAATCAAATTTAAGGGCATACTAGGGTTTTTAAAAACGAGCAAGGGTAATTAGGGATTAAATATTTGATCAAATCCCTAGTAATAGGCAATCCCTAAAAATCTGCATTCTCTCTCTCTCTCTCCATCTTTACCACGCCATTTTCTCTAGCCTCCGTTAACGTTCTCTTTCAGTGATGAAATCGGTAATGATAGGAGATCTCCGGTATTGAATCTCCAACACAAACTTCAGATGCTACATCGAGTTCTCCGGTCTTGAATATCCGGACCTCACCAAAATCCGATCGTCTTTCACAGTCGATTCCAAAATCGCGATTTCAATGGATTTATGTGACTTAAGTCTATCAGTTACACAAAATCCCTTAATCAATGGGATTGATTTCAATTGCAGGAATTTCGTTTTCCCCGCTCAATCTATATGCAGAATCAATACACGATACTCTTCAATATGGAAACCTTCACGCTTATGTCTTCCTTCACGCTTACCTTTTCACGATAACTGATTGCTGATTTTTAGGGATTGCTATCAGTTCGTATCCGTTAATTCAGGCAAGTCATTCAATTTCAATTTCAATTTTCAGTTTTAAATTCCCATTGATAAAACCTGATTCGAAACCCCCGTGTTCCTATTTGTCCATCTAACCCCTTTTTCTCAAATTCGCTTTCACTTATCGGAGGGGATCGGAAGCGGCGATTTACTGTCGCTGCTAGAGACCGGCGATTGGAAGCCGCCGATATAGTTTACATACACCAGGAAATTAGAGAAGGTTAGTCAGCTTCCAATAATAGTTTAACGAAAATAGGTTGGTACTCTTAGAAATCTTCTGTTTTTATTTTAGATGGTCGAGCAACCATATGGCTTAATTTTACGAGTTCATATGTGGTTTTGGTGTGTTTGTGTGTGAGCATTAGATTTCAGACCTGTTTGGGAATTTGTGTTGTGGGGATATTAAATTGGCGATTTCTGTTGGTTTTGATCCTAACAGGTCCCAATTTCTCGATTTCATGAAAAATCTAACTAATTATAACATTTCACTTTTCATTTTTTTCCTTATTAAGGTTGTGTATATCAAAAAGCATAACCAGTTATTGCATTGCACTTCCATCTTTTTTCTTTTTACAGAAGTTAATTATGATGTTTATATTGCACATTTAACCATCCAAATACAACATAACTTGGATCTATCATGGATTGATTAAAATAAATGATTTCTGTGTTATGATCTACTTATCCTCTTTGACAACTTTTTGAAGATGTTTTCTTAAATTACTTAATTTGAGTATGTTGTTTTTCTTAATTTGAGTATTTTCTTCTTGTATTTGTAGGAATTATGGAAGCATGTCTCGCCCTCTTCGGATTTACGTATCTGCCATCAACTATATTCTATTGAATATTGAGTTTTTGAGTTTTATGGACATAGAGCTTGTCCTCCTGCAAACCCTACCAAAAATCTTTCAACACCGCCGTTGACGGCGGCTCCGATTACTCCATATCGTCTCCGCATGCCCCATTCTTCACGCAACAACTTGGAATTCCAGGAATGGCGTCAGGCACGGCTACTGGACCAGTCCTCACTCTTATCAACAAGCGCATCCGTAACCTAAGGAAAAAGCTCAACCGAATCACACAGCTGGAAGATTCCATCGCTCGAGGTAGATCTATTATCAAAAATAAGGAACAGGAAGAGCTTCTGAAATCGAAGCCTGCGATCATCGGCGCGGTCGACGAGCTAGAGAAGTTCCGTCAGCCCCTATCCGTCGCCGTCGAAAAAGAAATCAGTCTCGCGCTCCAACGTCGTCAGGCAACGGCGTCTGAGCCGCCGGCTTTAGCTGTTGATGATCTGCTGAGTTTGATTTACTTCGGGAGTATGTTTGATGTGAAATCAGAGTCTGAGTTCGAAATAATGATGCTGACGAGTAAACACGAGAGGAAGGCTTGCTTGGTGTATGACCGTCTTGCTGATGATGATGCTGCTGCCTTTTTGAGACAGAGGGATTTGGATTTGATCTCAATGATGAGTTCTCTATTGGTTTCGAGTCCTGTGGATTCTCGTATTTCGCATCAACATGCGTTACAGAGATGCATTGATCATGCTAAGCTCTGGCTTTCGAAGTCTGAGCAGCGGATTGTTTCAAATAGGAATGTTACTTGTACGGCACCATATAGTTCAATTCAACTCATTGCTATGTATATATAAGCCTGTCTTACTTCTTAGTAACTGTTTTGTTTTACAGATGCTGGTGTGAGAGAGAAGTTGACAAAGATTATGGCTTCAGATTACTTCAAAGAAGCGCCACAGAAGGAAGCTCCTGCTGTTCAGGTGGAAGGTTCAGTCACGCAACAACTTGGAATTCCAGGAATGGCGTCAGGCACGGCTACTGGACCAGTCCTCACTCTTATCAACAAGCGCTTCCGCAAACTAAGGAGAAAGCTCAACCGAATCGCACAGCTGGAAGATTCCATCGCTCTAGGTAGATCTAATATCAAAACTAAGGAACAGGAAGAGCTTCTGAAATCGAAGCCTGCGATCATCGGTGGCTCGGTCGAGCTAAAGAAGTTCTGTCAGTCCCTATCCGTCGCCGTCGAAAAAGAAATCAGTCTCGCGCTCCAACGTCGTCAGGCAATGGTTGATGATCTGCTGAGTTTGATTTACTTCGGGAGTTTGTTTGATATGAAATCAGAGTCTGAGTTGGAATCAATGATGCGGACGAGGAAGAACAAGAGGGACTGTTGCTTGGCGTATGACCGTGTTGCTGATGATGATGCTGCTGACTTTTTGGAAGAGAGGGATTTGGATTTGATCGCAATGATGAGTTCTCTATTGATTTCGGGATCTTTGGCTCCTACTACTACGCATCAACAGGCGTTACAGAGATGCATTGATCACGCTAAGCTCTGGCTTTCGAAGTCTGAGCAGCGGATTGATTCAAATAGCAATGTTACTTGTACGGCACCATATATATATATATATAAGCCTGTCTTACTTCTTAGTAACTGTTTTGTTTTACAGATGCTGATGTGAGAGAGAAGCTGACAAAGGTTATGGCTTCAGATTACTTCAAAGAAGCGCCAGATGAACAGAAGGTATAATTGTTGTTTCTTATCTATTTTGGGCACAGATTTATCATGTCTACAATGATCAATGGGAATTATGTTTTGAACTTAGATCTTCTTCTGTCTGAAATGCTGTCAATATTGTATCTTTTTTTTTTATCTATGTGTGTTTAGTAATGACTATTGCAACTTATGCAATTTTAATAAAGGAAGGTGAATGTTAACTAATATTTTCCACATGATCTTGATTTTGGAGAATAGTAAGGGGATAATGTTTGAACAGTAACTGATTTGATTGTAAGTTTGTGACTTGCATGATATACAAGAAAAATACTATATTGTAGGTTATTGAAATCTTAATGCTATCTAGATGAACTTTATATGCCATGTGTTCTTAATAGGTGCTTTTTAGTATAAGTTATAATTTGGAATGGTTAATAATTCTATGTTCTATTTTTCTCGCCAAAAATCAAACTGATACCAAAATTTTGTATGTTCAATTCCCTAAGTTGCATGTTACATATTGTGAATATATTTAAATATAGAAAGTTCCATGTCAGCCTACTTGTACATGTGGCAAATGATGTGGATGATGACATGTCAGCAGTACTACATTTCTAAGTTACATAATGCCTGAATTGATAGGAAAATGCAAGTTGGTTGCCATTATGTTAAAAATGATAAAGTACGTTGCTATTTGACGCAATTTGCTCAAATAATTTCAGCCTCAAAATCTATGTTTAAATGTGATTAGAATTTGTTGTAAATAACTTGATAGAAAGTCCATCATAATGTTTTTTACAACTCTTGTGTGACAAAATCTATGTTTAAATGTGATTATTTTCTGCCCCTATTGAAAATTCTCACAAGGTACTGCTTTTCTCCTGTCTCCTAGTGTTTGGTATGACGGAATCCAGGAAGGAATGGAATGGTTCATTCCGGTGACATAAAAAAAAACCTGTTTGTTCTCCCCATTGGAATGGAATGGACCATGATTCCTTTCTTTTATAAGTATAACTAAAAAGTAATATTTTATTGCAACTTATCTGGGTTATAATGAGCTTTATCATGTTTTATTTTTTAGAGTGAATTACGTTATTGTTCCCCAAGTGTAATTTGTTTTTTTTCAATTTTGGTCCCAAAAAGTTCTCTTTCAATTTCAAGCTTTATTTGAGTTTAATCTTACATTTTTGGTCCATAGGCCAAGTAAAATGACTATTTTTTGGGACTAAAAATGCTAAAACCACCTATACTTACAGACCAAAAATATTACATTTATTTGGAGAAAGGACCAAAAACTTTACAAGAATCTCAAATAAGGACCAAAGTCACAAGAGAACTTCTTAGGACCAAAATTGAAAAAAATCCAGTTTACACAAGGACCAAAGCTGTAATTTACTCTTTTTTTTTTGTAAATAAAAGATCTTCAATTTTAACAAAAGGAACCTATAGAGTAGAGAGTAAACATTACATTAAAAATTTATACGGAAAACTCATTCCATTCTTAAAACCCAAACCAAACATGATCATGGAATGTAATGACTGATTCCATTCCATCCAAGAAAAGCTTTGATTCTTTTCTTCATCAGGACCAACAAGAAGCCGAGAACTCCATCGAAATCCCAGTTCATGAAGAGCCAATCGAACCACAAACCGAAGACAACAAAGAGCAGCAAGTTCACCGGAGACCCTTTTAGAACCAAAGTGGCGGCGGCCGTGGTGGCGGTGGTCGGAGAGGTTACCCCAACGGCCGTGGCGGTCGAAGTGGCGGCAGAGGCGGACGTTACCAGAAGACGTCACGGTTACTATGAGTACCATGGTGGTGGTGGTGGTAGGGGAAGGGGCGGTGGTGGGAGGGGTAATTTTGGAAATTTGTACAACCACCATGCATCTGGGGTTGAAGCTGGTGCAGAGTCTTGACCATGGAGGAGTGGAGGACCCTCTTTTCTTTAACCCTGGTTAAGTTAATTATGTGGGATAAAGATTAGCAAAAACATGTTTGGACTTTGGACAACAACTTAGTTGGGGTTATAAATGTATGGTGTTTTTCACCTTTTATTCTATTGGGATATTCAGTTTTAGTCCCTTTGGTTTTCTTTTTGTGCATTTTTGGTCTTGTGTCGCTAATTTTGCAATCTTTGAGTCCTCAAGTCAGGTATAGTACCCGACAACCCTTTACTTTTCTTACCGGTTTATATTAAAAGCAAATTTAAGAAAGGCCCTTCTATTTCCAGCATTTTACCTGAAGCCAATCATGTTGGTTGGAAGTTATTGCAAGCCAATGTAACTTGCTAACCGATTTTAGGAGGTGAATAAATGCTTAAATGAAAAAATTAAATAATGTGAGGGTTTTCTCTTAATTATTGATATGTTTGATTGTAAGTGTATCGTTTTTTTTGATAGTTTATTTCCACTATTGTAACCATTATAATTTCTCATTTCAGTCATGCAAAATTATTTCCGTACATTTTGGATTGAGTTTTAGTTTAAAGGTTTTTCCATTTATTATAGACAAAACTTCATAAATAGTCCCTGTGGTTTCACAGAAAATTAATTTTAGTCCCTAGCTTTCAAAAACCTCAAGAATAGTCTTTGTGGTTTGAAAACTTTTTACAGATGGTCCCTCTGTTAACTTTTTACCATTAAATACATAACAGGTGAGGGCAATATGGTCTTTTTTATAACAGTGACCATTTATGAAGAATTTTCTTTTTGTTTCTTTTTCCTTTCTCTTTATCACCCTCCGGTTCTCTCTCTCTCTCTCACACACACACATAAAGAAACAGACGAGCAATTTGATCGCATTAAACACGAAATGAAACACAAAATCCAATCCACTAACAGCCAATCAAATATATAATCCATTAACAACCAATCAAATGAAGAAAACTGTAAATATGACAATAAGAAACGAATTACGGGGACATTGAAAACTTATACCGGAATTGAAACAACAACAATACAAACTGTAGATATGAAAAATCGAATCAAACTCATAGTAGGAACTGAAGCAAACTCATACCAATCATAAAAGTTGAAAACTTATACCAGATGCAGTTATCAGATTAGATAAGTGATAAGATTCAAGCCTATGGTTGGAAAAATCGCAAAGTCATACTAGAATTCCAAAATAACTAGAACTAGATGCGGTTATCAGATCATATAAGTGTTACAGAAAACGAAAATTATCAAACAAGTTCATTATCAGAAAGTTGCGTGAACCAGATGGAAATCGATTATCAGAAACGGACGAGCAATTTGATCCTTGGCCACCTGCTGTCGCCGGAGCCCTTCCACCCTAGGGTACCCTCGAATTGCAGGGGCGTTATTGGTAATTTACAAGTTGTGCATTCCCATCCCCAACGTTCTCTCTGAATCACTATCGTCTTCTTCGAGAACACAACCGATCCCCTTCACCGGCGGTTCCAGCACAGAGAAAATGAGAAATTCTCGTAGTGATTGGAGTTTACCGTCAACGACGCTAATGAGAAAATGAGAAATTCTCGCTGTGTTTGTGTGAATCGAAAGGTATGTGGGTGAGGGTTCTTCGTCAATGGCTCAACTTGGTGTGTTCGCAGCCGCCGCTTTTGCCTCCACAGAACTACCATTCTCCACACCCACTACTGCCGAGACACTCCTCCCGACCTCCTTCACTGAAAACACGGTATACTCCTCCAAAACCTAATCGAGTTCCTCCGGTACTCGTCCGTATCTTTATGTGTGTGTGAGAGAGAGAGAGAGAGAAGCGGAGGGTGGGGTATGGAAGGGGGTGAGGTGTGGGCTTAATACAAAGTTTCTATAAAGATGTATTAAAAGGTAAAAAGAAAAAAGAAAAAAACTAAAAGAGTAATATTCACAAATGGTCTCTGCTATGGAAAAGACAATTTTGCCCTCATCTGTTATCTACTTAACGGTCAAAAGTTGACGGAGGGACCATTTATGAAAAGTTTTTAAACCACAGGGACTATCCTTGAGGTTTTTGAAAGTTAAGGACTAAAGTTGATTTTCTGTGAAACTACAGGGACCATTTATGAAGTTTTGTCTTTGTTATATTAAGCACACCCCCTACACTATATATAGGAACAACTCTCTTAACACAAATAACACAATTTACCAATATTGCTAAAACTAGTTCGAAGTGCAAATTCCCTAAGGCCAGGACACCATGTGTGAGCTTTTGGGAGCTCTCACTTTTTGCCTGCCACCTCAGCATCCAATCAGCACCCCCTCTTTTCCCCTCACTCATGGAAATTGTCACCTCTTACTACTTCTCACTTTTTAATTTAAAAACTAAATTAAAAATAAAATAAAACTAATAATTTGAAAATATATTTCATTCAAACCTAAAATGACATTAAAATGAAAATTAAAAAAACGTACACGATAATTTAAATCCTACATACGGTAAATTAAAACCTAAAATACGATAATTAAAACATTAATACGATAATTAAAAGCTAACTACGATCAGTGAAACTAATGTGAATTTTTCACAACATTCCATGCATCGAGGTGTGTAAAATCGGTGTTGTGTGTCACCCGATACTGTTGTAAGGCTAGCTAAACGATCTCAACGTCGGTTGTCCCGGGTTGTTTCGTCGACAGTTGTGCATAGATTTGGTTAAATTTATGCAATTTTACTAACAAATTCCTCCATTTGTAATGAAACAGATTCATACTCCAATAATGTATTGTGCCTAAAATACTGTAAAACGATTCCATTATACGTTCCCAAAAATCGCAGTTGTTTCCCACACGGTCCTCTTCGGTGATGTTGATGAAGGCGGTTGCTAAAGCTGCATCTTCTCGTTAAGTCCACCCCGAAACGAATAATTCCATTTCCGACCCCAACCATTTTTATAATATATGTGTATGAGATGTATGTGTGTGTGTGTGTGTGTATATATATATATATATATATATATATATATATATATATATATATATATATATATATATATATATATATATATATATATATATATATATATATATATATATATATATATATATGTGTGTGTGTGTGTGTGTGGGTGTGTGTGTGTGTAAATGAGATTTTTAATTTTTTTTATTAACTTAACTAGCCGTTGCACAACGGCTACCACACGACGTCGCACGATGCCATCAAACCACACGGGGTCAAAAGCACGAGCTCGCCGCATGGGGGGCGGTATCCCCGCGTCCTCCCACACGTCGCACACGACATCGGGCTACCACACCGGAGGGCCTAATAATACAAAATTTCCAAATGATTTATTAATCCAGAATAATACATCCGATATATGGATAGATTCAACAATTATAAGTTAAACGATAAAAGGTAAAGAGTTAAGAGGCAATTAGGCAAACACAACAGTGTTAAAAGAAAAACAATTATAGGGTGACATATTTTGGTCAAGAAGACAAGAAGTGAAAAAAACCGTAAAACGGGACCTAAATCCCATCACCGGGCATCACACAACTTAATTAAACATGCATTCAAATTCAAAACTCTTTTTCCTTATTTTTGCATGTGGTGAAGAAGAATGAGTGGATCCGATTGTATAATATGCATATTAATGAAAAAAAATATGATAAGGACAAATTGGTATATTTGATACTGACTTAACAATATCAAAACTTGGGGAATCAAATAAAAGTAATAAAACTTGTAAATTAAGACCAATTTTGGAAGAAAATATTAACTTAAATTACTAAACCTACCAAAAGGACAATTCTTATTTCTTAAGGTCTACTCTTATACTTATTATGGAAAATTATATTTGCATTAGAAAGGGATAAGCTTTAATTAGGGTTTCAAGAAAACGGATGAGAGATTTCTTATACTAAATAACGAGCATAAAAGTTAATGGCGAGATACTTGGAGATGTTTTCAACCACTAATGTTCTTTAAAACAGTAATTATTAGCATTTAAAAAGATTTCAAAATCCTACAAATTTTCTCTATATATATCATCATAATCATATGATCTTGGCACACACAAAAGCTTATTTGTATTCCATTCTTATAAACCATGGGGCAAAATTCACTTAAGATTGTATTCGTGATCACATTGTTGCTTACCATCTCTGGTAAACTTTGTCTCTCTTCCTCTATAATTTTTGAAATGTTTTGAGTTTAGTGTTAAGAAGATAAGGGCTGGTCTAAACAATTTTGGGGCCCGGGGGAGAGTAAAATTAAAGTCCCCTCAAAAAATGTAGCAAAACTATTTATAAAAATTTTATAAAAACAAATAATTTCTATCGTTTTCATAATAATAGTTTTAAAGGTACATAGAGCTACATCAATTACAAATAGTCGTTTTTAATACATTGGTGTTTTCCTTTCATATTTGGAACCGTTATCATAATATTGACACCTTATATCATTCACATTAAGATGTAACAATTTTAGTGAATCTAATAATTAATTAAAAATGTTTACCCTTGAGGTATCATTTGCTTTTAAAAATTATAAAAATACTCAACAAGTTGTGTTTGTTAGAAAACAAATCTATACATATATATATTAGAGTAAATTACACGAATGGTCCCTGTGATATGGGGTAACTTTCACGCTTGGTCCCTTAACTTGGATCATCCCTTTTTTTAACTTGGATCATCCCTATTTTTCAGTTTTGTTACGTCTTTGGTCCCTACTAGACATAAAAAAAAAAAATACTATTTTACCCTTAATAATCTATTTTTTGATTTTACATTATTTGTTTATTATTTTTTTAATTAAAAAGTAAATAAAAATCAAGTTTTTTTCTCTCTCGCTTCCATTTAACCAGTGCCACGATCCACACCTTGCTCTCCTAAAACGTCATCCAAAAATCAAACCTAATCCGAAAATCAAACCCAAACACAATCTGAAACATAAATCTCACACATACAAATTTGAAACACGAATTTCATAGACAAACACGAATTTCATAGACAAATATGATATGAATCTCATGCCACCATCAATCCTTCAATCGTATCTCACCTGAATCGCATCCCAAACACAAATTGTATCTCACTTCAATTTTATCTGTACTATTGAACCCAAATCGTATGTCGCTTCAAGCGTATCTCACCTAAATCGCATCCCACTTAAATGTTTGGTACACAATCACGAACTCAGAATAGTATCTCACTTAAATCGTATCTGTAGCCGCCATTAAATCTGGGTGGGACCAATAATCGAAGCTGTCATCAACACCTTCTACCACCGGTGCCTTTTGAGAGCAGCCGCCGTTTTTGGGTTGATATGTGATGTTATGGTCTCGACTGGTTGGTGTTCCACTCATGGTTGCGTTTTGGGGTTGATTTTGATTTTCATGGAGTAGAAGAACGGGAAAGAAGGAGAGAGAGGGGTTTGAATGCGGTGGGGGACTGGTAGGGTGGTACGTGGGGTTGTCAGTTACCCTCCGCCATTATTGCAAACTTTAGATCTCTATAGTTCTCTATCTCCTTCTGCGAATCCAATTTTGAGACATTCATCAAGATATTTCTCCCGTTCTTTAATTCCAAACCCTGGTACACAACCATGTACACTCGTCGAAAATTGCTTCGGAATTTATGACGGACCAGTGGGTGGAGGCGGCAGATGATAGTGGTGATTTGCCATGTCGATTTCTTTGGAGTAACATCGAGAGTGGCCTGAGATCGTTTTTGGAGCGATGCCTTCAAACACCGTAAACCACCATCTCTAAACAAATCTTCCATTTTTGATGCACTAATCGCATGAAGAAAACCCTTGATAGTATAGATTTTGAAATCCCTTTCAATTTCAATTTGTAGAAGCCTTTGTTAGGATCGAGACACTTAGCATACGAATACTAAACTCACACACTCAGCTCTCACACTTAAGAACACAAAGATGAACACGAGGGATTTAACGTGGTTCGGTCCAAAACTGACCTACATCCACGACGGGTAACTAGGAGTATATATTTAACTACATTGTTGAGGTTGTGAGGTACATTTTTCTGATGAGTAGCACATCTCTATTTATAGAGATGAAATTCAATGTGAACAAAGATTTTGAAGTCAAAGAAAATGCCAGCAGACCTTCCTTTGTTGACATTTGTTGTTCAAACATTTTGACATTTGTTGTTCAAACATTCATACTTTAACAATCTCCCACTTGAATGCTTGAACAACTTAGTCTTTCACTGCTATCGGAATCTTGCAACGATCCTTAAACACACTCTCTCACTTGAAGCCACGGAACAATCTTCACCTGTGCTTCAACTGTGCATCTGTATTTCCGTAAACTCCTTCTTAGTTACCCCGGCCTTCTCATCAGTTAACCTGAAAGGCCTGTTAAAACTCCCAAGAGTTTCAACATGTTCGTCATGACTTAAACTGCCCTTGACCCGTTCTCTGTCCCTATCGGCTCCCACTAAAAACCAACTACCGAATCCTGGAACAATCTGAGAACAAACAACAACACTCTCCATATTTAGCAAGTTATCAAAACTGGAGAGACTTTTACAGCTAAAAACTGGTTCTAAATCCACTGTCGTCCTGGACCTATGATTGAAACACGACCTATGCTCCCACTGTTGCAAAACCCTGCAACTGAAACAATACTCTGTGCTCTTATTGCCACAATATCCTTCGACTGATTTTTCTGAACCTTTCACGCTCGTTCAACCTGAATCTTCCCTATGTAGCTCTAGGCTTCCTACTTGCAAAAAGGTCACCCTCTTCTGCCCATGAGATTCTGTGAACCGGACTTTGTTTCTCTTCTGAACTGGGACGGTCACTCCCTCAGACGGTAATCCGACCATATACAGCGAACATTCATCATTCACAAGTCTTACCTTTCCAAAGTCTCCAACTTTCAGATTCTGCAGTGCTTCACTGCTGTGGGTAGCGTGAAATGAAGCACCAGAATTCTTGACCCAAGAGTCTTCACTGCCTTCCACCGAGTCCCAATGCATCAAACCCAGACACATTCTCAGAAGCAGAATTTCCTTTATTTGGACATCGACTCTAAAGAATGTCCACACCTCAACATCATGAATAAAACCGAACTTTCTGATCCCGTGATTACACCTAAGTCTGCTGACTTTCTAATCACTGCTGGATCTATCAAAAAACGGATTTTCTCTTAATTACTTGATCTGTTCATCCCATGATCTGTTCTTGAACCCCTGAAACTCTGATCATCGCTGGATTTGTCTGAACGTCTGATCTTCTGTAATTCTCTAATTTTCTCCCTTTACCAATACCACATCTTGAACTTTATGCACATAATGCCTCAATCTGTATCTTCCACCAACTTTTCAATCTTCACTAAACGAAGCCTTGTCTGAACTTAACGACTGTTCTTCTAAACTCTGTTAAATAATCAACCTATTTAAACTACAGCGGAATACCGAACTGAGAATCAGAAACTGAAAATTTAAACTGAATCGATAAAACCCGAAAAACGTTGTTGGCACTGGTTTTCGATTTCTTTAAATTTCTTCTGAGTTCAACTGTTCTTCACCGATTAAATAGAATTTTGATTCAACTGTTCTTCGCTCGTTATTTGCAAAATATAATCCCCACCCAAATTATTTTCTGGCTAAACTGCCCAAAACAAATGTTTGAGTGACTGTTTTGCGACATTGACAAAGTTGAGGGACCAAACTGCAATTTTCCTGAAGTTTAGGGACTAAACCGTAATTTTCCCCAAGTTTAGGGACCAAACTGCAATTTTCCTGAAGTTCAGGGACCAAACTGCAATTTTCCTGAAGTTCAGGGACCAAACTGCAATTTTCCTGAAGTTCAGGGACTAAACCGTAATTTTCCCCAAGTTCAGGGACCAAACTGCAATTTTCCTGAAGTTCAGGGACCAAACTGCAATTTTCCTGAAGTTCAGGGACCAAACTGCAATTTTCCTGAAGTTTAGGGGCTAAACAGCAATTTTCTGAAAGTTCAGGGGCTATACTGCAATTTCTAGAAATTCAGGGACCTGTTTTGCAATATCTGGAACTTCAGGGACCTGTTTTGTAATTTCTGGAACTTCATGGACTGTTTTTCAAAATATGCTACAGTACCGCTACATTGTCGCTACAGTACCGCTACAGTATCGTCTTCTCCGGCGAAACTCCGGTGCTACAGTGTCGTCTTCTCCGGCGGACTGCGGCGCTACAGTGTCGTCTTCTCCGGCGATTTGGTTTCTTCGGTTACTATTCCGGCGAACGTTTGACCGGCGATTTAGAGGTCTTCCGGTGGTCAAAAAATTCCAAAAAATATATTTTCGGAATCTGCGGAACGAGACCTTTCCAACGGCGTAAACCAAAATCATTTTTGAGACAAAACATTTTCGACCCAAAAACAGAAAATCACTCTCTGGAGCTATACCAAGGCTCTGATACCACTTGTTAGGATCGAGACACTTAGCATACGAACACTAAACTTACACACTCAGCTCTCACACTTAAGAACACAAAGATGAACACGAGGGATTTAACGTGGTTCGGTCCAAAACTGACCTACATCCACGGCGGGTAACTAGGAGTATATATTTAACTACATTGTTGAGGTTGTGAGGTACATTTTTCTGATGAGTAGCACATCTCTATTTAGAGAGATGAAATTCAATGTGAACAAAGATTTTGAAGTCAAAGAAAATGCCAGCAGACCTTCCTTTGTTGACATTTGTTGTTCAAACATTTTGACATTTGTTGTTCAAACATTCATACTTTAACACCCTTGTGAAGAGGAACTGTAATAAGAGAGGGAGAGGGAAAATTGATACGATGGGGTAGGGTCTGGATATGTGGGATTTATTTATTTTTTTCTTTTTTGGAATTAAAAATAATGAACAATACAACAAAAACTAAAAATGAAATTAGTAAGGGTAAATTAGTCATTTTATGTCCGTTAGGACCAAACGCGCAATAAAATCAAAAGATAGGGACGGTCCAAGTTAAAAAAAAAGAAATTAGGGAGCAACCACACAAATTACCCCAAACCACAAGGACCATTTGTGTAATTTACTCTATATTGAGAGTAATTAGAATGCAGTTTTATGTGGATTTCCTAAAGACTGTTGAATATGATCTAATAGATAAATTACCTAAAAATAATAAAAATTAAAATCAACAGTAACAATTTTAAGCATTATATTTTTAGGTATTGTAAGTTTATCATTATTGAGTAATTTATGTATCTAATTTTTGATTTAGATCTTTATAATATCCGTGTATATTTCTGAAATATTTAGATACTTAATAAATAATGTATATATTTTTATATATTAAATAAATGATAAGTAACGAAAAATAAAATGACGAATTATAAACTCATAAACTTTTTAAAGTTAAATGGATTAATGTTATAATATAAAGTTGAATAATAAATGGAATGCTTTTTACAGTTTATTTTATAAAAAATCTTATACTTTCAAATGTTTTCTTTTTAAACCTAAAACTTTATTTTATTTTCAAAAAAGACCTAAATTTTGGAAAAACTTATTAATTTAGCCATTTTACCCGGTTTACAGGTTATATATATATATATATATATATATACATATATATATATATATATATATATATATATATATATATATATATATATATATATATATATATATATATATATATATATATATATATATATATATATATATTGTAATACCGTAATATTAAATAGTAGTGAAATTTTGTTAATTTTAGTATAAATAAGGTTAAACAAGTTTTGATATGGATTAAGAGGGTTACAAACTCATTTAGGAGAAGTTTGAACTTATAAGATTGAGTTCCAGATTCACACTGGTCGTGTAGATTCTACACGGGTCGTGTAGAATCAGGCAGTGAGCAAAGAATTGAGCACCAAATTCTACACGGGTCGTGCCAGATCCACACAGGTCGTGCCAGGTTATTACACGGGGTCGTGCCAGATTTCCACACGGGTCGTGTGTCGCAACTGGGCATTTTTAAAAGGAAAATTTCTTTCATTTGGGGATAAAACCCATTTCGTCCAAAAACTTCTTCTAACCCTAAAAACTTGATTCCAACCTTCCAAAGTCGAGATTGAGGCTTATTAATAACGAATTGAAGCTAGAGATTTACCCTTTGAACTTGAAAGGTAATCCTCCTTGATTTTTATCTTATTCCAACGGTTGAATCATTGGGTTTGAAATGGTTCCTTGTGGTTTTGATGAGCCACTTTCAATTAGCACGAATTAGAGTGAGTTTACTTGGATTAGGCTGTGTATGTGAGTTTTAATTCAAGACCCAAGCTAAAGAAATGTTGATTGTTGCATTTCTAGGGTTACATATGTTTAAGTGATGAAATTGAAAGCTACAACTTTGATATTATTGCTATCCTTTGATTATAACTTGCTTAAATGATACAAGTTCCTTGATTGTGATGAATATTGAGTGTAGTTAAGATTGTTTTTCATTTGAGTAATGAAAATGAGTTGTTATGCTATAGCTAAGGCTAGGCAGGAGCATACACGAGGTGCAGGAGTTCCACATACCGATACTACAACAGGTGAGTAGTTATTTATTGATGATTATGCTTTGATCTGATGTTGTTTTCAGATATGAAGTAGACTATGATTTGATTTGGTTGAGAATAACCAAACTTTGAGTATATGAAATAAAGAGTTAAAGTGTGTATACTAAGAGTTATAGTGTGTATATCACACTCGGAACTGAGATAGTCCGTTGAGTTTGAGTAAAAACCTGATAATGAATGATACAAACAAATTAACCTTAAATTACTCACTGAGCTTTCATAGCTCATATATTGTTTGGCATTGTTGTTTGTATTAGGTTCTGGTAGCGGTGACCGCGGGAAGCAGAATATAAATGGATAGCTAGACTTGGACTTGGACTTTGATGTGGATTTTACTTTTGTTATCTTAATATGTAAAGAAACCCGGTTTTGTTTAATAGTCGTAAACCTTTTGATGTAAATAGCTTAGAACTTAAACTATGCTGTTGATAACAATCTTGTGAAACTTGTTACTCTTTTGGGATTTATACCTTTGATATATATGTGTTTGACTAAATCAATTGGTATATCCAAAATTTGAGGAACCGGGTGTTACAAGTTGGTATTAGAGCCGTGGTTTAAGAGAATTAAACCTTGAGATGGGTTTAGACTTAAACCAAAGAGATAGAGAAGTCCCAAAGAGTCCCGAGTAGCTATCCTCCGCGGTGTAGTACAATTGAGTTGATTATACACTATATTGAGTATTATAGTGCTATACAATTGAGTTGATTATACACTATATTGAGTATTATAGTGCTATACAATTGAGTTGATTATACACTATATTGAGTATTATAGTGCTATACAATTGAGTTGATTATACACTATATTGAGTATTATAGTGCTATACAATTGAGTTGATTATACACTATATTGAGTATTATAGTGATATACAATTGAGTTGATTACACACCATATTGAGTATTATGGTGGTGATTACTAAATGAGTTAATTTTCTTTTTCAGTTAAAATGAGTGCTGGAAAAGAAAAAGAGCGAGGTGATCCATCAAGAGATAAACCGGGATCACGAGAATCGGGTAAAGAGCATCAACCCGAGGGAGAGCGACCTCCCGAGACACAGAGTAATATGCAAGCTATGATTGCTGCTGAGGTAGCCAAAGCACTTAAAGAATTACTACCCACTTATTTGAGGCCCCAGACGGAGACTGCAACTGGAGGTTCTTCGGGACCACCACCGGTTCAACCTGAGCACAGGGAGGATCGTGAAGAGGTCTATACTGAAGCGGGCAGAGCTAAAATACCTGAGAAGACAAGGAAGTGTACTTATGATGTTTTCCAGAAGTGCAAGCCATACGATTTCTATGGGAAAGATGATCCCATAGCAGCCAAGAATTGGTTAACACATGTTGAAAAGATGTTTCGTACCAGTAAATGCGACGAGGCAGATAAAGTAGAGTTCGCAACAAACTTGTTAAAAGAAGATGCACAGTTCTGGTGGGAGAATCTGTGTATGGAGATAGGAGAGAGTTTGGCGTATACACTGAGCTGGGAACAATTCAAGTTGAAGTTCACTGAATACTATTGTTCCAATAATGCTATGAAGGGAATAGAGGAAGAGTTTTTGAAGTTACAACAGGGGTCGAGAACAGTGCAACAATACACACTGGATTTCAATGAGAAGGCAAGATTTGCACAACATCAAGTTGATACCGAGGAGCGTAAGATGGATCGTTACTTGTGGGGTTTAAAAACCCAGATCCGAGAGTTTTTGCCGAGTTCCAGATATACTACCTTTCAACAAGTTGCTGAAGCAGCAAGATCGAGAGAAAGGGAGTTGCAAAGACAGGAGGAGGAGAGAAGAACCGAAAGAGAAGTTGGAGGATTTAAGAGAAAGTGGGAAGGTAAAGCTGTAGATACTTCTCAGAGATCCATTACCACGGGTTCTCAAGTCCGTGGTGAAACCAAGAAGAATGAAGAGAAATGGTGTAAGAAGTGTAGGCGAAAACACATGGGAGAATGCGATTCCCGAAACCCTCCATCAGTTTGTTTCCAGTGTGGAAAGACGGGACATATGGCTCGCCAATGTACCGAGAGTCGCCCCGTTTGTTTCAATTGTGGGGAGAGCGGGCATATTCGTCCAAATTGCCCAAAGATGAAATCTGAGCCACAAAGAGATTTTCAAAAGACTGGTCAAGGAGGAGGTCGAGATCGAGATGATCGAAGAGATAGGGGTGGTGGTCATGTGAAAACGCGAGCTTTTCAATTGACTGTTGACGAGGCTAGAGATCGGACCGATGTTATCACATGTATCTTTAGCTTGAACTCTTTTCAAGCACGAGTACTTTTTGATTCGGGTGCATCTGTGTCTTTTATATCAAAGTCTTTTGCCTCTAAACTAGATATTACATTAGCTGATTTATATGAGAAAATAATAGTAGATGTAGCAGATGGGAGATGTGTTTTTGTAAAGAGTCATTATAAACAGTGTCGGCTTGAAATCTATGGGATTGCGTATCCTATAGATCTGAAGCCGATCACTAATCATGAGTTTGATGTGATAGTCGGGATGGATTGGATGGATGATAATAGAGGTCAAATGGATTGTCATGAGAAAACACTTTCCATAAAGACACCGAGTGGTTCCCGAATTTTGATACGAGGTGAACGACGTTCCCGAAAAGTACCGATAGTGTCACTTGCCACGGCTAGGAGATATATAGAGAGAGGGGGTGAATTGATTATGGCACATGTGATTAGTGTTGAGTCAAAACATTCCAAAATAGAAGAAGTAGAGGTAGTTTGTGATTATCCCGATGTATTTCCCGAAAATCTTCCAGGCGTACCATCAAGTAGACAAGTGGAATTTGTGATCGATGTCATACCGGGGGCGAAGCCGGTAGCTCGACCACCTTATCGATTAGCACCATCCGAGATGGAAGAATTAAAGAGACAGTTGCAAGAGTTATTGGAACTTGGATTTATACGTCCGAGTTCGTCTCCGTGGGGTGCGCCTATACTCTTTGTGAAAAAGAAAGATGGATCTATGAGAATGTGTATAGATTATCGGGAGCTCAACAAGATCACTATAAAGAATCGTTACCCGTTGCCGAGGATCGATGACTTATTTGATCAACTGCATGGAGCCACGTATTTTTCAAAGATTGATTTGAGATCCGGCTATCATCAATTGAGAGTACAAGAAGCTGATATTCCGAAGACAGCTTTTCGTACGAGGTATGGCCATTACGAGTTCTTAGTCATGCCGTTCGGTTTGACTGATGCTCCTGCTGTTTTTATGGATTTGATGAATCGGGTTTGTCATCCTTTTCTTGATAAATTCGTAATTGTGTTTATCGACGACATCCTGATTTATTCAAAGAGTCGAGATGAGCACAGATTTCATTTACAACAAATGCTAGATCTTCTTCGAGACGAGAAATTATATGCAAAATTTTCAAAATACGAGTTCTGGTTACGGGAGATACAATTTCTTGGCCATGTGATAAATGAAGACGGTATAAAGGTAGATCCAGCAAAGATCGAAGCCGTAATGAGTTGGGAGCCGCCAAAGAGTCCAATGGAGGTTCGTAGTTTCTTGGGGTTAGCAGGCTATTATCGACGATTTGTAGAAAACTTTTCTCGTATAGCTATGCCCTTAACCAAATTGACCAAGAAGACGGAGAAATTTAGTTGGACTGAGGCACAACAATCAGCCTTTGAACAACTACGAGATAGCTTATGCAAGGCTCCAGTGTTAGCTTTACCGCAAGGAGGGGAGGATTTTGTTCTTTACAACGATGCCTCCTTAAGTGGTCTTGGATGCGTGTTGATGCAAAAAGGACGAGTGATAGCGTATGCCTCTCGACAACTGAAACCACATGAAAAAGCTTACCCAGTACATGATTTAGAGTTGGCGGCAGTAATTTTTGCATTAAAGATCTGGCGACATTATCTTTATGGAGTGCGATTTCAGATCTATACCGATCATAAAAGTCTGAAATACCTGTTTGATCAGAAAGAGTTAAACATGAGACAAGTACGGTGGATGGATCTACTAAAAGATTATGATTGTGAAATACTTTACCACCCTGGTAAAGCCAATGTGGTGGCGGATGCACTAAGCCGTAAAGAGTCGCCTATTCGAGTTGTATCGGCTCGAATGGGGATTGTGAGTCGACTACCAGAGTTGATACGAAGATGTCAAGTCGAAGCCAATGACTTGAAGAAAGAAAGGATGATTGGTTATGTAGAGAAACTTGTGGAAAATGCACAAGGAATCAAGACTTTCCAAGGGCGAGTTTGGGTTCCGAGACATGGCGAGGCGAGACAGTTATTGCTAGAGGATGCTCACTATACTAGGTATTCGGTTCATCCTGGTAGTACACGAATGTATTATACCTTAAAACCATACTACTGGTGGCCGGGTATGAAGCGAGATGTGGGACGATTTGTAGAGAACTGTTTGACATGTCTTCAGGTAAAAGCTAATCATCAAAAGCCTTATGGAGCAGTGCAGCCATTGCCAGTACCAAAGAAGAAATGGGATGAGATCACCATGGATTTCATCACCAAGTTGCCTCGGACTCCTCGAGGATATGATTCAATTTGGGTGATTGTTGATAGATTGACAAAGTCTGCTCATTTTATTCCAATCCGAGAAGATTATCAAGTATCAAAGCTAGCTGAGATATATATGAGAGAAATTGTGAAACGACATGGAGTGCCAACTTCAATAATTTCTGATAGAGATAATCGGTTCAATTCACATTTCTGGCAGAGTTTCCAAAAGCATTTTGGTACAAAAGCTTTATTGAGTACTGCGTATCATCCCCAGACGGATGGACAGTCGGAAAGAACGATACAAACACTTGAAGATATGCTACGAGCCTGCATCATTGATTTTGGAGGCAGTTGGGAAGATCATTTGCCTTTGGTAGAGTTTGCCTATAACAACACTTATCACTCTAGTATACAGATGGCACCTTTTGAAGCTTTATATGGTGCACCGTGTCGAACACCAACTTGCTGGACAGAGATGGGAGAGAAACCATTGGCGGGACCGGAAATTATAGCTGAAACCGAAGAGAAAATACAAAGCATTCGTGAGCATATGCGGGTAGCCCAAAACCGCCAAAAGCAATATGCAGATAGAAGGAGAAAGCTATTAGAGTTCAATGTTGGGGACATGGTAATGTTGAAAGTGTCCCCATGGAAAGGAATAATTCGATTTGGCAAGAGAGGTAAGTTGAGTCCACGCTTTATTGGACCCTTTCATGTTTTGGAGAAAATTGGAGCGGTTGCGTATAAGCTAAAGCTTCCAGAGGAGTTACAGGGTATCCACAATGTTTTTCATGTGTCACACCTTAGAAAAACATTGTATGACCAATCCACTTGGGTACCCTTAACTGAAGTTCAACTAGATGAGAAATTAAGATATCAAGAGATGCCAGAACAGATTTTGGATAAAAAGATCAAGAAGTTACGAAACAAAAAGATTGGATTAGTGAAAGTGCAATGGCGACATCATAAAGGAGCAGATGTTACTTGGGAAGCTGAAGGAGAGATGCGGTCGAAATATCCTTACTTGTTTCAAGAGATTCCGAGGACGGAATCTTTCGAAGGGGGTAAGAACTTGTAATACCGTAATATTAAATAGTAGTGAAATTTTGTTAATTTTAGTATAAATAAGGTTAAACAAGTTTTGATATGGATTAAGAGGGTTAGAAACTCATTTAGGAGAAGTTTGAACTTAAAAAATTGAGTTCCAGATTCACACGGGTCGTGTAGATACTACACGGGTCGTGTAGAATCAGGCAGTGAGCAAAGAATTGAGCACCAAATTCTACACGGGTCGTGCCAGATCCACACGGGTCGTGCCAGGTTATTACACGGGGTCGTGCCAGATTTCCACACGGGTCGTGTGTCGCAACTGGGCATTTTTAAAAGGAAAAATTCTTTCATTTGGGGATAAAACCCATTTCGTCCAAAAACTTCTTCTAACCCTAAAAACTTGATTCCAACCTTCCAAAGTCGAGATTGAGGCTTATTAATCACGAATTGAAGCTAGAGATTTACCCTTTGAACTTGAAAGGTAATCCTCCTTGATTTTTATCTTATTCCAACGGTTGAATCATTGGGTTTGAAATGGTTCCTTGTGGTTTTGATGAGCCACTTTCAATTAGCACGAATTAGAGTGAGTTTACTTGGATTAGGCTGTGTATGTGAGTTTTAATTCGAGACCCAAGCAAAAGAAATGTTGATTGTTGCATTTCTAGGGTTACATATGTTTAAGTGATGAAATTGAAAGCTACAACTTTGATATTATTGCTATCCTTTGATTATAACTTGCTTAAATGATACAAGTTCCTTGATTGTGATGAATATTGAGTGTAGTTAAGATTGTTTTTCATTTGAGTAATGAAAATGAGTTGTTATGCTATAGCTAAGGCTAGGCAGGAGCATACACGAGGTGCAGGAGTTCCACATACCGATACTACAACAGGTGAGTAGTTATTTATTGATGATTATGCTTTGATCTGATGTTGTTTTCAGATATGAAGTAGACTATGATTTGATTTGGTTGAGAATAACCAAACTTTGAGTATATGAAATAAAGAGTTAAAGTGTGTATACTAAGAGTTATAGTGTGTATATCACACTCGGAACTGAGATAGTCCGTTGAGTTTGAGTAAAAACCTGATAATGAATGATACAAACAAATTAACCTTAAATTACTCACTGAGCTTTCATAGCTCATATATTATTTGTCATTGTTGTTTGTATTAGGTTCCGGTAGCGGTGACCGCGGGAAGCAGAATATAAATGGATAGCTAGACTTGGACTTGGACTTTGATGTGTATTTTACTTTTGTTATCTTAATATGTAAAGAAACCCGGTTTTGTTTAATAGTCGTAAACCTTTTGATGTAAATAGCTTAGAACTTAAACTATGCTGTTGATAACAATCTTGTGAAACTTGTTACTCTTTTGGGATTTATACCTTTGATATATATGTGTTTGACTAAATCAATTGGTATATATATATATATATATATATATATATATATATATATATATATATATATATATATATATATATATATATATATATATATATATATATATATATATATATATATATACTACGCAGTTAATCGTGCCGGTATAGCGCCGGTATCGCTGTTCGCGGTGGTCAGCATAATCGCAGTTCAGTTTAGCGGTGGAAAATAGCGGTACCGATAAAATCGCCGCGATTTACTGCTATTTTCCGCGATTTAACGCGATTTACCGCGATAATCCGTGTGGAGGATTTTCATGAAGAAGTGAATGGTTTGGCCGATGATGACTTGGATGTTGATTAAATTTGAATTTGATACTTTGACATTTTCTATATTAGAATGTTATGATATGTGACTTATGTATTAAATTAAGCCTTATGTGAAGTTTTTTGAATGATTTTATGATATTAATTCTACTAGTAATAGTCTAATATATAAATTCTACATATTACTAAAAAACCGCTATATCACCGCTATACCACCGCGAAAACCGCAAAATTAAATATCGGTAGGTTACCGCGATAACGGTTTTGACCGCGATAACTGCATAGTATATATATATATATATATATATATATATATATATATATATATATATATATATATATATATATATATATATATATATATATATATATATATATTAGAAAAAACCCTAATTTATTTTCTTTTTTTCCGAAAAAAACCCTCAAATTTCTTTTTTCAAAAAACTTTTTAATTTAGCCTCTTTACTTGTAATTGACATATATTTCATATACGATATTCAAATTTTACAAACTTTATATAATTGGAAAGGTCGTAAGTAATACTACAACTTTGTTTTATTGACTTTTGTTTGAATATGTCCAGATCTTTTGTTATGAGCATAAATATAATTAAATATAACTAAATTTGAAAATTTAATTACATTTAATATAAGTAAATTAAAATAGAACACTTCATTAATTAAAAAAATATAATTATAAATGTAAACTAAAACGACAAACTACAAATTAAGAAAAACGACAACGAAAAACAGCAAACCACAAACGTCAAACGTAAAAAAAATGAAACTACAATCAATATTTTTTATGATACCAGCTTTGTATTTTAAAACCATATCGATTGCTTCCCCCTCGAGACCCTCCTCCAGATTCGACGACAGAAACTTTATGTCTTTTAGTCGTTGTTTTTCTTCACGGGCTCGTTGTCGATCGTGGCGGGATCGTTGTTGTCTTCGTAAGCTTTTCTTTTTTCAAATTTCATCCGCTCGTGGAGGTTTAAATTGTACCGTTCAAACTCCAACCGCATAAGTGTCACGTCGTCGCTTTTTGGCGACCCCGTCCCACTAGACGAAGTCACTTTTCTATTCCTTTCGCTGCATCTCTCCCCGTTGGACGTACAAAATACCAAACTCAAGCTCGTCCTCTTCCACCTCCCCCAGGTTCAAATCTAGATTGATACGAGCTTCTGATGATGTAGTATTGTGGCATGACTCAGACTTTGGGGAGGGGGTAAAGTTTAAAAAAATTTAATTGCACGATTAGAGGAACCTATATGAGGGAGGAACCCGCGATCACCCACCTATCAGGGGCGGTGTAACCGCGCGGGTTTTAAGGCCACGTCAGAACCCGCAATGTGCGGGTTAACTACTTCGTAAAAAAGTTATTTAAATATGTTTATGCTCATGTTTATGGAACTGTAGTGAAAGATCTGAACATATTCAAACAAAAGTCAGTAAAACAACATTGTCGTATTACTTACGACCTTTCCAAGGATATAAAGTTGGTAAAATTTGGATATCGTATATGAAGTATATGACAATTACAAAATAAAGAAAAATCATTTTCTTTGTGTAAAAAGTCTCTGAAAAATCGTTTAACTTGCGGATAAACCATGACCAGGTCTTTTCTGAATATATATATATATATATATATATATATATATATATATATATATATATATATATATATATATATATATATATATATATATATAGACACACACACACACACACATATATATATATATATATATATATATATATATAGAGTCCGTTTCAAGGAAGAACCAATATTTTCCTAGGAACCGTAGGAACTTTTTGACTGAATTTTTTTTTTCAAAAAAAATGACATAATACATCTAGTCGCTTATATTTAAGACTTTTTGTCAAAAAAAATTTGAAAAACAATATGTATACACGAAATGTGCATATATGCATTTTTTTCGCACATGTGTATATGATCACGTTTCGTGCATATGTGCACATTTCGTGTATATATATTATTTTTTCAATTTTTTTTTACAAAAGGTCTTAAATATATACGATTAGGTGTATTATGTCATTTTTTTTTTAAAAAAAATTTCAGTAAAAAAGTTCTTACGGTTCCTAGGAAAATATTGGTTCCCATTTGATATTTAGTCTATATATATATATATATATATATATATATATATATATATATATATATATATATATATATATATATATATATATATATATATATATATATATATATATATGGGTTCAATGCAGAATCAAATTAAATCACCTAACCACAGAACCATCTTAGTGACCGTTAGATTAGATTTAGAGCAAAAGGGTACGATGGTCAAAACCATTGTTGATTAGAAACCATATTTGAAAGAAGCAATAGCGAAATTCCATGTAAAATTAGATTATATTTATGGATGTCGTTATAAATAAATTGATGCATTATACGATCATCAAAACTATTGATTTATGTATAATCGATTATTGTTTTTTCTAGAACGACGATTGCTCTACTTTTCGTATGAGATGTTGCAGGGATGAACATATGTTCATAGATGAACATATCTTCATCTATGAACATATTTTCATCATTGATGTCCGATAATTGCTCTTTTTAGTTATGATAGATATCGGCTTCTTTTAGGGATGAACATATGTTCATTGATGAATAATGGAAACAGTCCCCAACCAATACTACGATGGTTAAAACGCTAATATGCGACATATAAACCTAAGCTCATAAGTGAACAATGTTCATATATGAACATGTTTCAATTACAGTGAAAATGATGATAGAAAAAAGGTTTAAAGAAGAAGAACGAAACCATTGTTGTAGAATATGTTCATTGATGAACAAATGTTCATGGATGAACAAATGTTCATTGATGAACATATGTGAACTAAATCCACGTGAAATCGCTATATCCTTGAAATTGAAGTCGTCATCACTAATTGAACTCATGGTTGATCTCGCTAATGACTTAGCAACTGATTGATCGCTATTTTGGTGAAATCGATTACTTCTTAAATCGATTTAGCGAACCTTAAATTCAAAAATTAGGTCTTTGAGTCGATAAAAAAAACGCCAATTACTTTATCGCTAAGTAGACATGGTATTCCTTGATCTCGCTATCGAAGTGATTGGTCTCGCTATCGAAGTTGGAGGTGCTTGACGTTAATTACGATTGTGGTTTTGAGCAGAGGAGAATAAGCGAGATGAAGGAGATGAGATTTCTAGAGACATTAAAAGGATACAAACCCCATTATGCCATTGCTTGGATAAGATTCCCTGCACAAGGAGTATAATTCTTTTGGTGTACCCTTTTTAATTTAGACCATTGATATAATGATCCAAGGGTTATAAATGTGGTTCTCCAGTTGGATGATTTAATTTGGTTCTGTATTGAACCCATATATATATATATATATATATATATATATATATATATATATATATATATATATATATATATATATATATATATATATATATATATATATATATATATATATATATATATATATAACACTCAAGGGTGTCGTGGCGGGTAAGACTCTCGCCTCGCGTATGCGAGGTTGTGGGTTCGAACCTTGCCGCGTGCAAGTGGAAGCCAA
The DNA here is from genome assembly GCA_023525715.1 of Cichorium intybus. Taxonomy (NCBI): domain Eukaryota; kingdom Viridiplantae; phylum Streptophyta; class Magnoliopsida; order Asterales; family Asteraceae; genus Cichorium; species Cichorium intybus. Next base: position 57,672,843 of record CM042015.1, read on the forward strand.
AGATATTAAGGCTCCATTTGTAGCCTCTATGCTAGCTGTTGTTTGTGTACCCGGGGCTGGTGGCTGGTTTACCCAGTCTGTTGCGGACGTCACTTACGGGGTGGGGCATGGCTTGCGCCAGGGTTTGCCAATTGCGTGTGCGGGTCTATTCTCTGTGCAGCATCTACTTGGAGAAAGGGAAGGTTCAACGGCATAGCGACCGAACAGTCCCACATATACCTAGCTAGGCTGTAGTATATTACGTACCCGTGTAATAGGATTTATCCCTACTTGCAATATATATATATATATATATATATATATATATATATATATATATATATATATATATATATATATATATATATATATATATACTTGTAAACCGGGTATAGGGTCCAAATTAAAAAGTTTTTCCAAAATTTAGGTTTTTTTTGAAAAAAAATAAAGTTTTAGGTTTAAACAGAAAAAATTGAAAGTTTGAGATTTTTTATGAAATAAACCCTTGTAAAAATTAGAGGTGCACAAACTGACAAAAGCCTCAAAAGCTAGATGTAGTCAACGCCTGGTCAACTCAAGCCAAAACAAGGCCCGACCCATAGGCACCCCCTAAAAACTAGCATGTTAAACCTTGTGAGCTTGGCCTGGGCTACCCGCGTCATGCAGCAAGACACAAATTGTTAGGGGCGAGTGCTACGTGTTTCAGATCAGTGTTTAATTGAAACGAACAAAAAAAACCGTAGAGTTTAATAACTGGTGTGAGATGTAACTAATACAATTTGATAATAAATTAAAGGGCTAACTGCATGACCTTGTACTTTAATTTATTTCTATTATAGCATGGTGCTTCCAATTTTTTACATTAAGACATTATACATTCATTAATTTTTTTAGTTAATGTAAGACTATATGTTTCTATGATTTTGTATTTTCAATTTATAACAAATATTTCGTATTTTCTAATTTTTTACATTACGACAAATATTCCAAAATTAAGTCGATCCAAAATAGTCAAAATTAAGTTAGACCAAAATATAAAAAACAGATTATCATCGTCAGTTAAGAAGTCGATTTTATAAAAAAAAATGGCAAGCTTTGAAATGTATGTAGCCATTATCTTTATAAAGAATAATTTACCTAGAACATACCAAGAAAAAGATCCACATGTTAATTCCCCTCTCAAATATACGTTTAGGAAATGAGAACAATTAGAGTTAACGGACAAAATACGCAATATTTTTTTACCAAGAACACACATATCGATTGAATACCTAAGTAAGAGTGACACCGGATGGTGGCCAATATTAGGGTTTTTAGATAGATGCACCAAATTGGAAGCCTAGCGGCTTAATTGGAATAGCTATCGGGATAATTTGGATGATTTGTTGATAAGATCTGTACAATTCAAAATCGGTGCTTTACTATCTGTACATGTTTTTGATGCATA